>CM029779.1:15043540-16243540 GCA_017562165.1 Ectropis grisescens
GTTAATGATGTTGTTAGCGAAAATAGCATTTTACATTTATTTTATTTTTACGTTAAAAAACGGGAAGCGGTTACGCGGGCGCATTCTCCTTGAAAAACGACGCCGGATGTGGTCGTAACTATTATCGGACGGACAAAGCGACATGCAGATTTTCTAATAGGCATGTGAACAAACAGAAACCACGTCAATATTTATAGTTGTATAAGATAGGTATAGCAATGTTTGCATCTTTGCTGATCAATCACATCAGAAAGGATTGGGTAAAAATTTAAACATTAATAGAAAGACCAAAACGCAATATCTACGAACATTTATACACAAAAAACTTCTTCTGTGTGGGAAAGTATGCCCTATAACTTGTGAGCAAATGAAAGGCTTTTTCGCGTATAACAAAAAATATCAAATTAAGTTTTATAGGTGTCTGTGATATGTCTGCTACGTATAAAAACGTAGCTTCATAAGGAAAGTATTGATTTTATACAAAAAAAGATTATAAAAAGATAGCCCTCAATTTATTTAACACTTGCAACGCCCCGCGGATTTATTCTAATTATTATATGAACTAGTCTATATGCTGTTCCAGACTATATTAAATATATAACTGTTTCAAATTTCAATCGGATTCGTTTAGCTCTTCAGACGTGATTGAGCAACAAAGATCAGTACTTTCGCATTTATAATATTATTATGGTGTAGCAGAATTCTTAAGGCATCGTAATCCTAAGTTATGCTTAGGGCGGATGTAAAAGATGTTTGTGAGTACCGAGAATTTCACCTTAAATGTGTGTCACAAGTCACAATAGTTATTTTTAGCACATATGAGGAAAACGCGTAAAAAACTGAAACGATCAGTGATTCAGTACGTCGGCATTGCATTGTTTTATTTTAAACTGTATTTAACGTTAAGTGATTTATAATTCGACGTCACACAAATCATTTTCTTGGCTCGTGTCCAAAAATTGCTATGGTGGTGAAGGTGACTAATCTATTCGTCGATATTTGTGATATCGTCAATGTCAGTCGTCCCCAAATCTGCGGACCTATAAACGCGTAAGTGAATATCAATATTGCCATCATTATCATTTAATACGAGTTCACATTAGATAAAGGCTGTGAGAAAGCTCTGTAACGTATGATACTAACCTTCCCCACTTCCTCAGCCTTAAATACCACCAGCTCCCTAAGCCTCGATGCATGATTGATGTTCTGTGGTCATAAGTGCAAATGTGTTTGTTAGGTACTTCTTTGTATTCTCAATGTTCTATGACAAACTTTTTTTTATATTTGGATTGATTTTGTATCGTGTGCAGCCTTCTACATGTTCCCACAGCTGGGACTCCGGGCAAGGAAAGAATCAAAGCCATAATCAAACATGATAACCACGACGCATGACCTCGAAAGATTATTGGAATAAATCTAGTTTTCTGACGATGTTTTCCTTCACTGTCAAAACCAGTTATGATAAGCAACTTGCACATCTGTACTCGGAAAAACCATTTGCAAGCTATTTCATCAATTGAGTCTTATAATGTCCAAAACAAACCAAACAATGGAGTGCCACTTAATTTACTTTGTTCACTTGAATTTTAGTTTATATATATATTTCAAATGAATATAATTGAATAAATAATAATAAATAAATAATTTAATAATAATAAATTTCGATAAAACTTTTATGGGACTACCTCTGAACGTCTGTCTACCTATGTATACCTATGTCTTACCAAACAAAAAAAATCTAAATGGATTAAAAAATGGCGGAGCTATCGTGTAACAAATATGCAAAAAACCGGCCAAGTGCGAGTGGAACTCGCGCACGAAGGTTTCCTTATCATTTGCAAATAAACGGCGAAAACCTCTTTTATTTTATGGAAGCCCCTATAATTATTTATTTTCTTTTAATTAATTACATTTAAAGAGAACATAAAGCGAAATATTTTGTGAATAGTTAAAGCGTCTACCTGTCACCGTTATTAGTATCGAGCAGGAAACGGGAAAAAAATCAAGTTTTTTGTGTGGGAATATAAACAAACATAATCTGTGAAAATGTCAACTCTCTAGGTATCACCGTTCTTGAGATACAGCCTGGAGAAAGACGGACGGACGGACGGACAGCGAAGTGATAGTCGAAGTAATAATAGGGTATCGTTTTTACCCTTTGGGTACGGAACCCTAAAACATACAACTGAATTGAAAACCTTCTCCTTTTTAAAGGCGGTTAAAAATAGGTAGTAGGTGAGATCTCCATATAAATAATTATTGTGTTAGTAGTAGTCCCCATGTCAAAATACAATATGATAAACCATCAATGCAAGTATTTGATAGTTTAATCAGACGTATAGGTAGTCTATTTTGCATAGCGTTAGACACCACTTTGGTTGCGATCTATTTGCTGTGCTAGTTCTAAAAGTGTGTTCTGACATCGTTTCATGGTTGACGTTCCAAAGACTCGATAGAAGAAGTTTAGACTGCCCTAGTGGCTTAGTTGGTAGTAGCTCTGCCTGCGAAGCCGAGGGTCGTGGATCCCCCACCCAGTGCAAATATTTGTGTGATGAATTCAAATGTTTGCACTGTGTCTGGGTGTTTCTATGTATAATAAGTAAGTATTTAAAAAACTATATAAGTATTATATCAGCTATCTGGCTGCCATCACACAAGCTTTGCTTAGTTTGGGGTCAGATGGCGTTGTGTGTGAATTGTCCACCAATATTTATTTATTTATTTATTTATAGACACTCATTTTGTGATAAGAACGTCTAGCGCTTTGGAATGTTTTCCCGGTGTGTGTTGAATGTTTTGAAATGTTTTGCCGTGGAAATCTAGGGGGGAGTCCTTTGTTCAGCTGTGGACGTCTTGCGGCTGATGATGATGATGACGAATTAAATATTTTAATTGAGATTTTAGACGGCCATTTAGCATTTATTGAAATTTGTTTTATGTTGGTACCAGCACATGGAATCTCAGTAATAAATAATCCTCTATCACGAAACAAATACTGATTGTTATGTGGAGCGGATTGTGAAGCGTTCCTTTCTTTTAATATTTTAAGTTTAAAGTTATTCCAGACAGTGTTTACGGACTCGTAAATAAAGCTTCGACATTCATTACGTAAAGGTTATCTCTCAGGATTAGCGTTTGACAAATTGCGCCATTATGTTTGACCAGGATTTATCAAATAATATACGGCGGACCTTTGATACTCACTCGTTTGTTTAATAAAGGGACGACTCTGCCAAAAGCTTTTTTACAAAACAAACTCTCTGCCATTCTACAAATGTACTCATTTGTGAAATGACAATTTGCAGATAGAAACATGCGGGTACGAGTCGTGACTTTAATAAAAGATACGTAATAATGTTATCTCCATCAAAAACTCTCAGTGACAAACTTATCTTTTAGATCCTGTCTGACCTACGAACCGTACGAACTTTGAATAATTCTCAACTTTTTGTGAGAGCTGACTTCGTTAGTGAAGGTCTTCTTGACACGGTTCAATACTATTCTGCTGAAAGATTTTCCGTTGGTGCTGCATAATAATCACATTTTACGCTATTTTATAGAGAAATAGTGAAACAGTGAGAATTAATTAGTGTTACTTGGCTTCGTGCCCGGCGCCGTCTGTGCTAGATACTGAATAGCACCGCGTATATTAGCTACGAGTATTTCTCAATACGTTTTTCTGCAGATTGATAAATAATGATAAGGGTTTCTATAACATTAAAAAATATATTTTTGTCCATTATATTACGTATATCGGTAAAAGACTTCTAAAACGAAACTTGACGTAGTAATTGAGCAGTGTGCCAAGCGAACTTTCTATTATTGATAATTATAATGCCTTCTTTCGGTCCTTAGCCGATTTCGGCTACGGACACTGCTTATACTTTTATATTATTACTATTTTTTAATAAACAAAAGAATTTATGTGGGTACCGTAGTTCTCTCTATTCAGAATTTTTATTTTTTTTTTTAAATAAAGAGTGACGAGACGATCAGGACATGTGCCTGATGGTAAGCAACATGCCTGACACATAACAGCACAGTGACACGCAGCTATTGGAACATGAAGAGTCCAAATCATTACCTAGCACTGCACTGTGCTCGTCACCCAGAGATCTAAGATCTTATATCTCTAAGCCCTGTGATTTCTCTGGAAACATTGTCCTTCAAACCGGAACACAGTAATGTTTGCACATTACTGCTTGGCGGTAGAATAACTGGCAAAGATGTGGTACTTCCCCAGGCGGACTCTGCCAAGAGTCCTACCACTACACACTACTACTAATTTCTATGGATATTATGAAACAACTAATCTATTTAAATTGAAGTTAGAAAAATTAAAACTATTTTATACAATTTGTGGTTATTAATAAATTCAGTACATTTTTATAGTATGTAGTACAAGCTTTGCTTAGTTTGGGGTCAGACGGTGCTGTGTGTGAATTGTCGACCAATATTTATTTATTCATTTATTTTTGCACATACATTTCAAACAAAATATTTTTAACCTAATACGGGATCGTCTAGCTATCGAATTTAGATTCAGATTCGGTACCATCATATCATTGATAATGTGTCTAATAATACCATTATTTTCTCATATTTTTTCTATATATTCGTTCTTTCTTCTTCTTTTTTTTTAAATGAAAACAACTCAAACAATCATTGGACTTAAACGGCCGGTTTTACTATTACCCCGATTTAAAGCTATACTCGCAGTAGGTATGCATAGCTGTCACTCTGTGACGATACGTATCTCTCACGCTTTACGACCTACAGTTCCATTTTATGGTACACAGTTATGTGAGCACTGAACAGTACTTGCTTATCTAAACTCACCTTCGTACATTCTCGATGTCAGCAAACTTAAGGAGATAGGGATCACATCAGTAAATGTCACACGTTGCCCTCGTCTTGCACATGAATTCACATGATTCCCTCAATCTTTACGTAAAAGAAAATGTTTCACTACACACCTGGAATACTGGAAATACAGATAAAATGAGAAAGCAAGAATGGTAGTATCCGTACATACCTGAGTAAGATAATTTATCAGGTAGGTAGACATTTCTGACACATTTCTACAAAAAATCTTTCGAATACCAACTGCATATTGTTTAAAAACGTATTTTTATTGATGTCTTTCTCGATTTATCCAGAAAATTTAAGTATAATGAATTAATAGCACGTATACTTTTTATAAATATTTAATTCCTAAATAGTTATAGTTCCTGTAGTAGTTGTATAGAAAACATCTAATAATGAGTGTGTAGATACGAGTATAAACGCAAAGCCCAATCGAAAGTACTTCTCAGACTGGCGGCATTCCCACGCTGTATGACCATATCATCATCGTCATCATCATCAACAGTATTATTTGTTCCACTGCTGGGTTCTTTTATCAATCTGGGCCAAATAGGTTTTACAATCCATTTACAAAATCTATGAACCGATATATACAATATATACATATGTAGGTACATATAATATAGATATAAAATGTATACCTTTTAGAAACATTAACACATTGTGTCAATCTCTTGATATTATTTTAACGAAGTTGGCAAGTCAAGGCGATACTGGCAATGTTATTATCAACATAAGAAACAAAAGATTCTCACTGGCAAAATGACCGAATAACTTTCAATTGTTTTCTGAAAATATTTGCACAGACTGTGTTTTGTCTGCCATCCAAATGGCGGTTCAACGACTACTCGTAATTTAGAGGCACGATAAGTTTCGTGAGGCATTCGAGAATTACGATTTGAGTAATTGGCACTCCGTTATTTCATCCCAGCGCTGGTTTTAACGAGCGCACTTTTATGTGTTTACATTCAAGACTTATCTGAAAATAGAGGAGTAAATGCAGTCGTTCGCGATATTTACTGTTCATTTCCTCAGACGGTGCGGTGCTACTGATGCCTCAATAGCCTCTTTATGAAATTGTTATTGCGGCCGAAGCGATATTACAATATCAAGTGCCTTTTCACGAATTAAGTTGGTGGTTCTCCGAATTTATGTATTTAATTTTCGCGTTCAATTAGTACACGGTCGCTTTATCTAATGTTATTATTTCCAACAAGTGGCGTCTTGCTATACAAACTAGATCAGTAAATATAGAATACAAGTTATTTCCGTTCTATTCAGTTGAGAAGGCAGGAGACTAAAGGCGACACGGTGGTAGCATGAAACTCCTATACTGATTTTAACTCTTATACTTCAGTATAATTCTTTAAAGTTGTGAAGTGCTTTCTGAATCTACAAATTCTATTTAGCTAAAGACAAGGACGAATCATAAAATGAAGTATACAATTAATGTGTACGACCTCTATATTATAAACCTATTCTAACTTTCTTTTCTCAATTATCTCAAGATGAACTTGAGAAAAGTATACAAAAAAACGCAGTGTAGCGTGCCTAGAAAGATCGCCTGTCAGAACACATACAATAGTACTCTAGCCGTGACCTTCACGTCTCAACTGTGTTCATACGCAATCTGTTAGCAGCTGAAACTTTCCTCGCATTTCCATACAAACATGGTTCACGCATCATTTGGTTTATGAGTAGGATCATTTGTTTACGCAATACCAAGAACAAATTTTCTGTTCTCAGAAAATAACCTATACATATACTAGCCTATGTTTTTGTGTTTATTATATCATCAGGAATCTGGTACACGCTTTGCTTAGTTTGGGGCTAGATATTGTTATGTGAGATTTGTCGAGCTAGATAAGAGAAATGTCCACCAATATTTTATTATATAATATATTAAATATTTTTTATTTATTACTTTACATACGACCTTTTAGAGCGAGTATCTATTTCAAAAACTAGTTACAGTGTCTGTTTGAATGCAAATATATTAAAACTACACAAACTACAATATTTAGCGACATTGTTATTCTACCACCAAGCAGTAAAATGCAAACTTCACTGTGTTCTGGTTTGAAGGGCAATGTTTCCAGATAAAATATAGGTCATAGAGATAAACCACCTTATTATCTCTGACTGACGAGCACCGTACAGTGCTTGATAGTGATTTGAACTCTTCATGTTTCAATAACTTCGTTTAGTCTAAGATCCCGCAATACAACGATCTTCACCGAGCTGTTTATTGGATGAAAAGGGTTTTATATGTCATTTAATATGTTAACAAATATATTGCAAATGGGTTGCCTAAAACATGTCAGTCCAGAATATGATTAGATAACGATTAAAAATATTTTTTTAAATATTTAAATTGATTGGATTTTAGAAAAAACTGTATTACATAACTTATTATTTTGGCTTTACTCAGTGCTTACGGAATCTCATGCAAATATTTTCAAACAATAAAAAGTTTCATACAAACATTCATCCCTTATTTTACCCCTTTGGAGGTTGAGTTTTGAAAAATACTGTAATACATGATTCATTATTTTGATTATGCTCAATTCGTGCGAAATTTTATGCGAGTATATTTAAGAAATAAAATGTTTCATGCAAACTTCCATTCCCTATTTCATACCCTTAGGGGTTGAATTTCGGTATGAGATTTCGTAAGCATTGAGTAAATCCAAAATATTAAGTAATGTAATACAGTTTTTCTAAAATTCAATCAATTTAAGTGAAATATTTTAAAAAATATTCTTAATTGTTATTTATTCATATTCTGGACTGAATTTTTTTAGGCAACCCATTTGTAATATATTTGTTGACATATTAAATGACATATAAAACACTTTTCCTCCAATAAACAGCTCGGTGAAGGTCGGTGTACAGCGGGATCTCCTACTAGTTGACACGGACACGTTTTGTGACACTGTACCGTAATGAGCAGACTTGTTGCTATCCATCAGGCACATGTAATGCTCGTTGCATTAGACTAAAAAAAAAAATAATATTTAAGGGACGCTTACGGCTACTTATATCCTATGGTTTTATATACTTCTGAGTAAAACAGATTAGTCTATTTAACAAAACTAGCGCAGTATAATAAAATACTCCCTTTGTCACAAACACGAACGTAAATATTATAATTCCCTATTTAATCATGAAGACAAACGAATTAAATCTATCTCATGTTTATGTAGTTTCAGAGTTTATCGGATACAAGCAAATCTTTCCTCTTTATAACATTGGTATTTATGTTCTAAATACCTGTCTGCCCTACCTATTTATTAATATTCATTTGGTCATGTTCTCACATCAATAGGTAAATGTCACTACACAATAGTAAAAAATTCTTCACTTATCTCAAAAGAGAAAAATAAAATCACGTCGAGTTATTCCGATTTCTGTATGTCTGTCCCGCTTGTACAGGAACACTTTCCTTTGATTTTATTGTAAATCAGACACAGTTGTGTATTCCAAAATTCTTTATTTTGCGTTGTCTTTTTCAAGCATTTTTAAAGCGAAACGCGCCTAAAGACGCGTTGGACAAGTTTTGATATAATTTAATATGCTAAACGAACATGTCATTAAATTAAGTAAACTTTTGAGAGATTTTTGTTGATATTTCATAAGCCGTTGGACCAAATTTATACGGGAGCAGTTCTGCGGTCTACCAATTAAGATAATTGTCCAAATAAATTCACAATTGGCGGAGCTATCACGTAATATAGAGGTATGCACAAAAAACATACTTACAACCGAATTGAAAACTTCCTTCTTTTTGAAGCCAATTTGTATGGAGGCTTTAATTTAACTGTACTCCAAATTTCAACCCGATTCGTTGAGAGGTTCCAACGTGATTGAATAAACAAACATTCAAACTTTTTTATATTTAAGGTATTATTTTAATATTCGTAGGTTTTATTATCGACATGAATTAAATCATTCGCGCTTGCTGGCACTCCGATTTGCAGTGTAATTTGCAAACTGTATATTTGAAAATAATGATGAAATGTTCGATTGTATCAGTCGATTGTAATGAAACATTGTATTACATTACGGACTATTCTGTAGGCTGCAAAAATAGACACATAAATTGCCAATTCCACACTTATCTATCATTTCTTATTTGTATTTAATTGCAAATAAATAATTGATTGCAGTTGGAAATTTTATGCCACTATTCCAAATTGAAATTCCAAGACAACATTTTCACCATAAAGAAACGCATTTTTTTTTAAGTTTGGAGCCACTTTAAGATAGAAAAACACTGCATATTATTTGTATGTGCGTGTTATAAAATCAAATTATAGAATTTGTACACAGTAAACGAGGTACTTAGCATAAATTGGAAAAGCACTACAAGATGAAGATTCGTTCTGCTAAGATAAGTGGATACTATCTTCCATTCAGAAAATAAAACATATTTTGCTGCGGATCACGTAGAAACCTTTGCTACGTTTTATATTCCTAACAAGCAGTGGTTCTATTTGGTTTTAGGTACGTGATCCGCTTTAACAAGATTATCAACAAATTAGAAAACATAAAAGGACTAAAGGACCATTTTGTAATTTCAGAAATTACCTACTTAACTTTTCAAAACGAGATCTTCTGCATATCATCGGGGGTATTCATTTACATACGAAGTGCCCCACATCTCAAGGGGCGAAACGTAATTTGCTGCGTGTAGGTAAAGACATCTGTACTTCAATTTATACTCAAGAAATTCAATATTGTTATTGAATGTTCTGGTTTTATTTTCGGTGCTATTAAAATATTTTATGATGCGGTAATGAGGCAATGTTTTGATTGTGCGTTATTTGTGCTGGCCACGTTACTTTTTTTTAAAAGTGTAGTGATGGGACAAGCAAGTCATATGCCTGTTGGTAAGCAACACGCCCATAACAGCACAGTGACAAGCAGCTATTGGAACATGATGAGTTCAAACATTACCTAGAACTGCACCGCGGTCGTTACCCAGAGATATAAGATCTTTTATCTGTATGCCCTGTAATTTCAATGGAAACATTACCTTTCAAACCGGTATACAATGATGTTTTCTCATTACTGCGTGGCGGTATGGCTGGCAAAAGTGTGATACTTCCCCAGGCGGACTCTGCAAAGAGTCCTACCACTCCATAAATACTAAGCATAAAAAAATAATAGCATAACTTGACACAAATATTATAAAAGATACCGATATTTTAAGAAATAGTTTGTAAGAAAGGAACACATTCGATAAGGCTCTTGGGAAATAACGGGAATCGCTTTCACGAGCGACATTCAAACCGGCAATTTCATATAAAATGAGTGACCGGGTAGGCTAGTGGAGCCTTTTTGTGATTGCCCTATATTTGCAGCTTTATGACTTACGTAGCAGCCATAAAGCAACCATTATTTGATTAGCGTTTCTCGAAAGAAACGATGTTTATCGCCCGCCCAAAATTAATTGCATATTTTCGATTAATGACCCCACCGATGTAGGTTAATGGACAGTTAAACGCTGAAAACAATCATAATCTGAATAAATTAAAGTCGTTTTCAGATTATAGCTTAATTCGTTTAAAACTGTTTTGTATTGTTATTCTACATAGTGAAAACTTTGTACCATTATTACGAAAACCGCACGGACGGAGGAGTATGTAATTTCGCACATTTATTATTTACACACTGTAGAACGAGTCCAGAAAGCTGACATTTTTTTTAAAGTGTGGATAAAACACATTACTTAGTAAAACAATTGCACACGTTACCATGTATTTGACAAACGCATAAATACTCTTTTGTTTATTGTTAGTCTGTGGTCAAATGGAGAAAAGATTAATATTGATTACTTAACTAGCGAAAAAGCAATTAACACTAATCCGTTTAGTTAAAATGTATTTGGTTTTCATTGTGGTTGATTCTCATTTGTTTTGTTCACAGACGCAAGATTTGATTATGAATGTACGTGCATCTCTTTGAGACAATACTGAGAAGTAGTGACCATTCCGAAGTCTCGTCAAAGCGTGCCAAGATGTACGAGGAAACGAAGAGATAAGAAAAAGTACAGAAAGGACAAGAGTCCCACGATGTTCTCACTATCAGAGGGATGCGGTTGCGTAAGCTTCCGCGGGGGACGACGGGCACGGTCCCAGGGAGACGACTCCTCGTCATGTCGCAGCTCGGAGATAGAGCAGGAGGTGCCGAAGAACCTGGGCAAAAGGCTTCTCAGCAGCAAGTGCACTATGAAGTCCTTGGCGCCTTTGCTTAAGTTCTGGCGTAGAGATGACGTCAGCATGACCAAGGCAGAACGCAGTAAGTGGTTTTTGTGTATTTGTGGTTTAGCAGCTAGTGAGTCTGCCTGCGAAGCCAGCTGGCCGATGGTCATGGGTTCGATTACCACTATATTTGTGTGAAGAATTCAAATATTTGTTTTCTGTCTGGTTGTTTCTATGTATAATAAGTACCTATGCACCACTATTAACAACTATATTAGTATTATCAGCTATCTGGCTCTAGTACAAGGTTTGCTTAGTTTGGAAGTGGTGGTGTGTGAAATGTTCAGTAATATTTATTTATTTATAGCAGTAGTAAAACCAGGGTTCAATGTCACTAGTTGATTTATGTAGGTAGCTATAAAGTCGTCATAACTTAGAGGTTTAGCAAAATTATACATATGTGTTAGTTTTTAGAATAATGGGAAGGCATTGGTTAATACGAGTATTATACATTAGCACGAGGTTGAGAAATAGGTGTTAAGTTACGTTATGTTGTGCTTAATAACTGATATTTTTTTATAATAATAGGACAGTATCAGTTACGCGATGATACAGTATCCGAAGGAGCGTGTTTACCTAGAAAAGCTGATTCATTTTCGACTTGAAATACCAAGATTGTAAATCGGGATCGGGAAAACTCACACAGGCAACGCATTTAAATTCCATTGTGTACAAATATCGTGTTACAAATATCAAAAACCACTTGACCGATTTTAATGAATGTTGTTTTGTACATTTGGTTGGTCTGAGAATCGTTCGTATTATTACCTTCCTACTTACTCATTCTAAATTTTTAATCGCAATTATAGATCT
This sequence comes from Ectropis grisescens, assembly GCA_017562165.1. NCBI lineage: Eukaryota > Metazoa > Arthropoda > Insecta > Lepidoptera > Geometridae > Ectropis > Ectropis grisescens. Next base: position 15,055,486 of record CM029779.1, read on the forward strand.
CTGCCTGAACAATATCCAATTGTTTAATTGTAATTAATTGATTTGGAGTCATTTACACGAGGTAGCACCAATTTATGCAGGTAGTTTAGACGGCACTGTAGATTGCTGAGGCAGCCTTTAAAAATAAGTGAGTGTACAAACTTACGTATGAATGAAAGAAGATAATACTAAAAAAAAATTTAATATCTAATAGTACATAGACTATTTTTTAACGCGCATAAAATTGTGGGGCGCTACTATTGAAGTCTTTTTTACTCGATTTACTGTATTTCAACTGGTGACCCCCCCCAAAATTTGAGGCAGCGTACCTCTTCCCAAATTCGATGCTGGGACCAGGCCTGGCCAAAAGATGTATAACTTCAATAAAATTCTACAATAATTCATGCAAAACAAAAAAAAGATGAAGCCAATTAAAGTTATTTTTTTTTCTACTCTATGTACGTTCTACGTATTTCCATCATTTCCTTATGATTATTGTTATAAATAGAAATAGTTTCAGTAGCGTCCGGTTAGTAACTCGCGCACTCATTACAAAGTTTTAATGAATTGCTAACGGTTCAGATCGGAACCATGTCGTATTATTAACATTTTCCCACTTCCTTCGCTACTCAAACACACATCAAATTTTACTACTTCTACGAGGCACTAAAGCGGTAACATGTTTATTGTCTGAGAGTAGGTGTGCCAATATACCTAAGTATATATTATATATATAGTTGTATCGGTCGGATTATGATGCTCGTTTGTCTTACAAGGAAAAAGTAAATTGTTTAAAAACAATAAAGTTAAATAAATATACGTCTGATGTTGGAAAATTCACGTGTGATATTAGAACAATTTTCGAACTGGATTGAATAAGCATAAGCAGCCCATTTGATATTTGGGACTCGGTACATTTTCTCACATAAATTGTCATAATATAGGCTAGCAGTTAGTGGCTTAGTAGGTAGTAATTCTGCCCGCGAAGCGAATTCGGGGGTCCGATTCAAACAGTACAATTATTTGTGTGATGAATATAATTTTTTCTGTGTCTTGTTATTTCCATTCATCATATAAGTGTAGGCTGCTCATAGGCAAACGCAAGAAAAAGATTATGAGTGACAGTATTTTTTGTATGGCTCCTCTTCTATATAATAAGCTGCCAAATGCAATTAAAAAACTTAACTCATCCATGTTCAAAAGTAAATTAAAAAAGATACTGGTACCCAAATGTTATTACACTGTGAAAGAATTTTTAAATGATAGGGAAATTAATTGGAATACTGATGTATAGATTTTGTATAACATGACTTTTACATTCCATTAACTTCCACATTAAATTCCATTAGCCACATTAGTGTCCACTGTCTATATTTTATTAAACTTTAGATTTAACTAATGTTAGATCAGATAATATATTGTAATGGACAGGTTGAATCAGATTACTCTATAATATATTGTGAGAGTTCTTTGAGTAGGTATACAAATATTAAATTTTATACATGTTAACATTCTTTACACACATTGACATTGTTTTATTTTATACAAATTGAATTATTATTATCATTATTTTTTATTATTATTTTTTGATTTTTCTATACATAATGACATTCTTTAAAATTGCTCACACGGCTAAACTGCAACAGCTACTACTGCAAGACCTTGGATTCGACATGAAACCACACACTTGTCAAAGTCCATAACATCATCCTGCTGAAGCACAAGACGTTGGCGTAATTGTACTCATCAAACATATCACACTAACATAACACACCGGGATAGAAGCCAGAAATTAATATACATGATGAATCAGATGACATATATGATACAACCGATTAAAAGTTAAAATGAAAAAGAAGAAGAAGACTATCAGCTGACTATTATTATCATTGTATAAATTCAGACCAATGGAAACTGCGTTGCCAGACATATTGCATGCCTCTAGAAGAAGAGGCCAGTTTGTATGGGTCAATTATTTAAATGTTTTGTATCATCTTATCTTACCTGCAAACAGCAATAAAGATTTTTGTATTTGTATTTGTATTGTAGTATTTTACGATTATGCAAGTATTGTCAGCTATCTGGCTCCTATAGTAATTCAATCCATTGGATAGTTTAGGGATAATTCCGGTGAGCGAGAAAGGATATAATTAATATGGGTAAGGGTCAAGGTCATAATCCACCAGGGTGGCCTAGTGTGGGAGTTCTGACGAAATGTACGTACATATGTATATGCCCCTGGAAGATGTTTTTCTAAGACCGTGCTGGTTTTCTCATAATGTTTTTCGTTACCGTTAAAGCTAGTTGTGATGACAAACTACTACATCTGTACTTAATACTAAGAGGTGTAGGCGGGATTCGAACCTACGACCTCACGTTTGTAATATTCTCGGCACTTGGCCATAACGGCTAAGTAACTTTTTTGCAGGTTCAGCTTATTAGACTACTATTTATTATGGAATGCAATAGTGTCAATAGTGTTATTATTTTACGTGTTCGTGCAACGCTCATAATGTTCTTGATCAATGTATCGACATTTAAAAACAATTAAAGAATTAATTGGTCTAATGGTAATTCTGTATATGTCAAGATTAGTATTTGGTGACACTCGCTGTGCAGAGTTAATGCCACAACGTTAAGATTTTCTTTAAATCCAATCATGAGCAAAAATACGTTTTAAAAAGATTTTACATCATAGCGCATGATAACTTCCGCCATCGTATTCCTCCACATATTTGGTGAAGGCTTACTCAAGTCAAGGCCCGTATTTTTCAAGCAAAGCCAAATAAAGGAATATTGGGCATTTGTGACGTCGAACAAACTCCAAGAAACAACAATAAAGTTCAAGTTCTCTAATATGGCGGGTCAGACTTTATTATGTCAGCATGCAATCCTTAAAGTAACAATTTGTGTTAGGGCAATCGTAATAAGGCTTTCTATACGGGGGCATGTTTTGGTGATCTCATTACTTTACCTCTATACCCTATTATAAAAAATAGAAACGTAAAATACTAGGTTGTACTAAAATTGCAAAAGGTCTGCGAATTTTGTGTGAGATTCACCGTTTCACGCTCTACAGGCATGGAGGATATAAAACGTAGGGTTTCATAGACGTTTCTTTAATTTGTGCTCATCGGAGTGAAGGACTCAGCGGTTTTAATGCACTGAATATTTTATGTCATAACATGTAGGTTCTAACCTAAAACACATCCTAAGAAGGACTCACGTAATTGAGTAACTCGTAGAACTTATGCATTTCTGATTACGCAAAAAATATGTAGTTAAAAATATTAGCGTGATTTAACAACAATTCTGATTGTATCCATTTGGTGTATAATTATTACAGTAGAGCCTAATTTGTAATACAATTCTACGTCTATTATCGTAATTTATAACATTTCGGGGCGGAAAAAACGAGGGAGAAAACCCCACTGCTAGGCATCCGGAGCGGTGGGATAGGATAGGTTGAAATGACCAATATGATTATAATTAAATCATTTTAAGCCCTATTTCGATATGTTTTACGACGTAGTCATTGACTATCAGTGTTTCGAATGAAAAGGTTAATAGGTACTCGTAGGTAATATCTAGGAGAGAGACAAAGCCATAATTCACCACGCTGGCCGAGTCTTAGTTGATGGATGACACTAGTCTTCGAAAGATGTCGCACGTTCTTGGAGTACGTTTGTTCTTAGAATGTTTTCCTTCAGTGATAATAACACACCGTTCCGCTGCATAGGGAAAGGAGATGTAGTTGTCTGCTGATGCTGTAGTTGCCAAATTGGAATATAATATTGCAAATCAAAGCATAGTAGAAAGTAGGAGAGTTGAGAGCTGTACTGTATTTGAAACAAAAAAAAAATAGAGGTGCAGGCAGAATTCCAACCTGCCTATTTGGCTTGCACCGCTTTTTGTTAAATATTTGTATCTGTAATTATATTCAGAACTGAACCAAATATTATTTGTGCTCCCAATACTCGTTCACATATTACTTACCCTTCTAAATTGGATCGTAAACGGCGTTGTCAACTAATAATAATAGAATCGGTTTAGTAGAAAATTTAAGGTTTCAGGGGTGACGTGAGCGGAGGTTAGAAAATTACTGCTCTTGCAGCGCTTTTGCGTGAGGGATCTTATTAGTATAAGCGGATGAAATATAATTTAACTTTTACTTCCAGTAAAGGTGAAACCATTTGATGTAGTTTTATGAATTAACGTATATGTTGTTAGCTCATGACATATATGGGTCTGTTATAATTTTAACGTGTATATAGGTAAATATGTATGTGTATCTATGTGTGGTATTCAAGCTACTAAGCGATAGCAGTCAGTCACTTTATTTACGAGTATACCTATAGGTAGATAGGACTGACTATATCAAACGTGAGTCACCCGTGTATTTATTTAAAATATGTAATAACTACGTTAGTTTTCATACTACAAAAGTAGGTAGATGGATCTAAACAACATATTTTTTCCGCGGCGTAAAATTGGTTTCCTAAACGCTTTTGAATATATCGAAGGTAATATTTCATTCACTTCTAGTATAATTATGTTTATCATGGAGAGGAGTTCTTGAACCTGTATTACAGGGAAACTTAACTCGAAACTGACATACTTTTTCTGTCTGATACAGGCGTCTATCGTACCTATGATTAAACCTTACTAACTAAAACTGTAATAATACTATGTTCAATTCTACAATACGTTTACGTCTACGTTTACTTTTTTTCTTCTGATTTTGCTGTGAATTCAGGCGTTTGAGAAGAAAATATAAAATAAGAGAAAATATTACACTTTTATAGGATCAACAAGATGAATTTGGTCCTATATGTATCCTTTTTCTGTCATATTAGCAAAACTTTCCCAAAATAACACTGAATATGTAATCCCTCAAATGTTCCACATCCTAAGCCAATACCAGGATAAATTAGCTTTTCCTCGTTGGAAATAGCTTGTACAAGGTCATTGGGGACCAACCAGTTTAGTCAAATCTAGATTAGTTACGGAAATTGAAGATCTATTGGACTCGGCTATAACGCTGACGTTTAATTTATCATTACCGATAAGCAAAAACAACAAAATGTACATACATAATGTAATCCAGCAACATCCGATTAAATTACAGGATATAGAAATAAATATTTCTATTTGTGACGAGCACAGGATAGTGTTCGCAGTAATTTCGACTCTTCGTGTACAAATAGTAGCTTGGCACTGAGCAGGAATGACAGGAATTACAAGCAGGAATGAGGAATGCTGCATACCCAAACAAACATACGTCTCGTCTTATTCGTCTCGTCACTAAATTATACATTACAATTTATGTATTTAGTGACGGGACATATTTTTTTCGGTGCACTGTTTCGGAGATTTACGAGTACAAACTTCGTAACATGAGATTTTTTTTTAAATTAGGTATGTTTTCTAAAAACCAATACTAATAAGCTAATAATTTAGGTAGCGCAAATGACGTAAGATTTTTATTGAGTTCACAAAACAAAACTTCGAACTTTCTCTCTTTAAAACATTTGCAGAGCTACAAAAGTGTAGACTACTATTTAATATTTGTAGATTAGAAAATTAGAACATAAATACAAGTATTTCACATAAAAGTTTATACTATTTCCCCGACATTTATAATTAAGCGTGACTAAATGCTGTGGTTAGCGAACACTAATGATTATAAAACGTTTTACCCACCTGCTGACTATGACCTGGATTTTACTTAACAGGTACCTATTATGTGTGTCCTGTCGACGTGCTTAATGTCTTTGTCGTCTCATAAAGTGGAACTAGAACGCAAACTAATGTAATTAGTGGTGATAACGTACTCTACTATAAAGCCTGTGCAATTCAGTTCAGGTATATTTTATTATTTATGACACTGATTGACTGATTATAATATAGTTATTCGACTCGTTTGATCCAATTTTATTATCTCATTTTCGAAGGACCTGCTTGAATAAGTACTTAACTAAGTACCTACTTAAATAAACTACTTTCTTTTTAGTCAAAAAAGCAGAAAAAGATTACCTTGTACATGTAGGTATGCATCACTCCAAAAGTTCAAAACAATGAGTCGATAGATTTATTATTCAAACCAAAATGTTTATATTGTACTGGGCTTAATCACGACATAGGTAAATAAATCATAGTCGAGGTAATTAAACAATAATTTATATCGTGATTGTATGGGGCTTACAATGTAAACATTGTGTGTTCAAATCACGAAAGTTTAAAAACAATATCATTCATACCATTTACAATTAAATAATGTAATACGGCATTTTACCTAACCTCATCCTCAATAGCTATATTTTCCTAGACTTGGGCAATTTTTCTAAATCACTTAATACAGAAATATTGTAATTGTTCAGTGTTGAATAGTTGTCTAATAGTTGAGAAACCTTGTTCATTAATCTAGAATACAGGAGAAAATCATTTTTCATCCCTCCACCTCCGATAGAGTATTTTTGCTCTTCGATATCTGAGCGCAAAAGTCGCTTTTACCCTCTAGACTCTAGAGGGTAAAGCGACTTTTGCGACTCTAGAGTCTAGAGAGTGTACTGTACTCTTAATTTTAATTTAGTACATCGTGTGCACAAAATTTGCGAATTAAACCTATTTACTCCTACCTCCTTGCTGCCAATTTCTAATACAACTTTTTTAATTTGTTTAAAACTCAAACTCGGTACCTCCTTGGTGTACTTTTATTTTAATTTGCTTTGCACGCAATTTTCTTTTTACGTATGGGCGATAGAAGTACCGCAACCCTCCAGACATATACGTTATATTGATATTAAAAGCCTTAGCCTAGTGGTAACCTAAAATTAGTGATTGTTCCCAGGAAGAAGTTTATTTGACGCCAACAAAATTGACGGAAACTGTTAATAATGCGCAAATAAAGCGCAAACCATTTAGTAATTTCTTTGCTGAGGTGGGGTGAAAAGTTGTGTTGCGCTCGAGTGCAAAGATTTTTCACCTTGCGCCCTATTAATTCCCTCACTAACGCTCAGGATTCTTGAATTTCATAATTTCAGAATCTTTCGCTTCTCGGTCATCAAAATTGAGCTCGTGACTGTGAAGATTTACAATAGTTGGTCTGAAGCACGCGGTTAAAAAACAACTTTGCACTCTTATCTTGTATAACAAATAACTATTATTTACTTGTTCAACTCTGATGCAAATCAATATAACGGTGACATTTTTTGAACATACGATTAACATAATGGTAATTGCAGTATTACGGACGTAGATAGGATGGAAAGTTTAACGTGTGCCTACACTGTTTATAATGTACAAATATTTGTTCCAATAATTGTAACTGAGAATAAATTTGTATAAATTGAGACGTCTTAGTAAAATAGATAGACAAAAATAAAGTCACCCCAACAAAATATTCGATAAGAAATAAGTATTAGTGGTTATCGACAGTCCAGTATAATATTATGTAATATATTCTAGCAAGATGATACTAAAACATTCATTTTAATGTTATATTTTCTTAAACATATAAATACTAAAACTTAGATTGATGTTTTATTTACCTTCTGATGTAAAGCGCACGGCTGTTTTACGATGTGATGGATAAATAAACAAAATTCTCGTTGAAGCTCACTTTTCTCTTTTCTGAGTAAACAGTCACATGCATTTCCTCTGTAATTACACGAATGCCACGAATTGGGCTTCGATTCGATTTGTATTGATTGGCACGAAACATCATCTATTTGATCAGATTATGTCGCTCGGGCCGAATATCAACTGAGAGTGACGATGCATACCGATGACGTTAATTTATTCATGAGCACTACTTGTTTGGTACACGAACACAGTTAGATAATATTACCGTGGCACTGTACACGCACTGAATGTTATTTAAAACCCTTATTAGTTTTCTATCTGGCCAAATATTTCCCTGGACACTTTCAAGCGGGGCTTTGAATATAGCGTAGACTAATTCAATGCCGCCAAGCTTGTGTTTGTTTGCGCACCTATTATTTGAAATTTTCTGTAAATTAGAATATTTGACATTAATGATGTATCCACAATGTAGTCGTACTTTTCCAATTAAACATTTGGTTAGTTTTTACATCATTTTTAACTTATACTTCCGGAATATGTTAGTTGTTTAGCTAATGCCTAAAGTAGGTCTAACAAACAAATCAACCTACTAAAACAGTGTTATGAACAAAATAAAACACACCTGCATAGTAAAACACTCTTTCATTAATTACACTAACGTGATATCGGTAGTTAAGCTTGTCTAATTATCTCGTAACATTAATCCCGCCACAATACTGATCGTGTACTGATCCTGATTGATGCTTTTGCGTGACATGGTACAATTACAACATTTGTAGATACAGTGCCACAAACATATCTGGCTCGGTGGTCATAAGTAGAACTACCAATGCCAATAAAAAATATCTGGTAATCCTGTAGTAACGACATCATTCAATGCACGTACAAGGTATAAACGCTTCCTCGTAGTACTCATAACAATCCTGATTCACATGCAGGATGTGCTCCAGTATCCAGTATGTTTTGTCGTGTTAGCCGGTCAAGTTGTGTTGTACATTTCGTAACGTAATTATTTTGTTCGCGAACTGTTGATTAAGTTTGGTAGAGTTATGTTGATCCCAAATAAAAGGTAACGAAGCTAAGCTTGCTGCCACATACCTACCTAAAACTTTTGTTTAATTGGGAATCCGAGTAGTTTTGTAGTAAATTACATGAGCCCTCGTATATGAACAAACAAACAATCCCGTGTCCCAAACAAAATGAAAGTGTTTAGAAATGATACGATACAAAAATTGTTAATATATTATTTATTTGCACACGTAGAAATACTGTTTTTATTAGTTATCATACTGATATGATATATTCACTTGTATATGTTCACTTTACTATCTAAGACTATGCTAGTCACCATTAGATACTCATATAAGATAATTTGTGTTTTGTCCTACATTTCTAAACAAATATTGCCCTTCAAACCGGAGCACAAAATTGTTATAACGATACTACTTGACGGTAGAATACCTAGATGGAATAATTTCTCAACCGCGCTCTGCCAAGAGTCCTAGCAATACAAAATAGGTAGTTACTACAGACATTTAAACAATATCCCACACATTGCGTACAATCATGATGATCTATGGGAAGCTTTGATAAACCACTACACATTTCAATTTATTCTCAACCATTGGAATACTAATCCGTATTTGCCTTATTTTTTTTCTCGAGCGTCATAATTTTTTTTAAATTTTCCGGCCTTAAAAAGTAGCCTGTGTGCTATTTATGAAGATACTATAGTTTGCTAAAATATATTATTAATATCACTATCATAATTACCCGCGAACATGATGAATACCACTGTTTCAAAATATCATGGTCTGTTTTCCTAACCTTATTTAAAACATTTTTTTAGGTAGACAGTATTAATATAAAAATATAAACAAAAAATGTATTGTGCCCTTACAAATTTATTTAATTTAAATTTAAGTGTACACGTGTAAGGTGGATACAATATTGACACGGTGTAAAGCGATTTCACCCTCGTTCCCTTACTTCATTTTTTATTACAATTTTGTTATTGTGAACAATGAAGTGTGAATACAATACAAATAACTTAGCTGTCGTTCACCGTCGAGAAATGATCACATGAAGTGTCACTTTACTTTGACATTTCATTTCGTTGAGAATTTAACTGTCAATAGGTATAAAGTTAGGGTCAGCCAGTACAAGATAACCAGTAGGTAAATATTGTTGTTACTTGTTACTCATATACCCTGGTCGGGAGAACGACAATTGTCGATCCAGATCCCTTGGTGACGTCATGGCTGGTCTAGTCGGGAGAATGGCAACTGACAATCCCGGAGCCCCTGGTTCGAACACGCGCACCACTGTATTTTCGAACTCAAGTGCGCAATACTGCTAACTAAAGAAACGGTGAAGGGAGTACTCGTACATTTTTTTAATATAGGGTGACGAGACGAGCAGATCATTTGCCTAGTGGTAAGCAACATACCTGCCACATAACAGAACAGTGACACGCAGCTATTGGAACATGAAGAGTCCAAATCATTACCTAGCACTGCACTGCGCTCGTCAACCAGAGATCTAAGATATTATATCTCTAAGCCCTGTAATTTCTCTGGAAAATTGCCCTTCAAACCGGAACACAGTGATGTTTGCACATTAATGCTTGGCGGAATTTGAGGAAACCTACTCGTCGGAGATTTAACTCTTCAAAGACAAGTGAAATCGGCTAGCCCACGTGTATCGTGGTGCGTGAGTGGAGTGAGACTGTAACCAAAATGTTGCCTACTTGGTTAGGGGGAGCACCCGTGCGCCATTGCCATTGCCATTACCCGTGCTAGCATTGGGAGCTCTATGGCTGGATCCAGGAAACTTAGTTTATAAAAAAAAAACAATTAAAATAATTGGTTGTCTGTAACGTTGGCGTCGATTGGGTTACGGATGATAGTTAAACGTGATAACGTCATAACAAAACATTGATAGATGCGACGCAAGCGTACAATGAGCGTAACGGGACATAATGGGACACTTTTTCGTGCATGCAGCCGACGTTCATCGATTTATTAGACGTTGTCACGCCAAAAAAATGTATTGAGATGGTTGGTTTTTGACCCAGCAAATCTCCCGTCGATACATAGACTGAACGCAGTGATAATTTTGGGCACTTTCGGACAGGGTTCAGTGCGCGGTGATCTCTTTGACCTTTGAGAAATGTTGTATTCATTTAGTTTTTCAGTAACGTTAGTAATTTATGAAATAAATAAAAAACATATCTTGCCATAATTATTTCTGTATCTTACAAGACTTAGGTAAACGAGAATAAGTCGACTCTTTATCAGCAACGTAAATATTTAGTTAATTTCTTAATGTAGGGCTTTCCCATCTTGAGCGCAAACAGGCAGTAACCGATATCGTAATAAGGTGTCTAAAAACGAATTACATTAGCGATAACCTTCGATGCCAGTCAAAATAAGTAAAAGGCGAAAATATTAAAACAATCATCCATCATAAAATGATGTCGGGCTTGCTGTGGGAATTCAGCAGGCTATTCTATTTTGATTCCGGATAGGTTTAAACTTCACCGTTCATCTGTGGTAACGATATAGATAGATAGATAAATGAATGTTTTTTTATTAAATGAATGGATTTGACAATGAATGTTTGAATATTTGAGGAAATTAATATTTTTTATTAAATGAATGGAATTTACACATACATTATAAAAAGACAAAAGTAATGAAAATCCTTAAAACAAAGTAACATCGACCTTACTGCTAAAAGAGGTTATTTAATTTGGGTACTGCATGCTTATAGAGCACAGGCCCGTGAACAAAATTTATGGGTCATATGATACAGCAGGAGACCTATGTAGGATGATAGAAGAGTATAAAATAATAATATTCAGCACTATGCCGGCATTTGAAAGCTGTCCAACTGAAAGCAAATTGAAGAGGGGTGGTTGCGGCATAGTGCTGAATCCTATTATTTTATGTACCCTTCTATCATCCTACATAGGCCTCCTGCTGTATCATGTGACCCATACATATTGTTCACGGGCCTGTAGTCTTTTTTTTTATAATTTCGAGTGACAAGACGAGCTGGACCTGTGCCTGATGGTAAGCAAAATGCCAGCCACATAACAGCACAGTGACACGCATCTATTGGAACATGAAGAGTCCAAATAATTACCTAGCACTGCACTGCGCTCCTCAATCCTGTAATTTCTCTGGTAACATTACCCTTCAAACCGGAACACAGTAATAGTAAAAGTAGTCTATAAGGTATATTGTCATATAAAGTAAAAAAAAATGTAGTAAAAGCAATTTATTTGCACATCTTAGAGCAGATCAGTTCCCTAACGGTTTTACCGTAACAAATTACTCGTAGTCATAGCTCCACAATTACGAATTTTTTTAAATAAAGTGTGAACGGACGAGGACAAGAATCTTCTGAAAATTAACTTGTTTGCTCATAACACCACAGCGCTACGTAGTTGTTCTTTATTATATAATAGTTCTTATCACAGCTTTGCCCTGTACCACCCTCGCATGTAAAATTTGTATTCACATGGCGGTAAAATGACTGGTTAAGAAGTGTTGCTTGCCCAGATGAACTCTGCAAAATATTGCCGTAATTTTGAAATTTAGTAAGTAAATTACTTGCACAGCCTGCAGCTCAGTTTATTAGCATTTTTATCAAAAGAAAGTACTCTACTAATAACACTCAAAGCTCAAAGATCTCAAAAATTCTAGGCAACAATTTCTAAACATGACCAGAAATTTATCGTCAAACATAGTTCATTCCCCCGTATCTCGCCCTGAAAAGTTTATATCGCGTTAATCTCACGAACTACCAATCGGATTACAAATCTTTTTTGCAAATTCGATGAAATATTCCCTTCGGAAAGGAGATTTAAGTTAGAAAATGTAGATTGCAACTCATTCGGGTTGTTCGATTACAATCAAACCATTTTATTTGAAAACAGTATTTTAAAGACTATCCCTAACTCGTGATATGGTTATGTAGTTCAGAAGTTTTAGAAATAAATACGTTTTGTTTGAAACTAACTATACAGGGGCGCGGCCGATCGGTACATACCAACAGCTGAATGTTCTGTGAAAGACATAATATGTTGTGCGTAGGCACAGATTTCTAAAAATATGTGTGCGTAGGCATTGTTATCAATATGAAGGTGGGCAAACTTATCGCGAAATAAGAAATCATATTCCGGAATAGAAAAAATGTTGTTAAAATATTTACCGTATTTTTTTTGTTCTGTTAGAATAGGTAAGACTTCCAGTATACGCATAGTATAACGGTTTTACATAAAAATAAAACCGATATTATGTGCCGAGAACGGAAAACATACAGCATTATATGAAGAAGCAGTATGTATACTTATCTTAATAATCTGTGGTCGACGTCTATACCATAGACAATTAGCTTCATCTTGACGCCACCAGAGGGCGCCGCAAGCGCGCCACCAGCAAGGGCACCCGGCGCGGTGCGATCTTTGGGATTCATAGTCTTCACCAGAAAGCCCTTTCTAGAATGCTGTATGTTTTCCGTTCTCGGCACATAATATCGGTTTTTTTTTATGTAAAACCGTTATATTGATGTGCCTCAGGAAAACATACAGCATTATATGAAGACGTGTTTGTTATCTGCTGGTGTAAGTATGTCCAAAAAGAACAACGCTATGATGACTGAAACATTTGAATACTTATTAAAATAAAGTGTTCAATAACATTTTGTAATTAGCTAAATTAACAAAGCTAATTTGTGTGTGATGTAAACTTTTAAGAACATGATTAACCATTTATGTTAATTTCGCAGTAAATTAACCTAACATGCTTAATGTGTTAAGATATTTCCATGTTTTGCTTAATAATGTCATCAATCGATTGGGTATTTGATCATCCAAAGGCTACTGCTATATCTGGTCTACATCTCCTAGTTGTACGTTCATGGCACTGTCTCACTGGACTGGACATATCCAATTTTAAATAACAAGATGTTAAGCAACTGCTATAGATAAAATTTATTTGATTTGACTCGAAAGCTATTCTGTTTTTCTCAGATAGGAACTAGAAAATGTGATAAGACACAAATTATTCTCATTTTCCATGTTCATACTGCTATATAGCAATAATACCTATGTATATTTCGGTCTATAATATTTAAAAGGGGTTATTATTTAAAGAACTGTTCCAAACATATATGTTTTACATACTGTTTTTGGAGGAATTGGAAAACAACCAATCTACATAAAGTAACTCTCTAAGACTTCAGGTAGCTGTAGAATTCAGAAGATTATCGCTTTCGCAAAATTTTAAAATGTACATAAATATGAAGTTCCATTTTAGTGTGTTGTCTGCAAATAGGCGACATAATATAAGTACATACTACGTGTACTAATTCTGTTTTAAGTGATAAGCTGTTATTTTAAACTAGACTTATCCGTGTTTTAGCTATGTCAGCAGTTCTTGAATTTTAATATCAAATTATAATTATTTTGATCAGACTTAAGATATATTATAACATATTTAACGCATATAAGTCCTCGCTCGACCATCGTTTCGTCCGGTGCCGAGTGACAGTAAGGGTTGGCAATGATTCACACTGACCTAGCGTTATTTTATAAACTATTTTTTCTGTGAGTTTCTCACTCAAATCTACCCTCATTTTCCCAAAAATCTAGGGTTTTATCAATACTCATGAAGATTTCAATGTGATGACACTCTACAGCGACATTTACCTAGAATCTTTCTAGGTCACGCGTTATCCACCAGGCCGCACCAGCCTGTTGGACCATGGCTTTGGCCGACTCCCAGTGATGGGAACGAGTCAGAAGGCTGGGCTGGTTTCGTATAAATATAATTTTTGTTGGCTAGTCGAGAGCCACTACCTTGTACGTCCTTGTTGAACAGTTCGAATGTGCTAATAATAACCAGGAAAGAATACTGGAATTTGGGTTCATCAGAGGTTGTCGAAAGCATTTATAGGCTTTGTTGACGACATTTTGCAATTATTTGTTGCAAATGGATCTTTTGAATCCGTTTATTTATAAAATATGGTGGTTCTTAGTCGCTGTTTTAAATCTCATACTCAAGCTTAAAGTTAAGATACCGTTTACATAACGGTTCTGCTACAATTATTTCATGTTCCTGTTCACCGTATCTACTTTCAATTTGGTTTTGGTGTTATCTCGAAATGATAAAAATCTTAAATCTTTTTCCATTAATATTTAACCTTATTATTACTTATCAGATTTCATAAAATCGAAGAGCATACGGTTTCTCTCTTCAGAATAGAGACTATACGGCAAGCTGGGCACTCTTTCACAAACTAAATATTAATCAACATTATCGCTCATTGGAATTGAAAACACAATTGCGTAGGACGCGTGTTTTAAATTATCATGTGTTTTAGGAGTATAAACATCATCAGGGAATGTCAGAAGAATGCAAACGATTCGTGGTCATAGATTCCTTCGTTGTTGTGATAGAGTATTAGTCGTTAAGTAATTATTCGTAGTTAGTATTGCTCATGGTGCTTTGTGTATTGAAACATAATGAGAAGTGGCTCCGCGCCACCACACCATCGCAGTAGGTACTACATCCTTTTTGTTAAATCATGTAAGTACAAGTCATACTTGACGAAGCTGTTACTGGTTAAATCTGAGATGGCGGATATTAAAGTCTGCCGTATGGTACCAGAAACAGTAAAATTTAAGCCACCCTTCAATTCCAATTTAAGCAAATCAAATCTAACTTTTGCGTCAGATGTAGGTAGATTCATGTACTTTTCTATAAACGCTGTTATATGTAGATATATGTGCGCCATAGTTGACCTGCTCCTATTTTCTGTCAATAACCTTCCAGATACATAATGTGAATATACATAGATACCTGCTTTCTCGATCATAGTTTTGAGGCATTTCCAGTGTCTCGCGGCTTCCGCAACCTAGAGACGTAACTTGGAACGCTGCACCAGAAGGAAGTCGTTCAGTAAAGACGGACACGACCCTTCGAACGCAAGGTCTCCGCGACCAAGCGTGTGTTAGTAGTAAGATATGGTGCGGGGACCAGGTCCAAAACAAGTATTGGTCAAATATATTGGACATGAGTATGTTCCAAGTGTCTCATGGCTTCCGCAGCCAAGAAACTTAACTTGGTACTGCACCAGAAGGAAGTCGTTCAGTAAAGACTGACACGACCCTTCGAACGCAAGGTCTCCGCGACCAAGCGTGTGTTAGTGGTAAGATATGGTGCTGGGACCTGGTCAAATGTGAGGTATCAATTGTTCCAAATGATGTCTCGCGGTTTCCGAAATCTAGAGGCTTATTTAAATTTTTTATTGCACCAGAAGAAGGTCGTCTTGTAAGATTAGTGCGAAGTGCGACCCTTCGTACGCAAGGTTTCCGCGACCAAGCATGTTATGAAAAATGTGGTGCCAAGGAGAGATCAAAATTTAAATATGTATACGTATTAAAATAAAACATACCATAAAACATTTGATAATACAATAGAACATCTACTTGAATGATATATTTTTTATAAATATCTCTGAAATTGGCGACATTGATGCCTTGCTTCTCTTCCGCAGAGAAGGTTTGTTTTATAACATGGACTCCTCCCCTGAATCGATAGTTATCGATGTGACGAGTTGGATGTAGTTGTGAATTTTAAATCTATTGAAATGGGTTTATGTGAAATTTTATTCTCCCAAATAGTTATATTGGCGCCCAGAGCTCGCCATTGCATATGAAATACTTATTTTTTGTAGGTATGTAAGAATTTTAAAATGCAATACATTCACGATCGTATTGTATAAAAGATCCAAACTTAGAATCTCCTTACATAAATAAATGGTTATGCATGTATGTTTGCAAATTTGTCCACGTTGTAGCAGCTTACTTTATTCGATAGTGCAACTAAATTAAGTGATGGTGTAATTACAATAGTGCAACTGAACTAAGTTTCGTCAAATCTTAGTTAATAATGCGTATAATTATGATATATTCATTTCAACCCCATTGGCACGTCTATGTATTTGTATACGTCTGAACTAGTTCGGTGGACACCGAAGGGTATAAAATTTAATTTCGTTTATACCTGTTTTGATGTTTTAATTAATTTCATAGAATATTATTCAATGTTGATTCCGATTCTGAATAGCCATTTTCCCTTCTTTTTGAAAAGTGGGATTAGATGTTGCCATAATTATATGTAATATTGAGATACTCTTAATAAGTTTAGCTTCCCAGATGTTACTAAGCAGTAACTTATTGGTTACACACCTTATCAAAGTGTATTAGTATTAGTAGGTAGTTGAGACAAGGTTCAAACAATAAATAATTTAAACAAGACAGTTAAAAACTGGGAGATGCGCCTGAAACCCTTAGTTTTCTTTTAGCGGACACGCTGCCAAGCGGGTAGGTACATGCTGTAGATTTTCTTAGCAATTTAACGTTAGCTGGTCTAATAATTTACATAATAGTCTTCAAAACCTTTTTACGTGTGTCTACCCGCATGTCCAAAGAGTATCGGTCACATACTATGTTGGTACAAGTGTGTTCCAGCTATCACACGGTTTCCGCAACCTAGAAACGTAATTTGAACTGCACCAGAAGGAAGTCGTTCAGTAAAGACTGACACGACCCTTCGAACGCAAGGTCTCCGCGACCAGGCGTAGATGATCGAAATGTTTTCGATATATTGGTCAAAACCATACATTAGAGATTAGGCAAAGCTCGCACTAGTGAGCCAGCTGCTCACTTTTGATAAAATGCATATAAATGAATGAAGACTGACCTGCATGTATAAGACCTTGATTCTGGAATCGGTCGATCTCACCTTTACCACGCAGAGGATTTACCATTTTCTTCGATGGATGAATTATCCGCTTCACTCACGGGTACTTCGAAAATCTCAATCCGTTGAGATTTCAATAAAATTTCGTGTAATATATAAACACATTTAAAATATTTTTCGATAGTTATTAATTGTTAATTAGTGATAATTGAATATTTTTTTCTATAATTTCGACCACTCGTGGCGAAAGTATACAACGCTATGAATCCCAAAGATCGCACCGCGCCGGGTGCCCTTGCTGGTGGCGCGCTTGCGGCGCCCTCTGGTGGCGTCAAGATGAAGCTAATTGTCTATGGTATAGACGTCGACCACAGATTATTAAGATAAGTATACATACTGCTTCTTCATATAATGCTGTATGTTTTCCTGAGGCACATCAATTAGTAACTATAGTCCGTTCCACGAAGAGGTGTAGAAAATGTAAACAAATCAATGTCACTCTCAATATGACAGACCAGCATTTCTCAACCTTTGTTTTAGAAGATAGTTCGTTGTAAGCTTCTCTGCTTGCCCTTTTTGATTTTCGTCACACAACAAAGTTAAATATATTCCAATAAGTTATTTTACAAACTTTTGTCTTATTTCTATAAGTCTGTAAATAAAAAAATGTTATGTTGGTTTGTGTACGCTTCAAAAACTCAAAAAGTTCTGCACCGATCGAGCTGAAATTTTATAATGATATATAACCCGCATCAAGGATTGTTTTTATATTTTGCATCACAATGTACCACAGCGAAGCGTGGCAGGGCACAGCTAGTATTTTATAATTTTACATTTTAAAATTGTTGTAGGTACACATAAGTTAATATGAATACATAAATAACTTAGGCGGTTGGTTCATGGAACATAACAGTAACATATAAACAGTTTTTATTAATTTTTTTTTGTGTAGAACTTAAATTATTTTTTTATTATATATAGGTATATGTGAAATGATTGACTTTTTAGTGAACTTAACTTTTAATGAGCTATTTCACAAAGGTGCTTGCAAAAATAGGTCTCCGAACAAATCCAATATCATAAACCAAGAGTTCAACTTAAAACATTAGTTATAACACTAAAAACATTCGGTTTTACATAAAAAACGCTTTCAATATAAACTAAACATTTGATGATTACTTAATCTTTATTTATATATAATATTTAAACTACCCAACCGATCTCAATGAAATTTGAACATTGTGTGCAGTTTCATCTAATTTGAAGGATGTGGAATAGTATTTATTTCGATTAAAACTTAGTCTTTATATGTCAATATCCGAGCGAAGCCGGAACGGGCCGTAAGTTTATTATAATTATATATAAACGATGAACAAATATTCCTTTATTTATTAAAAAATATATGTAATAAGTATCATAACAAATCCTTATTAGGACACATCACAATAAACAAAAGATAATAATGGGTTCTTTACATTAAAACTTACGTTTTGATGAGAGCGGGAATAAACGACGACGACAAAATCAGCAAAGCCAGGGATCATATTGTTTAAAAATATCGACATAACCGATTCACCGCCTTGTCAGTGTATTTTAGTTTGATAGTTCTTACTGGGAGAAGCAGAAATTTGTCACAATACCATAATGACTAAGATTTATTTTAATAGTTGGCCTTCAAAGAAGCGTGCCCTTCCATCGTCCACCCGCCATATATGCATTTCCATTTGCCTTTACCAATACACATGATACTAAAATGAGTTTTACAAATGAAACATGTATTTTATGTATGTTACATTTTTATTTACATAAACCCTAGTAGTAGGGGAGCCCAAGAGGGGATTTCGGGATTTACTCCAGCGCGGCAGATTAATATACAGTTGGAAACATTGTACCCGGTAAAGTAACTCAACCAAATATGAGCATCATATAAAAGGCCGATTAACAAAAAAAATTTTTTGATCATCAGTTATTCTCGAGCACGTCAGCTTAAGATAGGGTAAGTTAATTACATGCGAAGAAGTATATATTCCACTAATCTGACAATTCGAGAGTGACACAAAGAAAGGGGAGGGCTACAAAGTTATTAAAAAACATTTCTACATTCTCGAGCGTGGTTATTTTATTTTAAAGGAAATAATTCAAGGATAACGAAAAATATAACATCCAAGGATTCCAAGCCAAAATAACAAAAATTCATCACTAATTAGCTCATAAACCTGATTTTTTATATTTGAAATTCTATAGCCGCGCCGCTATATATTATATAAGACTGACTGATTATTAATAAGACTGGTAATATCCAATTATTTGCTATTGCGTTAATGATCGAATTATTGCAATAAATTGTAAATATTTGTGCACTATCTTATGAGACAACATTTCATTTGTAACAACACATTTGTGACAATATTCTGACAAATAAACTGATTTTGATTTGATTTTGAATTTAGATGCTGTGACAAATTAATGTTTAGTGTTAATTGTGTGATACGAGTAGTTTGCATTAATAGAATATCCAAAATCACATTTTTTATAATAATTTAATATTACTTAGTAAATTTATTGTAAATAATTTTAAATGCTATATTTTTAATCTGCTGTCATGAGACTGCAAACACAAATATGGCTTATTACGTCACTAGTCGCAAAACAAGCCATCGAAGACTGACTAGATTGTTTACTTCTCTGCATTTTAATTATAGTTTGCGATTTTAGCGACAACGATGTTCATTGTTTTTTGTATTCAAATACATACATATAATAAAAAAAACACATCAAGTCATGAATCGCGAACAATGTTTTGCGGCTAGTGACGTCATATCAGTCGTTAATGTTTTAGCGGGAAAATTCAAAATTACTCTATTATTGTATATTTACTCAGCGAAAATACTAATATTTTTAATCAAATATTTTTTTTATGGTAAACATGCGTCAATTTTCAAAATAAAAGCAATTCTGAAAATTAGTCAACATCCCTATTAATTTTAAAACGTATCGAATACTGGGTAGTGTTTTCATCTATCCTAATGTAAGTTTTTTATGGCCTCTAAACAAAGTTGTTAATGTGCGTTATATGTTTCACTTTCACCATTAAGTCATTGCTCGGCTCGGGTGGCCTTGTCACGGAAATACGCAGCGCCTGGTTCTAATCTCACGCGCACCTCTGCCTTTTCAAACTCATGAGCGGAATGCTGCTAACTTAATAACGGTAAAAAAAAACATGTTGAGAAAACTGGCATGTTCTTAAAATCTTTCGAGGTCATAGAGATTTGTCATCCACCACCAAGACGGAAGAATTATAGCCCCAGCAAGGAACATTTAGTGGGTTGCTTATGTGAGCAGCGTCCCGCAAATTTAATGTACCCACTTAGTTCCCTTTTCCGTAATTTTCCCTCCATAAAAATAAGCTTATAATCTAACCGTGTTCCGCATTTAAACCTGAGTCGTTTAGCTGTTCCAACTTGATTGAGCAACGTACATCCAAACTTTTGCACTAATAATAAGTATTAGTAGATTTTATTGCGAATAAATAGACATTATTAGGTGGTTCACTAGGTAAACGTCTGATAATTTATGTGCAGAAAGTAATGGTATCCCATCAGGAACATGCGTATATTTAAGTGAAGTGAGATCAAAGTTCAGTATTATGATATTATATGCCTTGTTTGTTGACTTCAACGCCTAAAGAATAGAGGTCTAAATGGTCTTTAATGGTCAGTTCTAAAATCTATTTATAATAACATTTTACACAACTTAAATATGATTTGTTTTTATAATTTACTAGTTGTCCGCCCCGGCTTCGCCCGTGGTACATATATAACACTCATCGGGATCCCGTACATATCCAACGGTGAAAAAATGACTGAAATCGGTTCACTCAAAGTCAAAGTCAAAGTACTTTATTCATAAATGTACAATTTACACGTCAATTAATAAAAAAATTAAAACAAAAGAAAGAGCATACAAATTGTATACATTTTCAAAGTTTGAAACTACTACTTTACTGTATTACAATAATTATTGTACAGAAAACTGTCAAGTATTATACGAGTATAATGTCTTTATTGCAATTGTACTAACCTATGTCAAAATTATTTATTTACATTTTTATGGGAACTTTGACATCACTCTCTAAAAATTCGCTGTAACTATAAAAAGTTTGATCGATAAGCCAGCACTTTAATCTGTTTTTGAAGCTGCCGAAACTTGGGGCCGATATAACTATTTTGGGAAGAGTGTTATAAACTTCCGGTCCCATAATGTGAGTTAACTTCTGTGACCTCGTGAGAGAGTGTGGTATAACATCCAGCTTGTCGGCGTTGCGTATGTTGCGAGAATGTCTCTCTCCTCGCGTGTTGTACGATTCTAGATTATTTTTGACATACACAGCCACTTGATAGATCAAGATAGCAGGTAAAGTAAGTATACCAAACTCCTTGAAATATGGTCTGACGGATGTACATTGCGATGCGCCAACAATGGCACGTACGGCACGTTTTTGGGCGCGGAACGCACGCTTCCAGTCGGCAGCGCGCGCGTATAGCTCGGCGCCGTATTGTAACCGTGAATGCACCGTGGCGAAGTAACATGCACGATGCACGTGACACTTCCGTAGACACCACTCGGGATACTCGTCTTAGCGCAAAGCACGCACTGCTAACTTTAGCACACATCTTGTCGATGTGATGTTCCCACGTCATGCTGCGATCAATCTCGAACCCCAAAAATGCGGTGTTCTGTACCTGCTCAATCCTAACACCATTTAGCGAGACTGTTAGCGGTTTTGTATGGTGTCCCGACAGACAAAAGTGAATATAGTTAGTCTTTTTTGAATTTAGCATAAAACCGTTGGCACTAAACCATGAATTTAAGCCGTTTATTACAATATTTAATTTCTCTTCTAATTCCTCTATTGAAAGAGCTGTGACTACGGCAGCCACGTCATCTGCATACATGAATATGGCTGCACCCTTTACGGCTTCGGGTAGATCGTTTAGTAGGAGAAAAAACATAATATTAGAGACTGACGAACCCTGCGGTACTCCCATAGACGAAGGCAACGTGTCTGATTTATTGTCGCCATCGCCAGCATCCACTACTTGAGAGCGGCCTCGTAACATGACAGTCAATACCTCGTATGATTTCCCAGCTATGCCATAGTGTTTCAGCTTTAAAGCTACGGTCTCATGGTCTGCAACATCGAAGGCCTTCGATAAGTCACAGCATAAGACGGCTACTTGCTCTTTACGTTCACGGGCAGCCAACACGCTACGAATCACTTCACGCGTTAGAGAAGTCGTAGACCTCCCTTCGCGGTATGCGTATTGTTGTTCACACAGCGCCTCGGTTTCTGATAGGTAGGCCACTAATCGCGAACTCAAGCCATTTTCGAACACTTTGGCTATTGCTGGTATAATCGATACTGGTCTATATCCATCAATATCGTCCCGTTTGCCTTTGCCTTTAAATATCGGGGACACTTTCGATATCTTCAGCGGCATTCCTTCATTCATTCCTGAGAATATCGCTTTCAAACCAAAAACCTATCTATCTTCATCTACCTGCTACGCCACCTATCGGAAATTGGTCGTACCAACTCAGATTCAGAAACAAATTTGATTAGCAAAGGTTTTCAATTCAATGACGCAGTCTTGGACACATGCTGTCATTTCAAAGCTCGGTAAGAAAACTCTCAAAAAGGCATATTTTTCCCCGTTTTTGTTACATTCTTGACTCATGCTTCGCTTCTATTGATATGAGTGTAATGTTGTATAGCCTATATCATCGATAAATGGACTATCCAATAAAAAAGAATCTTTCAATTCGGACCAGTACTTCCAGAGATCCTAGCGTTCAAACAAACGAACAAGGAAAGTCTTCAGTTTTATAATATTTATATAATATGTTATTATATTATTACAATTTATGATGATTATTAAATAAATAATGAATATGTTGCAGTCTGACTTGGCTGGTTATAATATCATAATATTGAACTTGTCTTACACTTCACATTTATGTTTATGCATTTTGAGAACCACAGATCAAATTGCCACTGCTTAAAACCGTATCTACCACGTTCTACTATTACTATTTATAACTTTTAAGATAAGTTAATAAATCATTATTTGATCAATACAAATCGAAGTATGTTGTATTTAAGGTCGCAGTAGAGTCGAATCATATTTGTGAAAAATATTTTAAGACAGTTTTGTAAAAATACTAAGGTTAAACGATTTTTATGTTATGGTAACACCTTTGTTTACATTTTCTACACCTCTTCGTGGAACGGACTATACCTCATATACCAGGCCAATCAGAAAGTTTTGCGAAAAAAAGTTTTTATATTTAGGACACTAGCCACTTGTAATTATTTTTAAAACTTCGATTATTTCAAAATACTTGTTTTCGATTTTCAAATTTCCCTCCGCATTTTTTTTGAGAACCAATTCAAATTTTCTTGTCTCCTTAAAAAAATAATCTGCGTCGAGGGCGTCGAGAACATTTTCGTGCAATGATTTTTTACGATTTTCAATGGGGCTTAAAACCTGATGAGTCATTTGATTGACTTCGAATTGCTTTTATGGACGAAGGACCTT
This sequence comes from Ectropis grisescens, assembly GCA_017562165.1. Lineage (NCBI taxonomy): Eukaryota > Metazoa > Arthropoda > Insecta > Lepidoptera > Geometridae > Ectropis > Ectropis grisescens. The sequence continues at coordinate 15,079,424 of CM029779.1, forward strand.
CAAAAGAAACCATCTACCGCTAGTATAGCGAGTTCAAACTCAGTCCTTTTACTTTGAGAGATGAACAAAGGAGTGGTCGTCCTACTCAAGAAAACAGACACATTACAAACGAAGAGTTTCAGCATACTCTGCAGATTGATGCAAGAAGTGTTCACAAGATTTTATACGAGCACCTTCGCGTTAGGAGGATAGTTTCCCGCTGGGTGCCGCACAGTCTCACCGAAACTCAGAAGCAGGCCCGTGTGATTGGTGAAAATAACTCCCAAAAGAGCGACACTTCTCCAGGCAAATTCCGCAAGGACTCCTCCCTACCACTAACATCTCGAAAACATTTTCTGTTGTCACCAAATAAAAAGGTACCTGCAATATAGGTAATTACTAGAGATGCGCCGAGTAACACGTTTGCCGAGTAACGAGTACCGAGTTTTACTCGGTTCCATTTTTTTTTTTCAACCTAGTATTCGGCCGAGTAACTCGGTTCAACAAAATTATAATTTCGCTCGCGTAATCAAGTACAAACAGGTTACATTACTTTACATTACTTACTCATTAATTAGCATATTTTTAATTTTTAATCAACTTCCAAAAAGAAGGAGGTTATCAATTCGACCACGATGTTTTTTTTATGTTTTTTACCTTATTTCTCGTAAATCCTCTCACCAATTTTAAAATTTCGTTTGTGTTCGGATGGGTATGCTTCCCGAATGGTCCCATATAAATCTTATCGAAATCAGTCTGGTGGTTTTTGAAATATTAACAATAAACTATAATAAAATTTGCGTAAAATTTTCTGGATGACTGGCACCAACTTCAAATAGATGAGTGAGTAGCGCTTACAATAGTGCTTTATTTTTCGCTTTTGAGTGCCTATTTGTGGTTTTGAAGTTGGTTTAATTTTTTGTACGAAAATAGTTTATATTATATTTTATTTTCAAATTGTCAAAGATTTCCTAAATTAGTACCTAAAACATACTTTTTGATTAACACGTTTTTTAAAATTATTTCTACCTAAATAGATTGCTTTTCTTAAACCGAGTATACTCGGCATTTAAACCGAGTTATTCGGCCGAGTACGAGTATCAAAAACCCGCCGAGTACGCCGAGTACCGAGTATCAACCGAGTACTCGGCCCATCTCTAGTAATTACTAACTAAGCTAGGGTATACTGAAAATCATATCCTACCAGAAAACAAAAAAAATACAGTACATAAATACGTCAACTTCAAACTGCATTTTCAAATAACTGCGTGCTGTTATGGGCAGGCCACGGGCAGGCAGATTGCTTTTCACACAGAGATGGATGCAGAGACAGTAGAGTCAGAGAGTTTAATAGTTGGATTGATACATCCTTGAATTATAAATGTAATTCTTAAACTTTTAACCTCTTGCATCGTGATTTCAATCCTTGTTTGGGCAGGTAGGTACTTGACCCCCCCCGAAATTATTTTATCGATTGTCAAGCTTTGTGTGTTAGCAGTGGCTATAATAAGAGCCTTGAGCTTAGTAGGAACATATTAATAACGTAGGTAGTTCATAATGCTGACAACTCATTGTAACAAAATCTATCCTATAATAACCTCCTCCTTTTTCTGTAAGTCAGTTAAAAAAAAACATAGGGGTCGAATTGATTAAATAAGTTAGATTATTAAGCTTACTATTTATTTATTACAGCGATGAAGGCGGCCATCTTGATCCAGCAGTGGTACAGACGCTACCTGGCGCGTATGGAGGTACGTCGGCGCTACACCTGGACTATCTTCCAGAACATCGAGTATGCCGGGGAACAAGATCAAGTGAAGGTGAGTTAAATACGGGGTAACACGTAATTTGTAAATATTTTAAGAGGGTATTTAGCGATTCTATGAATGAGTACGGAGTATGTGTGTCAATGGACAAAAACAGTATCTCAAACTTTCACAGGAAAATCTGCTATTTCATTACTATAGTTGGTAAATATAGCGACGCAACAGTGGCGGCAGACAGACAGTAGCAGCTGACTGAATCTTTCTCGCTCGGGTCCCGAGTTCACCCGAACGAATCTTTCAATACCGAACGTGTCAGCCACGGTCATATTATAGCCACGTGTATGACGGCCTTTAGTCACCGAGAACTGGAACGCTATGTTTTTCTTTTTTTATACAACTTGGTCCACATTCGTAATGAAATAACAGATTTTCCTGTGAAACTTTGAAATACTGTTTTCAATTTCCAGTTTACACAATTCGAACTTCTTCAAATCGCGTCGCAATTCAATTCCTTCCTCAGAAGTGAACTAAAAGTATTACTCCTACGAGAGTGCATCACTCTAAAGCTCTCACGTTTCTTGAAAAATATCGTACCGACACATGTCTATTCATTTTCATCCCTATCGATTCCTTGGAATATTTTGCTTAAGACCTAAGAGCCCGTGAACGCCAGATCTTTGTCATTGTGTAAAAGCTGGGGGTTTTTAGGGCCCGGTATTAAACACAGGTAGTAACATAAGTTAGAAATTATTAGTTTCTAACTTAAGTTCAACTCATCATATTTTCAGCAGTTACAGACTCACCTACTTACGCAGACTGTGATCAAAACTAACAATATTAATATAGTTTTGTATTGTAGGACAGGACGCTGTTCTGCGTCCCAGTTAACAGTGTGTTACGGAAAAAGATATCAAGGGGTTGCATCTCTGATGAAAATAAGACGATTCTTGTGATTCTTCTACAGAAAATATTTCAAAATTACGCATGTTTTATGTAATTACAAACTTGTACATTATATTGTAATATAATTTATCTTAATTGTTGTGAGATTGTAACTGAGCCACACGTTCCTAAATTTAGTTGGAAGCGTGCACTGACAACTTTCCATACTAATAAAAAACGACGAAAATCGAGCTATTAGTAGGTATTTAAAATGTAAGCTCAGATCTGCAATACCAATGAAAAAGCAAGCAGGATTCCGCTATCCACGCAAGCATCATATACTTTGACGATACTAAGAACTCTTTTCTACAAATAAAACCTGAACCTTTTTACTACACGGGTAACTGCTATCTCGATAAAAATAAAAGTTATCCCTTTTGTATCCTGCTCAGGCATTGATGTTATAAAACCGGAAATTTGCATGTTACTAAGTAACAAGAATAAAATGCAGTTTCTGACAAATGTTACTTAGTATGTGCACTAGTGTTATCTGGTTTTTTAAATATATCTTTATATATATAAAAATATTATGTCGGTTTGTGTACGCTTCAAAAACTCAAAAAGTTCTGCACTGATCGAGCTGAAATTTTAGAATGATATACATATAATCCGCATCAAGGATTGTTTTTATCTAATTTTTGCATCACAATGTACCACAGCGAATCGTGGCAGGGTACAGCTAGTCTTTATATATATTTATTTATCTTTTCTGCGTGTGTTTGTCACTGGACTCCGCCTAAACGGCTGGACCGATTTGAATGATTTTTTGTTGCCGTTTGGGTGACCCCCTAGGTGGTTTAGATTAACAAACCAGCCCGTCAGGTGGTGCTGCAGTCGGTATCTAGGTTATTATCCGAGCAGCTAGACATTTTATAAATTTTTCATTTGCCTCATTTACATCGTCAACAAAACCTATTACAAATTTTTATGCTTCGTATTTCGCATTAGAATTTATCTTACGGACTTGTGTCAAAAGGTACTGTTATTTTCAATATTTACTATAAAGGGATCGTGAAAAATGAAAGTACGAATTCTTCGATTTACTGTTAACATTGCGGTGTTGTTTTCATTAAAAATTCACTGTATCAACAAATTTAAAATAAAATGAAAATGAACTTGCGTAATTGCAAAATTCGCGTTCCGTCCGACCTTTGATGGGTTATGTCAGTTCGGCACCACTGTTGGGGCCTATACCGACTATAACCTCCAAGATTTCCTACTTTGGCCGCTTATGCCGAGACTGCGGAGACATTTTCAAATTCTTCCATAAAAGCTAACCGACCTAGATTAAGCACATCTAAATCACTCATGGGTTGATGAAGATATAAGAGATAATCTAAAAGTGTTCCCCACTTCCAGTTGTAAATCTGCCCAGCATACTGGCATTACTAACATCAAGTTGAAGTTAAGGTTCACATTTTCTCAGCCAATAAATATAAGTACCGAGCACGTCTAAGCATCGTCTTCTTTTCGACCTGAAAATAATTGTTTCCCATTTGGAGTGGCAGGGTAACTTTTGTGGGAAAGCTTCACATTTGTTTACTCCGTAGAGTTCTTGCCATCACTCTAATCGATATCCACGTGGCGCTACTGTCTTATAACTGTCTAGTACTAGATAGGTCGTGTTAAGGAATGCGCGTAGTTCAAGGTTTTCGCCAAAAGACTTTAGCGGTGGAGTAGACTTTAGTAAGCGTACTTTATCCTTCCTCTAATACGATTACAGATTGTACCGAGGGTACGGGTCTACCGGCGGGACTGCAAAGGGAATTAACTGGCCGTGACTTATCGAGGCTAGTCCGTCACGAGTTTCATGCGAATGGGGAATTTAGACGGGTGGGTTAATAAAACTTCCTTAAAAAGGCAAATCGTGAATATTGTATTATTTACCTAATCAGTCACACGTTCTGATTTGTTTATATCATTAGATTTTAAAATGAGAATGCGTGTGTTTATAATATGATATAATAATATATCTACGCTTTTTAACACGCTTACATTTTTAACAGATTTTTTTTTGCTGTCTATGAATTTTTTTCATAATACATTGTGACGAGACGAACAAGACGTGCGTTTGATGTTAAGAAACAAGCCTGCCTATAACAGCCAACAGCCAAGTAACTATTTGAAAAACATGAAGTGCCCCATAAATGACTGCCTAGAACTGCAGTGCGCTCTTTTCCTGGAGATACTAATGTATCACCTTACATAATATTTTTTTAACGGGCAGAGCCTGTATTAATAAAAGTAAAATACAATGAGAACTACATAATTGTAATTTCTTTAGAAAAAATGGTTGGCGGTGGTATAACTTTACTGGAACAGGTATGGTACTTCCCAAGAGGACTCTGCGGGGTGTTTCTATGTCTCATCAATATTTTTTTATAGGTAGGTACGTTTTATATTATCTACCTGTCTTCTTTGTAAAAGCTTTGTTCAGTTTGAGGCTCTATTGTGTGTCAATAATTCCGATCACGATTTATTTGTGTACTGTCAAATCCGACTTTGTTAAAAGACACATTCTTTGTCTCATGTTTTGGGCCATATGTCTTTTTTTTACTTTCTTTTACATATCAAAATCCAGCTGTATAAATAATTTGTTAAAATTAAACAATATTCAAAAGTTAACGAAACCATTTACGTAATTTATTTCAGAGTAAAATGGATTTTGTAATTACGTAACAGGTGATATTAAAAGCTGTTCCAGTCACGATAACAACGGCGAAGTAAAGGCTAAAGGGAATAAATTACATTTGTCACATTAACGGTGCTTCTAAATTTAATTTATAGTTGAGGTTTGCTGTACGTCCGCTGAAATTGTAAAATGTAAATCGAGGTAATGCTTTGTCTTGTTGGATAAAATTTATATTCAATTGTGGAGTTAGTAATCGCTTTATCTAAATTTTATACGATAACCTTCGTTATGGACAATCTTGAGAGATTCTTACATATAAACGTGATTCATTCGACTGGTGTATTTAGAGGTTGTACGTGCACCCAATTTAAACTTTCTAATACTTTTTCAAATGTTAGCATAAATTCATAAGTATTTTTCCGCTGTTGGAACTCGCGACTTTCTCTTACAAGGATAGCGTCAAGACCATAATCTGCCACGCTAGCCAAGTGCAGGTTGGCGAATGTCGTATGTCATAGAAAAATATTTTTATTGAATCACACCGTTCTTCTCACGAAGTTTTTCCTTGCCCTTAAAACCCAGTAGTGATAGCAAAATTCCACATCGAAATTTGAAAGGCGAGATTCGAATCTACGATCTCATGATTCTGAAGTGGTAAGCTCTCTTGTTGAAGTACACGATATTTCAGAAACGTAGTGTTCTTTTCAATCGGCTAAATATGTTTAACATATAGACTAACTAATTATCCTGCGTTATGAGTTTAAAAAATACATATTTGATCTGTTTGTCAACACCTAAGATTTTGGTTCTGTGCATATTGTCGATGTGGATATCCCCTAATCCCCTTGCATAATTTTTTTAATTTATTATGTATACTAAGTACTAAGTCAGTAAGTCTTACGCATATAGGTAATATAAATAGGAACTAGCTTTACAAAGGAATGAATACATCGATAGATCGATACCCTTTTATTCACAAAAGTTATGAATTTCGTAGTAAATGAAACATAGTCTGCTTCATTGTCCTGTGCGAGGACAATGCCAGAATTCGGTCGAAAAGTAAAATAGCCTAGTAAATGGAGGACCGGAAAGTGGGCGGCTTTGCGCCGTATATTTTCTATGAATTATTAATGCAAATTATTCTTGGGATAAGTCGACTGGGTTCCGTAATTATGATTTCTGTTCTGTTTCCGTAACGCCGCATCAAAGCCGTTTTGGCGTAATGATGAGAACTTCCGATATCTCGGGAGCAAATTCCGTCTGCACCTGTTGGCATTTTTCCAAGTGAAGACAAACAAGTTTATTAACAAACTAGATGTCCGCCCCGGCTTCGCCTGTGATACATTATATAGCACTCATCGGGATCCCGTACATATACAACGGTGAAAGAATGACTGAAATAGGTTCAGTCATTCCTGATAATATCGCTTTCAAACAAATAACCTCTTCAGCTACCTGCTACCCCACCTTTGGTTGTACCAATTGGTTGTACCAACTCAGATTTAGAAACAAATTTGATTAGCAAAGGTTTATATTCAATGACGCAATCTTAGACACATGCTGTCATGTCAAAGCACGCTACGAAAAGGAATATTTTTTCCCGTTTTTGTTACATTCTTGATTCATGCTCCGCTTCTATTGATAGTAGCGTTATGTTCTAAAACCTACAGCCTTCCTCGATAAATGAACTATCCAAAAAAAATTAATCTTTCAATTTGGACCAGTATTTCCCGAGAACCTAGCGTTCAAACAAACAAACAAACTCTTCAGATTTATAATATTAATATAGAAGTATAGATATAGACAAAATATTTGTCAAATTTTTTCACAACGTGCCATCAATTAATCCCCAAATTAGTCGAAACTAGAATAATGACGAAATACTATGGAATTGAAAGTAAAGCTTGTAATCCATTAGCATTATAAATGCGAAAATTTGGGTGTTTGTTGCTCAATCAAGTCGGAATATCTGAACGGATTAGGTTGAAATTTAGAACACAGATTATTAGAGGGAGAGAAACATGAGTACATGAGCTACTTGGTGTTCTCGGGAAAACAACGGCAGCGTTCTTTGCAAAGTCCGTCTGGGGAAGTACCACACCTTTGCCAGTTATTCTACCGCCTAGCAGTAACATGCAAACATTACCTTGCTCCGGTTTGAACACAATGCTTCCAGATAAATTAGAGATTTAATATCTTAGATCTCTGGATGACGAGCGCAGTGCAGTGCTAGGTAATGATTCGGACTCTTCATGCACTACCTATAGCTGCGTGTCACTGTGCTGTTATGTTGCAGGCATGTTGCTTACCATCAGGCACATGTCCTGTTCGTTTTATCACTCTATACTATATAAAAAAAGTAAAGTGCGCTATTTATGCTTTATATTTTTTCTTGCAATAACGTCATATCAAGTAAATTGAGTTGAAGAGGTGAAGCAATCTAGCCGGGAGCACGGGGTGTCGCTGTCGCTTCTATTGACTCACTTTGCTCACTGAACATTTCAATCCGATCATTCGATTTCATTGAACAAAGCCACGCACCCTCTACTGAGACGTGACGTTAGATTTACTTGAATATTCCTTGGAAGGAAGATTATGTAGGTACTTGTGTTTTTTATTGGCCCCGTTTGATAGCGCCGTGTGTCATGTACTTGAAAATTCTTATTCGTTATGCATTGTGGTACAACGATATCTAAGTATTTATCAAATTATTCTACTAATATTACAGATGTTTAAGTTTAGATTTGTGTTGCTCAATCACGGCAGCAGGGTTTGGAGAAAAGTCAGATTATAGTCTGAAATGACATATAGGTTTTATGTATGTGGTTATGATTGTTATTGTGGGTAAATAATGGGGACGGGACCACTGCAGGGCCATGATAGTATTAGGTACATATCGAGGTAAAATATCGTTAACATTTGAAAAAATACCATAAATGTAAAAAAAATCTGTAAATCATAATTCGGTAAAGCATTATTTTTATAGATGCTTTAAAAAAATAAAATTAGAATCTTTAAACTTAAAGGTGTATCACCGCTGTTAGAGTAATAATATTGCTGATTTAGTGCATTAACTAATATTATTATTTAAGTATTTCAACATCTTTAGACTTAAAATTAATATGTGAAAGGATCCAATTGAATAATATTAAATAATTCATTTGTTTTTAAAATAACGCTATCGCGAAAATCGAAACTTCGACTTTCAGTTAACAAATTACCGAACCAATTTTGACGAAGCCTGCTAGACCAATTTGAAAGCAGATTAATTTAACCACACAAAAACATTATAGCGAATTGAATAAAAAAATATCTTTTATGTCGGTTTTATAGAGATAAATTGTGCGTTTGTTATAAACAGATATTAAAACAACCCTATTGTGTGAAACATGAAAATTAAGAGTACGTCCCCTTTTTAACGTGTAGTGGTAGATGGTTGCTCAAACAATGGCTAGTAGACATTCATGTATGATCTAATCAAATTGAGCGGCTCAGCTAAAGAATCATAGCACTGAATCCATGCATAAAACTGCCATACCGTAATGTATTTAAATACCACGATGTTTTGTTGCAAAGTGCAAATACAGAGCAGTTCGCTAGTTCGACAAACAAGACTAATGCGTTTGCTCTCTTCAAGCTTACGTTACCGAAAACGTTTAATGTGATGAAACTTTAAATTAAATTTGTAGAGCTAGACTCTACAAATTTAGAGACCAGAGCTTAACCCAGAGGTCGCCTGGGGAAGTACCACACTTGTGGCAATTGTTCTACTGCTAAACCGTAATGTGTAAAAAATATTGTGTTTCGGTTTGACAGGATTTGTTTCTTGTGGGACTCACTGTGGAAATTACTGGGAATAGAGAAAAACATTTCATATTAATATAAAGCAAGTGTATGTGAGGTATGTAAATTACTATGGTGCTAGTCCCAACTCTACACAAAATAAAAAAATAAAAATTGGTACCAGAGGTCGAACTCGGTGATCATCCGAGTTTACCCGAAGATTTGTTTCATTTACGAACGAGCGTGACGCTTGAGTTCAATTTACAATCCACAGCCCAGTTGGGTTAGACTTTAACCTGGAGTTAATTATAATAAAAAATTTTTCGTCAATGTTTAGGAGGGGTCTTAAATAGCTTGAATCCAAAAAAATATACTAAATCCGACCGCTGCACCAGCCGCCATATTGGTTCGAAGGTCAAACCTATGTGGCTATATAGGGGTACATATTTTTGAGCTAACTCGACTGGGATACCACGGAAAGCGTGTTTGTGGTCCAAAAGAAGTTTTCACTTCAAAAATATTAATGTCGTGGTATTACCGACTAACTCAATTTGTGTTATGATTTTCCTCCCTATTTTAATGTAACTCGAAACTCACATTCAAATTGTAATAATGGTTTCGTGATTCCCAAAAAGAAGCCGGTAAATGCAGTCGTAAAAATGTACTAAGGTTACGTGTGTAATTGCGGGACGAACAATTAAATTAACATTGGTATCTCAGATCCGTGGCAGGCGTCCAAATTATCCCTCTGACCATTATTCGTAGCGGCAAGTTTGTAGAGCTATAGGAGAGCCGTAATTTGCGCTCAGAACCGGTAACTTCGATATGAATATCCGTAATATGTAGCACACGCTTAAAGGCTTAATGGTTATTACTATGCAGCCAATAGATAGTGGTTTTAATGACAAATTCGCGTGAATATGTCACTGTTAGCTTCTTATAGCTATACATACACCCTTTTATTGGTATAACAGCCTAATTGAATGTAAGTCTGGGTCATGTAGTTATTTTATGACCTGTCTAGCGCAGACAGTAAAATATATTAATACATCTTCCCACTGTTCTTTTCTTTTTGATGTTTTTTATCATCGGCAAGAAATCACGCGAAATGCATTTTTTGATGGACAGACGCAACAAATAAATATTGAATTGTGCATACCAGATATAATTTTTTTAAAGTATTGATAAGCTTATACTTAACACATCTTATCTGATGTTAAGCGACTATGTAGCGAGCCATGACTCTTTATAATACTATTGATACTGGAATGAAAAAATCAATTAATTTACTTAGGTACTGTTACTTACTTTATTAGTGTTGAAGCGGCGTTCATTTGTTTTCGGCAAAAAAATTGCGGTTTCACAGTCCTTGGACACTTGGATACGTTGAAATTTTATTAAAATCGGGGTTTGGTGGTAATTTAAATGATAACAAATACTGAGTCGTCGCTTGGAAGGTTACTTTGCATTTTTTATGCAAAAGTGTTTAAATTTGCGATCAAATTTGTGTACGTAATCTCAATCCGCTCAGTTTTAACCATAATAAAGTTTAAAAGGACATGAAGTGTAGGTAAGGCCTGATTCGATAAACAGAAATATGGACTTAGCACATTTCTGTGTCCATCAGCCGGATCAACTTCTAGTTAAGAATCAACATTGAAAAAACTTGTATTTTCTTTCATTCCGTCGAGGCCAACACATTTTTTTCTAAATAATGTTTTTCTTTCGGGGTAGAAGAAACAACCACTATAAGTTCCCATTGCTGGAATTCGATCCTACTTTCACGAGGAGAAAATTGAAGGTCATAATCCCCACGCTGGGCCAGTGCGGTTTACCGGATGACGCATGACCTCGTAAAGTTATGAGAACATTTCCTCCCAACGCTTTCTTGAACCGTTGAAGCCAGTGGTGACAACATCTATCGACAAATCTGGTACTCCGCATAAATGCCAGTTTTGTCGAAAAAAATACGCGTAAAAATAAGCGCAGAAACATGACATTTGTAGGAAGATATCTAGCCCGCTAGAGCTGCAAAAATGTTTTTTTTATGGTATAGACTATAGAGTGTCGAGACGAGCAGGCATGCAACATACCAACACATAATGGCACAGTAACACGCAGTTATTGGAACACGAATAATCCAAGTACATTATTACTTAGCACTGCACTGCGCTCGTCATCCAGAGATACAAGATATTTTATCTCTATGCCATCTAATTTCACTGGAAACATTGCCCTTCAAACCGTAACAGCGGTTCTTTATATAAATGTTACGTTTATGCGCTGAATAGTTTTAGTAATTAGTACTAAATAAAATAAAGGTTTCACCAGACGTTTCGCAAAAAGGTATTAAATGCATCGTGCCTACCAAACCTGATTATAATATGGCTAGCCCGTTATTCAATAATGATTGGTCAGTCATGTGCGTGCACAATTACTATGCGCATGATAAACTTTCATAATAATCAATACGCGTTGTAGTGATTTAAGCATCGAACAAAAATAATGGAAGCTTCCTCTTGTATCATATTTATAAATCTGCTAGTAGTCTCCTGCGGTATCACCTGCGTAGTTCTCGATCCTGTTATTATCCCGGGATTAAAGTAGCTTATATGTTGTTCCAGATTATTGTATATCAATGTACCAAATTTCATCCAGTTCCCTTCAGTAGTTTTTCCTTGAAAGGGAACAAGTTTTAACATACATCCATACAGACAAACAAACTTTTACATTAAGTATGATATGCTGTAAAAATAAACTGCTCAGGTTTTCATTGTTTGCTTATAAAAATGCGAGTGATGTAATTTTTTTTTATTTAATATTCCCAAATGGTTTATTTTAAAACACTTGGGAATTGCAGTGAGGAAATGGAAATCATTTATTTTTCAGATTTGAACGATATTTTGTCGTTACACCGCCGCCGCAAAAGTATAAAGTTTATGGAAAATACATTTTGGGATGATTTTGATTTAAAGTATTGCAAAAGAATTAAAAGTGACGTTTAACGGAATAAGAATATTGTTATCAAATTTCGTTGGGACAACGCTACAAATGTTTATTATTGATGTTGAATTTAGTAATATTTTAGATTCATGCTCATTAGTGCTATTAGCACTGCAGGAAAGATGGAAAATAATGGCAGACATTGAACAAAAACTATTTTAAAAAATATTCTTTGTTTAAAGACAATCTTCCAGTCGCTTGAAATGAATAGATTTTTGAAATTCCATCTAAATGGTATTTTCACAAATAAGTAAGGTACTTTTCTAGCGTAAAAAGAACGAAATTTACAAAAGAAAGTGAGCGTCACTAACCACAATCAGAATTTTTTGCGCTCTATCTTTGTAACTACTAGATGGAATTAGAAATACTTTGCATTTCTACTTTGAAAGATTTTCATTTGGTAGCCCAATCCTTTAAGATAGTTACAAAAGGCTATTCATATCATTCTACGACCTCTAAGAGCCATTTGTACGTAACTGTCTATAAGAACATATAGATAGTAATAAACTATGTACATATATTTATGTAGGCGAGAAAATAAACTAAACGACACATACTGTACGAAATACAGTGGACACAGTTACTTAACTTTTGAAAGAAGTGGATTCAGTTAAATGTTTTTAAAATGAGTTTACTTTTGTGATAACAATGACTGGGCTGGAAATGCGTTGCCTGAGGGGATTTTTCCCGATGGATACGATATTCTTTAAATCGAGAGTGAATTAGTTACTTCTAGGTAAGCTTTTTGTAGTGGTAGGACTCCTAGCAGAGCCCGCCTGGAGAAGTACCACACCTTTGCCAGTTATTCTACCGCCAAGCTGTAATGCGCAAACATTACTGTGTTCCGGTTTGAAGGGCAATGTTTCCAAAGAAATTACAGGGCATGGAGATATAACATCTTATATCTCTGGGTGACGAGCGCAGTGCAGTGCTAGGTAATGATTTGGACTCTTCATGTTCTAATAGCTGCGTGTCACCGTGCTGTCAGCACATGTCTTGTCACTTGTTATAAAAAATAGCACGCTCCATCGTAGATTAATTTAATTACTAGTATCCATGGCCAAGATCAAATTAAAAATGCAGGTCGGAAATAGTGTTTGACTCGCGAGATTTTTTAGTATTTGCTATTTATTTATTTTATAGGTATTTCGATAAAAAATGCATAAATATATTGTGGTATAGTATATGTGTATGTACTGTGATGAAAATAGGTATAATTTTGTGTGTGTTAAATAAGTGCTGTGATAATACAGTACAACCAAAAAAATTTTGCAATGGATGTGAAATGCAAATTTAATATTTCATGACAGGTTTAATTAATGTGGTAAGTAAGTACGTACCTACAAGTTAATGTAGCGATTAAAAAACGTAAATATACAAAACACAAGGCCACAACAGCGAAGAACAGTTGATTATATTACCTTTCTTCCTCTGGTGCACGTGTTCACTTTATTTTTTCTTTCTCGCTCTAGCATCCCGAGTTCACCCGAAAATTTCTTATCATACCCGAGCGTGACGCTAGAATTAAATTCACAGCCTACGAAAAATCTGTCTAGGCGCCCCAAAAGAAGTTTTCACTTAAAAAATAGGACTAGATGTGACGTTCCAAACTCAAAAAAACCTATACTATTTTATACTGAACTAAAATCCTTTGAGGATAAAACAGCGTTTAATTAATAATTATTTTTGTTACAGCTGTACAACTTTTTCAACGCCCTCCTAAGCCACATGAGGGACACGAGTGGGCGTCCCTCCTCCGAGAGGACCTCAAGGACTGCTTCCGTTTGTGAGTAATTTTACTATGCGTTTACCTTCACCTTCCCTTGATAGATGTAAGAGGAGGATCTCACTTCTAACGCTTTAATGTGCTTAGAGCTCATAGAATACTAGAGCATGCTTGCAGTATTGGAAAGTTTTATATTCTTTATGAATTGAGGTATATTTATTAGTACAGGATGTTGACGAATTGTATTTGAAAATACTTAACATTTTTAGAGTCTGAGTACGAAATCCTATTAAGGCCAGGTAGTTCTGTCATATTAGGCATTTAACGCTGTCTTGTTCTCGCGACCGTCACCGACCGCGGAATCGGTGCCACAGTGCAGAAATAACATTAAAATATTTGACTATGTAATTTAAACTCATTTTTTGTTCAAGATTTGTTTATACTAGTGATAACAATTTTGTGAAAAGTGATAAGAGTTTTTTTGATATATGAACGAAGAAATATTACATTTATCTATACTCGTAATAGATAGGTATACAAAACTCAACCTTTTCTTTTTGGTCACACTATAAGTTGAGAACGGCTTTTCCAATTTTTTGCATCTTTTTAAAATGTTTCCTAATAATTCACAAGTTCGTCAAACATTTAAAAAAAAAATGAGCTGAAACGTAATGAAAGGCCAGTAAAAGAAGGTTTATCGGTCAACTTTGCACTAAATTTCTAATCCAATTTTTTTCTATGAGGTAAAGATCACTTACTGAGCATAAAATTACAAAACGCTCACAGATCCAGGTAGAGCTTCAAACGCCAATTGAAAAAAACTGTTTTAGCCGATATTTTGGAAACTATATATTTTGACAATAATTGTAGAAAATAAAATTTTGCATCTTTTGTTGCTAGTAAACTTTTTTTGTAAACCTTACCGTTTACGATTTATAACCCATTCAATGATACGATTGCTATTATGCCGATAATAGTGGATGAAAATGATGTTGTCTACGATGGAACTTGTTTCTCTAATAGCACAGTGTACCTCGTAACCCCAAGGTTCGAACCTTCGACAAAAAACACTCTGGCAATGCGTTTCACAGCTTAGTTGTTCTTATTACAAAAGTGGAGACCAAACTCTTCGTTCAACTCTTCAATCATGATGATGAACGGTGCTGTTTATTCGAGCAACGAGCAATATGATAGAATAACTTTAATTTAAAACCCCGACTACAAAAAAATCTACACGTAAAAAATATTACCTACTATCTAAGGACACTTTGGCGAGTCAGACTAGTCTTAGAATATCTTAGTTACCAAAATCCATCCAGCCGTTTGGAAGATGTGTGGAAATAAAAGATTTACAAACATAAAAGATACGCGTGAAAAACATAACCCTTCTTCCATTCCGGTAAAAAGGGACATGTTTATGCTACTGGGAACAGAATTCACATCTTATTATTTTTACATTGTTATCATCAAATTTGACATAATAAATCGTAATCGGTAAGTTCGAAAAAAAAGTTTACTGGCAACAAAAGATGGGAAATTTTATTTTCTACAATAATAATAGGCTTTATAACTTTTTCAGAATATCAGCCAAAAACGTTTTTTCGAGCTGGCGCTTGAAGCTCTACCTGGATTTGTTATTATTTTGTGATTTTATGCTCAGGAAATGATTCTAAACCTTATATAAAAATACGAATCGGAAATTTAGTGCAGAGTTAAATTCTACGAGTAATTTTACTGCCTTAAAAGGCTTCTTATCAAATTTGGTCGAGTGTCTAAATTTCTATGAACAATATTAACATTTTCATACAAAACAAAAAAGAAAAACCAATAAATTTTGGTGGTGTCACAAACTTGGAAAAGAAATAAAAAAATAAAAATTCTAACAAAACCATACGTGTATCTATGGAAAGGTGTTGAAAATTGTATTGAAGTTCCTAACATTTTTTTTCTAAACTGAATAGTTTGCGCGAAAGTCTCTTCCAAAGTGGTAAAATCTGTATGTGAGGACTTTTCTGCCAAGTACTAAGTACTTTCCTACCAAAGAATTTACCTAAATGGCAGATAAATGCAAGTTAGGTATCATTTATGATACCTTACTTGCATTTATATTAGGGGATTTACGCAGGAGATTTCTCCCCTCTCATTATTTCCTTATCCCGATCTCTGATTTAACAGACGAATATTTTACCGATACTTATCTATTTTCCATTGCATCTGCATTGAATTTTTTACTGATGTGGTATCGACGTCAGTTTTTTGAGACTCCCTTATTGGTCTACAACATAAAGTAAACAGCGTACTAATTAGTATCAGCGTCTATTTGCAATTCCAATGAAAACGGTAGCAAAATCAAGATCATAGCGTGCTTCACTAGTAATACCTACTGATATTGTTATACTGTGGCACTATGATCGTAATATTTAAAATTTATCGGTTGTCAAAATTGTAAAATCAAGCACAGGCCCGTTGTCCGTGAGCGCCGAAACGCGACTGATCAGGCTGGCCGAACGGCGCGCTATATATATGGTAGATATTAAAACATAGTGAATAACTGATACTTTTTTATCAAGTCAAACTCTGCGAATGCATCTATAACTTTTTAGTGGCTTTCGTTGAGTACAAAAATTTAGTAAAAAAATTCATTAGTTTAGTCATAAACTTGAAACAACTTTTTGAAAAGGGGTAACTTTGGGATTTTTTTCTATCAAGTAAAATTCATTAAATCGTGTTACTGACTGCGAATTGCACTAGATTAGATCCTTAACTAATACATATATTTTTTTCAGAGTTTAAAACACTATTTTAAAGGTCTTAAAGTTGTTTTAAAAATTCAAAATTACGGCCCACACGCCCTTAAGACGTCGCAATGATTGAAGTTCAAAAGCCTACAAAAACTGATTAATTTGTCAAATTATTCTTATTTCTTTCTCAGTAATTTTATTTTATTTACATTTTTATTTGTAGGGTTTGGATGTAAGTTTGTAAATAGTTAGGCATACATATAATAAGTTTGTTTGTTTGCAATTTATAAACTCTATCTGTAATATTATTCGTACTTATTGATGAGAATTGCTTAACATACCAGACAGATATTAACAACGTGGGTATATAACCTTTGTCAAATACTAAAAATGAAAGTGGTCAAGTGCGAGTTGGGCTCGCCCATGAAGGCTTCTGTAGCAGCAAGTAACATAATATAAAATGTCTTGTACTTCGTTGGTACATTAATCAATGTTTTAACAATAGTCAATTTTTGACGTATTAAAATAGATACCCCACACGTATGGTATAGATTAAAAATTTTTTTTGAGTTTCAGTTCTATGTATGGGACACCCCTACAAATTTTTTGTTTATTTCTATTTTTGTATTAAAATCTTTATGAGGATCACAGATTACTTCGGGACGTCTCCTGCTGGGAGAAGGTTCGCCCTCTCCTGCAGGAGGTCGATGCTATCCAGGTGAACCTCACGACGCCTGATGCGTACCGCAAGGTCACGCGTCAGCTGTTGGGGGACCACGTCCCCATCCACACTCATCCTCTAGAGTATGAGAAAGTCCTCCGCGTAGTAATACGCGGCATTCCGAAGGAGTTCGGTGTCGGCCTCGTATGCACCGATCTCGAGACCCAGGGCCTCCCAGTCCGCACGGTATCCCGCATGTCCTGCGGGCGTACCAAAGTGCCGCTCAACCTCGTGCTCGTCGTCTTAGATAAGACGGTAGCGGGCAAACAGGTTTTCTACTTACCAAGTTTCGATAGGATAGTTTTTATAGTTGCGGAGAAAAGTGGCTGTGACATACGGACGGAGACAGACAGACATGACGAATGTATAAGGGTCCCGTATTTTGCCATTCGGCTACGGAACCCTAAAAACAGGACTCAATCACGAACTAAATATGAATTTAAATTGCGAAGTTAAGAAAAAACTATAACCTTTGTCAATGTGTGATTATTCTGATAAAGATCGATATACGATGAGTGATTTAAAATGGTACATGTAAATAATTATTTCTTTAAAAAATTCTAACGATACTGCAGATCATTATCCAAATTTAATTATTTTTTAATACACTACAATACTTACAAATTATGCCACGTGAAATTGAGCCAATCTGACATAATTATTAATAAAGTTGAAAACAAAATGAGGTCGGGAATGTAATAAACTGAAATAACTGTATATTCATGAAAATGCCTTAATCTATTCTGTAAAAAATGATTTTTAAATATAGGGGCATGTAGCAAAAGAAACTTCGCTTAATGTAAAGGCTACGCAAGTGCTCCAGTTTCCAATTAAAAATATAAATGCTAAAATCAAGCTAGCATCTTACAGCTTTAGAATTTATAAAAAAACTAAATTTACATAATACCTCATGCTGAGAGCGAGAGCTGTGGGCCGGATTAAATTATTCTAACGCGACTGCATAATAAAAGAAGTTCTGAATATGTAGAGCTTGCTGAAACGCTCGAGTGTGAAATGAAAATATGTACCTACGTAAATTTAGTGACTTAGTATTTAAAATAATTTAAGACTAATAATTGCAATTCAAACATTATATAATGTTTATATTGTAGTTGTGTATTCTACACATAAATATATGATATTATAATGTGTACCTTCTTCAATTAATGGAGTGGATTAATTCAATGTAGACATGAACCTTTATTTGATCAAGTACATATTTGATGAACACTCATTTTGTAATGGCAAATGTTCCATTATTGTAACTGAATTACTGTGATTAGCTTTTGCGCTGTAAGGCAGTAAGCATTTTCTAAATAAAAAACAAATTAATCATATTGTGAGCATTTTAAACGTAAAATAGCTCGAGATATCATGTTTATGGAAAGCCCCGCTATCGTAATGAGAACGTCTAGGCCGTGAAATACGTTGCCTGAGTGAGTTTTTCCCGATATATACTATTTTGGTGTCTTCAAGTCGAGAGTGATCGGTTTCTGTGACAACAAATCGAAACGTAAGCAGGGTCAGGGCCTTAAGTTCAGAGAGATGGTGGTAAAATGAAAATCTTTTATCGACAAAAATTACGTTTTTACTATTACCCGAATCACTAGTATTCCGGATGTTTAAGGATGAATTGATAATTAAATTGAAATTAACATGTTATTAATCAACATTAACCCTGAAATCATTAAAGAAGTTGTGTTATTTATCCAATATCCAAGTATAATTACATGAAAAACTTATCTTGTACATATTGTATGATAAAATTTATTTCATCGCATATCGGCGTCAAATAGGCGGCGGTGGTGCGTAGTCTATTGTGCACTGAGTACTTACGAACACCTACAACGTACACCTTTCAGATTTTATTTCTTTCATGATAAAATAAAGACCGTGCCTGTTTAAAATGTTGAAATACTTCCGCTATAAAACATATCAAGGTAAACTATCAGAGTTGTGAAAAAAATATTCATCTTCTCCGTGTTTTGTTATCAAAGCAATTACGTTACGATTCCACTGGACGTGAACTAGCAAAGGAACTGTCACAGTTCGTTTTGTTCTGAATTCTTCAGTAGTGGACTGTCTAGTAGTTACTTAACTTTTTCCAACATTTTCTTGTTTCTTCAGCGCAAGTCAGCACAAAACGAATTGCTTAGTGACGTGGTGTTTTTTGTACCCCTTGTACTAAACGAGTTTGATCATCGTAACGTTACTGAGTTAGCGTTTTTTTTTTCGGCCCAATACCGAAATAATTTGTAAAACGTCAGATTAAATATGTTTTTTCCAGTCCTTAAACACATTTGGAAATGCAATTATCATATGAATTTATAAATGCTGTAGCTTTTTTTGATGAACTTACGAGTATTTGTAAAGCTTTACATGAATATGCTATAATATAATTAATCAACGAAACTAACTTGAAAATAAATGACAAAATCCTGGTTACAACTTAATTGTGTTATTGTATACTTATTTTAGGCTACCGCGGTAGTTCATTACAATTTTATTATCACAACTAGATGCCCGCCCCGGCTTCGCCCGTGGTATATTATATAGCACTCATCGGGATCCCGTACATATCCAACGGTGAAAGAATGACTGAAATCGGTTCACTCATTCCTGAGAATATCGATTTCAAACAAAAAACCTCTTCAGCAACCTGCTACGCCACATGTCGGAAATTGGTTGTACCAACTCAGATTTAGAAAAAAAAATTAGCAAAGGTTTATATTCGAGGCACAGATTACTGAAATTCAATGACGCAATCTTTGACACATGCTGTCATGTGTCATGTCAAAGCACGAAACGTACGAAAACTCTCAAAAGGGGGAATATTTTTTCCCGATTTTGTTACATTCTTGTTTCATGCTCCGCTTTAATTAATAGTAGAGTTATTTTCTATAGCCTAAAGCCTTCCTCGATAAATGGACTATCCAATAGAAAAAGAATCTTTCAATTCGGACCAGTACTTCCCGAGATCCTAGCGTTCAAGCAAACAAACAAACAAACAAACAAACAAACAAACAAACTCTTCAGCTTTATAATATTATTATCACAATGAAAATTGACACCCAATTTCGTTATAATCTGCGTAGGATGTGAGAATGGTTATTTTTATCTGCTTTTTAGGGTTCCGTAGCCAAATGGCAAAATACGGGACCCATACAGATTCGTCATGTATCTCTATCTGTCTGTCTGTCCGTCCGTATGTCACAGCGACTTTTCTCCGAAGCTATAAGAGTTATACTATTGAAACTTGGTTAGTAGATATAATCTGTGAACCGCACTATTCACAGATCTTTGATCAAAACCGTACGTGTGTGGTATCTATGAATAGGTAATCAATAATGATGCTGAGGTCTTAGGCATTTTTTTTCTAAACTGAATAGTTTACGCGAGAGACTCTTCCAAAGTGGTAAAGGTGTGGTAAGGTGTGTCCCCTCCCCTAACTTTTAAAATAAGAGAATGACAAAATTAAAAAAAAAGTATATGATGTACATTACCATGTAAACTATCAACGAAAATTGGTTTGAATGAGATCTAGTAAGTATTTTTATTTTAATACGTCATAAATTGACTACCGTTAAAACTGATTAAAGTAACAACGAACTATAAGAACTTTTATATTATGTTACTTGCTGCTACGGAAGCTTTCATGGGCGAGTCCGACTCGCACTTGACCACTTTTATTATTCTGCGCTGTTGTTTCAATGTATCTATACGAAATATTTGTTGTAGAGCACCGTATCGAATCGTTTCAACTTTGGAGTTCAGACTAATTCGGGTTTGGTGATTTCAATAAAATGATGGGGTAAATAACAAATCTCATCATCATGACAAATGAGAAAAACTGTCGAATAGTTTTACGCTGGGGTCTCACTTGTTTATTTACCAGTAAAAACATTCAAATTTATTGTGTTTATCAGTGTTTGTATGCCACATGCGGTTTGGTCCCAAAAGTTTATGGCTTCGCTACACAATTATTTAAAATCAGGTAACTGTATGTTCTATTTTAGCGCATCCGTTCCGATTTACGCCAGTCTGCATTGGTATTGCAACTTTACACTAGCTTTTTATTCGTGTTTTCAAACACATACCAAATATGGTGTTTTTATATAATCACATATGCCAAATAAAGTTAGTAAATATGTTAAAATACTATTAAAACTATTTTTCTTAATATCTTTGTAAAACTCTTTCGATTCAAATAGGTTTTTATGAAAAAAAAAAAACATAAAATCTATTTGGACAATTTTTTGTTGTTATGGTGCTGCCACTTTGTATACGTACTTAAAAAAAAAGATAAACCGGTTTAACTACTATCTAGTAATGTTTTAGCAAAGTTTCGTTACATAAATTGTTTGGCCTCAGGTAACTGTCCCATTTTAGCGCATTCGTTCCGTTTTACTGCAGTAGCGTTGTAAACACGCAACCTTGCAGTGTCTTTCCACACGTGGTTTGTTATTTCATTCCACTAACTGTAAATAGGACATACATTGCAGATTATTTCTCAGTAGATGACAACACCAGTCCCGCGTCTATATAATACTCCAAAGAGATGGATGTGTTATTATAAATTAGGTATACAAGCCCAATGCTCCCACCGGAACATAATTCTGGAAAGATTTAGTACTGTTGCACGACCAGATGTAAATATCAGCCTAGTAAGGTTCCCAAGTCTTTCCAGTCCCAACTCCACCCAGGGCCTCAAACTACGCACAGGTTGAAGAGGGAAGAATGCACATAGAAGTTTCTATCACGGCTGGGATTAGCGATCAGTTATAAATAACCTACCCATGAAAAAATACTGGCTCATTCTCAGGCTATGACCATTGGAGGCCATGTAAAGGTCTCCGAGCTACGGACCCCACATACAGATCAGCTATCTGGCTGCTATAGCCCAATAGCTTAATATTTACTCGACTTGTGTGAAAAGAGTCGTATTTTCTACAAAGGTTAACTTGATTTGGCGCTCGAATTGTATACTTATAGTATTGTGTGAGAGAAATATCCATAAATACTTATTTTTATGTAAGTATAGTTTATAGCACATTCATAAATATTAAATACGAGTATAAAAGAGTTATTGTGTTACCAAAAATTCTATTTACCACTATTCATTTCCCTGTGGTAGTATTAAATTTCATATATGTATATGTCTATTGTGACAAATGGAAATGAATAGTGGTAAATAGAATTTTTGGTAACACAATAACTCTTTTATACTCGTATTTAATATTTATGAATGTGCTCTAAACTATACTTACATAAAAATAAGTATTTATGGATATTTCTCACACAATACTATAAGTATACAATTCGAGCGCCAAATCAAGTTAACCTTTGAAGAAAATACGACTCTTTTCACACAAGTCGAGTAAATATTAAGCTATTGGGGCTATAGCCTATAACATCTATATAAACCACTAGATGTGCCCTGAGTACCTTGAAATTGGTAATAAACTGTGTATGTAATGTAAGTGGTTAACACAAAACCGATCTACTCGACCCCTAGAATCGCTAGCGGCAAGGTATGCTGTGGTTCTACTTATTGTGGTTGTTGGCAACAAATAGTGATAGGTAAAAACGTCTGACGTTCACCGCTTCCTAGAACCGACTAGAACGGAAAGAGTGAGCTCACTCTTACCAACGATAACAAGATTCCGTGCGCTCTGAAGTTTGGAAGGGCACATCGTTGGATTGAGATCGTTGACCACAGATACCTTGCTTGTCACCTCATGTCAAACCTAACAAGTTCGAATAGTCGAGGGACTAACTCTATTATCAAAGTCCATATTGACTGCCCAGAGGTATTTTGCATGGCCGCGCATGTTGTTCGAAACAACGGAATGGACAATTTAAACATTTAATTCGCATTGAATTCGCCTCAAGCTACCGTGAGCTCAGTTGAAAATATCACTTCGATTACTCGAATGTAGGCAAACTGCTTTTTTTTATCGCACATAGGTCTTCGTTCGACCACTAGGTAAATCGCCTGATGGTGTGGTCGAAGATGACGCTCATTGGCCCAGAAAATATAAGTTTATTCTGATCTTGAAAATCCTTTGTCTCAAATATTTAAGGAAACAATAATGAAGCCCGAAACATATTCCACTCTAAGGCATGAGAAAAGTAGGAAGGTAGGTCCACTTTTTACGTTTGACACAAATTTTGCAAAGAACCACAATGTTACAGGTACAGGTACAGTAATGTACAGGTGTTAGGACTGTGACGTTTTGATGCTCCCTAAGGTTATATTATAACTTAATCTGCACGGCTTATTTTATTGGGGCTGCCACACTCATAAGCCTGACAACGTTTATACGCTCAAAGTTTTGTACACTCGTTAATGGTATTAAAATTTGGTGTGAAGGCAGTTTTACTAAAAAGATTACAGGGTTTCTGTTGAATCTTTTATTCAACAGAAACCCTGTTTTTCGTGTGAATATGGCTTATAAAAACTGTAGGGTGATTATGCTCGTATACACACACGCGATATACAGACTGCCAGTCTATCCAGATAAAAGATAACTGAAGGCTATTTCAACTGCAGCGACCTTTCGCCATTGCTAATGTAAATAAAACTAGGTCTCGGCTATTCGTGGATCGAAATGACATTAGCCGGATGAAATCCACCGTTCTGTTATTCACGAACTATTCCATGACAAATAGTGCATGCCATGTAATAAGTTCGTGAATTTGTGAGAACGATATTCTGTATAGAATTGTATGTTTACAAATAATATCATCTTCGTTTTATTATCTATAATTTTATAGATAATAAAACGTAGAACGTAGAAGAAAACAAAGAAATAATAATTATAATACTTTTTTTTTGAGTAAATGGAATGTACAAGTACAAAACCTTAAAAGTTAGGTTCCAATTGTGTGCAAATATTTGTGTGATGAATTCAAATGTTTGCACTGTGTCTGGGTGTTTCTATTTATAGTAAGTATGTATTTAAAACTATATAAGTATTGTATCAGCTATCTGGTCGCCATAGTACCTACAAGCTTTGCTTAGTTTGGGGTCAGATGGGTATTGTGTGTGTATTGTCCACCAATATTTATTTATTTTAATTCAAATAAGTAGGTAAATACAAATTACCATACCCATAAAAACAAATTACTCTCAAACAAGATTTCCACTCGTATTCGACATAATTAATTTCAGTAACTTTCAAAAGCTTTGTATTATCTTGATACAAGTACTTTACTGAAATGCTAAATTTGCATCAAAATACACGCGAACGAAGTAAATAACTCTAACTGAAGGGAGATTGGAATATCACGTATGTAAAATAAGGTGCCCGTAAAGTCGTGTTCTTTGCTCTTAGCAGTTTACAGACTTGTTAGTTTATTCCGTTTCAAGAACGTGATATATTGTGGGCGATACACCCATTCTCTGCAATACAGCGTGCATTGTATGTCAATGAACCTACGAAATTGGATTCTGGAATGATACCTACTTTGTAAGCTTTCAGCTAGACACAAAGTCGAGCCAATTCTATGTAATGATAGCGTAAGTGCGAGTCGCATTAATGAGGGTTAGTGATGTATTTGGAAGCTTTAGTTCTGTTTTAATGTAATGGACTAGCATCAGTCTAAAGAAGGCGTAAATCTAATTTTTCAAGTTTATTTGAAGTAACTTAGATGCTTTTCAATAAATTTTATCGTATAGCCACTAGATTTAAGCCCTAAGTTATGTGTTGGTGGATGACACATATCTTCGAAAAATATATTGTTTGGAATGGGCAATTTTTTGCCATTTTTGTTGGCGACCTCACGATTGTGAAATTGGACGTTGTTGCCACTACGCCACCACGACTGCCTAAGCAGATTGTTTCAAATAATAAAACGATAAGTACCTAAATGTGTTAAAAATTTAGTATCAAAGTATATTACAACTAAGTGCACATAAAAGTACATATTGAAAAAGAATTACTAGTCACTATCTCACACATTGATAGACATTTCAAATGGAAAACATTTTTATTTCCAAACACCACTAATGCTAGACAGTCAATCAAAGTCGAGCCGTTGGCTTGGAGTTAAACCTTTTGTTGACAAAGACTTTACTAAGACTTGTGTGGTAGATTCAGGGTTAATTGCGTTCATGTGAGCCCTTCTACAGCTTTTTGAACAGTCATCTAACTTTCGTAATAGCTCATTTAGAACTCTCGATTATTTTACGGATCTAGTCAGGTTTTTCGTTTTAACTTCTGAAATATTCAATATTCTGGGTGGATTTTACGTTAAAAGCAGAAAGTTAGTCCTCGAAAACTGAAATACTTCAAATATTGGTGAGTTTTAATCACTATTTTAATGCAGGTTACATTATACTGTCGATACAGATTTATAGTAGAGCTTTAAGTCGCGTTATTGTAAAACTGTAATCTGAAATAAAATTATATTGTTAAGTTTAACACCAGGAGATAAAATATGTTATTTAGAAAAGGATCTGTGTAAAACTGAAAAGCTGTAGCTGAAAACTATGTTGGGATACTGAATACTACTGAGGTAGGCTGTTGTCTTATGCCCAGGGCGCACCACGTGGAGGTCCTCGAGCCTTGCACCCCGAGTTGGTAATCCCTGATGGATATAATCTTCAAGTCTAGAATGTGTCTATTTGTTTTATGTTTGGAAAGGTTCAGGTTTAGTTCCGTTGAATTTTTTTCATATCTTTTAACATTGATTTGGTACGTAGTAAGTAGGTAACAGTTAAAACAGTTTTTGACATAGATGTAAATGAAGGATTTATAGCTTCCCAGTTTCAAGCGGATCCGTTCAGACGTTTCAACGGCAACGTGAACATGCTTTTTTTTTCTAAATAAAGAATACCGAGACGAGCAGGACATGTGCCTGGTGGTAAGCAACATGTCTGCCACATAACAGCACGGTGGCACGCAGCTATTGGAACATGAAGAGTCCAAATCATTACCTAGCACTACACTGCGCTCATCACACAGAAATCTAAGATGTTATATCTCTAAGCCCTGTAATTTCTCTGGAAACATTGCAAGATGTAGACAAAGTTTTATTGTGTGAATAGATGAAAATTAACATGATGATTGTTGTTCTAGTGGAACAAGTATTTTCCGAGGAGTCGGATGAGGGCGGGGGCGCTGACGAGACCGCACCCCCCGAAGCCGTCCCGCGGCCCCGACATCGAGTTCCCGCTCCAGAGGAAGGATATCGACCTGCTGATTGAGGCATTTAGGAAAAAGAAGGTTTGTATACAACCTCATTCAATTTCCGGGCACTCGAATATTGGGTTATGCGTTGAAGAAGTAGAGGTTAGTCGAATGAAGGGTCGTGTGAAATATTTGCATCTGTTACGTTTGGATCAAAAGGCACGTGAGTGCTAAATAATTATAATTTTGGCAGACTGCTTGTACTGTTGTAAATAATGTTATGGGATTATGGTGTCGTTTTTACAAATAGGTACAAGGTATAAAAGAAGGATTTGTGATTTTTTGGAATGTTGGTACAAAGTATACATTATATCAATTGAAGAGAGGAAAAATTAAAACTTTGGTCGATTTTTAGGCTGCTCAGGAAAAAAGTCAGTTGAATAACATTAGTTTAATTATTTCTCTACACATATACTATACATCGCCTATGCCATTGGGCATTGTAGATATCATAAACACATCTAGTCGAGTTACGGCATGAACGCTACACGTTTCATGTTAATTACAAATTAAGCAATCTGTTAGATTTGACGACTGAAGAAGGTCCGCGCAAGAAAAGTGAAGCAAATCATTGTGACCCATATTGGCTTAGTCCGTTCGAAACTACCATCATTTGTTCAAAGCTAGTGCATGCGTCTCCGGCAATTAAAAACATTATGATGGTTTGTGTGGTCCGTCACTGTACATGTTCCACGACATTAAAGTGTTTTTTGGCGAACTTCAGTACCTATTGCTTTCACCGACATCAATCTGCGCTTTGCCTCACTTTTTTTTTTTTTTAACTTTAATAGGTTTACACTTGACCGCCATCTCGCCTAATGTTAAGCAACGATGCGGTCTACGATGGAGCGTGTTTACCTAGAAGAAACCGATTGAAAACTTAAGATGAAGCGTTTGTTTGAAGATTACGGATCTAGGCATTATTAATCTATGACTCAAGTATAGTTCTCAGTTTAGCAAGCTTCGACTGTTCGTGTAGTGGTAGAATTCCTTTTAGAACCTCCTAGTGGCCATGTGTAGACTTACTATGTGTCGCTTTAGGGCACTTGTCCTGAGAAATTATGATAACAAAAAAAAGTGAAAAATAAACCATCTTATATCTCAAAGTAACCTGTTAGTGCAATGATAGTGATTTAGACTCTTCGCAGTTTAAGATGCGTGGCATTATGCTCTTATAGGGAGACGAGCTACTTTCATCTGGTACGCGACTTGCCCGTCTCTTCATTAATAAATTACTTAATTAGAATTTGTCACTTTTAATACTCGTACTAAAGTTAACATTACAATAATTGGGTTAGCGTCATCAAAATGACATGTGGCCGTAACGACATTTCATGGCGACAGAAATAACGTATTTTCGCAAACGTTCAGCTTGCATTTAACGCAATTTTCAGCGTGATTTTCACGTTCATTGTTGATCAATAACAAGAACAAAATTAAAAATTTTGATTAACCCCCGACTACCTCAGATTTGTTATCTGTACAACATTCTACTAGTCAAGTCCTTTCATTTGATACCCATGTGGAGGTCATAAGGTACTGGTTCGTCTTGGTCGTACGAATAAATGAATACAAACTCTTTTAACCAGCCTTTTTGTTTTATCAATATAATTTTAAATAACTTGTATAGGGGCAAGCAGTACAGAGTACAGCACAGCACAGTAATAAACACAATATATAAATAATTGAAAATTACCAATTACTTTTTCCCATCACCGATTTCACTCTCTGTCAACTTGACGGCCGGTCTGTCTACCCTGTCAGTACGCAGTGCGGGAAAGGTCGGTGGTCGGCAAGTTTGCATATGTAGTAACTAAGTAGGTGAGTAGCCTACACCCTTATTAAGGGAGCTGTGAAAAAAGGTATATATTTCGCCATTTTGTGGAAGCAGCCATCTTGGATTTGAATTTTTATAGTGTATAATATTCTACTAGTCAAGCCCTTTCATTTGACACACATATTGAGGTAGGTTGTGAAGAAATGTTTTGTTCGCCACTTTGTGGAGGCGGCCATCTTGAATCGATATTAACCAAACATAGCTAAGAACATTTGCACGGATATTAATTAACCTTCAAATAAAAAAAACTGCATCGATTCGGCCCATCCGTTTGATCTCTACGGTGCCACAGACAGACACACACACAGACAGACAGACAGACATCGACGTCAAACTTAAAACCCTTTTTTTGATCAGGGGTTAAAAAAAGACCTTCATTCAGAAATGGTTATCTGAAAATTTTATCGACATTGGAAGTAAACTAATAACAATACATATTTTTTTAAGCCATGGCCAACAAAAAAAGGTGCGTTATAAGTTTGACGTCGATGTCTGTCTGTCTGTCCGTCTGTCTATCTTTGTTTCTGTCTGTGTGTGTCAGGGTGTGTGTGTATGTCTGTGGTACCGTGGAGTCAACAAGTAAATAAGTGGGCCGATTTCGATGAGGTATTTTTATTTGAAGGTTAATTCCCGTGCGAATGTTCTTAGTTATGTTCGGTTAATATCGATTCAAGATGGCAGCCTCCACAAAATGGCAGATAAAATATTTCTTCACAACTTACCTCAATATGGGTATCAAATGAAAGGGCTTGACTAGTAGTAGAATGTTGTATAGATTACAAATCCGAGGTAGTCGGGGGAAAATCAAAATTTTAAATTTTATTCTTGTTATTGATCAACAATGAACGTGAAAATCACGCTGAAAATTGCGCTAAATACAAGACGAACGTTTGCGAAAATACGTTATTTCTGTCGCCATGAAATGTCGTTACGGCCACATGTCATTTTGATGACGCTAACCCAATTATTTTAACGTTAACTTTAGTACGAGTATTAAAAGTGACAGATTCTCTTCCTTAGATTTATGGATCATTCAATTTATTTTTAAAATTTTGTAGCATTAGAAACTCTACTTAATCAGTAAACATTCCAAACGTAGGCCTAATGAAATTTCGCTAATGTGAAGACTTGTCATTGGGACTTAACGCTATTTTTGTTTCATTTTTATTTAGCATCGTCTCCATCCAAAACACGTGGCTCAGATCCTGAAGGACGCAACGCAAATGCTCAAGAGATTGCCCAATATCAACGTCGCCACAACTTCCATTTCAAGCCAAATTACTGTCTGCGGCGACTTGCACGGGAAGCTCGACGATTTGTTGGTTATTTTCCATAAGGTGAGTTATTGGATAAATCCTGTGTTGTATTTTGTAAAAAAAATGCTTTTTTGCTTTGCTTTTTTTACTACTGCTTTTTTTTCTAAGCCAGCAGCTAAACAACCTCTAACTTTAATAGGATGAGTATTTGGGTATTGTATGTATTAGTTTAGACGATATATTTGATACGCATTAATTTCCATTTAAACCTTATAGTGTGAGAGCCCGTGAACCTCAGATTTTGTTATTTTAGCAAAGTTGAAAGTGTCTCAGCGCGTGCTCCCGGCACAGGTGAGAACGATGGACCATTATGAAGTCTAGGTCATCCTGGCTTTGGCAGATAAACGGTACTGATAAGTTACTTAAACTACGTGTTATAGCTATAGGTATCAAATTAAAGCGCTTGAGTAGTAAATAACTATACTATTAGGGTTTTGGTTTGATTAGGGTTTGAGGGTATTTGTAGCCTTTGTCTCATCATTTTTGGAGTGGCGATGGAGTTTTTTAGACGTTCTAGGGACATTTATAGTTAAATTTTTGTGATTGTAAATAATATTTATTTGATTACAAGAGAAGGTCCCGAGTTCCACCAATAGGAACTTTTAGTGGGTTGCTTTTGGTAATAATTAAGCTGCTAATATAATTTTTACCCAAGTATTATGTTTAAAAATCAGCTCATATCTCCTCTCTACAAAAAATAGAATTGCATGAACATTAAGGGTGTCTGGCGAGTGGTTACTACAATTTTTAGTATCTGGCAATTAATAATATAATAATAATATTCTGAAAGTAATCCCAAAATATCAGACTTTATAATTTGACAAATTGAGATCGGTATTTCATGGGTACACCTTTCGTACCGTTTGTCTTCCAAAGCCAGGATGACCCAAACTTCATACCAGTCCATAGTTCTTACCTGTGGGAGCATGCGCTGACAAACTTTCAGCTTTGTTAAAATAACGAGGATCTGGGGTTCACGGAGTTAGTCTATTACGTGGGATCAAACATTCACACTTAAAAACTTATATACTTTATAATGCAAACTAGAGATATGTTATGCGACAGCTCCGCTTATTGTGAAAAAAATTTGATGATTATTTTCTTGTTTGGCACAATTTAATTCAGAAGTAGTCCTCATCAACATCAACAGCTCACTAAATGTTCCCATTGCTGGGACTCGGGCCTTCTCTTCCAAGGAGATAGTTAAGGCCATAATCCACCACGCTGGCCCAGTGCGGGTTGGTGGATGCCACATGACTTCGAAAGATTCTAGGTACATGTCGGTTACCTCGCGATGTTTTCCTTCGCCGTTTTAAGTTAGTGGCATTACGCACATGACTTCGAAAAGACAAAGACACTCCGGATCGGCAGGCGCCGTTCTCTCCCGGCTAGACCAGCCGTAATCCGTAATCAGAGGTAGTCCTACCTATTTACATTTAATCGAAATCGGTATATCGATTTTTAAAATTTCAACAAAAATCCAAAATTTACTTACTTCAATGACTTAATCAAAATGAAATGGAAATATTGTATAAATATAGTAACAAGTAGATCTAATGATCTACCTCTGTAGTTGTTTTACTAACAATTTTGGTATTTTCAAACCGAAAGTGAATCGGTTTCTTCTAGGTAAGAACGTTCTGTCACGTCGTAGACCGCATTGTCGCTTAACATCAGACAAGATGGCGGTCAAGTGTAAAAATTTGGTTGTCTGTAAAGTCGGTTGGTATACGCACGATAGTTTAACGTGACGTTACAACAAAATATTGACAAACGTGGCGCAAGCGTACAATGAGCGTAACGGGGCATGACAAGACACTTTTTTGTGCATGCAGCCGGTGTTGATCGATTTATTAGACGTTGTCACGTCAAAAAATCACGTACCTATATCGTCCCATTTGTCGCAATCCGTTATTTGTCCCAATAAATACTACCAGTATCAAGCTGTCTAATCTATACACATACACAAACATAGAATGGGCATTCGTACAAGCGCCACCGAAATAAGAATACGAAACCTTTTGTGTCAAGTTAATTGAAGCCCACTGAAACTCATTACGGCTTACGGTCGGAGCTAAAACAAGGCGTAACGCGAGCCTTACACGTATTGATTGCAACACACTTATCTAGATATCCTTATCTTCTTGTTCGATAAATTCTATAGGGTATTCCTTTTAGCTTTTAGGATTCTACACTGAAAAAGGAAAACCCGAATAATTCAATGTTTGTCTGCGCGTGCTAGACAGCCAATTCGATCTGAACCTACTGGTCCGATAAAGTAATTTGGTGGACTTTTCATGAATTTCTATGCTCAGCACTTGGGTAATGTTAAATGAATTTTTATGGACTAATTTTTGTCGACAAAATAGAGGATTACATGTGCGATGAGCTATAGGGCTTATTGTGGTTCTAAATTGTGGTTGTAGTGGTTGGTTGAAGTATTACACCATTGCTAGTTATTCTACCGCCAAGCAGTAATGGGCAAACATAACTGTGTTCCAGTTTGAAGGGCAATGTTTCCAGAGAACCAGGGCTTAGATATATAACATCCTACATCTCTGCGTAACGAGCGCAGCGCAGTGCTAGGTAATGATTTGGACTTTTCATGTTCCAATTATGCGGTTATGTGGCAGGCATGTTCTGCTCGTCTCGTTACTCTTTATATAAAAAAAATGTTGAATGTTAAAATAAAGTACATTTATGCTATGTACGTGTTAAATTAAATTAATTATTCCTCATCAATCTTATAAATGAAATTTTATATATAAAAATATACAATGTATGTTAATTATTAATTTAATTATATTGTAAAAAACATGCTGACGTGTACCGAATGTTGTAAATAAATTATTATGATTATATTTATTTTATGTAAGTATGCATATTGCAATACAGCATAAGTATAATGATTACTGTTTTACCACGTAGAGGTTTGTCTCAGATGTAAACTTAAATAGACTGGCCTCTGGGTTTAGTTGTTAGTACGTGCCCCGACAGAGGTCGTGGATTCGAATTCCACCCATGACAAATATTTTTGTGATGATTTCAAACATTTATTCTATACCGGGGGTTTCTGTGTATCATATCTATTATTATCCAAGCTTTGCTTAGTTTGTTGCTACATAGTATTTATTGTGTAAGAAATGTCCAATAATATTTGTTTATTATTTTATAAATTCTATTATATACTATACACATATAATAACTCTGGCTATTGAACAATTATAGTAAATTATTTATGCGCATAAAAGAAATCGGGAAGTTGTGTCTTTGTGTTTTCTAAATTAGCGTTACCTATATTATATTCATGTTGTTAATAAAAAAAAACGTGTGACACTCGGGGACTGCCGCGATAAGGTAGCATTTTTTAGCAACTTATGCAATTATAATTATGAATCATTTTAGCATAATAAACACATTTACAATAAAACATAGTACGAGTACTTACGTAATATAAATCCAATCAGAAATCCACAAGAAAAAAAAACACACACAGCTCACTATGACGCAATCAGTAAATTTCCGCGAATTTGAAATTCCAAATATGAATTATCCCATAGACTAAATAGCTTTATTTTCCATTCAAACATTAACTAATATCTTTAAGAACGTATGTAAAGGTCTAGAAGTTCCTGATTAGTCTCAGCGCGATAATTCGCTTTCAAACAATCAAACTCTTCAGCTTTATAATCTAGATTATAGATTTGATAAAATGTATGTTATTCCAAACATATATATATATATATATATATTGACTACCCTAGTGGCTTAGTTGGTAGTAGCTCTGCCTGCGAAGCCGAGGGTCGTGGGTTCGATCCCCACCCAGTGCAAATATTTTTGTGATGAATTCAAATGTTTGCACTGTGTCTGGGTGTTTCTATGTATAATAAGTATGCATTTAAAACTATATAAGTATTATATCAGCTATCTGGCTGCCATCACACAAGCTTTGCTTAGTTT
The DNA here is from genome assembly GCA_017562165.1 of Ectropis grisescens. Taxonomy (NCBI): domain Eukaryota; kingdom Metazoa; phylum Arthropoda; class Insecta; order Lepidoptera; family Geometridae; genus Ectropis; species Ectropis grisescens. Next base: position 15,113,024 of record CM029779.1, read on the forward strand.
GGGGTCAGATGGTGTTGTGTGTGAATTGTCCACCAATATTTATTTATTTATTTATTTATATATATATATATATATATATATATATATATATATATATATATATATATATACTAGCGGCCCGCCCCGGCTTCGCCCGTGGTACATATGTATAACCTACAGCGTTCAAGGATTACGAACATATGAAAGAACGGTGAACGATTTTTTTAAATCGGTCCAGTAGTTCCCGAGATTAGCGTGTTCAAACTATATATATGCTATAGGCTACTTTTGATCCCCAAATTATCGTGCTGTTTACTGGGTCAGAAGTGACACCTGTAGACATTTGGCGGGACCAGCGACGGGGAGTTTTCGACCAGAGAGGAAAAAGATTAAATTACTAAAAATAGGGGTTGATCGTAGAAGAGTAAAATTGAGGATTGTATGTATTTTTGTATGTTGTATCATAAAAAAATAGAAATTAAAATTTTTGTCTAAAAAATTAAAAATAAAATTTAGGGGTAGACTACCCCTAGCATTTAGGGGGATGAAAAATAGATGTTGGCCGATTCTCATAGATACCGGATAAGCACAAAAAATTTCATCAAAATCGGTCAAGCCGTTTCGGAAGAGTATGGCAACGAAAACTGTGACACGAGAATTTTATATATTAGATATATATATATATACTAGCGGCCCGCCCCGGCTTCGCCCGTGGTACATATATATAACCTACAGCGTTCAAGGATTACGAACATATGAAAGAACGGTGAACGATTTTTTAAATCGGTCCAGTAGTTCCGAGATTAGCGTGTTCAAACTATATATATGCTATAGACTACTTTTGATTTGAATTATCGTGCTGTTTACTAGGTCAGAAGTGACACCTGTAGACATTTGGCGGGACCAGCGGCGGGGAGTTTTCGACCAGAGAGGAAAAAGATTAAATTACTAAAATGACTATTAAAAAATAGGGGTTGATCGTAGAAGAGTGAAAATTGAGGATTGTATGTATTTTTGTATGTTGTATCATAAAAAATAGAAATTAAAATTTTGTCTAAAAAAAAAAAAAATATTTAGGGGTGGACTACCCTAGCATTTAGGGGGATGAAAAATAGATGTTGGCCGATTCTCATAGATACCGGATAAGCACAAAAAATTTCATCAAAATCAGTCAAGCCGTTTCGGAGGAGTATGGCAACGAAAACTGTGACACGAGAATTTTATATATTAGATATATATGTTTGGAATAACATACATTTAACATATATATATATATATATATGTATTTATAATTAATTGTTTATTTATTAATAATTAGCATTTTTTTTAGTACGGAACCTCTTCCATATGAGTGTAGCTTTTACTTGTATTTTTTTACTTGGTTCGCATTCTGTTCCTGCACGAATCTAATTCTAGCAAATCGAATCGTACGTTGAAGTGTGCCATCAATATGTCGTTCCAAGCTTTACTGATTTGATACATTCACGTACGACGTTTTGACATAATTATGCATATGGAAAATTCTTTCATTCATGATTTTTAACACGATTTTTCTGTAAATGTGTTTGTCATTTTACTCTGAGGGCTTGTGCTATGGAATTTACCAATGAAGTAGTATTACGATTGATAATACAAATGTTTATTTATCGTGAATCATAGATCGTAAGTATTATAAATACCTGTTTGTGTGTTTTTATAAATCATGAGTATGTAGTTGTAGGTATTACATGTACCTATATGTATATAAGCTCTCTGACATCCATAGCACAAGTTTTGTTCAGTTCAGGGCGGGGTGGTGTTGCAGTGAAAAGGTGTGTTGTCGTTTTTAAAATTATGTTATTTAATTATACCGAACTAAATAAATAACAATATACATTTTTTTACACACCGATTTTTTTAGGCTTAAATAAAGCAAAGGTGAATGAAATGACTGACTAGTTAGTGTTTTGCATCGTTGTGAATCATAAATAGAATTTTAGTAAGAAACCAAAAGCAACGTTATTCACGCGACATACGCGACTCACAAAGTAGGAAGGTATAGGAGCTCTATAGACAGGTAAATAGTGAAGAAAAGCCGGTCACGAGTGTTTGCGTAGCGGGTAGTGGCGGTGTTTCCTTGATGTTGTTTTTCCGCGATGCTCATTAGAGGGTTGACGTCAAGGGGCGCCGGCGACTGGCGACGGCGTGCTTATTCTGTAAACTCAAACTCTGCATGACGAACACACCTTTGTTATGTTACACTTGAATGAGAAAGTAGAATAGTGCTAGTATAGTCATACGTGAAAGAAAACATGTTTTCCATACATCATACATTACGATACATGTTCATAAATAACCTAATAGATACTACCTATATACCATTTCCTCAAGAAATACACGAACTAAAAACCAGTAAACATTTTGAGCAAACCAAGTCAGTACCTGTATGATATTTCTGCGTTAACGATATCAACCTATAATAATATGTATTCATCATCATCATCATCATCATCATCATCATCATCATCATCATCATCACCATCAGCCGCAAGATGTCCATTGCTGGACATAGGCCTCCCCCTGGATTTCCACAATGAACGCTCCTGCGCAACATGCACCAGGTTTCCAGCGACCTTTATGAGGTCATCTGTCCATTTAGTGGGAGGCCGTCGAATACTGCGTCTTCCGGTTCGTGGTTGCCACTCGATAACCTTTCTTCCCTATCTTTTGTCAGCTCTGCGAGCGATGTAGCCTGTCCATTGCCAGTTCAGTTTGCTTACTCTTTAAGCTATGTCAGCCATTTGCGTTTTTTGCGGATATCCTCATTATGGATTCTGTCGCGCAAAAAGACTCCATAGCTCGCTGCATAGCATAATATGTGTTGTTATGATAAATATATCTACTAATTAGAGTTGAAACTAGGTATTATAAAACGGCAATTAGTTTACCTTTCTTGTTACGTCTCTTCATAACCTTAGTTTTACGAGTATTTGTTAAAATAAATTGACCTCAGATCACGAAAACTCATGATGAGTCATAAGAACAGGTTATAACAGACGATCTCAAAGTAAGGTTTGAACTCATATGAATGATTGGAACTCTTGTTGAAAGCATTTCACGTCACAAAATATTGAAAATCGAGGTTTGAACGCTAGATTAAGTAATTGGTTAAGTATTTTTAGTTAATTAACAGCTTAAATACGTTTAATATGATCAGGATATAAGTTTCAGCCGCATTTGGCTTTTTACAAGAATGTACGGGCAGTACTTCGGACCATTTGACTATCGTTTTGAAAAAAGTCGCTGAATGCGACTGAATTTTTACTAGAACAACCATTACACACGTGACCTTGGATTCTACATGAAACCACACACTTGTCAAAGTCCATAACATCATCCTGCTGAAGCACAAGACGTTGGCGTAATTGTACTCATCAAACATACCACACTAACATAACACACCGGGATAGAAGCCAGAAATTAATACATGATGAATCAGATGACATATATGATATAACCGATTAAAAGTTAAAAATGAAAAAATAAGACTATCAGCTGACTATTATTATCATTGTATAAATTCAGACCAATGGAAACTGCGTTGCCAGACATATTGCATGCCTCTAGAAGAAGAGGCCAGTTTGTATGGGTCAATTATTTAAATGTTTTGTATCATCTTATCTTACCTGCAAACAGCAATAAAGATTTTTGTATTTGTATTTGATTAACAGGCCTTCTACCGCATAACGCGTAGCGCGTCGGGAATGTTCGCAGAGGCGCGAACAGACTGTTTTCACGCGACAATGCGCAAGCGCGCGGCGTCTCTGGTGCGCAGGGCGCGGACTAGCTCCAATGCTACCCTAGCGATGATTGCTGGCAGGCCTGACTGCCCTTTCCTTCGGCATTGTTGTGACAGACATGTTGCAGTGCCAATGCCGAAGAGAAAGTGGTAACATTGATTCTGACAGATTTGACCATTGATTATGTTTTGTGAATATGTGTTTTGTTGACTATTTATTTATTTCATATTTCTGTACAGACATTCAAAAATTTAACTTATTTACTGACATTGTTTATTTGGCTGATCAAAAGTTGTTAAATTATTTACTGACATTGTTTATTTGACTGAGAATTGTTATTATCATTATTTACTGACATGTTAATTATTATTGATGATTTGATATGTTTACTGATATCTGGATTTTTAATTTTTGTTCATTTGTGGAAATTGTAATTGTGCCTACGAATATGAGTCATTTGAAACTCGAAATAAATGAATTTTAATTTTAATTTAATTTAATAACTAAATCGGCTTTGGATTTGCTATTGCCATTTCTATCATTTCATACGAAAAGAAAAGAGATAGAAACATCAAAGCTAAGACAGTTTTCGTTCGGCGGTATTTTTTTCACTAGGGGAACCCCCTAGGTGTGAAAAAATATGTAAATACCAAGTAGGTTTCAATTTTACGAAACGAAACCGTTGTTTTAATATGAAAACTACTGTGGTTGTTACATATTTCAAATTAATTCACGGATAACTCACGTGTGCTTTAGTCAGTCCAGTCCGACTTAAGTTGTAGCCACATCAGTTTCAGTGCAAGCGCAAGTAGTACGGAGAGTCCGCCTGGGGAATTATCACACCTTTACCAGATATTCTGCCGCCAAGCAGTAGTGCGCAAACATTGCTGTGTTAGTTCGGTTTGAAGGGTTATGTTTCTAAAGAAATTACTGGACTAAGAGATGAAACACTTTTTATCTCCGGATGATGAGCGCAGTGAGGTGCCTGTTACTCTTTATATTCCAATAGCTGCGTGTAATAGGCACATGTCCTGCTCGTCTTGTCAAGCTATACCTACCATTAAAAAAAATGATTGCTGCTCGTTTGACCGTTCCCCGTGAACTAATTTAAAATGAGAAACCGTTGTTGCTATCAGCGTCAAGTTTTCTTATAGAATAAACCACCAAGTTACGTCGAGGGGAGCGGCGCAAGCGTCATCTAATTGGTACCGTACAGTTTGATTGATAGACCGCCTGTTACGCGCCGCCGGACGACCTCGTTAATTCGCACATGTTCGATGTTTCTATATTTGACCGATTGAAATTTTCTGACGCTGCGTAACAATGGCGGTTCGATCGTCATTTGTCACCGCATGTTTTGTTTAATTGTTTTGAGGTTTTATTGTATTGTGATCAATTGGAGATTTTTAACCGGACGAATTAATAATAATATACCTACTAGCTGACTTCGAAAACGTCGTACCGCTAAATAAATGATCAGCCGAATGAAATGTCACAGTGTGTCACTACAGGTGAACGACTTCACTGGAATATAATTTGTTTTCCTCGAAAAAACAAAAATCGACTTCAATTTAAAATTCAATTCAGATACTCGACCGAATTTTGTATAAAAGTAGCTAAGTCATGTAGATAAATTAAAGGAAATCTTAGTTAAATATAGATATTAAAAACCACTAAAACGATTTCGATAACATCTGTATGGGATTACCTCTGAACTATGATCTACCAAATACATACAACCGAAAAGTTATGTATGTACGAGTATGGGCGTAAAATATGTAGGCATCTAAAAAAAACTACAGAAATTTTTGATCTCACGAAAATACCATACAAATTCTAGATCTCGTCTTAACATCAGGCGTGGTCAAGAGAAAAATTATTGCTGACAAAAAAATTGAGTGATTTGGTTTGGCCAACCAACCAACAAAATGTATCGATATTAACGTTTTTTTTTCAATATCTGGTTACTATGTTAGATTCTCTTAAAAGAGAGTTGGGATTACACCACAAGAGCAGCATTAGTTAATGTGATGTGGGACCATGGTTAAAATCGCAAAACGCAAGTTCCAATGACGAATAGAATAACGTGTATGACTCCAAAGCGTTAGAAGTTATCACGATTGTTCAGTACACTAGTGTTATTGATTACGAGATAAATGCCGGGGTTATATAGTTTGGAGCGATTTTCTGATATTTCAGTGCCGTTTCATGCACACTGTCTACAGCTAAACTGACGAATGTACGGAGTTAACTCAAAAGTTTATAGTCAAGGACAGACAACGAACTACTCTGTTTTACACTAATTTCTCACAATTACTACTGTCAGTTGCATTCGAACGTAAAAAAATACACTCACTGCATCACTGGTTTTGTTAGTTGGTGTACAATGTAGACGCATATTTTTGTTTATGAAACACCGATTGGTGTTATCGAATTTCACGTATTTGAGAATCTATAAATGCAATTATGACTAAAATTTGGATATTTCTTGATTTCGATACCTTTATACTCGTATCATAATCATCAGCAGCCTATCTTAGTCCAATGCTGGATATAGGCCTTTCCCATGGAGTAGATGTGCTATTGAGTGGAGACCGCGAATCGACAAACGTATTGTACGATACCCTGAGACTAGATGGAGTGACGATATACGGAAGATAGCAGGCAGTGGATGGAGACATATAGCTGAGGATAAGGCTGAGAGCCATGGGAGAGGCCTATGTCCAGCAGTTTTTTATGACACCGTGCGGTTATTTGATATTTATGTAATTAAAAAGTTGGTTTCACAGGAAACTTTGTTCGAAGTGACTATAATTTTATTTGATAGAATTAGCTATACCAAAAGTGTTGCTTCATATACCAACAAACTGAATTCTACACATCTGGCCCCTTATTATAGTTAGAGTTCACTATTTCTAATTAACTTGATAGATTGGAGAACAATTAGTACCTACATTGATCGGTAACTAAACCTCTCATTGAGGCGCACGAATTGAATACAAACGAGAAAATACACCCTACTACAAATGAATCCAAAGACCATAAAGGATAACGATTATATAAGGCGGTGTGTGTAAGTATTGATTAGCTGACAACACATTGCGTAAGCGACCTTCACCGCTCCCTGCCGTTGCATGTGTAAGGATTCGCAAAATGCCCTTTGATTGCTCCAACCACTCAGCTCAACCATTGTTTACTGTATTGAATAACTACAAGTATTTTGAACAAACTTACTAAAACAGCAAACTAGAGTACGTCGGTATTGAACTCTATGGCTTTACAGATAAAGTGTAATTTCTTCCACGTTACTAAGTCGAGAATATTGTTCGACAGCAAATTATTCCTCAGCTCTAATTATATTTGCATATATTCGTATCTTACTCTGCTAACGAAGTCATACACCTACGACCGCGAATAACGAAAGAGCACTCATAGATGTCTACCGATCAAAAGAAGAGTTAAAATTTTAATGAAGTGTCTGCAACTTGTGCTAACTTCAAAAATTTCGCGTAATATGTAAGCATCGCTCCGCACTGTGGCTCATTATAATATTAAATCTTGTATGCAGAATGGGCTGCCATCGCCGGAAAACCCATACATATTCAATGGTGATTTTGTGGATCGCGGTAAGAAGGGGCTAGAAGTGTTCCTTTTGCTGCTCTCATGTATGGTGGCCTTCCCGGGTGGTGTGTACTTGAACCGCGGGAATCATGAAGACCTCATTATGAATTCCAGGTGAGTGTCGTCAAAACTGCGTATACAAATCATGAACCAAAATTGTGTCAACGATTGCTGAATAGTAATTCCTACCTAAGGACCATCGATATAAACTAACAGATGTGCCCTGAGCACCTTTAGATTGGTAATAAGCCGCGTCTCTGTGTGTATCGTAAGTGGTTTACACACAACCAATCTACTTGACCACTAGAATAGCTAGCGGCGAGATATGCTGTGGTTCTACTTATGTTGGTTGTTGACCACGAATAGTGATAGGTAAAAATGTCCGGCATTCACTGCTTCCTGCAACCGACTAGAACGAAAAGAGTGAGCTCACTCTTCCCAACGATGACTTAATTCCAAGCGCCTAAAGTTTGGGATATAAAGCACATCTGTGCTTTATATCGATGCTAGGAACGACCCTAATTCTCACTTTTCCGGCACTTTGATTCCAAACACGAAACCGAAACACTGCGACAATTAAATTAAATTTTAATTAGAATTTTGTTCGAAATTAAAATTGATTTGATATTTAAATATTTTATTAACTAATACAATGTATTTAAAAACATGATCAGAGAACGGATTGTCTGGACTTTATTTGGAATTAGAATAGGTGAAGATAAACTTTTCTTGTGAGAATAAAATTGGGAAGGTAGTATCTATAGAGTACGTTTTTTTAAATCTGTAGTTGAATATCAGCCCATAAGCAAGAAGACAAATTTTCCAGATTTTTTTTTAAAAGCTCAATGAGAAATTGAGTGAGAGTAATTTACTTTTTGAGATTAATAACGTCGTTTTTGTTATTTTTTCTTACATTATGAGTCCTCGAGATTTTTTTATTTATATCTGTCTTATTGTATATATATCTGTCACCATAATTCAAGATTATGAACTAACTACCGTAAGTTTAATATAAACTGAACGTATCTGCAATTTTGCGGTGGCTTATCCCTAGATAGCTTATATGTAGAAGTAACATGTATATTATTATTTCACAGGTACGGGTTTATAAAGGAAGTCCAGCAAAAATACAGAGTAAGTCCTTAAAATATACCTACACATCTTTCAAAGAAATTAAAATTACTTACCATCATTTGAAAAGACCATGTTTCCACAGAAAGGCAAATGAGGCTACATAAATTAGAAGGTTTACATAGAGGCGTATAAATTTCTGTTCTTTCCATTTACTCAAAGTACAAGTCGTTACAACTACAACATTTTTTTGATAGTGTTATCAAAATAGAAAAGACGAAGTAAATATTAATAAACAACTATGACAACTCGGTAGCTGAACTGAAGACTTCTTTTGGCGCACCACATACAGATGTTCCGTGGGCTGTGAATTGAACTCAAGCGTTACGTTCGTAAATGAAAGAAATCTTCGGGTAAACTCGGATGATCTAGATGGTCGAGGCCACGCCCTCCGGTTTCACCCGCGTAGTTTCCAAAGTGAACTATCAAATTCTCAGTTATTGGTTTTCATTTCTATCGGCAGCCGCTATGACTGCCATTTTTTTTTCATTAAGCTAGTTCTTGTAACACTTACAAATAATTTTGAAACCTTTGAGCTTATGTAGGAACTTCAAATATTTCTCGCCAGTCAGCAAATTGTAAACGTGACCAAAATTTGAGACGCTTCAATGACTAAATTACAGAAATAATACGCAAAGGCTCGAGGCGCGAGGAAAAACCCGGGCTCTCCCCTGAGCCCGTGCCCTTGTGCCTCTAAAATTTTATCGTTTCTGTACTTTTGGATTCACTACGGCTTTTCCTGAAAATCTTGCTCCTTTTCCGCTGTATTCACACAAAGACGTTTTGATAGCTTTATCAATTGTTTGTTCCGAGATTACTGGCGGTTTTATCTCGATTTGATTCTACGTTGCTACTTGGATTTTATTACTTTACTAGCAGCGCCCCTCTGTTTTACCCGCGTAGTTTCTGTTCCAGTTTTTTTACAGCGAAAATCTAGACTATTCTGTTTTACAAATTTGAACCAAAACCGTTCAGACATTCCGAGGTGATTGAGCAGTAAACATCTTAACTCTAAACATCCAAAGCTTAGCATCCAACATTTATTATGTCAGTAGGAGTTTATAGGATGGATTATGAAACGGCATTGACTTTCTGAATTCTGTAGTAATTTACTGGAAGCGGCTGATGCGATGGCGTGATGCCTGGCCGCGCCGAGGGATATATTGATAGGAACTGAATGCATCGGTGCGCTTTAAAACTTAATTAAATGTTATACACAGGAAATTGAAGGTTTCCAATGAACAGGAACATTTTAAATTAATTTTGTATTAAGTCGAACACAGAAAATACCAATCGAAGATACTCTATATAAGAGATACTCTATCACAGGATAAGGTTATTTCACGAGGATTTTATCCTATTTAGTACGGTACATTACCTTGGGACGTCTGTTTGGCTACGACGAATTACGATTATGTGACCCTAGAGCCTTGTAAGTCGACAAGATATTCGACTAGCAGAATTTGGAGTATTTTATGTTTAGTTCATTGTATAATTTACAATATGTGGATCGTGGCTGAACAAGATGTTGACATCAAGTAGTTTTTGATATTTTTGGAACAGATAATTTATTTACCGCTGTGATTCATGGTTCGTGTAACATATTATTAAGATAAATAGCGATATCTAATAACTACAGGTAGAATCATATTTTTGACCGACTCCAAATCGGAAGAGGTTCTCAATATGGTTGTATGTTTTTCTTATCTCTAGGTCAATTGTGAATCAATTTTGATGATTCTTTTTTTTTTGGTAAATAATTTTTCAGAGGCGGATGCTGCATTATTATATTTATAAGAAATACAATTGGAATGCGTAGCATTAGCAAACGTTAGAATCATAATAGAATATTTGTGATCTGACTAAATGTATATGATGATGATGTGGCGTTTGATGTTTTTAAGCGTCTCAAATGAGAAATATCTTGTTTTTGCAAATTGCGAAAATGATACATCGCTGCCGTCTTTCATAGTTTACCTGTTTTTATCGTCGTCATAAGTGGTTAACTTTAACTGTAGAGCACAGTATTTTTAGATTTCTAAAATGATATATATTTTTTAACTTCCAGACTTTAGAGTGATTTATGGACAAGCTGAAAATTCCATTATTTTTGGCGATCCTGGGGTTATTCTAACTGAACTAACCTAAAACACTATTTAACAGAGTTTTCATAAATTGTATGTACAATATGTAAAAAAACCCAGTAATTTTACAAAAATAATAAATTTGAAAACACCTAAATCGTCCTTCCTACTAATATTCTGAATACGAAACTTTCGATGTTTGCTGCTCAATCAAATAGAAACGCCTAAACGGATCGGGTTGAAATTTGGAACATAGATAGAATATAGTCTGGAATAATATATACGCTGCTTTTCATCTCGTATAAATAGCGGGAACGGGAACTAAGTGGGGGCAACTAAGAGTTTATTTGTTTGAACATGCTAATATCAGGAATTACTGGACCGATTAACAAAAATTATTACACCGCGCACCGTTGGATATGTGTGTGAACCCTGAGTGCTATATGCTATAGGCTATATTATGTGAACCATGAGCGAAGTCAGGGAGGACCTCTAGGAAGTGATAAATAGATAGATAGATAGAAACTCTTTATTGCGACACAAACAATTTAAAATGTTACAAATGAACACTTATGAACTAGTGCCACAAGTGGCTAAAAATAAATGGCTAAATAGCTTTGTTTAAATTTACAGCACAACGCGGAGCGACTGCTGAAGCTAATAGAAGGCGTGTACCGTTGGCTGCCTCTGGGCACGATCATCAACAACAGGGTTTTCGTGGTCCACGGAGGTATTTCTGACACCACCGACCTTGACATGATACGGAGTCTCGATCGGGATAAGGTATTTATAATAATTGTTACAATTATTCTCAACATCATTAGAATCATTAAATAAATAAGTCATGGGTCTTGATTACAGCATCACAACAACCGTATGATACGTTCACAATTGTGTGACAAGAAGATTGTGATTGGATGTGTGATCAGACTGATTATTTCTTGGTAGACATGCAAAACTTGTATTATATCAAAAACAACACCAAGTAATAATTTTCCCTCTTATCTACCAATATTTTACAAACAATAAATCATGTTTTATTTGCCTTATTTTCAAAGCTTTTTGAAGTATAAAAATGTTAAACGTCTCGATATAGATATAGCGCGCCTACTGTCTAAAACACATTACATAATTAGTGGTTTGACTACGTTATAAAATCCCCGAAAACTTTACTGAAAATTGTTATCTCGCCTCGTACGTGATAATGGGTATGTTCCGAGAAGTTGGCGGTTGAGACGACTAAAAGTTTTCAACATAGCGAAAATTCTTGGATTTTAGCTTTCCTACCCTAAGCTCGGGATTTTGTGTAAAATACAGACGTTTCAGCACCACCCGCGCAATATTGCTCTGTGTGAAAAATGAAAATGAAGATACGAGTAATATTGAGTGCAGTTTTATCTTATGGAGATAAATCAATACGGCTCCACAAGAACTTTTATCAAAACAGCTTTGCGTTAATTGTTGAATGAAAGTTGAATGTTTTACATGATGAAAAATTACAGTGTAAGCTATTGTCTGCTTCTTATTGGCGGAAAAAATACAGTCTCAATAATGTTTTTAAGACACTTATTATTGACAAATGCCCTTTATTGTATAACTAGCTTTTACCCGCGACTTCGTCCGCGCCACATATTTACTAAAGTAATTGAGGCAGTACCTACTCGTATGTCTACTACCATACAAATTCACGTTTCCTAATCAAATTCGGTCTAAGTCAAAGTTTTATATTTATTAATAAATGAACAATTTACACGACAAATTACAAAAAAACTATGTTCTCAAAAAATTAATCAAAAACAGACTTTAGTTTAAAATCATATTGGGACGTTCCACCAAATTTTATTAGAGTCTATTAGTAGATATTAGTAGATATATCGTCTGATTACATTAACGCAAATTTTAGTTTGTTGTTCATATTTCAAAAACCGCCCCACTGATTTCGATAAAATTTATATGACCACCTCTGAACTATAATCTACCAACCAAAAAATAACCATCTAAATTGATTCACAATTGAAATACATCTGGATTGACAACCTTCTCCTTTTAGAAGTCGGTTAAAATAGCATACAAAGAGTGCCAAGATCCTTCCATGCACACTTTTACTCCTCATTTCCACTCTTTTCAACTCTTTTCTGTGATAAAAGTCGCCGTTGTCCTTTCCTAAGTCTAGTCTATCTGTGCACCAAATTGTAACAAACTCTTTAAGTGGCTTAGGCGTTAGACGGTAACAGACAGAGAGAGTTACTTTCAAATATATAATTTCATATTAGAATTGAAAACAGGTGTTCCTGATCATTTTATAGGAGGCAGTTGTAAAAGATTACCGAAAAGTAATACGTTTACTCCTCCAAAAAACTCATTTTCGCAGTTCTTAATTTGCCTTAATCGAGCGTCCATCATGCATAACATTTGATAAGACACCATGGAAATCTCGTCGACTATCAAAAATTCTGTCTGATACGCCATTTAGTGGCTGCACCCATCTTAAATATTGAGGTTGTATAGTGCACTGTATTCTTCTTGTCAAGCCCTTTTATTTGATACCCATGTTAATGGGATTGATAAAACCTAAGTTATCCGCCATTGTGTAGAGGCCGCCATCTTGGATTTTAATTTTATATAGTACATTGTATTCTACTGGTTGAGCACTTTCATTTGATACCCATATTGATGGGATTGATAAAACCTACGTTATCCGCCATTTTGTAGCGGCCGCCATCTTGGATTTCAATTTTTTATAGTATATTGTATTCTGCTTGTTGAGCCCTTTCATTTGATACCCATGTTGATGGGATTGATAAAACCTACGTTATCCGCCATTTTGTAGCGGCCGCCATCTTGGATTTCAATTTTTTATAGTATATTGTATTCTGCTTGTTGAGCCCTTTCATTTGATACCCATATTGATGGGATTAATAAAACGTAAATTATCCGCCATTTTGTAGCGGCGGCCATCTTGAATTTATAATGATAATGAATAAACATAATTGTATTGTCATCAAAATCCAAAGTGTATACAACATTTCAGATTAATCGGTTGACAGGAAGAGGGTGAAATTTGAATTAATTTAATTTGACCCAAGAATAAATAATAATAAATAATAAAAAAAAAAACCCAATTCCACCCCCGTAGGTACAGTTCGAAACTACAAAACTGCTAAAACAAACATTTTATGGTTTCGTGTTAAATATCTAGACGTAAAGTTTCATAGTTCTTCAACAATGACGAAGTTTTCCATATAAACTTTCATCCCTTATTTTAACCCTTTCAACCCTTTTTTCGGAACAAAAAGTAGCCTATGTCCTTTCTCGGGATCTATTTTATCTATGTATCAAATTTCATCAAAATCTGTTGGTTGGTTTAGGCGGTAAAGACGGACAGACAGAGTTACTTTCGCATTTATAATATTAGTATGGATTAATTATTCGTTAATTACTTTTTAACTGTTATTACATTTTTAAAATTAATTATTACTTAAAGGCTACCTTTACTAGGTACATCTATTTTACCTTTGTAATAACTAGTTTCAACTAAATAAGACACGTATTTACTAAAAAGGAAGTGTAACTGTTAAAGATTATTATGAGCAACAATGATTATTTATTTGAGCACGAGAGCGAATAATCCCTGAGCAAATGACCTTGAGTACTTCTTACTTCATTGCAAGACGCAAGAGCGAAACAGCAGAATTTGTCACTGTTTTACTTACGCTCAGCTTTTAGAATAAACTCATCATAAAATGGATTTTGTACTTTTCAAAAAAAAAATCTACCATAATGTTCGTAATAAGCCTATCCGTTGGAATAGGTAAGTACAAAATCGAAATAATGGCGGCTTTTCGATTAAATGCATGAACATTAAAATTATTTAAATTTTGTATGATGTCGTCGTGAGGAGATTAATTAAACAATATATTCAGTAATAAAAAAAAAACTACCACATTACAGATTTGTAATGTATATTTTACCAGTTGATATTTGTTTTGAATATAGAGTGGATAGCTGTGAAAAGTATACAAAAAACTCGTTTTGCTCGGGGACGCGCCGAAGGACGCGCTGTGTAAAGGTCCAAGCTACTAACCATCAATTAATCAGCGGTTGTGTTTCAGTACGTGTCGCTGTTGCGGCCACCAGTGACCGAGTCCACCGCGGCCGAGGCGATAGACAAGGTGGAGTGGAAGCAGGTTAGTCATCAATCATTTACGACGCCACGCGACGCGACCCTCTCTATCGATTGATTTCATTGCCAGGACCGCGGTGCACTCTGCAGTACCTCAACTCTATATGTTATGCTGAATGCGAGTAGTGTTGAAAATAATACGCGCTCTAGTGTGAGCGCGTAAACATAATATTTGTATGCAGACATTTACAGCGTCTCTAGTGGCGTCAGAACGGCGCTTGAGTTCTTCATACAAATCTCATGTTTACGAGCTCACGGTAGAACGCGCACTGTATTCAAAACTGACACTCAGTATACAGTACCACTTCTTCTTCTTATAGTGCCTCTCCATTACTGAAGGTTGGCAGTCAGCTTCTTAAAATTTTCTTTGTCCAGCGCTAGTCTGAACAGTTGTTCCACCGTCTTGATCCCCGTTCACTCCCTGATATTGCGGAGCCACGACATCTTGCGTCTTCCGCCTCTACGCTTCCCTGGAATTTTCCACATCATGATAGTCTGTAGGAGAGAATATCGGTCATGCCGCAGAACATGTCCGAGGTAGGCAACTTTACGCTGTTTAATGTACGGATAAGTTTCAGTTTCTTTCCCATTCGCTCTAAAACTTTCACATCATTAGCCTTATCCGTCCAACTGATGCGAAGCATGCGGCGATAAGACCACATCTCAAATGCTTCAACCTTTTTTCGGAGTTCTGCTTTCATGGTCTATGCCTCACATCCATACAGAACAACGGGCCAGATATAACATTGATGGAGCCTGGAACGCAATTTAATGGAGAGTTGTCGCCTACACAGAACCTTTTGCGTATTGGTAAATGCAGCTCGGGCTATTTCAATACGTGTACGGATCTCTGTATCGCTTTCCTATGTGTCAGTGAGCCACGAGCCTAAGTACCACTAATGTAACTTAAATGCGTCCGGGCGAGCCCATGCAACTAACTACATCCTTCTTAAATATTGTAATATATTCTTATAAATTATGTAAGCTTAAAAATGGGCTTTGGTCCGGTCGTTTTTTAGTCTGGTCCATGGTAATTTTATGGATGATTATACATCTTATCTTATCTCATACCATTAAACGAGCAATTTTTGTAGGTATATATAATCATCATCATCAGCCGCAAGACGTTCACTGCTGAACATAGGCCTCCCCCCTAGATTTCCACAACGATCGGTCCTGCGCAACCTGCAACCAGCGGTTTCCAGCGACCTTTGTGAGGTCATCTGTCCATCTAGTGGGAGGCCGTCCAACACGGCGTCTTCCGGTTCGTGGTCGCCACTCGAGAACCTTTCTTCCCCATCGGTTGTCAGTTCTGCGAGCGATGTGGCCTGCCCATTGCCACTTCAGCTTGCTTACTCTTTGAGCTATGTCGGCCACTTTCGTTCTTTTGCGAATATCCTCATTACGGATTCTGTCGCGCAAAGAGACTCCGAGCATAGCTCTCTCCATAGCTCGCTGTGTGACTTTGAGCTTCGTTATGAGGCCCACAGTTAAGGACCACGTCTCAGTTCCATAAGCCATCACTGGCAACACGCACTGGTTAAAGACTTTCGTCTTTAGGCATTGGGGTATTCTGGACTCAAAGATGTGCCGAAGTTTCCCGAACGCTGCCCATCCGAGTTGGATCCTTCGCTGGACCTCTTTGTCGAAGTTGGATCTACCTAATTGGATCTTTTGACCCAGGTAGACGTATTCGTCAACAACTTCGAGTGTGGTATTCCCAACAATAACCGGTACAGGTGAGACATGAACATTTGACATGACTTTCGTCTTGTCCATATTCATCCTCAAACCTACCTGTTGGGATACTCTACTGAGGTCCCTGAGCATAGCACCGAGGTCCTCCAGCGACTCCGCCACAATGACTATGTCGTCGGCAAACCGAAGGTGAGTGATGTATTCGCCGTTGATATTGATGCCATATCCGTTCCAGTCCAGTAGCTTAAAACATCTTCCAGCGCGGCAGTGAACAGTTTCGGAGATATAACATCTCCCTGTCTCACGCCTTTCTGTAGCTGGATATGTTTTGTGCACTGGTCCTGTTATCGGACAGACATTGTGGCTTTACTGTAGATACACTTCAACACTTCGATATAGCGATAGTCAATGCGGCATCGCTGGAGAGACTGAAGCACTGCCCAGGTCTCGATGGAATCGAAGGCTTTCTCATAGTCCACATACGCTATACATAGTGGCCGATTATACTCCTCGGTTTTCTGTAAAATCTGCCGAAGCGTATGGATGTGGTCTATGGTACTATAGCCTTTTCGGAAACCGGCTTGTTCGGGTGGCTGGAAGTCGTCAAACCTGCGTGCGAGACGATTCGTGATGACCCTCGAAAACAACTTATAAACGTGGCTCAGAAGTGAGATGGGTCTGTAGTTCTTCAACAAGGTGTTGTCACCTTTTTGAAGAAGAGCACCACCACACTTCTGCTCCACGCTTCTGGCGTATTACCGTTAAGTATGACGGAGTCGAACAGCTTCTGGAGGACTTTAAGTACCGGTTTTCCACCCGCTCTCAGAAGCTCCGTCGTAATTCCGTCGTCGCCAGGTGCCTTGTTGTTTTTAAGTTGTTTGAGGCCATCCTAATCTCATACAGGCTGACTTCCGGGATATCTTCGGTAAAGTGTCGGGTCAGCTTGGCTCTGGGGTCTTTGCCATGCTAACGACAGGTTGTGCTTGCGTAGAGGTGTATAACTGTTCATAGAACCTCTCAATCTCCTCCAAAATCTCGGGCTTCGACGAGACGATGCTACCACTATCGGTCTTCAGTTTGGTCAGCTGACTTTGCCCAAGAGACAGATTTCTTGCGAACACTTTCGAGCCTTTGTTCTGCTTGATTGCTTCTTCAATACTCGAAGTATTGAAGCAGCGTATGTCGCGTCGCACACAAGTAGAGATCTGTCTATTGAGCCGTCTGTATACCGTCATGTCGACCGAAGACTGTAACCGCATATCTCGTCTGACTGCCATGAGATCTAGAGTTTGATCAGAGAGTTTTTGGGTTCTATTTTGGCGTCGGCTCTTATAAAATTTTCTGCCAACAGCATGTACAGTTTCCACTAGCCTGTCATTTATTTCGTCCGCCGTTACGCACTCATCTATGGATTCGAAGCGATTTTGAAGTTCGAGTTGAAAGTTATCGGGATCTTCGATCTGAGCATAATTTGGTCGGAGCGTGGAGTTCATTAGACGTGATCTTTCGAACTTAATGTTTAGATTCAGCGTGCCTCTTACAATACGGTGATCGCTGCCGGTCTTAACCTTGCTGATCACAGAGACATCGCTGAATATTTGCCGTTTAGTCGTTTAGGTATATATAATATATATATAATCTGAACATCGGAAACGGCTCGAACGATTTTCATGAAATTATGTATACAGGGGGTTTCGCGGACGATAAAAGCCGGGCCACAGAGGCGGGAGCCGCGAGAAAGCGATCCGATAGCGATCGAGTGCAAAGCGATAGCGGTCCGTATCATGTCACACAGAGCTACTGCCCGCAGCCCGCGGCGGGCAGATGGCGAGAACACAGCCGGTGTGACACCAAAAGCGATCAAATTGCTCACGACCTTACGTTGTAAAAAAATACAACTCGTGAGATCGGATCGCGATCGCTACGCGAACGCTCTGTCCTGTGTGACAGCTTGTACTGACTACCGTAGAATACAGCGCCCGCGCGGGCCGTCCGTCGCGCGTCCTTCCCGCGAAGCATGTCGAAGCGATCTCTTGTTTGTCGTCACGATCTTGTCGCGCGGGAAATCGCATCGCGCCGGATCGCTCCCGCTTGCTATGTGTCAGGTTGCATACAAATTCGAATATTACAAAAATTCCCGTCCCGGATCGCTATCGCTTTCTCGCGGCTCCCGCCTCTGTGTGGCCCGGCTTTTAGTCTATCTAGCCAGATTTAATTTTTTAAAAACGCCGTTTTATGCGCATTTTTATACAATGAAAAACTGTTACATATAGATTAGAATGCGACGGTAAATTTCGCATCAGCGCGCGACAGTATATTAGCTCAGTCGGGAAGATGGGCGGTTATAATATGGTAGGTCCGGATTCGAATCCAACCGACCGCGTATCTTTTTTTAAGTGCATTTTTTTTAGAAAATATGTATGTATCTAAGTAACCGTGCAAAGCTCGGTCACCCAGGTACTATATTTTATTTACGGCATTTGCTTGGCTACCGCTGTCACCGCTCATTGTATTTGGTAGAACAGTACCATAAATTCTGGTAGGACACCATGTTACAGATTTATCTACTTAGTCTGTGGTTCTGATGGCGAAGACAGCACAGAGGTTTTAATATATATTGTGGTGTTGAGATGTTATGAGTTAAGACTTTATGAGGTTTTGTACTCTTTGCAAACTCCGCCTCGGGAAGCACCACACCTTTTCTAGTTATTTTACCGCCAAGCAGTGATGTGAAAACAAAACTGTGTTCCAGTTTCAAAGGCAATGTTTCCAATTAAATTACAGAGCATACATATTCGAACATCTTATACCTCTGGATAACAAGCGCAGTGCAGCGCGAGATAATGATTTGGACTTTTCATATTCCAATAGCTGCATGTAATTGTGCTATTATGGGGAGCTATGTTATGTTGTTTACTGTCAGGTACATGTTCTGCTCGTCTCGTCACTCTATATTATAAAAAAAATATGTTTTAATTACCATTAGGCGCAAGACTAACTACTCCCATCGTTCTACATATGTTCTATCTTTATTATTTTTAAGCTTCACAGAGTGTAACAAACATGTGTTTATGTCGGTCGTGTATGCAGAATAAAACGTTACACGAACAACTTTTATTACGGAAGTAACCGTGAAGTGGTGGATAAACATTTTTGTTTCGTACTTTTTCACGAGCGATATTATTTCTTTTTATATGAAACGTTAAATGATGTGCGTTGTAATAATCCGCACACACGGCTGCCTGGGTAAATAGAGGTTTGTCGAAGACATATTCTTATTACTGTATGCGGTATATCGTAGGTTTAAGATATTTGTGACAAACACATAAAAACAAATATATGGTCGAATGGAGAAACCCGCTCCTTTTTAGGGTTCCGTAGCCAAATGGCAAAATACGGGACCCTTATAGATTCGTCATGTCTGTCTGTCTGTCTGTCCTATGCCTCCCTGTGACACTATAAAAGCTATACTATTGAAATTTCGTAAATAGATGTAATCTGTGAACCGCATTAAGATTTTAATACAAAAAATAGAAAAATACAAAAAATTTTAGGGGTGACCCATACATAGAACTGAAACTCAAAAATTTTTTTTGGTCAATACCATACGTGTGGGGTATCTAGGGATAGGTCATCAAACATGATATTGAGGTTTCTAACAAATTTTTTTCTACACTGAACAGTTTGCGCGAGGGTCTCTTCCAAAGTGGTAAAAAGTGTGCCCCCCCCCCTGTAACTTCTAAAATAAGAGAATGACAAAAATTAAAAAAGTGTATGATGTACGTTACCATGTAAACAATCAACAAAAACTAGTTTGAATGATATCCAGCAAGTTTAATACGTCATAAATTGACTATTGTTAAAACGCTGATTAAAGTAACAACGAAGTAGGTACAAGAACTTTTGTGTTATGTTACTTGCTGCTACGGAAGCCTTCATGGGCGAGCCCGACTCGCTTTTGACCACTTTTATTTTAAGTCGGTTAAATAAAGATGATGATTTTTTCTCTGTTGTAAATACTATGGCTAACTTTTTACGCTATCATCATCATTATCATTATCAGTCTGTATTCGCCCACAGTTGGAGATAGTCCTCTTATGTCCAGCAATGGTAGCAGGTGCACACAATGACAAATAAACTAAAGGCTAAAGAACGCGAACTGCGTGAGATTAGATTCTCCTTTCTTAAGTTACATTGTAATCTTGGCACTTGCTCGATCCACGCTTCGTCACTTTCATTCTTCTGAACGAAACCATTGCCTCGTCAACGCTACGCCAAGTAGTTTATTTAATTTACGATATCTATAAATGTATTTATAAACGTTTTGAGAGCAAAATGGTTATGTAGTAGTAAGGATACTTATTTTTTTTGTTACATCAAAATGTATTCACGGACTTGTGATAATGTGAAATGTATACTTATTTTTCTTGTTACATCAAAATGTATTCGTGATAAGCTCGCATATGGGAACGTTTAAGGTGGTCACGAAAAGAGTTCTCGTGATCAAAACCGTTGTACCCAACCAAACTGTGGAGCTAATTAAAATCATTAATATTAATTACATCGCGATTAGCCTTTGTTAATGCTTTCAAAATTATAAAAGTAAAAAGATCGTGGTAAATAAAATCTCATTTATCTGGTATATATCGTGAAAATTAATATAAAAACCGGTTACATTTATTTAGGTTAATGACTGCCACTGTTTTTGTAAGCAATCAGTTAAAATCTAGGCCTTTTAAAAGGGATCGAACATTTTATAGACAGTCAAGACTATTTTAGAAGAATACTTTTCTGTAAACTTTAACTTAATATTGTTTCTGGGTTGCCGCTCAATGCTCAATCAAAATCGAGAGAGTTCTTTGATATAACGGTTAACACAGAGACCGTCGTTGTGTAATTTTATTTACATAATAGAGCAACAGAACGAGCAAAAAGTCGCCGGATGGTAAGCAATACGGCTCCTCATAACAGCAAAGTGCAGTGTAACTATATAGGTATTCATAAAAACCTTTGCCTAGCACTGCACTGCGCTTACCATCCAAAATTACTTTGTCTCATTTTTTTTGTAAGCTCTGCCATTCAAACCGGAATACAATGACTATTTGGCGCTTGAATAAAAAAAAGATGTGGCACTTCCCCAGGCAGACTCTGCGAGAGTTCAACAACTACAAAAATAAATTGACGTCATTTTAAGCGTTTGGGTAGAACTAGCTTGGAGAGTGCAAACACATTAGTCTTGCTTATTGAATTATAAAACTGCTTGGCATTTGCGCTTTGCAGCAAAATGTTGTTGGAGCGATATATATTACGTTAATACACTTTTCTTCGGCTTCAGTGCTGTGACCCTATAGCTACGTTGTTCAGCTTGATTAGATCGTAAATAAATCCCTACTAGCCATTGATTAGGCGTCGACTTGTTCTAAATTACGCTACGGATACATGCTGAAACTAATATCAAAGATCGTACTGGACAAGATTGACACTTTCCAGATTTGGCCGGTCTTAATGGATATATTGATTTCTGGACTGAGATCTTTCCTTATTTTGTTGCTTAGTGGGTATATCTCATAAAATGGGAATTGTATTTCAGACTCTCAGTGCGACACAGCTACTTAAGCAAAACATTGAAAAACGATTGCAATATGTAGGTACATATTTAAATTGTTCTATTAATTGGGATGAAGTTTTATCAATTCATCAAAAAACTGGCAAAGATATAGATCAGATAACCTCCGGAGTGGGGGGTTGTGACGTCACTCTATCTTAAGAATCGTACCATAACGTGACGTCACTCGAAACTTCTAAGCACTGTGTCTTCGTCATTTTTTAACCGACTTCAAAAAAGGAGGTTTCTCAATTCGACCGTATGTAGGCACCGACTTCATATAGATGAGTGAGTAGCGGTTATAATAATTACCTATATTAAATTATTTTTCGCTTTTGAGTGCCTATTTGTGGTGTTGAAGTCGGTTTAATTTTTTGTAAAAAATAGTTTATTGTTTGTGAAACATGAGATTTTTTTTCTCGTGTACAATATTTTTTTATTATCTAACTAACGGAGTTATTTTAGTTTTTTTAGTCGTATCGTCTTAAAATTATCTTTTTTTATAAGTACAGTGGCAGTTGTTTAGGGGTTCATTTTGCCCCGTTACTCATCAGCCAGGTCTGCAGCTCCGTGTTGGGGTATAATAAGAGAGCTATAATATGACACGTTTTCAATTTGCCTCAAATACCTGCTCAAAAATTGGTGCCAGTTCTCGGAATATTACTACAAGTTTGTCATTAACGTTTGCTTAAACGGGACAGGAAAACATTATGAAAGCATGTCCCGAGAAATAAAAACTCAGAGACTATATTTATAAGATCAGTTAACCCGTACTTGGTGGCGAGCTGGCGAGTTATGGTCTTGCCACTGTTATTTATTATTAGAGAAGACCCGATTTGTAGTAGAACCAAAAATACGTTTTTTCCATATTTTGTGTAATTCTTCTTTAGTAATCGGCAAGAGGAGGACCAGCTAATACAGATTTAATCTGAAACACAAATAGTTAAATCACTAAATCGATTGCCAAATATAAACTAGCTGTTAGAATCCCCAGTCAAGATAAGATATTAGAAACGTTTGAGCAATCTGGCTCTAGATTATTTCGAAGGGCAGCCCCATTTGGACAAATGTGTAATGAAAATACTTTTTTGATTCACACTCTAATCTAAAATAAGATGAAGTTTTTTTGACAATTTCACAAACTCTGAGAAAATTTCTATCATCGCTTGCCTTTCCACCCATTATTTGCACCCTTTCAAGATTTTATTATCCTTTGTCTCGAGCAAAAGTTGGTTATATGAAATAAAATGTCGAACCTGAGTAAGACATAAGATATATCAATGGTATTATTTTATTTCTTTCGGTTCAAGCAATTTCAGAAACAAGGCATCCTTTGGCGTAATACAATTTTGTCGGGTAGGAGCCCCGTGGAGCGTCGCAAGATAAACAGAGGCGCGGGTACCCGCGGCGGTGGCGACCGACCGCTTTATGAACTCTATCCCGACGGGACGGTTCTTCCAGCAATTTATCCTTCACTCAGACAGTTTGCTCACTTGAACGACTTCAACTTGAATGGAAATCGCAAACCGAATAAAAGATAAACGATAAAATCATTACTGTCTCGTTTTACTTTTGTTTTGGTTAATCTATAAAGCATTGAGTTAATTTGAAAATAATTGAAAATGTCACCGTAAAATTATCATAATAATATAACTATTACAAGCCTAAGGTAGGTTAGATTAGATTATAATCTTATGTCGTTAGATTGCAAACAGACAATATTTACAATTTTACAGTGACATACATGATTACATATACGTCACTGTAATGTTAATTTTACTGTTGTGTTTCATTTTAAAAAGTTGTCGTTTTAGGAATTTGTCATTTTAGGAAGTTGTCGTTCTCAGCCTGAAGGTTGTTTTCACCCGATATCCGTGGTTGTTTTCTTATATTTTGTCGAGAGTTAAACCATTCTCGCCACTTACAGTCGCATGTCGTAAAACCGTTGTTATCTGTACTAATACGAGTATCATAAAACTAAAGAGGTTTTTGTTTGAACGCTATTCGCGGGAATTTCTGGACCGATTTCAAAAACTTTCACTTAACTTCACAAAATATTGGCTGTGTTCGTAAACCCTGACTGCTATAGGCTATTAATATATTATGTACCACGGGCGAAACCGAGACGGATCACTAGTTAATCATTACGGCGAACTGGTTAAAAATATCGAAATACTAACTTAGTAAATATAATTGATTGTTGGAAGCCATTCTCTGAATGATTGAATCGAGTAGTCGTTATGTACATACGAGGGTCATTTGAAAAGTTCTTAGCCTAACATACTTAATGAAGCCACAGGATTTTGAGTTTATTTTTATGCCTAACATACTTAATGACACCACACGATTTTGAGTTTATTTTTTTTCAACATGCTCTCCTCCGAGCTTAAAACACTTTTTCCATCGACCCGGTAAGGCTTCGATACCCGTTTTAAAAAAAATATTTGTCTAACTCCTCAAAATAAGCTCCCACGGCGGCTATACCCTCTTCATTTGTAATAAAATGTTTACCCCCTCAAAATTTTTTGAGCTTCGGGAACAGATAAAAGTCGGACGGTGCTAAATCTGGGGAATATGTGGGATGAAGTAACAATTCGAAGCTAAATTGATGGATTTCTGGCATGGATTGCACAGAGGTTTGAACGCGTACATTGTCCTGATGAAACAAGACTTTGTTTTCTCAATAAACCTAGTCGTTTTGCATTCTTTGGGGTGGGTGATCATGCTCTTTTTTTGATCCTCTTCTTTGTTTTGTCGACTGTTCTTTTGTCTCGGGTGTATTGTGGTGAATCCAGGTTACATCCATGGTTATAAATATTTCAACAAATTCTATTGGGTCAGCTTCATATAACAGTCGCCAGAAGTTGTGAGTCGGTTGCGTTTTTGTTCCACTGAAAGCATTCGCGGTACCCACCGCGCAGACACCTTAGAGAATCCAAGTTCAGTAGTAATTATATCATGTGTTCGCTCAGATGCTACATGCTGAGATGCCTACAGTCTTAGCTATCTCCTCGTCAGTAAATCTTTGATCAAATAAAATTAAATCACAGATTTTTTCTTTGTTTTGATCAGTGGAAGCAGTTGAAGGCCGGTCACTAAGGGGCTCATCTTGAATGGTATCACGACCACGTTTAAACTCTGCCTCCCTGTTTTCAATAATCGTATACGAAGGAGTGGACTCACCCAAAGTAGCAGAAATGTCTTCATGGATAGCTTTTGGAGTAAAATCTTTCAAATTTAGGTATTTTATTACTGCAGGATGTTAAATTTTATCCATTTTCAAAAATAGCTCTGACTTGTTTTACGGTATCACGTGTAAACGAACAATGAGTTACTGTGAATAAACTAAACTGTGCATACTGGTTGCTTAATAACGTAACTACAAAATGAGGGTAGTTATAAAAAACCAATTACTTTAACCATGTAGGCTAAAAACTTTTCAAATGACGCTCGTATATTGAAATTAACATAGGGCATTAGGGTCCAACCGAGACATTCCTTGGATCGTTTGAGGTATCTGACGTAAACTGAAATAACTTAACATAAATTGAATTAGCGTAATTAATTTAGTTAGTATGTAATGTTTCTAAATAGGTTTGCACCTTCTCCTAGTGACTTGAAATACCTTTCATTCATAAACTCGCCCCTGAGGCAAGTTCGACACGAATTCAATTATGCCAGACAAGTGATTAATGATTGCGTATTCTTTCGGGTTTTTGTAAAGTTTTATTCCATTACTGCTTAAAAGAGTTTGAAAAATATACCTGATATATAAAATAAGACTGTATAAAGTTGTACAATGCTTACTAAGAATAGGACATGTCGCTTTTCTTGCAAAAATTGGTATTTTAAAAATGAATTTTATTTTGCCAACAAATTAGTTCGGTAAGTTTTAGGAGGCGAATAATAATGGTAGGGGTAGGACTCTGCCAAGAGTCCGCCTGGGGACGTACCACACCTTTGCCAGTTATTTTACCGCCAAGCAGTAATGTGCAAACATTACTGTGTTCCGGTTTGAAGGGCAATGTTTCCAGAGAAATTACAGGTCTTAGAGATATAACATCTTAGATCTCTGGGTGGCGAGCGCAATGCAGTGCTAGGTAATGATTTGGATTCTTCATATTCCAATAACTGCATGCCACTGTGATATTATGTGGCAGCATGTTGCTTTCCATCAGGAACACGTCCTGCTCCTCTCGTCTTTCTTTATTTCAAAAAAACATAAAGCGAGTTCTTATTATTTATTATATTATTATTCGTTCCATGAATTCCGTACAATTTTATGCATTATTTGGGAAATAATATCATACATAATGTTATTACAATGTTGTATTAAACAACCCTGAGAATTGTAATAAGCCCTTGTATTGTGAAGAGAGGTCTTCATAGTACAAAGATTCATGGAACAAGAGTATTTAACTGTTGCGATGGAATAAAGAAACAAAAGTATACATTTACATTACAATTATTTTAAAATGGAAAAAATTAAATCACTCGAGAACATCTTGCTTACATTTATATTAGTCATATTGCTACCTTGCTGGCCTGCTCGCCTCGTTACTCTATTCTATAAAAATTATGTTGTGCAACCTAAATTATAACGATAGAAATTGTAAATTATTGGTTTATCTCGCATACTTTTATTCGAAATAACTCAAAGCTCGGAATCAGTACACCAAAAATATCTCTGTTCATATTTTTGCAAGGCCTTGGTCTCAGATTCTTAAATATTTAATAGCGGTGCACATTTGTAATCTCCCCAACAACTTCTGACCTTTCTTTTTGTATTGTATTTTTTATTAAGCGTTACGAGGACAGTTGTTAAAAAGGGACACACTTGACTTAAGTGTAGACTCCGTATTATGAAAATTTTAGACCTTTATTATGTGAGTTCGGTCGACCCTACTGGGCAGACCTGAAATTAAACAAAATGTATTTGGGCGTCCTTCTATTAACGGTCTCAATACGTACTTTCCTAGATAAATGGATTTCTATCGTTTCAAATCCATTTATTAATTTAAACAATAATAGTGGTATCCGTTCTTTTGAAAAACCTTTTTTCACAAATCTACACCTGATAACCAACGTTCGACAAACTCACGGGTCGTCAAATGATTAATACACAAAAAAACATTTCACAAATTGATTACATCTCAAAATATTAATTTGACAAACTTTCATTACATAACGTATTATTTGACAACTGATTCGTTTAATATTCTAGTTAACTAATAAATGTTTAAAAACAAAACCAACACTTGACACATTTTTATTTTACAGAGTGTTGTTTGACAAACATTTCAAATTGTATTTTAATTACTTAACAACTTAAACATTAAAACATTCCATTTAACAAAAATTAAAATTAAGTTCTACATCATTGGCAATTTTTTTGGCCATGCCACTGCTCTAGATTTTTCTGAAAATAAAATACATAAAAAAGTTGTTTAATTCATCGGACTGGTTAGGTAACTTAGGACCCAGATCCGACTCAGAGCACCCCGACTTCACCTAGTCTTGTCGCTACTACCCCTAGAGTGTATATAAAAAGTGCGGGAGCCATGCGAGGTCAAGCGTAGCGAAGGGGGGAGGTGGCGAGCGAAGCGAGTCGGCGACCTCCGTAGTGGAGCGCAGGCCGAGTATGGAGAAGCGACACTCAGGGCTGACCGCAGAGCTTCTGGTGGGAGCCCACCCGGAGTCAAATCTTAGTAATAGATCCTAATCGGACAGGTTAGGTCAAAACTCTGTGACAGGACCTACTCAGAACGGTTAACTCCTATGGACAATTTAATGGGTACTTTTATGAATTTGTACCTAATTTCACAACGGAAGATTTTTTTTGGTAAATGTTAAATTTGTAAAATGAATAGTATATGAAACAAAAAATGTACAAATAACAAAATATCATTCGATGCATTGTCTAAATGTAACGTTTGCCGTATAAATGGTTATAAAATGATGGTTTGTAAAATAAAACATTTGTTGATGTAAGACATTTTTGGAATAAATATTATGCAAAACGTTGTTTTTAAAATGAAACGTTTTTGTGGTGTAAAGTTTTCGTAATGAATATCATACGATTAGTTGGTTTAAAGTGATGTTTTGTCAAAAAATGTTTGTGAAACATTAGTGAACCAATAATAGTACTTATTTAGTGTTTTTATTAGTCTTTATAATAGTGCGTGTAGTGAAAAATATTGTATGATAGCAGGTAAATCCGCGTGGCTCTGCCAGTAATATATTATAATATCAAGCATATTACATTTTTATTTAAGAATATTTTATTTAAGGAAATTACGGTTACAAAACTCGTGTTATAGCATTTCAATAACTAAAGTCATTTCTTGAATACGTTTCTTCATAAATACAATCTCAGAGAGCGTAGTTTGTGTGCTGAATGATCTGGGCGATCACTGTGATAAACTCACAACAGTTTTAATTAAATGCAAAAGATGTGTAAGATAAAAATCTCGATAATGATTCAAAAATGTGTTCTGAATTTGCGATAAAAATCATAACCCTGGACAGGTACACTCACGAAGAAAGACAGCACTAGGTCGAAGGGTCGAACAGCTTAATAACTATACCTATGTATGATGATGTGTTTCATCTTACATACTTGGTTGAATTGGAAATGCAGCATTCCTGTGTTACATTTTAATTATTTTTCGGGTCCCGAAAATCGTTTTTTTCTGTAATTTTCTACTAAATTGCAGTTATTTTTCTTCTCAATTTTTATCAAAACATTCTTGCTATAATCTTCGCATTATGTTGGAACTTGTAAATATTATAAAATTAGATCGTTCTCTGTTCAATCGTCACTGAAGACGACACAGCATTTTATTCAGCATAACTTCGAAGTCACGTAGCCATGCCAAATCGTTGGAGGACAATTTGGCACAAAGAAAAATCAAGCCCAATCTATCACCGAGCAAGTCACAAAAGTAAAAGGGAGCTGTGAACGCGAATCTCTTGCCGTAATTTCATTTTATAAGGGACCAACATTTTTCGGCGACCGCTGATGTTCAAAACCATTACTTACATTGTATTTTCGTTGTTGGCTTAGTAACTGTCATTGATGAAGTTTTCGCTTTCAGAATCTATCCTCATAACCTTTGCTCAAATGGAGGGGTTGAACTCTGTAATTGATAGCTGAAGCTTAATAATAGAGGCTAATAGGCTTACTTCGTCATTATTATGTCGTCATTCTATCAGTCTGGCAGGATTGTCGGTCGTATTATGATATGTGAAGAATTTCACAAGATATGGTGATTGTTCGATGGAGCTATCTACAATGAATGTTTTTCGCAAAGTGAATGACTACAAACACAAGTAAATTTCAAATTACGTCGTGTATCAAGCAACTTTTAGTCGCGATGACAGCCTTGGGGTCTGCTTGCGCATTAAGCTTAGCAATGGCTTGAAATTCGATAAAATTACCTACTAAAAATATTATGTACGAGATTTTTACATAAGGTTGGAGATAAAAACAAAAGTATTAGAAAAGTAGCAAGTCTGATGAATTGCTACTTTTCTAAATCTTTGGGGCCCCAAAAGAGAACAATGAACGAAGGTAGAATGCGATAAGATTAAACCAATTTTAGTACAAAGGTAAATACCCCACATTCTGCCTCTATATCAAGCTGCTGAGTTACTGCTAGTCTTTTTTTTTCAAATGACTGAGTTCCATACTAATAAAAACAGAGTCCTCTTCGAGCATGTTATCGTACCTACCAAGCTTAGCATAGTTTAACTTATTTTGTTAAAATTAGCAGTTTCCTAATTTTCCCACAATTAGGTACGTCCCAAAGGTTAACTTTTTTTGTGGACGAACCCGGCAAACTGATTTATTACTCTAATCTCTCGTCTGAAAACTTTGTCTCACAAAACGCCAGGATCTTTCTGAGGGCGATCCTGTAATTTTACTCGCTCGCCCGCGAACAATCGGCGTGTTGAATTATGTAGATGTAAAAACCGGGGCTTACGCTCTGAGATGGTTTTTATTTTTGCTTATTTAATGAAGTTTTGTGAAGTCTCGTTTCAGTTAGCTTGCATCTTAAGTTTAGATAGATTATTTAAAGTAGCATATTTATTAGATCTGAGCATAGAATCTGACTGAGTACGTGATACTTTTGCACTGCAGCTGTGCCTACTTTAATACATTAAGCGGAATCTAGTAAATAGGTACTGGGTATATTGTATATATATGCTTTCCCATTAGTTCAGAGCAGTACAATGTTTATATTACTATTGTCGAACGTGAGTGATTAAAAACTAAAAAAAACTACTCTTCATATTTGAAAAATAGTGAGAAATATCCGATGAAAAAGTTTAAAATATTTTGATGAATTTAATGTGATATGTGAAAGATGTATTTGTTCCGAATCTAATTTATTTTTTAGTAAATAATATAAATGATGATTCATAGTGGTAAAATAACTAATGTAAAGTAGGTATCATCTACTTATATATGTATTGCTACGAACTCCGTATTGTTTTTTTTAACACTAATTACACTAGTTTACAATTTGTTTTTTTTTTCAATACCCATAGACAATTTATAGTAAATTTGATTTGTGTTGATCCTCACATAATTAAAAACTTAAGCCATATATTTTTAGCACGTGACATTTTCTTAAATATACCTAAAAGTTGTTTTATGCGGATTAATGTCTTACATTGTGTCTAGTTTGTTGCCATAATATTGTAAGATTAAACTAGATAATTGGTGAAAGTTATTTCCTATTAAATATATCACTATCTCCAAGACAGCGTAAATAAAGCCCAAATTTTTGCTATGTTTGCGGGCAATTTATCAGAACAATAAAGGAGATAAATAGTACAGAAGCGGTAAATCACGCAACTGAAGATTTAAGGTCATTTGAAGAGAGTTACAAAGGTTTTTGGGACAAAAATATGTAACCGATTACTGCTGGTCTATCTTGAAATAATCTAACCCCGAAAAGTGTAAAAGAAGTTATTTGAGTCATTTTTAATGTTTTTATTGTATAAATAAGCAAACAATTGCAGATTTTAAAACAATATTTTTAAATGTAACTTGTTATTTTAACGTGCTATATTTACTTTAGAATTGAACTAATCCTCAGGTTAATCTAATGATGCATATAACTATCGTACGTGGGTATTTTTTTGTTGTAAACTAGTGTTATTTGCATTTTTATAGGTAACAAAAATACAGCCAAGTAAACGAATGTCAACATCATCCTACTGCACCCCTAAGCTTCCTTACATTACGAGTTTCCTTATTTTTCCCAAAAAATGTTTTCCCACAATATGCTGTAACGCGTAACGTTCCTACACAAGTTTGATCATGTTATTTGGCTCCTTGAGTTAACTCGATGTAATGATATTTACACAAGAAATGTAACCGTTTTCCTTTTGTATTTTAAAATTTGATGGTATGTTGTGATTTTATGTTAAAGATTTTTGTGATAAGTATAACAGGTTATTAGTGTTTTAGGCTCAGGAACTTCTAATATATCTACTATAATTTACTCGATATTATACCATCCACCAACACGCACTTGACCAGCATCGTGGATTATGGCCTTGGCTCTCTCTTTTCGAGAGAAGGCCCCGAGTCCCAGCAGTGGGAACATTTAGTGGGGTGATTATGTTTTTGCTCTAAGTACTTAAGAAATTGTAGTTTCATAATTTTAACATTGTATCAAAAAAATATACGTTAAAATTTTAGGTCAAACGTATTTAGCTAGTTAAAAACGCGTCTAAGATTTTTCCTGCAGCTAATGAAAGACCTGACAATTTTGAAACGTCTGAATCAATTTCGATGAAACACAGTATAATTAATAGTGTTAACTAAGTACAATCCCGACTAGTTCAACATTGAAACAAAAAAAAACCCAAAATCGGTTTATCTTTTCGGGAGCCACGATGTCACAAACACACAAAGAGAAAGAGACACGATGTCATCTATACGGGCTGGCAAAACGTCGATAGCTTAGATAAAGTGTAAGGAAAAAACACTTCGCTCGACAGCATCTTAGATGTTGCAAATGTCCATAAGCGACTATAACCGCTCAACAGCAGACGGTCCATAAGCTTATTGCCTTTGCTTATTAACTCAATAAAAAAACTTATAACGTCGTTATTGGATCGGGGATTTAAAAAAACGGAGTACGTACAGTATACGGACTACAGTTTCAATACAGTAGTTTTCCCGGACAAACATTTGGATGCACAAGTATCGACCAACGTTTCCATTTACGCTAACTGTTACGTGCTATCGTATGCTCCCACTCTCTAGGAAAGTTCTGTAAAAATCGTTTGGAAAGTTAGCCTAAACCAGAATGAAAAAAAAAACAGTAATTCCACATAGCCTAGTCGAAACGGTATTTTTGTATACAGCAGTTTTTGTTGTTTTCGCGATTTTAGAGTTGGTTTTGTAGCAACAAAACTCACAACAGAATTATTTACAATGTTGAGTAGCTACTATAATAGCACGCCCCTTTCTGCTTAGTTTAGAGGCGTTCTGCGTAATTATGTTCTGGTCATTAAAAGCAACTTCTGTTACCACTGCTTCGATATGGTGGGATTTAAAAGAAATCTGTTTTTCGTAGGTGTTCGACATCCTCTGGTCTGATCCGCAATGCACCGGAGGTTGCGTGGCAAATGCATTGCGCGGTGCTGGCACATACTTCGGCCCTGACGTCACCGCCACCTTTCTTCAGAAGAATAAGCTGAGCTTCCTAGTAAGAAGCCACGAGTGCAAGCCCGGGGGATACGAGATCTTACACAATGGAAATGTAAGTTCCTTATTTTATTACACAATATGAACTACGGTCTGAGTTGGCATGGCTTGTCATACCCTTGACAGTGTTATGTCTATGTATGTAGCTATGAAATGATAACAGGCATCTTGAGGTAAATTTGTTCATTCACCTCAAGATGCCTTTTATCATTTTGATAGATCTTTCGACGGTCATAAATTATTACATCCTAATTAACATTGACGGTCCATGTTTTATTGTTGTAAATGTACCTAGTTTAAAATATGGATCTAATAACCGATAAGAACATAAACTACGCTTGACATAAAAATACATAAAATGTTGCATTGCAACATGCTCACTACTTTGGTTACTTCAACTGATCTAAAAGCATAGCGTGCAGAAAACCGTTTGACTTTCAAATTTAAAATAGAACGTAATCTAAGCTCGAAAAAGAGCTTTAAAATCATTACATTTCATAAACAGCGCACGCTGCTAAAGTTGTGTTTCCACATTACCTTCACTTAGAAATAATGAGAAAAATTTCATTAACATCGAATAAGAATCTAGTAATGAAAATAGAGAAATATATGGCGCAGTCGTCTCGCACCGACGCAAACGTGATACCTGCTACTAAGTACAGATGGACGGGTTATGGCCGCATTTAAGTGCAAACGCCTGAAACACGCGTCGAGTAGAGCTTTCATGACGTGCTCATAAAAATGCTGATTTATAAATTTTCTAGTGTTTCTGCTGGTTTTCTGCAGCTAAGCAAATTATGTACTATAATTTCAAATATTTTCCTCTCGGTCCGAATTAAAATGAAGATCTATTGTTCACGGCTTTATTTGAATATGAAAGCTTTGTTTAACGTTACCCAACTACGATTTAGGATTGATTAAAACAGATGAAGGTAGTCGGAATAAAATCACAATAGAAGTAGAGGTCATTAAATAATAAGTATGTATTACATTATTTTGCCAAACAAATGGAAATCTGATATATTTCCATATTTACTGACTTTCCTCGAATCTATTAGTCATTTACGGACACTATTAATCTAAGATTACTTATGTAACCGTGTAATAGAACAGATCGTAA
Source organism: Ectropis grisescens (assembly GCA_017562165.1). Taxonomy (NCBI): domain Eukaryota; kingdom Metazoa; phylum Arthropoda; class Insecta; order Lepidoptera; family Geometridae; genus Ectropis; species Ectropis grisescens. Next base: position 15,146,953 of record CM029779.1, read on the forward strand.
TGACCGATACTGTGACAATATTTTCTATGCGACAGGTAATAACTATCTTCTCGGCGTCCAACTATTACGAGCTGGGGTCGAACAAAGGGGCTTACTTGAAACTCTGCGGGAATTCTCTGGAGCGACAGTTCGTGCAATATACAGCTGCAGTATCCCGAACGCGCCGCCTCACCTTCCGACAAAGAGTTGGCCTCGTGGAGTCATCTGCCATGAGAGAGCTCCACAACCAAATCGTGATGGCGAGAAGACCGCTTGAAGCTACTTTTCGAAGCATGGACATGGATCAAAGCGGTAAGCGTTCTCTAACGACCGGAAAAAACATTTTCCTCGCACTTGCTTGATGAATCGTAAATATTGTGACGCTTTGTTGATTCTGCGTCGGGTAAAGCAGACGTCGTCGACACATGCTAGTTCGCGTGTTTGTGTAAATACTCCCAAGTCAACGTACGTAAATAGACGAAAGCTGAGCTGAATGGAAACCCAGTTAACCGCGTCATTTACCTATTTACAATTTGCGCATTCGCTGGAGGTGAAGGTGTGAAGAGGGTTGACATTGTGTCCCGACCTTGTTATGAACGAATAGCGCTTTTACTTAGGACACGAAATATATTTATGAATACGCTGGAACACGGCGATAATTAATTTTGGGTACACAAAAACTTCTATTTGAATTCTATTTCACTCAATTGAAATAATTAATGTTTCTCGTTCCAACGCTGGAAATTAATGTTTAAGCGTAATTGATGTTTTATACGCTTTTACATATAAGCTTAAAACGTATTTGGGTGTAGCACGGATACTTTGATTAACAAATGATATTTATTTATTTTAAAATAAAGAGCGACGAGACGAGCAGGGCATGTGCCTGATGGTAAGCAACATGCTTGCCACATTACAGCACAGTGACACGCAGCTATTGGAACATGAAGAGTCGAAATAATTACCTAGCACTGGACTGCTTTCGTCACCCAGAGATCTACGAGTAAGACGTTATCTAAGATCTAAGCCCTGTAACTTCTCTAGAAACATTGCCATTCAAACCGGAACACAGTAATGTTTATTGTTTGTTTAACTCATATAATATTGGTGGACATTATTTATTATCATGTGTATATAACTTGTTACGAAATCAAATAGTCTGTCAAATCCATCAATCAGTCTGCCCCAAATAATTAAAAATCAAAACAAGATTTATCTTTATAGGTCGATATTAGGTAGTTTAGATGTAGCTTAATCATACATTTACACAACGTAGAGAATATTGGGAAGCTCGACCTTTCCAGGGCACCATACAGGAAATTGGTTTGGTGTTGCTTGACATGACACTAATCTCACCAATACCAGCCTACTTGGCCACTTATATAAAGCTATAATATTTGTTTTCAGTAATCGATTCGGGCATCTATATGTATATGTTTCTATCTCAGAGCTGTTTTATTTTTCTCTGCATCCTGCGTTCTCATTAGCTCTTCTCCAAGACTGGTGTACCATTTTTGTCACTAACCTTGTGTCGTTTTTTTTTCAAAACATGTAGCATAAGGGATTTTTTGTTTATATTTTTATTAGAGGTAGCCCCAAAGGAAAAGTCGCAAACGCTGAGGTCAGGAGCACGTGCGAGCGACGTCACGACGAAAAGGCGAGAGGGGACACCAAAGAATGTACAGTGGAATTTTTGGGACCTTCCCTTCAGTGTAGAATGAATTTGTTAGTTTCTTCCGAATCATATTGGCAAGTGATGTTATGTACTAAATGTTAAAAACAAAATTTGTGTCACAGAATGCTTAAAATGTAAGTTTTTTGTGTCAACCACAACAATATTAACATTAAAATTAATATCCAAAAATATCAGGGCACGAATCTGACGGCAAAGTAATTAAATACTAGGTTATCATTAGTAAACGCGCCATCATATTGACTAAAATATAGATAGGTAGATTGATTGATTTTTCCTGATAAGGAAAGACAACAAATGACCGGAAAACGAGGATCTAACGATAGATAGCGGCATGTACATACGAACTCGTACCAATTTTCAGGTTAATAAACGGATGGCACCACTATCGATTCTCTAAAATAAACTCGTATAAGGCCATGTAATTCTAGTTTTATGACAAGGACATGAATTGTCGTGTGAAGCCTACAGGATAGTGTGGGCGACTATAACAATGGAAAGAAAATATATTGTATTTATTGGACTATAGCTCCACGTCTATCGCAAATAACTAAACAAATGGCTACATATTTGATAAGGCCGGAAGACGATACCTTTGTGTTATGAAAAAGATAAAAGGACTTTTTACTGTGAGAATTTTCTCGGTCTCTATACCTACCGGATTATAGAATGTGCCACGAATAGTGTCTATTACAAGCTTATGCAGAATATACAAGTATGTGCTAAGATGAAAGAATCGTACCATGGATTTGCAAAAAAATAGTTTAGACGTATATTTGTCTTGACAATTAATTTTCTTTGGCGGTTTCAAGTTATCGGATTAATATTTATGGACATTTCTCACTCAACACAATATGACCACAAACTACGCAAAGCTTGTACTTTGGGAAGAGGTATGCAAATTGCTGATATAATATTTAACATATTTATTTAAATACACATAATAAAAATGTAACAGATCGCAGCATGGTAGATATATGAGAAAAAAAAATGTAGAAGAACTTTATTAACGGAATAGCACCCAATAAAATGATGGTGAAATTTTCTGTTTGTCCGTATGCTTATGCACGCTAATCTCGGGAACGCCTCCAATTTTAATGTAGTTTTCACTAATATACCTATTGTCGCTTCACTCAATATTTAGTGTCATGCCAATCGATACGTAACTAAAAAGATATGTCAATTTCTTCAGTGTTTATAAACTAAAAATATGTTATGTTCAAAAAAGTGCTTGTTTGTACATATACAACAAAAACCCAAAGTCACTTTCCAACACGGAAGAATTCGCGGGCACAGCTAGTTATAATATATTTGTACATAGAAAGAATTATCAGACAAGAGTTAGTAAAAAAAGCACATACCTTAATTCGCTACACGAAATAGAACAGAAATTAGGGGTTTTTTATTTTCAAATAGTTCATTTCATTGTGAGGAATTAACAACTTGAACCGAAGTACCAAGCTAGAGTTAATCAGTATTTCAAATTATTTAAAAAGAGGTTTAGTCCCATGTTTTACTCACCACGTACATACATCGCTTGGCGCTAGCAAGAACAAGTTTATTGAAGTAAAAGTAGGAGAGACTGAATGTTTCATTAGAAAAGCTTGTGTTCCGAAACTTGTGAAATACCCGAAACAAGGTCTTTTCCGGATGTACCCAGAACCTTGCTTTGAAACTCGAACAACTAATTGTTTCCATTTTAGTGAATAAAGTAATTAGTTCCGCAGAGTTCTGTACAGTTTTGGGTTAACATTAAAATTTAATTTTTTTACTAGTTGAACCGTGGCCTAGTGACTAGACTTCCTCCGATTTCACAATCATGAGGTTTGAATTCCATCCGTCATACTCGTGAATTAATGCAGCTTGCGGGAGTTGAACTACTCGTAATATAAAAATTAAAACTTAACGTTAAGGATGTTAAAATGGTAAATGTAACTCACATTTAGCAAAAATGCGAATTCTGTAATATACACATAGACTCGTATGTAATGCTGTTCTGTTTCTACAAACGAAATAAAGGTACAAGTTCACGCTGAGACCGCGACAGGAAACCAAGAGCGGAGACCGCGACAGGCACTTGACACTATAGAATTGTATGGGCGCCAGTTCGCGCCGAGACCGCGACACATGTCTCGCGACACGTGTCTCGGTCGCAGTTAAGCGGTAATATACTCAGTCTGTAAATTATGAAAGAATTAGATTGTTAGTATATATCGAAAGTCAATTGTCAATTTCAAACGTCACGATGACGAGCCAGTTCGTATAAAGACGGTTAAATTATTTGGATCAATTTATATAGATGTTATATTTGCCGACTTAGTCTGTGGATATTATTCTGACAAACATACATATATTATACATGTAAGTTGTACAAAAAAACATTTAAGTTGCTAATGTATTACTGTATTACTAATGTACTCAGTAGTCAGTAGATTTTATAAGAATTTATAGCTAGCCTCAGCATAGCCTACAAAAAGTACGAGTTTTTATATCTCGGAGGGTCTGAAGGGCAGAAGCAGTAGTAACGTTAGCATGATAGTAACTAAGATTATTATCCATTTTGATTCAGATTTCGTGTAGGTATCTACTATTGTGTAATTATATGAAGCGTATGCTAAAAAGAAAGCATGAGATAATAATGTATACGAGTACCTATATGGATTTATAGTAGGCTCGACGCCTGTTGATTAAAAACAGACAGAACCCCCTAAAAATCCAGTGCTACGTTAATCGCTGAAAATTATTGCATCTTTTATTTGAAATCATGCCCAATAATAAATTAAAATAGTAAAATATCATCACCCTTCGTATGAATTATATTATATTCGTATGAAGTGTTTATAATTTAATGTCTGTGTGTATGTCTATAGCTCAGCAGATGAACATAAACGATGCTGGTTACTTCCCATCTAATGACTCATTGCTTTTACTCCTATTATCCTTGAAAACAGAATGTCTATGGCAGTACAGATGTTTATAGATGATGGCGACTACTTACGATCAGATTGTCCATTGCTTTGCTTTTACTTCTATTATCCTTCAAAACCTATAATTTCGAGCGATTTTACAGTTACCTGAAGTATTTACAGCGAGTATATACGAGTATATAAGTAATAAATCAGCCATTATATTACAAAGCTTTTCTTAGTTTGGGGGGAGATGGTGTTGTGTGTGAATTGTCCACCAATATTTATTTTATTTTTACTAATTTTAAATTGAGAACACGGCGCGTGGAAATTCGATTAACTATGATCCAATTTCACAGACGACATTTTGAACATCAAAGGCTCGTAATGGTGTTTCCCGTTTTTTAATTTTTAATTTGTGTTTTATACCGATTAGGAATATGAATACACATTTAGACTCCTAACGTGTACTCATTTACTTCTCCAATCTTACTACTTACTATTACTTTAAAATAATGAGATAATAAGAGTAGGTACATTTTGTTTTTCCGTCGTAATTTCTTCACAGAGTTCATTTGTTTTCAAACTTTAAGTTAAGTGGCGCTTTATTTGTACAATCATGCATTTTCAAATGTAGGTTATTTTCTGGTTTTGTCATTCTGTTTATTACAGACAAAATTGTATAATACTCGTACTTTACCTCGCACATCTCGAGCCAAAATATAGTAACTCCTTGTTTTAGCCCTTGCAGGTATCATAAATATTTTAAATATATTTTTGGTGGCCCATGACCTTGAACCACCACAGGTTTATTGCATTATACACCTATTTAGTAAACATACTTTGACATACTTTGATCTGTTATTGCAGGGTACATAACAATCAGTGACTGGTGCCAGGCGATGGAAGAAGTCACGCATCTGGGCCTTCCCTGGAGGATGCTGAAGGACAAGCTTGTGCGAACAGACCCTGACACGCGCCGGGTGCGATACATGGACACTTTCGACTTGACTGCTAATGTGAGATCCTACTAATATTATAAATGCTAAGTATTGATGTTTAAGAATTTCGATGTTTGTTGCTCAATCACGACGGAACGCGAGAATGGATTGGGTTAAAATTTGGAACATAGATACATTATAGTCTGGAGTAACACATACAAGTACCTTTCATCGCGGAGAAATAACCGGAACTGGAACTACGCAGGTGACACCGAGGGGCACTGCTAGTTTCTTCAAATATGTACTAACTAATAGTTTAACTAAATGAATTGTAAACGTTGTACCAGTTACGGTGGTAGAATTTCTTTGCAGAGTTTGGATGAAGAAATATTACACTTTTCAGAGACAAATATCTAGTTACATTTTATTGACAATTAAAAATGATAAATAAGTACACAAAAATAATTTAGAATTATGTTAAGAAATAGTACGACAGCTCGTGCCCATAACACTAAAATATTTCCAGACAATTTTTTCTTGCTATTAGACTCTAAATTAATGAAGGGTAGATTTTATCATTTACAATAGGCCACAATAGGTGGCCTACCCTGGTAGCAGGATACCAAATAACACATTTAGGTGAATAAATCCTGACAGGCGGTGAATGCAATATATACAACAACGGTAAACAACTCAAAAGAGTTGTTTACTGTATTAAAATTTCATCATTATTTAGTATTTTTGATGTCCTTTGAAGAGCCTGTATAGGGATATGTCTTTCTTTCTCTTGCTATACAAGTCAAATGCCAGTAGTTTAATACATTAACGATCTTCAGAATTTCTTTACACAATAAATTATATTTCAGCCTTAAGGACTTTCATTAATGAGGCTCCGATATTTTATCGAAAACGAGGTCTTAATATAAACATTGATATATCTGCTTTGAAATATGCGAAAAAATGTTTCCTTATTTCTAAAAAGAAGAATTCCAATTAGTCACGAGCCATTTATCCAACGACGGTTTCTATTGCCATCGTAAAAATTCCACTGCCTCAATCGGAGTAAATTTAAAAAGCATGGGTGAGATAGACGTGACAAATGACACTTTACAACTCCGATTTCAGAAAACCGGGCGCCGGTCTGACACCCAAACGGTCGTCGAAACTCTGTACAAAAACAAGAGAAGTCTCGAGGCGATATTCAAGATTCTCGACAAGGACAACTCAGGTATTGCCAAATCAAAGCTTTTAATAATAATTACTTTGAAACATTTGCCAGAAAATTTAAATGCTTCGCCTTTCAGGGTTCATAACTTTGGAGGAGTTTTCTGAAGCGTGCAATTTGATAGGTAAGTATATGCCAAATCCGATGACTCAGGAGCAGCTGGTGGACATTTGTCGCTTGATGGATATAAATAAGGATGGGCTGGTAGATTTGAACGAGTTTCTTGAGAGTTTCCGGTTGGCAGAGAAGAGTTTGGAAGACAATGAAGGGTCGGACATGATAGCCACCTGACAGGAGCTCGACCGCCGGCCGAGTCGGACGGCGGTCGATTCTGAAGAGACTGGTGTCTGCGTGGAAATTCTACGTCTCGACGATCCTGAGCCCGCCGTCGCCAGTGGTGGACCCTCTGCTTCCGATGACATTCAGCTAATTGATTGCGAGACCCCCAAACGGCCCGGCCTTTTAGAAAGTGACATTTAAACTTCTCTGCCGGAATTTGATCGTTATTTTAAACTTTCCCGCTAATTAGCTTATATTTCAGACCGAATTTTGTTTATAATTCAGGCTTGAAAATAAACTCTCGGAATTGAGGCATATATTTTTGTTCGTTACAATATCTGGGGCAATTGATTTAGTTCTATAGAACTACTGCTTCTGCTGCTATTTCTGGATTACTTAGTTCCGACGATTAATCATGCTACAACGTGGTGTCGCTTTGTTGACTAGCTCATGCTTACTGATATTTGCTTAAGAGCTGATATGCAGTTAGTTTTCAAAGTATCCTGTCATATTTATTATAATACAAATACATTGTTTCTAGAAGTGAGACAAATAATATATTTATAAGCTATATTATATATTGCAAACATTGCTATAAAGACATCAATAATCATGACTGTTGTTGTTTGACTTTGAACATTTGAAGCCTTCTTGTAAATGTACATATATCTATACTTATAATAAAACTGTAACGGGTCGAATTCTGTACATTGAAGATATTTAGAAAATTTTTTTGGGGCACTCCATAGTCGGTACTGATGGCGAAACTGCATTTTTTTTCTTTCATGTCTGTCTGTCTGTCTGTCTGTCTGTCTGTCTGTCTTTCTGTATAGGGATCACGCATCACGCCGAAACTACTGATTCAATTCAGCTGAAACTTAGCATGATTTTAGTTTATACTAAGGACATTGCTGTAGGCTACTTTTGATCCCCAAATTCTGATTGGTTTTCTTGCGGGAGGGGGTGAAAGTCAGAATGTGTATTTGGTTGTAACTCATGTTTGCGTTGTTTAATTTCATTAATTCTTTTTTTGTTAGAAAGAACACATTTTTTTATATTGTCCCGTCAAAATTTGAACAATATCGGTCTGTTGGTTCGGAAATTACACAAACATTAAATAATAACGCGGCGCGTTCGGTACATACTAACTTCTAAGTATTCTGTGTATCACAGACGATCCACAGAATATCTAGATTCTAGAAAGTACCCACGTGATCGCGTCGCGTCGTCTTGGATGACAAAATAATTGTCAAAAATATAGGTATTTTTGTGTGGAAAAACAAACATCATTCGGTTATAATCGACTTCAAACAAGGAGGATGTTCTCAATCGGGTTGCATGTTTTTTTATTTGATTTTATTTTACGCGATAACTCCGCTAATTGTTAGTTGATTTTGATGATTCCTTTTTTGTTTGGTAGAAAATATTTCAGAGGTGATCTTAGATATCGAAAGGGAGGAAGTTTTTTCAAATATCAACATATACCACATAGATATACCTTCTTATAAAATTTAGTCGAATGACAGAATTAAATTACCTGTCATTGAAGAAGATTTTTGTATTTTGGAGAAAACATATCAGCATAATAAGTAGCAGCATAAACAACCCATTAAATGTTCCCACTGCTGGGCGTCGGGGCCTTCTCTCGCAAGGAGAGAGACAAGGCTATAATCCACCACGCTGGCCCAGTGTCGGTTGATGGATGACATATGACTTAGAACTTAGATTATAGGTAGATTTCGGTTTTTTCACGGTGTTTTCCTTCACCGTTTTAATTACCGGCATTACGAACATGACTCTGAAAAGACAGTGGTGCGCGTGGTTTTGAACCCTGGGTCTCCGGATCGACAGTCGCCGTTCTCCCGACTAGCTGTAACTTACTAGACCAGCCGTAACTTATTAGAAAACGTATTATTTCAATCCAAATACTGTTTAAAATTTAAAGGTAGTGTTCAACAAGCTTCGGTGACCGAAGCAGTCCGTTGTTAGGGTTCCGTACACAAAGGGTAAAAACGGAACCCTATTACTGAGACTTCGCTATCCGTCCGTCCGTCCGTCCGTCTGTCACCAGGCTGTATCTCAAGAACGGTGATAGCTAGACAGTTGAAATTTTCGCAGATGATGTATTTCTGTATGTATAAGTACTCTATGTATTACGTAACAAACATCCAAACAGTGACATTCATAATATTTACAGGACAACGTTGGAACGGCTGAGCATATTTGGATGGAATTCGAAACACACGTAGTTTGAACTCAGAAATAGCAAATCGGTTACTTATAGGTTACTGTGACGTAGGAAAGACTAACCAAATTTGGTAGAAAATTGAAACAGAGATAACTCATAGTCTGAAATACCACATTTATGTATTTATTACCTATCAACCTGAAAAGAAGCATGGGCCCTAAGGAAACAAATATTAACTATCACGTCAAAACGGCACAACGATATGGGTTGACATACGAAACACATATAGTTTAGAGTCTAAAATTTCACATGGGCTAATAAGTCTACATTTTCATTTAACTCCATGTTAAGATAAGCATATATTTTCGTAAGGAACTTGATGTGATGGTAAGGTAAAAGCCAAAAATGAAAAATATATGCACCCGTTTTGGCGTAGATAATATAGGTGATTTGCGTTCACAATCAAAATAACAAGCAACATAATTTTCTCATTAGACGGCGCTAATGCCAGTAAATCTAAAAGCACTAAAGGCCATTTAAATCGATGTTTTGCTATTGTGGTATGTATTTTTTCTTTCATCACTAGGTGGCGTTACTGGTATTCTAAATTGTACTAATAACTTTTTGCTGCTAAAAGGATTATGATGGCAAATTTGGATTCTTTCGTCCTTGATTTTTTTTCTGTGTTACCTACAATTAAATTCATACATTAACATTTTACTAGGACTTGGCTTACATTTACGGGTTCAACATGCTTGAATATCATTAAAACTCAAAATTTTAATTATTTTGATTCCACACAGGCTTCGTTCAAAATTTTACGCCGGCGAAGTCGCGGGTAACAGCTAGAAAACAGCTTACGGATAAAAAGAAATAGGTAAGTAGGTATCAGATCATGCACATTAGCTTCAGACTTTTCATAATGTATCCTATAAAAATCCTACAAACTTAACACTTGCGGCTATGTTCGATACTTACTACGAAACCTTACTAAGTATGTTTGATTTTGTTTTAAAAAAGGAAAATTAAGATGATAAAATTAAATCAATTTTTGTGTGGAAAAAACAAATTCACTCAAACTCAAAGGTTTTTCAATGACTACTTATCCAAATATTTGACGTACGATACTTCCAATTAATGTATAAGTCAGTAACATCTGCTTACGCGAACGAAGTAGCGGGTTCAGCTAGTTTGACCATAAAAACAATCACATAAGTAGCCCTGCCCTATATTAATTTTTATGTTCTATGTGAATTTTACCTGAATTATAAAGAAGTCGGTGATGAAAAATTGTTTGATATTGTGCTGATTGTGACTCAAGTTTGAACTAGATATAATCTATTATAGAAGCCTAAACACGTAAAAGGAACTTGTGTTAGCGCTTCATCAAAGAATTATTAACGTTGACTGTGTCAAAAGTTTTCTGCGTTTTTAAATATACTTATTATCTATATAATTAAAAAAATATATGCTATTTACGAAATTAGGAACATTAGCGAATAGTAAATTAAAAAAATTTTACTTACTACCCGTAGCTTATATTTAGATATTTGAAAATTTTTATTGATTGGTGCCAATGAAAAAATGTAACAGAACTGAGCGGCCATGATTGAAATTGAAATTGAGGCTGTATCTTTAATTAAAACGATTTTTTACTAATAGAGTTCAATTAACGAAAGGGGAACAATGATACCAATTCTACAATATTTTTTAACAAAATTTGTATGTACACCATTTTAAATTAACATGCGTTCTATTAATAAATATTTGATCTGCTAGTTTATCTCTTAAGTACCTAACTTTTTAATCGCATCTCTTTAACTTTATATACATTTTCTTGTTCATGAAAATAATATTATATTTAAATATAATTAATGTATAGTAAGTATAGATAAAAAGGTGCAGTTCCTTGATATTTTAATACGAGTAGTTGCTATTTAAATAGTATATTATGTATATTTAAATTAGTTATGTTTTGCCAATTGGGCTTTTGAAATTCTATTAATATTTTTAAAAGCGTTTTTCTAGTCGTGTTTAGAAAGATTTTGCATACATATCTCTTTGATTCAATTAAGAAGCATTCCAATATATCTCAGAATCGATCCACTATGGACTTAGAAACAGTTATGAAAAAATGGCACGACTTCTGCAAGATAAGTTCAGTTAGATAGTTATCAATTATATTGTATAGTAGAGCTCGCAGAATTTAGTTTTTTTAGATCATTGAATAGAGTCATTTTATCATATTTTCTAGCTAGATTATTATCCACTAGTCTAAACATGAAGTAAAATAGATTATGGAAACTATTATATTGATTAAATGCTAATAACGAAATATAAATTAATAGGGTAATGTTTTATTGATAAAATACTCATTTGTATATTTATATTGACTGCTAAGGACGTTTTCTCTCTTCTCGTAATTTTATTAGAATAAGAAACTCAATGTATGTAATTATCTTGAAAATCAATTTAAAAATATAGTACATATTTTTCAATATCTACGAAATACATAACTTACGTAAAAATTGTACTTTAGTATTTGTCCATTAAATTGTGATATTAAGAGTTACTTGTTTTATTGTTATCCTATCCTATTATCTTATTTCATAGTTCTATTTTTCATTTATTCTTTTGTTTTATGCATACATAGTAAAGTTTTCTTTTGGTTTCGTAATTAACCTCGTCGAATCTATACTAATATTATAAAGCTGAAGAGTTTGTTTGTTTGTTTGAATGCTAGGATCTCGGGAAGTGCTGGTCCGAATTGAAAGATTATTTTTCTATTGGATAGTCCATTTATCGAGGAAGGCTATAGACTATAGAAAATAACGCTACTATTAACAGAAGCGGAGCATGAATCAAGAATATAACAAAATCGGGAAAAAATATTCCTGTTTGAGAGTTTTCGTACGTTTCGTGCTTTGACATGACACACAGCATGTGTCAAGATTGCGTCATTGAATATCCCAGATTACATACCTCTTGAATATAAAACCTTTGCTAATCTCTGTGTTGGTAGGACCAATTTCTGACAGGTGGCGTAGCAGGTAGCTGAAGAGGTGTTTTGTTTGAAAGCGATATTCTCAGGAATGACTGAACCGATTTCTAAAATTTTTTCACCGTTGGATATGTGCGAGATCTCGATGAGTGCTATATATTTATGTTCCACGGGCGAGCCGGGGCGGACATCTAGTATAAAATATGGTTGAACGAGCAGAAAATTCGTATGTAAATACTGGGGGCCGTCATACAGGTAGATATGTTTTCTTCGTTAAATGTAGTCTTATGTGTGGCGGATAAAAAAATATTACAACGTAACGTAGGGTTCACCTATCCCAGTATGGCGAACTTCAATAAATTTATTATTGTTGAGTTTTGAGGTGCCAGGGCCACATTAATTTGAATGTGTTGGCCCTGGTACTCCCCTGGCCTTCTCACTGCTGAGGCAGCGGACACGGTGGCGAGCCAATCTGACTCGTACCTCGTGTCCACTTGATGAGCCCGGGGCGTCGGGAGTTTAGGGACACCTGGCACCCCACCTAGGGATAAGCCTTCCTGAGGCGTTGACGCGCCGCTGGTTTCTGGTGCGTCACTGGAGCGGAGGTTCCGTCCCCCCGCGAGGCAGGCCGGAGTCGTCGGAGGGAGTGCGATGAGTGACCCTACGACTCTGACCCACTGCCAAGCCGGAGAAACCTGTGAGAGCTTTAGTCGGTAGGGGAACCACTTTTAGTGGTCTCGAGACCCACAGACCTGCCCGTATACGGTGGACGGTGGGTCAATGCATTTCCTCCACACAAAGAAGGCACTCTCCTGGTGCTCATCGCTAATTTTTTCACCTTAAATTCACATAAAATCGAAATAGTACCTCAATTTTCAATCGAAACATTTCACGTCAAAATATAAGATTTTATAAAGAAGTTGGTAAGTTTTTGTTCGTTTAAATCTCTTCTTTTGAAAATGTAATAAATTACCTAAATAGATTACTATGGTAAATATTCTCCGAAAATGCAAAGAAAAGAAAAATAATCGAATTTGTATTTTTTTTATTTTGGTATAAAATTCGTTTAGATTGAAGTTTTTAGGGTTCCGTAGCCAAATGGAAAAATACGGGACCCTTATAGATTCGTCATGCCTGTCTGTCTGTCTGTCTGTCAGTCCGTCCGTATGCCACAGCCACTTTTCTCCGAAACTATAAGAGCTTATACTATTGAAACTTAGTAAGTAGATGTATTCTGTCAACCGCATTAAGGTTTTACAAAAATAGAAAAAAACAATAAATTTTGGGGGTGTCCCATACTTAGAACTGAAACTCAAAAAAAATTTTTCCGTCAAAACCATACGTGTGGGTTATTTATGAACAGGTCTTAAAAAATGATATTGAGGTTTCTAACATATTTTTTTTTCTAAACTGAATAGTTTGCGCGAGAGACTCTTCCAAAGTGGTAAAATGTGTGTAGGTAACTGTAAACCCCCCCTGTAACTTCTAAATTAAGAGAATGACAAAAATAAAAAAGTTTATGATGTACATTATTACCATGTAAACTATCAACGAAAATTGGTTTGAATGATATCTACTAAGTAGTTTTATTTTAATAGGTCATAAATTCACTATTGTTTAAACACTGATTAAAGTAACAACGACAAGAACTTTTATATTATGTTATTTGCTGCTACGGAAGCCTTTCATGGGTGAGTCCGACTCGCACTTGACCACTTTTATTTTTTATGTAGAGTATTGTCCTTCAAATGAAAACTAACAACTTTGACATTTGAGCTACAGCAAAGCTACAGATAAGAAAATAGTGGTGGTTTAGGAGATTCTATATCATAAATTTAAGAAAAACAGATAGATGATTATTCTTTCTTTTTAAAAGACTAAAAAAATTACGCTATTGAATGCACTTTTTTTATTTTTCGTGAATGTAAATTAATTTATAACAAAAACATATGTTTCTCTTAAACTTATCTTATAAAGCTCCTAAACTACTTAACATTCGATATTTCCAGAACGAAAACGTTGGAACCAAAAACGCACTGTGATTTATATTGCGACACCGCCGCTATGCACATCATTAATCCTTCGAGCCGTTTCTGCAGCACGATGTGTCACGATGGAACTCGTACTCGTAAATACCGCGAAATTTCAAGTTTTCATTTTGTAAACTCACTCAGTTTAACTCACCGAAATTAAAAACTAATAGACAAAAAAAAAACGGTTTTCAAAATACAAAATCATGAATAGGTATCATGGTAAGTAGCTGTGTAAATTTGAAATTGGAATTCTTAACTAAAGAGGAGAAATTTGAGATCAAAGTGGCCAGTATGACAATGAACCAATTTCATATGTAAGGACCTATATTTATGTACTATCAGCGCCCCGCGGTTTTACCCGCGTATTTCCCGTTTCCTTTTTATCACGAGAAAAAGTAGTCTATCTAGACTATAATCTGTGTTCCAAATTTCAGCTCAAGCCGTACTCACGTGCTTGAGCAACAAACCTCTTAACGATTGTAAAGAATACGTCTGGTAAAAAATAACTTTTTCTAACTACTGGGAGTCAGGGTCTTCTTTCGAAAGGAGACAATCAAAGCCATAATGAAAGATTCTTGAAATATGCTATTGAATATCTTCACGATGCTGTCCTTCACTATTAAAACTACCCACGGTTAATGTGTCGTAATGAATGTGGCTGGTGTTGTTTCTTTACGTTTACTTAACGTCAAAAATTTCTTATAGATTTATTACTTTAAGTACTTAAACATTTAGACGTTTCTGGCTTGCGAAAGCTTTCACTACTCACCTAAATGTTTGGAAACCACTGTACCTATTTCAAACATTTACTGATGGAGATTCATTTTTCACTAAACCTTTCGCCATCGTAGCGAATGTCTGTCTAACTAAATATGGAAAACTTCGTTTTATGACTCTCAGAACCTAGTTACTAATAACCAAAGTTAGAACATTAAGTCTTAATTAAGTACCAATTTATTCACGAAATTTTCATCAGGTGTGGAAGTTATGACCGAGCCTATAATAGTATCGACTTCCTTAAATATTACGAAGGTTTAACTTTACAATGAAATATGCCTCACTTTTGACGATTGCTCTTCGGGAATTTTCAAAACTAGACCAATGAAAGGCTGTTCTTTGATAATTATTATTGTTTTTTGAAGTGAAAATTTATTTTGGCACGGCACATGCTAATTTTTTAACCCCCGATAAAAAAAGGGGTGTTATAAGTTTGACGTCGATGTCTGTCTGTCTGTCTGTGTGTGTGTCTGTCTGTGGCACCTTAGAGCTCAAACGGATGGGCCGATTTCGATGCGGTTTTTTTTATTTGAAAGTTAATATCCGTGCGGGTGTTCTTAGCTATGTTTGGTTAATATCGATTCAAAATGGCCGCCTCCACAAAATGGCGGACAAAATATTTCTTCACAACCTACCTCAATATGGGTATCAAATGAAAGGGCTTGACTAGCAGAGTACTATACGCTATAACAAATTTCAAATCCAAGATGGCTGCCACCACAAAATGGCGAATTATTTTATTTTTTCACTACTACCGCAATATGGGTATCAAACGAAAGGGCTTGACTAGTAGAATACTTTGCACTATGACAAATTTAAAATCCAAGATGGCCGCTACCACAAAAACAGATAACAAATCTAAGGTAGTCGGGGGTTAATCAAAATTTTTAATTTTGTTCTTGTTATTTTGTACTGCATGCTACTGTTATGTAGCTTGAGGGGCTTGAGGGGGGCTGCAGCAGTCTTCGACACGGGACATCCTAGTGAAGACTGTTATATACCTCAGTAATGAACAGTACTTCTCTCTTTTTGTCTCATAAACATTGTATTTATTGTTACCACTATTGTCCATTGAAACATACGTACTCTTAGAATTAGACATTATGTATTAATATTTAGAAGTGTAACAATGAATATATATATAAATAAAAAAAACTCACCTGAAGCCTACACATAAGTACTCTCAATTAAGAAATGAGATGTAATCTTCTAAGGTATGTTCTCTACTTATGTTCTCTATTTATGTTCTCTATCGAGTAAATTATTTGAAAACTTATTCAACACAACGACTCCATTTCAATTCAATACATTTGAAGAGATAGCTCATCTTAATACCTGTTACCGATGTAATAAGCATTAGTGATTCACTTAATTAATAAATACATAGTATCATGGAAATATTTGAAGATTGTTGATTAGCTCAGCGGAACCGTTACAGCCTGGACCAAAGAGCTTACATGTACTACGTGTAGAATTAGAACAAACGCTTTACACCGAAAGCTCGGGTCTAATAGCTCTTGTCTCTTATTTATATTCTAATAGTTATTTTCTCAAGTGAATGATTGAGGAGAAGGTAGAAAAATAAGCATCTTTCAATAAAGCTTCAGAAGGGTTTCCCAACTCCAACCTCAACTACGGAGAGCAAAATAAATTTACATGCTCGAACCATTTACAGATATAAAAATGTTTTATATTCTGGCGTCAGGTGTAATAAATATCCATTGGATGGGCAGTTACCTTTCCGAATGGCGGGATTGACGAGCCGGGCCTAACTCGTTTGACCTTTCCCAAGCCACTGAAGATTGGTTGTACATATTACAGGGAACTTTCATTAATACCCATCGATATTCCCTCAAGTAACTTGGGGTATGCGGCTTTAGGTTAACCAGGTCCAAGGTAAAGTGTGGGAAGTTATATTAAATAGCTTCATCATCGTTATCAACTAACATTTATTTTCTAAACATTTTTATTAATTGACTACTGTTTTTTATGGGCATGTAAGTTCAGACCTTAGATAAATAATAAGTACCTAAATAGATCAGGGGTTTCCGCATGGTTCCTTTGTGTCAATCGTAAGGAGATGACGTGCATACTTTCTATGGCAACAGAGTGATGTACCGCGACAAAAATTTGACACTTCCACAAGAGTGACAAGGCAAGAAAGATGCTACTCGTGCTTTCGGTGTAAAGAGTTTGTGCCAACTCTATACGTAGAATATGTAAACTCTTTGATTGTGATCCAAATAGACAGGCAACCCAAGGATCCCAAAAACATTTTTAAAAGAAATAATAATTATGTTTGCTTTTTTTTTCAAGATAGTCGGGTTCTACATTCTTCATTTGTACTATCTATGACTAATTTCCCAAGCTAAAGGAGTAAGGCATATTTTGGTTTTTACGAAATTTCACATTGCATGATTAGGTACTCGTATTTTCCGTTACGTCATCAATCTAGAGTTTGATTTCGTTGGTGCACCTCATCATATATTTACTTTACACCCGTTGCGGTTTCCGAGAAGGCTGAAAGGTCACGAAAGCTATTACCGCGGAACATCAGAACTGAACAGCGAGTGATGAATTAGAAATATTCATTCCTTAGTGGTGAGTAGCAAGTTTGTACGTTAAGGAATTCATTTATTCTGCTTCTCTTTTTGTTTATTTTGTCCTACAAAATGAGAATCAAGATACGAGTTCACAATAACTTTATTTACCTCTGACGTTGTTCGTTTGTTTTTTTATAACATGTAACGAGCTTACTTTTAATGTATGGATATATAGACTGCAGGCCCGTGAACAAAATTTATGGGTCATCTGATACAGCAGGAGACCTATGTAGGATGATAGAAGGGTATAAAGTAATAAGATTGAGTACTATGCCGTCACTTGTAAGCTGTCCAACTGAGTGCAGTTGAAGAGGGGGGGTTCTAAACCTCGATCATGTCTCCTTGTCGCATGATTTTTGTACGGCGTTGCGGAATAATAGATTAAAAGAGGTATTGAAACAATAAAAATTATAAATTTTAAAATTCTAATTATTAGTTTGTGAAAAAAAAATCATGATTTTCCGACGATTTACAGAGTAAGTTTGGTCATTTGATTATGTACGGCATTGGTTCTATACAGTTTCAATACCTCTTCTAATACATTATTTTGCAATGCCGTACAAAAATCATGCGGCAAGGAGAAATGATCGAGGTTTAGAACCCCCCCTCTTCAACAGCACTCTGTTGGACAGCTTACAAGTGACGGCATAGTGCTCAATCTTATTACTTTATACCCTTCTATCATCCTACATAGGTCTCATAGATAGGTCTGCTGTATCAGATGACCCATAAATTTTGTTCACGGGCCTGCAGTCTAATACAAATTGTGACGAATTTACTTTGTGGCGAATCGACAATAACCCCTAAAAAGGTAGGTTGATTGAGAGTAGGTTCAAGTAGTTTTACCCATTCAAGAAAGAATCTAATATTACTGAAGGCCATATTAAAGAATCGTAGATATAATTATTTTACATGAACGCAATAAGGTTCTTTGGTTATTTACTAATAAATGTTTAATCACGAGTAGGTATATAATGTTATGAAAATAATTTACTAGTTTCATGAATTAAATTAACGGTGCTATATTGAAACATTCATAAAGTAGATATTTTTGTAGGTGTTTAACTAATGAAGGAAGATGTTAAAATAACTTAGCAAAGGTAAAGTATAATAAAGTACTTAGTCATGATAAAGTACCGGTGGAAGGCATCACCGGAGGATAACTTGAAAAAAATAGATACTGAGTCTTAATCGAATCCTGCCATTTTACTAATATTACAAATGTCAAGGTTTGGATGTTTGTTGCTCAATCACGGCGTAACGTAAGGTCGGATCGGGCTGCAATTTTGAAGACAGTTAGATTAAAGAGTAGAAGAACACATAGGCTACCTTTCATCCCGGGAACTGGAACTCCGCGGGTAAAACCGCGGGGTGCTGCCAGTGCTAAATAAAATAAATAATGAACAGGAAATTCTTCGTTGCATCCGTATTTACATATTCACTCAAATGAAAAAAAAACATTATACCTGTGAGTTCTTCGAAAAGAAAATGAGACTTAGAACATCGATATAATCCAATAGATGGTCCCTGAGCTCCTTGAATTTGGTAATAAACTACGTCATTGTGTGTAGCGTAAGTGGTTTCCGTACAACCAATCTACTTGACACCTAGAATCGCTAGCGGTCAGAAGATATGTTGTGGTTCTACCTATTTTGGTTGTTCACAACGAATAGGTAGTGGTAGGTAAAAACGTCCGGCGTTCACCGCTTCCTGCAACCAAATACAACGGAAAGAGTGAGCTCACACAGCTCACTCTTCCCAACGATGACATAATTCCGTGCACCTGAAGCTTGGGAGGGCACATCTAGTGGTTTATATCGATGCCTTAGAACTTAATATCTAAGATTCTGTATAAGTAAACAATAGATATTTAAATGTACATTATATGTTTTTAACTGCGTAAGATTTTTTTTCATTTTTTCTTTAAAAAATCGGTTTACCCTGAAGCTGTACCTACACTTTTTTTCTTATTTAAGTATGTAGATAGACCGAATAAATATACTTTCGTCGAATTTTACACCGTATAATGACGGTGCTACACGGTAAGTACCTATGGAACGTGACAGTTCAAATATTCAGAAGGTCTCTACACGCAATTTTGATGTTACAGGTAAGTACATACTACATAGATATTCCGTTTTTAGGGTTCCGTAGCCAAATGGCAAAATACGGGACCCTTATAGATTCGTCATGTCTGTCTGTCTGTCCGTCCGTATGTGACAACTACTTTTCTCCGAAACTATAATAGCTATACTATTAAAACTTGGTAAGTAGATGTTATCTGTAAACCGTATTAAAATTTTGTTACAAAAGTAGAAAAAAAAAATATAAAAAAAATAGGGTTGTCCCATACATAGAACTGAAACTCAAAAAAAAATATTTTGATCAATACCATACGTGTGAGGATATGGATAGATCATCAAAATTGATATTGAGGTTCCTTACATTTTTCTTTTTAAACTGAATAGATTGCGCGAGGGACTCTTCCAAAGTGGTAAAAAGTGTCCCCCCCCCCCCCCCTGTAACTTTAAATAAGAGAGTGACAAAAAAATAAAAGTGTATGTTGTACGTTACCATGTAAACTATCATCGAAAATTGGTTCGAATGATATCTAGTAAGTAGTTTTAATTTTAATACGTCATAAATTGATTATTGTTAAAACACTCATTAAAGTAACAACGAACTACAACAACTTTTGTATTATGTTACTTGATGCTACGGAAGCCATCATGGGCGAGCCCGACTCGCACTTGCCCACTTTTATTTATTTTATGTAATACCTAATAATGTTGTCAATGAAATAGAAAACGTATTCTTAACGTAATATTAACTACACCGTTTCATTGCATTGTGTGTTTTTGTGACGTACGAACCAGACTAACTTTATTCACCGCCATTTATGAGGAGGGACGAGGTTCCAAAGGCGTCGGAAGCTTTTTCGTTTATGTTCGACGACGCGACGTTTGAAATTATTTTGAAACTCTTAGTTTGTTTCAGAAGGTTTTCTCACGGGGCCCCATTTCAATTTTAAATACACAACTGCAGCGGTATTTGAAAAATCAAAACGAAAATCTAAAAATTATCCTACCGGCTCGTTTATTTGCATTAATGGACGTACCTCATTAGACTAATTAGAGAGATAGAACCTACATCTACCTAACCACTTCCAAAATTAGTCTCAGTTTTACAAAAATCTGTTAAGTTCTTAATTTTTTTATTTAAACTAAATTGATTTCTTCTCATTTACTAAGTAAGTTATTTATCTTTTAAATGTCACAAAAAACTAATTGAATCATTAATCGACTTCCAAAAAGGAGGATGTTATCAATTCGACCCCTATGTTTTTTTACCTAAATCTATTTGTTATTCTATGTCAAAATGTTGTGAACAGTAAAGTTGCTATCACTATTTAAAACGCCATCTGTCAAAACTGCTACAGACCTTGTTAGGAACAGAACTACGCGTCATGAAATCTTAACCGAACAGCTTGTTTATGGTTAAAGTAGTTCATCTTACTCTCAACAGGTGGCTGTTAGCAGAAGCCTTGAGTTGAAAAAGGTAAGGTTAGTTTTCTGAAAGCAGAAACATTGCAAGTGATATTAGTTATGTCAACTTTGCACAGATGGCGCTAAATGTTGGCAAATTTATATGGACTGCACGCCATGACTGAAGTTCTGTGTCGAAAAATTTGAACCACGCTATTGATTTACCAGATTGAGCTAGATAGTGGATTCTACGGAAACGCGATAGTGCCGCTGCATCTCGTCCGACTAGAGTGATGACGCAGACTATAATATGTAGATAAATGAAATGGAGTTTTTATTTTTAACCGACGAAACGAAGGAGGTTCTCAAGTCGACGTGTTTATTTATATCTTTTTCGTAAAGTGAATAGTTATTTTTATAATTAAACCATAATAATATTTGTTTTATACTAAAATTAATTAATTAACAGTATGTTATTAGGTATTTATTTAATGGCTACAAATTCTGGTGGCTGTAAACATTATACGAGTAAGTACCTACCCTTAATTAAAATTGTATTTTTAAATCAGGGTTACGCATGTAGTTTGAGATAATTATATACCGGTAAAATTATATTTATAAACAGCTAACAAACAATTTGACTCATCCTTGGCGGTCAAAAATCCTCACCTATAATTTTGCATTTAGCTACCTTTACATACATTGACCGACAAAAAATGAACTGGACAAAGATTTAATGCATGGGTATCTTCACGCACGCTCACAAGTTATTAGTTTATAGCTATTAGTATAATTTATAGCCGTTTAATATCTACCGAACTCGCAGGGATTTGATTATCGATGTTAATATTTTTTAAGCTTTTTTTGTAAAGTCGGTAGAGACGCCAAGGATCGCGTGTCGCGTGTTACTGTCGTCTTTTTTTTGGTTACGTTTCGGGGGAGTTACGTAAAAAATGGAACTGGCTATCGACTACCGGAATATAATTTTTGACAATTTTATAAATTACTAGCGGCCCGCCCCGGCTTCGCACGGGTACATACACACACACATACACCCTTTTTTTGTATCGGGTTTCAAAAAAAAAAGTAAAATTATAAAGGAAGTTTTTTTTTTTTTATGAATTTTTTATTCATATTTTTATTAATGTTTTTTGTATGTTTTTATTTTAAAATTTTATACATTTACAACATTATTTACAAAACAAAAGCCATTAGTTTTAGTGAGTCAGAGCTTCCCTGTAAACAATATTTGAAGTAGTTTTATTTTGTGGCAGCAAAATAAATTGATTTTCAGGAGCTCCGACGTGATAGGCCAACATACAGTTGGCCATGAGTGAAACATTCTTTTCGTAGGTCGATCCCTAATAATTCGAAGGTTTGGCCCTGGGACTTGTTAATAGTTAACGCGAAAGATGATTTCACCGGAAACTGAAGTCGTTTAAAAGGGATTGGCAGATCAGTTGGAATCATCGGTATCCTCGGTATATGAGCTAGTTGACCAGCTGCTGGGCCAGTGATAAAATTTTGTTCAGCAAGCCGCTGCGAACGCTCGATACTTGACTCTCTAGCACGCGATTGCAACGCGTATTCTCTCCGACTTGCAAGGCGATTTTCAGTTTCTGATGAAGATTCCTCATTACGCCGTATTTTTTTTTGCCCTCGCCTGGGAACTATGTTTAGAAAGTTGAGATCTTGATCTTTTTGGCATTTTTAGGCATTATAAAATGAAAAATAGAAGGAAATAAATAATTAAACAGGCTTTTACTAAATTTTTGCTTATTGAACTATATGAAGTACTAAGCTGTTTGAATAATTAAAATATAATATTTATTATCAGGTAAGTAGTAGGTACTTACTTATTGAAAAAAAAATTAAAATATGGGCTTAGAAAACTACCTTTTACTAAATTTTTGCTGAAATTTTCAACAGGAATACCCATAAAATACTACTATAAGCAGTTTGAATAGTATGCTGTCGCGACACTTTTTGTAGATAATGATGAGTTCTGCAAAGTCGTAGTAAATGATTTTGTTCTATCATCAATAGCTTTCGCAGCGCACGCGACGTAAGGAATTTTTCAGGTCTTTTTTTACACCTTATGTTACATTATTGGAGTTTTAGTAAGGATTCCTATTTTTTTTTTAAATATAATATAGCCTATGTTACTCAGGGATAATGTAGCTTTCCAAAGGTGAAAGAATTTTTGAAATCGGTCCAGTAGTTTCGGAGCCTATTCATTACAAATAAACAAACAAACAAATCTTTCCTCTTTATAATATTAGTATAGATACGTCGTATTGTTGTATTGATATGTAGCTGCGGGCAAGGATTTTCTGTCTGGTAGAGCATGTTTTTCTACAAATAACAATAGATAGAGATTCATCAAAATCGGATTTACATTGGCAACATAGTTAGCTCAGTTAGTCATGTTAGTCTGGATTTTTTGATAGTAAGTATAGAGTGTGGAGACGAGCAGGACAGGTTCTTGATGGTAAGGACCACGCCTGCCCATAATAGTACAGTAGCACACAGTCACGCAACTTGAAGAACACGAAGAGTCCAAATTATTACTTAGCACTGCACTAGTCGCTCAGATATTTTGCCCACTGTAATTACATATCACCTTAGATAGAGAATAAGTAAATAGATCAGGGTTTTCCGCACGGTTCCTTTGTACCAATCGTAAGCAGATGACGTGCATACTTGCTATGGCAACATTGATGTGCCGCGACTTGGCCGGGCCAAAAGTATGACACTTCCACAAGAACGATCAGACCCGTGCTTTCGGTGTAAAGCGTTTTTTCCCGATTCTATACGTAGTCATGTTACATGCAAACTCTTTGCATAGGTTTACGAAAAAAACTTTTTATAATACAGGAAAATAACAGGAAAGGGTGTTACTAATGTTATAATATATTATTTTTATTAATGTATAATGACTATGTATTTACAACTATGTATATAAGTATTATATCAGCTATTTGGCCGCCATAATACAAGCTTTGCTTAGTTTGGGGTCAGATGGTGTTGTGTGTGCATTGTCCACCAATAGGTATAATAGGTATATTATATTATTATGAATGCGAAAGTTTCAATGTTTGTTACTCTATCACGTCGCAATGCACGGCTCGCGTTGAAATTAGAAGCACATATACATAGTTTATGTTCTGAAATAGAATATAGGCTACTTTTCAACGGGAAAATTACTAGAACGAGAACTACGCGGGTACAACTGGGGTGTTGCTAAAATCTAAATAGGTAAAGCTCGTCTAAATTTAACCAATCTATCTTACTATGGAAATGTATTTGTTTGTGACTTGACATTCAATTCCTTTCCTTTGCTGAGAAATACCTACATAGGTATTGGTGGACAATTCACACACAACACCATCTGACCACAAACTAAGCAAAGCTTGTAAGATGGCGGCCAGATAGCTGATATAATACTTATATAGTTGTAAATACATACTTATTACACATAGGCACGCCCAGACACAGTACAAATATTTGAATTCATCACACAAATATTTGCACTGGTTGGGAATCCAACCCACGACCCTCGGCTTCGCAGGCAGAGTTACTAAGCCACGCGGCCAGTCAAACTACTACTTGAAACAGTTTTGAAACGGTACGTCTGTTATTGTGTGATTCATTCGAATCAGGTTTCGCGGAACCAAGGCGGCTCAGCCGCGCAATTTTCCGCTACAATCCCATATAATACTCACCGCGAATTACATAGTAGGTACTTACATACTTAAAATTACAACAAATATGACGATGTTATCATTAATACCCTATTCTTCTAGTAGCTAATCCTAAAATCAAATAAATGACTGGCTTATAAATGCGAAAGTTTGTATGTATGGCGTATGGATGTACTTATCTAAGTTACTCTTTCACCCAAAAACTACTGAAAGGATTTGGATGAAATTTGGTACAACGATAGATAATGGTCTGGAACAACACGTATGCTATTTTTTATCCCGGGAAAACAAAGGGATCGGGAACTATGCGGGTAAAACCGCGGCCCGCTGATAGTATTATAGGTAAATGCGTAAGTTTGAATACTTACTTACCTACCTCTATTTTAACGTCTCTTCGGATCGGTTTGAAATTTGGAACTCCGTTATATAGTCTGGAATAATATATTTTGTCGTAGGAACATTATAGGAACAGGAATTACGTGGGTAAAACCGGGCTGATATTTAAATGTCCAAATTATAAATTGTCAACGTTTTTCTACTGTGTCTTCCTTTTGGGCACAGGAAAGGAAATGCGGCATTAAGCTTTCCGTTTGTACATTACATGTGTTGTGGTATAATTGTTTAGATTAGTATAATTATGTTAGTATGTAAATAATATGATAAACGCAGTACGGCCATTTTCTGTGTCCTTATATGTGAAGAAAAAAGAAACACAGCAACAGCAATATTCGATTTAGTAGTTTAGTGACAGGACTCTTTGCGGAGTCCAGCTGGGGAGTACTCCGGGTATTTTACTACTCAGTACTAAGCAGTACTCAGTGATTAATGTGCAAACATCAGTGTTCCGGTTTGAAGGACAATGTTTCCCGATAGATTGTAGGGCATAGAGATAAATCATTTTATATCTCTAAGTGACGAGCGCACTATGGTGCTAGGTAGTAAATAATAGTTTAGACTCTTTACGTTACATTAGCTGCTTGACACTGTGCTGTCATGTAGAAGCGTTTTCCTTACCACCAGGTACATGTCCTGGTCGTCTCATCACTCTATACTATAAAAACCGGACGAAGTCGGGCGTGGCATCTAGTTTTAAATGAATAACATAGCGTGAGCAACCCACCCACACCACAGTAATGAGTCCAAATTTCCTCTTTGCACTTGAAAAATTTACCCATCAGTGCAAGCGGGATAACTTACAACCACGACTGTTAAACCCAAGGTACTCGCCGCTGTACCACTATCGTTTATTTAGATAAATCAACAAATAACATCAATTGCTCATAACATATCTGATTCGTATTTTAAGAGCTACCATCAAAAGGAAACTGTAGCAATAAAACAACGTTAGACAGACTCCTACGGTTTGGTTTGCAGTGGAGCGATCGCGTTTGAAGGCGCCTTCCCTGGTAGCTGCGGCTCCGTATCAAAACTTTTTTATCCGCCTTCTGACAGATCGAATTAAAATAAACGGTCAGATAGGGCGTCCGACAATATTATCGTCCTGTGAGTATTTGGTTACGTGAGTGACGGACTGGGAACACGGTAGGTGGGACTGAAACTATTTCAACTTGTTCCACTTTTTGTGAAGATCGGAGATTTGAAGATGCGTGATTGTTGAGGATCAGTTCGTTGCTATTGTTTTCAGATTGATTTAAGTTATAAATAAATATAGGCATAACCATAAAC
Organism: Ectropis grisescens; assembly: GCA_017562165.1. NCBI lineage: Eukaryota > Metazoa > Arthropoda > Insecta > Lepidoptera > Geometridae > Ectropis > Ectropis grisescens. The sequence continues at coordinate 15,173,453 of CM029779.1, forward strand.
ACATAAGTAGTGGGCAACTTATGTGTGTGTTTGTAGGGTCCCGTGTCATTTTCGCACTAATGTGTACCGTGAAGTCTAAATTACTACCACTGTCTCAGTGGAAGGTGGCGGATGACGCATGTCTTCGATAGACACAGCAATAAGGAACTTGCCGGTTTTCTCACGAAGTTTTCCTTCACCTCTTAAGCCAGTGGCTGTGTAAATATAAATTTATACACGGAAAAATACTCGGAGGTGCCAGCGGGATAACGTTCGGTACGTTCCCACTACTTAGACTTTGGCAGTCTATTTTAGTCATTCAATATTGGCTAAGATAACATACGATAAATTATCTCGACTACGTAACAAACGTTAAAAAAATGTATGCGAATTCAACTTAGTTTAAATAGGTATTTCACATGTTTTTGGAGCACGTAGGCCACAATGTACCTAAATGTTGGGATTTGACTGTGTTTTGCGTTATGGTAGTCACAAAACTAAAATACCTGCATCATTTTAAATACGTAGGTATATATGATACGTATAAACGGTCACACAACACATTGAACTCAGAACAAACACTCGTATTCAGAAAGGTTCATAGTTCATGGGTGGGAAACAAACGTGCGACCTACGGCTCAGTGCACAGATTCATTACCAACTGAGCCACGAAACCAGACTTAAGGTTTATCTTGTGCCTTATTACCTGTCCGGGAAAAAGGCACAAAATGTTTACTACAAATGGGAATTCCGCTCCCACTCTTTCAAATCCTTTTGCACTAAAGTCTGGTTTTAACTCTATTAATTACTAACCAGCAATAAATATCTCTCCCCTAATAAACACGTAGCTGTATAGCCTCGCGCACTCAAGCGTTATGGCTACTGGATTCAACGAAAAAGGTTCGCCTTTTTTCTGGCAAACCGTTACAAATTGCCAGATGGTCTACTTTTTGTTTCAACACATCCATAATAATTATGGTTGACACGTATGATACATGCTCCAACGAAAATTAGGAATTCGGCGGTAAAGTGGTAAAGCACCAGAAAGGTAAACATTTGCAGGTAGCGGCCACGTATCACCTTCGGTTTGACGGTTAGAGGAGAAGGTAAAACATAATAATAAAGGACAAATATCTAAGGTCAAATGTAGAAGGAATTTTCTTCGACACATCGGCGACCGTCAAAAGATTCTTCGGATGGCAGCCCTAATCGGCGGTAGCTTGGGTCCAGCCCCGCTCCTGGTATTTGTACGACGTTTGACGATCTATCATAAAGCTTTTAATTTAATTTAGGTTTGTAACTAAGTTTGATCCACTTCCTGGTTACTCAAAATTGCAAATCAAACAAGTTGCAATTTTGCATAAGTCCGTATATCGCGTGACAACGTAGTATTATAATGAAATGGTTGTGATCTGTTGATGGAAGTAGAAGGTGATCAAAGGAATTTCGCGATGAAATGACACAACCTCATTGAGTTATTTTGAATCGTCTTGAGGAGTAGGTTGTTTTTAAATGGTAACCAGGGTCTGATAATGGTCTGATAAAGACTGTAACCATCGGGAAAAACCCACTCAGGCAACGTATTCCATAGCCTTGATGTTCTTAGCACAAAAGTAGAGTCAAATCTTTTTGTTCGTGTCTTTGGAACATCAACCATGAAACGATGTCGCTTTTTCGAGCTACGAGCATTCCAATAGAAAAAAGGGCAAGGTGGTATTAGCTCGTGCAAACCAGTTGCACACTATCCGAAGTGTATCCGATAAAAAACCAATAAGCTGGTAATTTTTCGACGATGTTCAAGACTTTGCAGTTTTTTTCGCAAAAGAGTATCATTGCCTATAAGCCTTTTGGCACGTCTCTCGATCGATTGCAGAGCCTCCAGCTGATACTTAACTGATCTATTCCAAAGGTGCGAACAGCACTCCATACAGGAGCAAATCTTTGCCTACTCTTATCTACGAATCAAACCCATGTTTTTTTCGTGGGATAATTAATTAGGCTGGGTATGGCGAGCTCCATACCACTTGGAGTTTACCGCTACCGAATTTTTTTTTTGGATTTCTTCGGCCGTGGTTTGGCAGCAGAGTCGCAGGACTTTTGGACAGGTTTGTGGGCCCATCTCGTTGGGGGACAGAACTCCCGCATTAGGCTCCAGTAAAGCGCAAGAAACTAGCAGTGCCTCAACTCCTACGAAGGGCCTACAAGGTAGAGTGCTGAACGTCACTAAGCAACTGTGCCCTAGGGACAAGTGGAGACGGTATCCGAGCCAGAGTGGGATCTCCAGGCTACTCCCGTATCCGCTTCCAAATCTGTGGATGAACTCTCTCTTTCATCCACGGATGTGGCTTCCTCTTTGAGGCGAACGACCCTACCTCGGGTTCGAGAATCTACCCTCCACGAGCATCTTACTGGAATGACTTTGGACTGCTACTCGGCCAGATAGAGAGCTATTAGCCGAGTAAGGTTATAAGTTATTCCATTTCTCTCCAACAAACTTTTACACGCGACTTTGAGGGCGAAGTTCCCGCAGGATTAGCCATCAGACAAGAAGAAACAACTACTCCTTATGCAGTATTAAATTAATATGCAGTAATAATCACGGAAACCCACAAAGGTTGCCTGGATGAAATTGCTTTAAGCGGTAAAGTCGCCCAGTACTCTGGTAACATATTTTAATTAATAATTATTTATAATTATTTTCATTAATAAATGTTAACTCTTATAATTGTAACACCTAGTTTTAGTTGTTACATCTAAGCGTGACACCAAAATTATCAAAGATTTATCTTCAACAAAAATTGCATCAGTGTTTATTGACATCGGAAATCAAGTTCAAGGTCAACGTACCCTTGAAATGATTACGTAAGAAGCTGTGTGCACGTTCAAAATTGAAAATAAGTACCTTTATATTTAACAACAGAGCTTCGTCTTAATTGCATTGAATACTTGAACGGGGGCAGAGCGATATCCACCTTCTCGAGTTACCTAGGCTACTGGGCATCCCTACATTCAGATCACGATATGACCTAACTACAAAAATGCCCCAAATTACTATGTTCTCTAACTCTATCAGTTAAGATTCAATTTACATTAAACAAAAAATGGTAAGTTAACATTAAGCGTACCCACAAAATAATAGTCGGTCCGGTGATTTTATGGAAACATGATATCGTGTTTGGCCTCTCACAAAAAGAATAAAATGAAACCCGAAAGAAATTGTTTTAATCGTCGGAAGCCACACGATACCTATTCTGTTGAATTATTTTGTAATAATTGCATTGACGGTTGTTATCTTACCGACACCAATCGAAACAAGTTGTATCTATTAAAAATGTAATTGTATTCTAGTAGAACTGACCATGAGTCTGATTTGAGAAATTTGTAGAGGTAGGGCATTTTCCAGAGTCCGCCTGGGTAAGTACTTCACCTTTGCCAGCTAATCCATTGTCAAGCAGTAATATGCAATAATTTGAAAAACTGTGTTCCGGTTTGAAGGGCAATGGTAGCGGGGAAATTACAGAACGTGGAGATAAATCATCTTATATCTCTGGGTAAGGAGAAGAGTATAGTGATAAGTAATGATTTCTTTGCACTCTTCGTATTCCAATAGCTGCGTGATACTGTGTTTTTTATGAGCAAACATATTGTTTTCTATCATTCACATCCTGCGATCCTGCCCGACCCGTCACTCTATACTATTAAAAATCTTAAAAATGAGCTGCTAAATATTTAGCTATCATACATCGTCATCATTCTCCAGTCCACTGCTGAGTAAAATTATTTCTCTTACTATGTCATCTGCCTCGGTTTCGTATCAATCTTGTGCCCCTTAATGTGTTTACATTCTGCAGAATATATCTAAGGCTAACAGTAGATTCTTTAAAAAACATAGTTTGATGAAATCAGCGAAAACAGCTAGCAAATCAGTAATAGCATTGCCATGTGGTCTTATCCGCGTATTTTCATTACCGCTTTTATCTCGCGAAGAAAAGTAACCTATCTGCTATTTCAGATTATAATCCAACTGTGTTCCAAATTTAAACCAATTCGTACAGGCAATTGGCAACGTGATTGAGCAACAAACATCCAACTGACATTTATAATATTGGTCGGATTGGATAATTACGAGGGTCAAACTGAAAGTTCTTAGAACTGGCCACTTATAAACAATATAATAAAAAAATAATTCTATAATTTGAAAATAGAACTCTTTGCCAATATTACTGAGTATATACTTCATTCATTTGTCATTTGTTTTACGATTTGGCGGCAAATTGAAAATTGTCTGTGTCACGTCAACATGAATTTAACACGAGAAAATTTTCGTGCAATGATTTTTTATGACTTTCGATGTCATTTAAGTCAACAAGAAAGTTATGATAGACTACGATTGGCCTTTCACGATGAAGCCCCATCTCGTGCGACTGTTTACAACTGGTTTAATGAGTTTAAACGTGGTCGCACTAATCTCACTGATGATTTACGTGAGGGACGGCCTTCTACGGCGACGACTGAAGATAACATCTGTGTTGTGCGGCGTATGATAGAGACTGACAAAAGAGTGACCTATCAGCAGATTCGGACAAGCTTAGGCATCGGTATGAGTCAAGTGCACAAAATCCTACACGAACATTTAGCGGTCAGGAAGCTTTGCGCCCGGTGGATACCTCATAATTTGACTGAGGCTCAAAAACTCCATCGTGTGGATTGGTGCCGTAAAATGATTGAAAGATTTAACGGAGGTGACTCAAATGCTGTGTTCGACATACTAACAGGTGACGAAAGCTGGATTTACTGTTATGATCCTGAAACCAAAAGACAATCTGCTCAGTGGGTGTTTCCTTTCGAGGAGTTGCCAACTAAAGTGAAGAGAGATCGAAGTGCGGGGGAAAAAAATGGTGGCCTCGTTCTTTGGAAGGATAGGTCATTTCGCAACAATTGTGTTAGAGGATCAAAAACAGTTTCTGCAGAATGGTACACTACCAATTGTTTGCCACTTGTCTTGAAAAATTCGAGAGAAACGACCTCGCAGTAGGATCCTCCTTCACCACGACAACGCCTCATCGCACACCGCCAAGCGAACGATCGACTATTTGGCGACATCAAACGTTGAATTACTGGGTCACCCGCCGTATAGCCCCGACCTCGCGCCTTGTGATTTTTATTTATTTTCAAAAATTAAAGAAAAACTTAAAGGAAAGCGGTTTATGAATGCCGAAGAAGCGGTGGCTGCGTATCGCGATGCCATTGAAGAGACCCCTAAGGACGAGTGGGCAAACTGCTTTTCCCAGTGGTTCCATCGCATGCAGCGGTGTATTGACGTGAATGGACAATATTTTGAAAAGATATAATAAAACTAATAACTGGCTAATGTAATCAGTTTTTGATTTTCTAAGAACTTTCAGTTTGACCCTCGTATATAATGAGTAGGTAGGTTAGGTTAGTAATTACATAAATGGTTTTTAGGTTATTTTATACGTCTAAAAAGCTGTGTGATCACAAAATACATCGGTATTAATCCAACACGATAATGCCACTATTCTCATGATTTTAAACAGGATTTAATTCATGTTGTTATTTTGGGTTCGACTGTGATCAGTGACGTAAAAACTTTGACGAGATCCACAGAGACACCGTACGATTTGTTTGAACTAACTTGCGCATGAAATTTCGTCCGGAGTCAGCTACCGATGGTTCGCTGGTTTACCTACCGCCGCTGTGGACCACAGAAAAAACTTATAGCTCTGTCTTAACGCAGTCGAATTCCTTTGAACCAAATACGTGTGTGTAATCGTACGTGGTAATTTATTTGGTTTAACGAGATCTAAACTGTGTACTGAACATAGCCGCCGTTTGTATAGACCCATTATCCATGATTAGATATGAGAACAATAAGATGTATCAAGAAAATATGGTAAATAGTAGGTATTGTCAATTTATAATGGCAAAAAAATAATACAGAGAAAAACTACGTTTAATTTTCACAAATATTTTTAACTTACCGTACCGTGGGAAACTAATATACCTAAAGACCACGCGATGAAACAAAATAAGTACCTATTACGACCTCCTAAACGAATTAACAAAAAACGGCTATTTAGTTAGTTTATCCGCTGTAGAAGTGGGAGCGAGAGGTATACCAGCAAAATCTCTCTATAACCTGCTGAAAGACCTTGGCTTATCCAGAAGTGCAGTAAGTTATATACTAGAACGAGTATGTAAAGCTACACTAGTAGGCTCATATCTGATTTGGCTGGGCAGGGAGAGAAAAACGAGTAGTGAAGGTGAGTTTTGATGTACGTCAGAAAGGGGCCCCTTAAACCTACGCACGAAACCTAAGTCTCGGGATCTACTCGAGTTTTCTCTCTTAGCCACACGATGGACCCGGCACCCGCACGGTGAATCCATGGAATGCTAAGAAGATCGTCTCTCTCTTTTCGTCACTAGTAAGTCAAGGCATATGTACAATAGGTATGTGACGGCTAGGTAGGTAATAATTTATTATGTAACCTGCATTTACCTATTTATTTATCGATTAGACTCTAGGGATTATTTTCGAAATATACTAAAAGATACAAAAAAGGTCATCTCTAATCAAAATAAAACGTTAAAATAACTGATCGATATAATTTCTTATGTAGCAGTAAGAAAAGGGGCTAGATTTATTTAGACACTGTGCGCTTCGTAAGTGGAACATTTCTCGATACTTTGCCGTATCACAGGAAACCGACAACTTCGAAAGTTAGAAGAGTTCCGTATATTATCGTGTACTGAACTCTCAAAGCGCTTATTCGATTAGCACTGGCACATAACGGTCGGTGTGTAAGGCCAGACACCGCGCAACATTGATTTCGATGGCGCTTACCTGAAGTTCCGTGAAGCGCAGATCGCGTGTCCAATACAGCAGCGAATATTCACGAAGTGGACCCATAATGGGGCTAACTGGACCGACCCTAGATATTCCGCTACCTACTGCTAATAACAACGCCTGCGCTACCGTAATATCGCTTTATAAATCCTATGTAATTATAGAAACGGTAAAAACGCAAACTTCTCCGGGTATTTGTCAGAATTTCTTGAATAACCCGTAGGTAATTACAGGAGTTACGTTGTGAATCAATACAGCGGATGCGATACATTATTAAACCATTGCAACTTTCCTTTTTTCATTTCAAAGCATGCGACAAACGGTGCTTCCGAGGGAAACGCAGCAGGTGACGACGATACAAAGCTGCGATAGATTTACAAGTTGACATTAAAAAGAGGTTGAGTCTTTTTGCAGTTTCGGAAACCACAATAAAACCGCATACCTTTTAAATGGCGTCGCGTGGCACTTAAATACTTTTACCGCCCGGCCCGGGCCATTCAAAATATTTTGGCACACACATGGTTTGGCTGCCTAATTGCCCGGAAAGTGAAATCATTACCAGCATTTCATTATAAACATTTTGGTTTCCCAACATCGAATCTTAACTACTTTAATTTCATTCGTAAACATTTTATTAGACCCATAAACATGTCGAGCGGATCAAGTTTAGGACCTCATCAAAAATAGTTCAGTAACAAAATGATTTTAAATCAATCTTCCAGTTTATGTCAGTAGTAAAGTTGTCGCCTCTTAACCTATAATGAGATATCATTAACTAGCCTTGTGGACTTTACAACATAACGATCTACAAGTCACATGTTTTGATCGCGTATTTATCTGTTAGATTTGGTTAGATTCATATTCCTAGAAATAAAAAGTGTAACAAACATGTAAAAAAAGAATAGAAGAGAAGTTAGTGAGTCGCGTTAGAAATTGTTTTTATAAAAATCGTAGATAGAGAATTAAAAGCATTTAAAAATGTTTTACCCTTAGAATTTTGGAGGGGTAGGTATGCCTTATTGCAGAATCATCCTGGGGAAGTACCTTTTCTAGTAATTCTACCACAAAGCAGTAATGAGCAAACATTACTCTGTTACGAGTTGAAAGGAAAAATTACAGGGCAAAGAGCTTATATACGAACAAAACAGATTTAAATACAAAGACATGAGGCTGCTATGAACCCTCAGAAGTGTAGGTGATGAAAATTCTTATGCTTTGTACTATTTATCTAGGTTCAACCACGTCAGAGCGTGTAAGGTGCGATAAAGAACTTCCTTCGTATAAAAAATCCCTTGAGATATATATAAATCAGCTGAAACCAATCTCTATCAAGACACTATTCAATAAAAAGCAGCATCGAAGTAGGTATTTTTGTTTACTTGCGTTAACCGTTGATCTTAAAACTAAAAAATATTCGCAAAAATCTCTGAAATCAATATTAAAAAATTCGAAGAGTGTAAATTTAAATAAAATTGTAAAAATAACACTTTACTAGGACACAAGATATTTATTGTACATAAATATATGAGTATGTGTGTCTTGGAGAATTAAGATTTTTGGATTTAAAAAAAATTGCGATAGATTCGCCAATTGCCAATCTATTTTGACGAGTTTTTTTGCTTGGTAGATTATAAGTGTATCAGCTGTACCATTATAGAAATAATTGGATTAGCGGTTTTAGAAAAAATCAACTAAATTTGCATAGGTACATCGATGTGATTTTCGTTTACTCCGAAATCGCGTTATTTCATTGATACAGTGTTTGGTTGATTTCACAGAATTTAACAAATTTAGTCGAACTTAATTTTGTAATTTTCTTGAAGTCGGTGTATGAAGTCGGTATTTTTTCGGAGAAAATTAAATAATTTTTACATTTAACTCTTCAACATGTTATGCTATATTTTTTACAAGTGACATGTAGAAAGACACCCTTCTTTTTAAACCAGAGGTTAAAAATGTCAAGAAACACAGGTATTCATATAAAATAAATATGAATTGGTCTGTAAGCGATGCATCAATTGATCGCCACAAGGGGTCGCCACCGCGCGTCACTCCGCCTTAAAGAGGGACCGCTTACTCGCAGGATGTCGATGTTTAACTTATTCATTTAATGTTGAACTACAGTCGATTGAATATTCATCATTTGAATACAAAACAATTATATTTTTACGGTAATGAGGTTCCTATGGTTTGAAATCGGGACCAGTTTTCAAGATGAAATGGAGATCAGATCAAACCATTAAAAATGACAAATTGACATTGTTCATTTCAATTGTAATAAGTACATATATTTCAATTTTTGACACTTATTTGTATGATACCTATTATCGTACAATTTAAGTTCAATTTAAACTTTAAAAATGTATACTCTTTGTATGCTCTTATTTTGTTTTTTTTTATAAAATTGACGTGTAAATGTAAATTGTACATTTATCAATAAAGAACTTTGACTTTGACTTTGACCTATTTCACTATCGTGCATCGTCAGATCGTCACTATCGTTCCTGCTGGCATCTCAGTGTGTTTTTTCAAGTGGATATGAACCAATTTTTTCTTCAACACTGGCTTTAATGGTGAAGGAAAACATCGTTAGGAAACAAAATACATCATTAGAAGACATGTGTTATCTGACAACCTGCATAATATGGGCGAAAGAAAAAATTGACGATGACGTAATGAGTTTTGTAAATAGATACCGTTTTTTATCGTGATCGTACTGATTTAATGTTCCCACTGACAGGACTCAGGTCCTTCTCTCTCAAGGATAGAGTCAAGCCTACACTGACAAAGTTTGCAGATTACATATTATGTTCTCGAAAGATGGCTTTCTTAGAACACGTTTATCTAGATAGGGACATTTGGACGATAGGAGGTTTCCTTTACCGTTGTGATGACACTTTCTTATATATCTGCTCTTGAAAAAATATTCAGCGATGCAGGCGGGATTCGAACCGACGAAGTTGTTAAATCAGATGTTCTAGCCACTAAGTAACCACGACTTTGCTAGATCAGCATGATTTTATTTGATTTTTTACTTTAATGCCGACGTAATTATACGTCAATATTGCACTGGCGTAAGTTTATTTCTAATATGTTTATGTGTTCCGGTTGTTCAGGACCTTACAGTCACATGATGAGTCAAAAAAAGCCGTAATTCGTGGAAGAAAGAGTACTGCACCGCACGCCACATTCCCAGAGCCCAATGCGCGAATCCGACCGACTTCTGACTTATCCTGATCCAAGATAAACTCACTTATGACATCAAGCATGCCTTCCTTCCAACAAATTGATTTCGAACGGCTCTATCAACGAAGCCGATCTTAAACAACGTGATCAAAGGGATCTTATAGTAAATAGTACTCTAGTCGGACCCTACGGTTTTACTCTCTATCTACGGTTCTACTGTCTATCACATATACTCGTATTAAAATAGTCCTCTAGAAAAAAAAATACAATGTGTAAAAATGTTGTACATTCCTACACACCCAATTAAAATAGGTACCTATAGCTTGTGTTTCGGGAGTCAGATAACCGATTACTATGTAATTATATAATCAACCGTAAATACTTACTTATAATACTAAATAGAAACATCCAGATACGGAACAAATGCTTATGACACATTTACACGCAAAGGGTCCCTTATTTCACCAATTTCAATACCGTAATGTATCTCATTACGTACTTGTGTGGTAATGTAATGTAAACCGCATGGTTTTTCTAAATGCTCAGTCTGAACCGAACGGTACTTTTTAAAATGTTATCAAAGAGTTTTTTCAGAAACATTGTCAACATTTTATGAATAAAATTAACTTTGAGAGATAAAATTTAATAAATAAACATTTCATTCTTTAATTTAACTATTTTGACTATCAATTACAGATACATCTAACTGTAACAAAACACAAAAATATTAATTTACGTTATTAGTAAAAAAAATGGCTGGTTTTGTGCCATTGTTTAAAAAACGGTGATGCGCGCGCATCCCTAATTTGTAAAATAGTTAAATTTATTTCGCTCCCTTTTTCTTTTCGCTGTATTATTTTTATTAGAAAATGTCGTCAGAGTTTTATTTATTTCCTCGCAAATATGTTATAAAACGACGTTTAACATATATACGTGCGCTTTGATAATTACAGCCTCTGCTTTCTTTTAGTTCTCGCCTACGGCACGAGCTGGCAATATTTATCGCCTCGGCTGTAATTATCAAATTACCGCACTTATATCATAATGTACTATTATGTTCTTTCTATAAATATTTGACCTGGGTGAGAATGAAACCCACGAACTCAGGCTCCTTGAGCAGGTTTAGTACCAACTAAGCCTCGACGCCAGTCAATAAAAACGATACGACGTGATAATTTCCTCTCGATGTAAATTGTACAGTGTGATCAAAATCAATAAATACTATTATTTCCTTGCTCAGAAGTCACGGAACTATGATTTAGAATTAGAATCAAATACCAATTATTAGAAAATGTGAGTCGCGGCCGATTCACCAATTACTACGCTAGTCGAGCCTTACATCAAGATAAGCGATTATTAATCGCCACTAATTACTGCTGGTGTTAGTTCGACCTTTATCTGGACACCATTTACCTCCAAACCTGACAAAAAAGCTGATAAAAACTGTGAAGAAAGCTGTGCCGGTTCCGGGCGGTCAGTTTCACCTGTTCATTGTTTGGCTGGCGGCAGTTACAAACAAAAGGGTTCAAATATCACAGTTTTGGAAGATAATAGCGGGCAGTGCGATAAATCTCATTGGTAATAACTGCACTTGCGGAGCCTAAGATTATCGCTTTAATGCATGGGTGAGGATTTTACGGTCCGTGATTTATTGTAAGGATGGCGCTGTTTTTGCCGAGTGATATTTTTTGCTACCTCTGTCTGGTTTGTTTGCTTACCGTTTTATTTTCCTTTTTAGTACATTTGTTTTTTCATTGTTTTTGGTGTTATTCATTTATTTTTGACTAGTTTTGACTCAATAGGGATGTTAACAATTTTTCGGAACTGCTTTTATTATGAAGATTGACGCATGTTTACCGTAATAAATAACATTTTATTTCAAAATATTTGTATTTTCGATGATAAATATGCAATATTAGATTAATTTTGAATTTTGCCGATAAAACATTAACGACTGACATGACGTCACTAGTCGCAAAACATTAGTCGCGATTCATGACTATTTGTCCAGTTTATGTGTTTTCTTATCATTACTTGAATACAAACAATCAAAATCATCGTCGCTAAGACCGCAAACTATAATAAAAATGCAGAAAAGTAAACATTTTAGTCAGTTTTCGATAGCTTGTTTTGCGACTAGTGACATAATAATTCATATTGGTGTTTCCAGTCACGTGACAACAGATTAAAAATATAGCGTTTAAAATCATTTATAACAAGTTTATTAGGTACGCAATATTAAATTATAATAATGTGTTTTTCGATATTCTATTGATACAAAACAAACTATCATAAAATGAACATTAATTTGTGATTAGTGTATACATCCCTATTCTGTCATCCTTAATTTTACAATAGCAAACAAATTGTGACGAATTTACTTTGTGGCGAATCGCCAATAACCCAGCAAATGGGTTATTGGCGCGCATTGAAATTATGACAGAGACCTTCTGAAACAATCAAGCAAAGAGTTTAAGTACATATCAAGTAATCAAGGTAAACTTTACTTTCATACTCTAATTTGTCTAATGTTTTATCAAGTTCCTGTAAATTGATGTTTAATTTTCAAAGAAATTTACATCACAAATCTCAAAATGTAATAGATACTAATACCAAAATACAAAGTACCTATTAAAAGTAATTACATGTTTACCTACTTAAAGGCATAATTGATCGTTGAGTTAAAAATATATTTGGGTACCTAACTTAATTTTGCTTTGATATCAGTATCACCAATAAGACCACGAATAGTGTTAGTTATAAACGTCCGGCGTTCACCGCTTCCTACAACCAACTAAAACGGAAAGAGTGAGCTCACTTTTCCCAATGATAGCATAATTACGTGCGCTTGAAGTTTGTGAGGACACATCCATTGATTTATATCGATGATTACAGGGATGAATGATGATGATCCAAAATGTATCCGACAAAAAAACGATAAACTATAATTTTGTAGCGATGTTCAAAAAATCTATTTCGTTCGTCATATACATACATTCACAAATATGTTAAGACAATTTGACTACTCAAATATAAGACATGATTTTGAGTCACAAAGATTTAGTAGGTAAATATTCAGAATACAGCGGTAAAAATCTATAAATCTTTTACGTAGTCCAGTTGTCTTAAACTGTGACAGTTTGAAGGGTTTCCTGGAAGTGGTCTTGTCACATCAATGCTTGCTGTTTATCACAAGTAAGCTTTAACTTATTCTGACTTGGTTTCCCTGAGACCGAGTGCCAAGCGGATGCGCAGTGGATTTAAATTGCACGGGATCGCCGCCGGCGCAGGTTTCGGGAGCCATCAATCAATTTGCGAGCAGCCACGTCGGATCAAGGACCAGAAACTTAAATCTAGTTAAACGGTTGAGTTTGAGAATTCAACTGCATAAGTGATGAGGAAGACCCGAGTTGTGAGTAAAAGCGATTTTTCGATCAACTATTTTAACCAGATTATGACGTACATGCCAATGAACGACTGTAAATTTTTTGTAGGATTCATACAATAATTCCATTCCTACTCGTACATAGTAAAATAAAAAGAAAAAAATATATTTTATAAATGAACTATTATAAATGTCAATGTCTGGATGTTTGGATATCAATCACGCCGTAACGTGTGAACGAATTGGGCTGAAATTTAGAACACAGTTAGCTAATAACCTGAAAGAACACACAGGCGCATTATAACATACTACGCGCATAAAGCCGCGGATAGCTGCTAGTAAAAATATAAAAGAAACACTGGAGGCAGGAAGGAGAATGATAAATAAATACTTTACGTCCTGTTTTCATATTTACCAAGTATACGTAATACATTAAAAAAAATCGATTGAGCCGTTTCGGAGGAGAACCCATCGTGACATGAAATTCTAAAATAAAGGATGTTGTCACGCTACTTGACATTAAAATTTTCAATTTATAAATATATTTAAAAAAGCTTTCATTCTGTGAATTGCTATACCTCTGATCTGGTCTGGTAGCAGCGGTCCTCTGGTACCTACTTGTAAAAAGTTTTTACCGGCAGTCTCGGATAATTTTGATGCATGGCAACTAGAGGCCATTTGCTCGCTTTACATGAAAAAGTCACTTTGATTCACTTACGCACTCAGATTGGTTTATTATTTCAAATTACACGAATAACCTGTTTTCGTATTGAATATTGTGTACATCAAATTTACATGAGGTTGTTATGAAACAAATGGTATATATTTTTAAACTTATATTATGTTTACTTATCACTACTGAAGAGTATCTATCTATCCACTAGCCAGAAGCCAGCCAGGGTAGCCAGAGAAATCACGAGGCATAATTGGGTTAAGTGAAAAAATATATACCATTTGGGAAACCATCTATCGCGTTTTAAGTTTTATTTATTGACAATGGTGTGATACTATGCAAAATACTCCTGGGGAAGTACCTAACCTTTGGCAGTTATTCTAACGCCTCAGTAGTGTTTGCTTTTAACTGTTTTCCGATATGAACAGCAAAGTTTTCAGAAAAATATAGAATAAAGAGATAAATTGTATTATATCTATCATAAATATGAGATGGTGGTCAAGTGCAAAACTATTATAGTAAAAAAATCTACTTATGAGCGAAAAGAGCATTGTGGAATGTCAAATGGTGATACCGTGACTGTCATGGACAGGGTTGTTGCTCACCATTGTGCATAGCTGTTCATTGCTCGCTGAGCGACTTTTACACAACTAAGAGTAAAAAAATAAACATTAAATATGTACTTACGTCAATGATACACTAAAAACATTTACATACCCAAACATTATTATTATGACGTCATTGTAAACATAAGGTTTAATTTTATAGGCACATCACAAAAAACAAAAGACAATTCATCATCAAGAAACATAAGAAACCGCAAGTCATTACAGTAAAGAGCATCATTTGTAGGCATCAGTAACCACGGCGCGATGCTCTTGATTTACAGTGCCTTCAGGACTTGAGCTAGTTCTTTGTATTATCCAACACAATTCTAAGCCGTATTTCGAATCCTATAAAGCACATTTTAGTATTGCCAAAGTACAATGACTAGCACTAATTAATTATTTCTATGTTAAAATATTTCAAACCTTCAGTACATTAACATAAAATTCAATTTTGAAGAAAAATTTGGTTCGATTTAGCAATGCGAAGAGTGTGAAATCAACGTAACACTGAAATGCTAGCCGCAAGCTGACAATTAGGGTTTGGAAGCTATCCCTTATAGTTACAGAGATATAAATTTATAGACCTGAACGTTTTCAAACAAAAATTTTGGTTGTTGTTAAGTTTTGGTAACTAATTACTTAGCCACGCTTACTTAGAAACAAGTGCAAACCTAGAACGGTGAAAAAAATTGTACTTATTAATTTCTAAACTATAATTGTTATAAAATGTATATGAAATGTTATTCCATAGTACATTTTTCCACACATATTTTCGAGATAAAAACCTTTTTTCTATCTCTCATAGTTTTTATGTTAACACTGATAATAATCTCGACATAGGTATTTTTGAACTTTGGACGACCTGGAAATTATAACATAATAGATAGGTATAAAGGCCTTAAGCATGTATTGTCATTCTCGTAGCCAACAATTAAACATCAATTTATAAGTTCTAGACAATTTAAAGAACGAAACCGCATCGCACATCTCCAAATCAACGTCAACTCTACAGATATGTAGTTTTTCAAAGACTGCATTTACCAGAGGAGTTCCCCCATAAAGTCCTAAAACTGTTTGTTATTTTGACCTAAAGGCAGTTATTAGAGGCCGTTTGGCGGCTTACCTCCCAAGACATTACCATGAAGAACATCTACATAAATTATTATCATTACTATATAATTTAACTTGTGTAGACTTTTCTTAAAACAGATTTTAACGAATGTAATATAATTGTGGAAGAAAAACATCGAGAGCCAACTAGTAAAAAATGAGTTAATCAAAAACAAGTGAAACCTAAAGACTCGTAATCGATGTGTCATAGAGTAGGATTTCTAAAATTGTTAAGCATAGTAAAGACGCCCTAAAACTGATGGAGTGACGATATACACAAGGTAACAGACAGTGGCTAGAGAAGAAAAGCCGATGATGGGACTGAATGCCGTGACATGGGAAAGGCGTAGGTACGAACGTCCAAAGGTCTAAAGGTAAAGCTGAAGATAATTATGGAGTAATAGACCATCTCCGTGGTTTTCTAGCTAGCGTGTGAGGGTTTTAATAGCTGGGTATTTAGTCAACTTTCAACTTTTATTTTTGGTGTGCAGCGTGACGGCTACTTTGCTAGTGTCTTGTGGCTATTCAGACCTCCACGAGTGGAGAGTAGACGAATCTTGCCATCCACTACTTATGTCAGCTGTCCTCGTTGTGCTTTACATCCACTGTTAATAGCCCACAATGGTGACAGAACGTGCTCGCACATTTGGATTTCAACTGCAGACAACAACGATACCTTGGTCGGAAAACATTTTAAACTCTGGAACATTGCCGCTAAGTTGCAATTTTATGGCGTTTTTCTACAGGATACATTTCAGAGAGTGCGTTAGATTATTTGAGAATTAAACAGCACTAATGATGCCCAATATGTCACCTATACAGCTACATGCTAATCCTTAACATTATTCCCTACCGATGGCGCTAGAGAAGTTTTCACTTCCAAAGATATTTTGTGATATGCACTGGTTCAAGGAATAAAAGTTTTTTATATGTTATACCCACTTTAATACACACTTTACTGTACTAAATTGCCATTGCTACTGATGTTAAGCCACGCTCCGGTCTGAGATGGAGCGTGTTTACCAAAATAAAACATTCATTGTCGAGTTGAAGACACCAAGATTGTAACCGTCGGGCAAAACCAACTCAGGCAACACGTTCCACAACCTTTACGTTCTTATCTCGAAAGTGGAGACAAACCTCCTCGATCGAACTTCTTCTTAGGAATGTCAATCATGAAACGATGAGAGTTTTTTGAGTTCCGAGCAGTCCGATAAAAAGAAGGAGAAGGTGGTATCAGATAATGCAGATCAGTTGTACAATCCGCGAAGTATATCCGATAAAAAACCGATAAGCTAGGTAGACTACGTAACGTAAGTTTGCAAGCGATAAGTTTTTATAAACCCCTTTTAGGTTAGTATTCTTATCATGTAGGTACCTATAAAGGTACCCGTAATAAATTTGGAAAGAGGACAAACGGCTAGAGCTCACGGAACCACGGAACTAACTTGAAATTGTACCAATTGTTGCACAGCCCCGGCATTATGTGGCGGTAACAGATCGCCTATCTCGGCTTTTGAACTCGATGAGTGAGCCTCGGCCGACCGGTAGTGATGGCAAAATAATTCACTCCTATCGATATATTTGGAAAGATTTTTATTTTCAACTGGACATTTTTTTTGGCTAGTCTTAGTGATAAAGCACAACAATGCAGATTCGACAACGGAGTCGATATTCAGCAGATAGCGTAACAAGAGAGTGCTTCTTTGCTTGAGGGTATTTACTTCAAATTATATTTCACTGTAATGATGTAGTTATTGAGAAATATAAGTACCTACATGTTTGAATATGTGGACAGCGCGTTAAACTGCAAAGATTTGAATGGATTTTTCCATCATTGATGCATTAAATTTTTAAAATTAGAACTAAATGCTTTTTTGTCAACTTTATAAGCAATTTACTTTCATTTTCACACTGCTTGGAGCTTGATCAAGTTCATCGCGTTTACGTCTGATTTCAGTTTTCATCGCTTCACCAAGCAGCACGCTTGAACTATCTACACCGATAACTTACCTTTAGAGATCCGATTCGATATCGAGGCCCTGAGATCCCAATTGAGTCTCGATCATTAAGCTGTCGATACTCGACTCGTGAGCACGAACATTGCTGAATTACACCTCTATTTGCTGTCAAGACTAATCTCCTGCTCGTGTCGTTAGATTCTGGCCAACATTTGGGACCGTTGTAGCTCGGCGCCACTATTACTTGTTGTACGTTATTAAGATGAAGCTATATAGATTCTAAAGCAGTTTAATTTTTCTACCAGGGTTTAAGTACTGGTGCGAACTGTGTACCTACATTGCCGGTCGAGATTAGCAATCTACACATTATATCGGTCAGCAGCGACTTTCGGGTCAACTATGGTGTTACATTCCAGAAATTATGTCTTGTCAAAGGTAGCTCTGGCTATTTTGTTGTTGACTTAACTGAAAAAAAATAATCTTATTCGTTTATTGCGCACTATTCAAAGATGTTGTAGTGAAGCATGGTAACAATATCATGTATTGGTGCTGGTTTAACCTTTGCTACGGCAACTCGAAGTGATCTTATACATGTCTACATTACAATGACAACTAAACCACTGCATATACCTAACAACTTATTACTTACACTAGCGTATATGCATCTCATTTTATACTGCAACTGCTGGGAAACTGGGCACAAGATAGGTCGAGGTAACAATCGGCCACGCTGGCTTTTGTATTGATGTATTTAATTGAATATGATGGTTTTTTCATGATTTTTTATTACACCGTTAATGCTGGTAGTGATGCTAAACTTACAAGGCTTAGCAAAAAAAATAGTTTCAAAGAAATACCTGGGCTTTATTCAAAAGGTGCGTCCCCTAACAAAACGGGGGTTTTCCCAGTTTTTAGATCTGTCTACTCATTAGCCAAAATAAATATCAACTGGTAAAAATACATGAATTCTACAAATTTCTTGACTTCAAAATGGTAGTTCCTTTTTTTTTGTTATTGAATGTATTGTTTCATCATCATCAACGGTCCTGCGCAACCGGCAACCAGCGGTTTCCAGCAACCTTTATGAGGTCATCTGTCCATCTAGTGGGATGCCGTCCAACACGGCGTCTTCCGTTTCGTGGTCGCCACTCGAGAACCTTTCTTCCCCATCGGTTGTCAGTTCTGCGAGTGATGTGGTATACCCATTGCCACTTCAGCTTGCTTACTCTTTGAGCTATGTCGACCACTTTCGTTCTTTTACGAATATATTCATTACGGATTCTGTCGCGCAAAGAGACTCCGAGCATAGTTCTCTCCATAGCTCGCTGTGTGACTTCGTTATGAGGCCCACAGCTAAAGTTGAGTTTATTTATTCTCAACGAAACCTTAAAAATAGAAATAATTGTAATCACCATGCATCTACTCGAATAACCACCATGATTAGGATTTTGTGCTTACACCAACGAAAAGGCAATTCTATTACGAACATTTTCGTAGATATATTTTTTTCAAAAGACCAAAATCTGATTTTATAAGGAGTTTATTCTAAAATTTATGCGTAAAACCAAACAAATCCTGTTTTTCTCTTGCTCTTTCTTGCGGTGTGCGATGAGGTAAGAAATACTCAAGGTCATTTGCTCGGGGTACGGCCTTAAATAAACTTTATTTGTAGTTTTCATTGCATAAACGTGTACAAACCAAGTACCGAATTGGGCTTTCAATTTAACGTGGGATGTTCAAAATACAAGTTTCCAAGTTTGCGGTCCATAGTAAATTTGCCTTAGAATTCCAAAATTAGTTTACATAATTTTGTTTTAAATCTACAAGAAAATTAGTGTAATTATTTCCTAAAAATCACTTTATTAACCCCCATCCACAAGATGTAACCATATAGGTACATTGTAGTATGAAGCGTTGGCACTCGATCTTGATCTTTCCCGTGCACTCTGTATTTCCTAATAACAGGTCGAGGTGCGAAGCATATTAATAATGTTCATAGCTATTTATTGCCTGTACTCCTCTTTAAATAAATACGTATCTAAGCTAAATGACGGCTGTTCATCCCACTCTCATGTGTATCGAGTTAGGATGAGTTATTAGTCAGTGCGATATACAGGTTGATAATATAACCATTTTTTTATTGTCTAAAGTGACGAAACGAGCAGAACATGCGCGTGATGGTAAGCAAGGTGCCTGCCTATAACAGCACAGTGCAGCTACTGAAACATGAATCCAAATCATTATCTAGCACTGCACTGCGCTCGTCACCCGGAGGTATAATGTGTTTTATCGCTTATCTCAGTAATATATCTAGAAAAAAACTTTAAACCGGAACACAGTAATGTTTGCACACTACTGCTTGGTGGCAGAATGACTGTGGCAAAGGCGTGTAACTTCCCAAAGTGGACTCTGCAAAGAGCCGTACCACTACGAAAGAAGACAAGTAAGACATCATGAATATTTCTTAACCGACAGAAAAAATTAACAGTTTCTCAATTTTAATGTATTTTTTTAAACTTTTTTTTTTACTATTATAGGTTTCTCCTTAAACGCCACCTTCCCTGTGAAGTGATGATGTGGTCTATTGTGTTATAGATATCGATAAGTATTGTGTAATTTATTTATATTAAATTGTTTTTGAATGAAATTACGGATATACGCACATAAAAGCGGAAACAAAAATCACACGGATCCAGGTCCGTGATTCTTTGATTAAGAAATACAAACATACTCGTACAAATTAAATGTACTACGTTTAGACATGGGGATAAATTTGACTTCATTTAAACTACTCCAAGACTGATACGCTTGCCAGATAACGCGACGCTAATGTTTTGTTTCATCCTGTACATAGATCTCGGGATGATGAGTGATTAGTCACTGGCTGCTATAATTTAGGCTCAGCGTCAGTGAGATGTTTTGTGCCGGCCGCTTGTTAGCCTCACTTGTTGCGCGCGCGCTTGTATTCCACAACATTATCTGGTACATAAGTATGGAGTTGGCACTACAGTCATCTAATGTGGGGTATGATGCTAAACTGGATGTGGATGTTCCTTGAAAAAGGTAGCCGACGGTATTCACTATCGTATAAAAAGTAATAGATACAAACGGGAAGACTGATGGCCGTTATACGTTATGTGTACAATTACTGCAGAAATCCAATAAAATATGACTACATTCAGATACCTCTTGAGGTTGAGGTTTTTGGTTTATACTGAAAAAATCTTTGAAATAAAGATTTTTTAAATAAGTGGTGTTAAAATTTATTGACTGTTGATATGAGGTAACGCAGAGAACACGATCGATTTTCAGCACGAGAATGCAGCCACCGCCTCAAGCATTTTACACAAAAATAAACTGTATTGTTTGTTTTTAAGCACTTTTAGGCTATCAGGCTTTTACCTATACACACATTGTAAAGAAATATATGAAAAATGTAAGACCTACACCGAAATTGTCATTGTCATTGCCAAGCATATGCCGATTTGCAATTGCCGATACGAAATAAATAGTCAAGGACGTCATTATCTAAATACCATATTTAATATATTCTGTTGCCTAATTCTTTAGAGATTCTAATGATGACAACATTAGGCCGTTTATAATTCATGAAATTGGAACCCTTAGAACCTGATAAATCAGATAAATGATATTTTTAAGGAATGCCTACTATGTATTATCAATACCTACTCGTATTATACAACATTACGGCCCGCCTCCGGTTAAATTATTCCGCTGTAGGGTGCAAGGCTTCTCCGATTGGAGATGCATAGGGCAGACCTGAGCGGATCTTATTTTACATTGATGAAAATTTTATCGCAACGTTTATTCAATTCTATTGTAGAAATAAGCCTTCTCCATATAAGTTACCTGATCGCAGACATTAATTTATCGCTGACCATTTATTTACATTAGCACCATTTCTTTATCAGTTTATCATTGATGGCTCCGTATTGAGTGGACTCACGGAATGTGATAAATGAGCGATGAGCGATTGTAAATAAGATCGGTCATTGTGAGATAACTGCGGAGTTGAACTCGTGACTTTGTTTAGCCAAGAGAATTCGGTTGTATTATGTCTAATCTTTTAAAGTTCGTATGCGTGTATACTTGTCTGGTGATAAAAACAACAACTGTGGTAATTTTTAGGGTTCCGTAAAACGTACAAACGGAACCCTTCAGATCCGTTATGTCTGTCTGTCCGTCCGTATGTCACATCTACTTTCAGTTTTATAAAATTAGTACAGATTCACGGGTACCTATTATTTCATGGGTTTCTTTTATTTCAGCTTCCTGTTTATTTAAATGACAGAAAAGTGAGTCTTGGAACCTATTAAATTAGCGCCATCGAATCACATTGAAGAAAATTATTGCTTAGTAAAATTATTTTCAAGTACGTCATTTTCAGAGTGATATATAAACCTAAAGACCACGCGATGAAACAAAATAAGTATTACGACCTCCTAAACGAATTAACAAAAAACGGCTATGTAGTTAGTTTATACGCTGTAAAAGTGGGAGCGAGAGGTATACCAGCAAAATCTCTCTATAACCTGCTGAAAGACCTTGGCTTATCCAGAAGTGCAGTAAGTTCTATAATAGAACGAGTATCTATGCACTAGTATGCGCATATCAGATTTGGCTGGGCAGGGAGAGGGAAACGAGTAGTGAAGGTGAGTGTTGATGTACGTCAGAAAGGGGCCCCTTAAACCTACGCCCGAGTCACAAGTCTCGGGAACTACTCGAGTTTTCTCTCTCTGCCACACGATGGACCCGGCACCCGCACGGTGAATCCATGGAATGCTAAGAAGATCGACTCTCAGGAACAGAATTATAAATATCCAATATTATTAGGAGCGGACCGCGGCTACTCGCACAGTTCTCGATCTTATAATTATTAGCGATAAAAATTACGTTTGTTCTATTCCATCTATAGACTAAAATAGTCTATGTTCCAAATTTTAACTCGTACCATTCAGTCGTTCCGATATGATTGAGCAACAAACATCCAAAAGGATCGGGTTGAAATTTGGAACATGGTTGGATTACAGTCTGGAAGAATACATAGAATACACAATACTTTTTATCCCGAGGGAATATTTTTGTAGTGGTAGGACTCTTGGTCAAGTCCGCCTGGGGAAGTACCACACCTTTGTCAGTTATTCTACCGCCAACTAGCAATGTTTGCACATTGCAGTAGTGTTCCGGTTTGAAGGGCAATGCTTTCAGAGAAATTACAGGGCTTAGAGATATAATATCTTAGATTTCCGGGTGACGAGCGCAGTGGAGGGCTAGGTAATTATTTGGACTCTTCATGTTCCAATAGCTGCGTGTCACTGTGCTGTTATGTGGCAGGCATGTTGTTTACCATTAGGCAAATGTCCTGCTTGTCTCGTTACTCTTTAATAAAAAAAGATTTAAAGAAATCTAGCCGTGCAATGTCAAATAGACACAAAAAATTGGTTATCAGGCTAATATGTGAAAATACACTTTCACTCAAAAATAGAAAACATAAACAAAAAGAATCTGAACGTATTAACAAACCAAGACAACAATTCGCCTTGCCCTCATCAAGTTATTCAATGGTTCTCTCCACGGACATAGAATCATGACTGCTAAAAAACTTAATAAAGCAAACCCTTTCACGCGGACACACCGTATAAAATATGAATTAGTGAGTTACTTCATTCAAGGGTCATACCACCGCTGGGGGCCATTGTGTGGACTCCCTATTAACTGGTACAGAAGTTCATAGCTTTTTTACGCAGCGGCGACATCTTTTGTTATGCACGCTTCTAAGTGGGTTTCTTTAAGCTATTATAAGCACTTCGACCATCCTTTAGGCGGTGATCGTATTGTGTAAAGTATTTTGACACATTGCTGTGTATTGTTTAGCGTTTTTAAGGTCGTAAATTATTTTTTCGTGTCGAGTGTGACCGCGTCTGACGAGGATCCGATTGTGTGATCTTGGATTATCTTGATGTTATGATTTATGTGACGTATTTATTGTGAACGCGTACAATTGGCGTCAACTTGGAATTCGAGCTTTTTTTAAATCAATCTTCATACTAATACTCACCGCCGCATTCAACCATTTACTATTTTTTAAGTCTCTCAAATCGGTATAAAAATTACAATGTTTGCGTTGCGTTGCGTGCGAAGTTAAAGAGATGATAAGTCAAGTTTTCCAAAACGAATGTTTTCTGGCTTTTCCGCACCTAGCCAGAAAACCGTTTTGGATAACTTGGCTGAATAAATCACTACCTACGTCCACAGAAATTTTGCCGTAATTTTTATAAGTTCATAGTAATTTTTTGAATTTTATTGTATTTTCAATTTTAATTATTTGACTTAACTTGATATAACGTATTATGATGACATCATATGCTTAACTTGATCTAAAAACTGAAAGAAAGTTTTCTATGTGCAAAGCTTTACTACTAGGTAGGTACCTACTATATGTTTTATATTGGATTTTATAGTTCCGATGTAATTGATTGAGAAAGTAAATGTTGCCTTTAATTTCCTCCGTTTATTTAACAATCCAACTTACACCGTATTACAAAATAGTGAAGTCTCAAAATTGAAAATTAATGGGTTCGAAGAAAACATCCCGAATTCAAAACTTTATACATGGTTCTTAAATCCAAAACAATATTTCATTTAACGACGTAAAACCATGACTAACCTACTTTCAAAAGTACCCACTACATTTGACTATACAAGTAGGCGTACACCAAATTCACCTCATTAGTCCTTTGGACGGCGCGTTTTTTGTTGACTATCGAGCACATCGTCAGCTTATTGTAATGCTTAGTGTAGACAGGTGACAATGACGCGGCGTCGTTTGAGCACCGAGCGCGACGAACAAGTGTGATAACCAATTGGAAAGAACACGCCGTCCTCTCGTTCCATTGGAAAATGTACAGTGCCTAAACTTTATTCGTCTTTCAGATGTCAAACCAATAAATTATTACTACGATTGACTGGTTATGTAGAGTAGAGCATAAATAATCATTTTGTTCTGTGGTCTTCTATTCATGCGGTTTCTATGCGTCAGTATGTAGTATGTATTTACAATAATTGCATAAGTATTATATCAGCTAATTTGTTGCCATGTCACAAACATTGTTCAGTTTTGATATTTTGCGGTTAGACAGTGTTGTATGAAACTTGTCCGCAAATATGTTTTATTAACACACAAATGTACTGAACTACATGAACAAAAGACCACTGAGCAAAATGCTGATTCAGCATTATTATGAAATGAAATGAAATGAAAGTAATTTATTCCAGATTAATAATCCATAGTACATTAAATTGAGCAAAACAATAATAATTACATTAAAATTAAAATAAATTGAATTGAAAAATTAAAATTAATAAAATTTAAAAAAATTATGCTATACATTACTAGTCAATACTTTCTTGGTTTGACGTCTATATGTCGCAGCCGGATTGTATAATTCGTCGTATTACATTACGACTAGCCGTTTTGAAAAACAGGGCCGTTTTGTAATGCGGTGGTTCATTAGCCGCATTGTACTACTGCTTAAATTGTAGGGTGACCATACTTATAAAATAAACAATGAAAATTAAATGTATTAATCAGGAAAATCTGACAGATTATCTCTTGCCATTTTCCTTACTTTTGTTTAAACATCTTACCTCTCTGATAATACTTGAAAGCCCCTAACTTGATATTGGTGATGGTGCACTTAGACAAGGGTCTATCATTGAGATTTGACTTCTGGTGGGCTCCCACCAGAAGCTCTGCGGTCTGCCCTAAGTTTTGCTTTTCAATACTCGGCCTACGCTCTACTACGGAGGTCACCGGGTCGCTTCGCTCGGACACCTCTCACCTTCGCTGCGCACCGCTTCGCATGGCTCGCTCCACTCAGGACCTCCCCTTGAGCTTCTGGCTCTCACATTTTTTATATACGGTCTAGGGGTAGTAGCGACTGGAGTCGGGGTGCTCCGAGTCGGATCTGGGTCTTTTGTAATTTACTCGGTCCAATTATTATAGTCTTAACAAGGTGGACGGTGGTAAACTACCCCAATAATATTGTGTAGGATTCCGTCGAACATCAGAATCCACAGTCCGTTTAGCAATTTAGCAACACACATACTGTTTTCAACGCCATAGTTGTTATTTCAGGCAGCGCCATGAGTGTTAATTACCACCTCGGTTATTAATTTTAATTTCTAATTTTTATCAGCATTGAATAGATGAGACTGACGATTAATCATTTTGTAGCTGACACGTATGTTATACATTAATCTAGATATAACCGAGGTGTATACTGTATATATATATGTCGCAGCCGGATTGTATGATTCGCCGTATTACAATACGGCTAGCCGTTTTGAAAAACAGGGCCGGTTTGTAAAGCAGCGGTTTAACGATTAGCCAGATTGAATTCGACTAATTAAAAAACAGCCGGAATGTATTCGACGCCAAACGTCATTCAAAACGGCTAGTCGAAATGTAATAAAGCGAAAGATTAGCCGCCTCTTTGACAATTTTTAGTTCCGATTCTTTACTGTATATAATCAGATTAACATGTTGTTAGTTTATTTTACGTTAGTCAGATGTTGTACTCGTATAAGATACGTGATTCGAGATAAGTGATTTAAAAAAAAATATTTATGTTAAGAATGCTACTTGCATTTACTGTGTGTTTATCCAGTATTTCAGCTTTTGTTCTGACGTCCTATGCTACCGTTTCGTCATAATCCACTTGATGGAAAGCAACAAAACTTGCTTAACACGTTCATTGCATTATGAGGTCGAACAAACCACATGCGTGGCTTCTCGCAGGTGCGGCAGTCAAAATTGCGTTCTCTCACTCTATGCGGGAGGCGACCATTTTAAGATTTCTATGAGTATAACAGAGATAAATATATAAAATTGCTTCTTTTACAAAGCCTAGCCTAATAGCTATGTTAAAGTAACATGAGGTCAAAGAAGCCTCAACCGCACTGAGTATTTGTTAGTTACGTACAGTGCGGAGTGAGGTCTATCTGTCTCAAAAATTGTAGGCCTCATAGCCGCACGGAGTGAGGCGCGGGCGGCGGGGCGCCCGCGCATCCTAGCTTAGTGACGTGATAAGTATCGATACGGAAGCACGCTGCTGGCGCTAAAATATTAGAAGGAAAAGATAAGAAAACGTCAAATCATCATAACCACCAATGTCACCAATGAAACCACTAAAATCACCAATGAAACAAGAACAAAATACAAAATTTTGATTTACCCCCTCGACTATCTCGGATTTGTTATTTGTACAACATTCTACTAATCAAGCCCTTTTATTGTATTGTGGAATGTTTAGGTATTGAATATAAGTATATCATATACCCATATTGAGGAATGACACACATACCTCAATATGGGTATCACATTTGATACTCATATTGAGGGAGTAGTGAAAAAATAAATGCAATTCGCCATTTTGTGGTGGCGGCCATCTTGGATTTGAAATTTGTTATACTGTATAGTATTTTATTAGTCATGCCCTTTCATTTGTTCCGGTTTGAAGGGCAATGTTTCCAGAGAAATTACAGGGCTTAGAGATATAACATCTTAGATCTCTGGGTGATGAGCGCAGTGCAGTGCTAGGTAATGATTTGGACTCTTCATATTCCAATAGCTGCGTGTCACTGTGCTGTTATGTGGCATGCATGTTGCTTACCATCAGGCATATGTCCTGCTCATCTCGTCACTCCTTATTTAAAAAAAAAAATTTGATACCCATATTGAGGTAGGTTGTGCAGAAATATTTTGTCCGCCATTTTGTGGTGGCGACCATCTTGAATCGATATTAACCAAACAAAGCTAAGAACATTCGCACGGATATTAACCCTCAAATAAAAAAACCGCATCGAAATCTGCCCATTCGTTTGAGCTCTACGGTGCCACAGACAGACACACACAGACAGACAGACAGACATCGACGTCAAACTTATAACACCTCTCCTGTATGGAGTACTGTTCGCACCTTTGGGATGGATCGGCTAAGTATCAGCTGGGGACTCTGGAATCGATTGAGAGACGTGCCAAAAGACTCATAGGCAATGACGCTCTTGTGCGTAAAAGACTTCAAAGTCTTGATCATCGCCGCAAAATCGCTAGCTTATCGGTTTTTTATCGGATACACTTCGGAGAGTGTGCAACTGATCTGCATGATCTAATACCACCTTGCCCTTTCTTCTATCGGAATTCTCGTTCCACAAAAGGGCGGCATCGTTTCATGGTTGATGTTCCAAAAACGCGAACGAAGAGATTTGACTCCACGTTTGTGATAAGAACGTCTAGGTTGTGGAATGCGTTGCCTGAGTGGGTTTTCCCTGATGGTTACAATCTTGGTGTCTTCAAATCGAGAGTGAATCGGTTTTTTCTAGGTAAGCACGCTCCATCGTAGATCTCATCAGGCGAGATGGTGGTCAAGTGCGAACCTATTATAGTTAAAAAAAAAAAAAAAAAAAAAAACTC
The DNA here is from genome assembly GCA_017562165.1 of Ectropis grisescens. NCBI lineage: Eukaryota > Metazoa > Arthropoda > Insecta > Lepidoptera > Geometridae > Ectropis > Ectropis grisescens. The sequence continues at coordinate 15,201,718 of CM029779.1, forward strand.
TTTTTGATCGGGGTTAAAAAAGTGGTCAACGAAAGCGGTGCATAGGTTGCTGCGACAAATTAAGACTGACGTTAAATAGCTCCCAGGCTGCAAAAAAAAACTAAAAAGCTACTTTTGTGTCCGGTGTAATAAATCCTTCTGCTTGCCCTGTATCAAAAACATTTTGAGTAAATAAATTGCAATTGAATATCGTAACTGCGATTCTCTTTTATTCACAACACTAGTCGCGACGCTCATAGAACTGTCTTTCAGTGCGATGTGAGGCAGAACAGATGTCATTTATATTTTTTTAATTTATTCGTTATCTAAATGTCATAACTGTGGGCGAAGCAGGATTCAATTTTGATTAATCTTTAAGTTATTAATGGTAAATTTTCAAGCAATTATTTTTACAATTATGTGTAAATATTGAAAGTGTTTTAGGAAACAATTTTGTGAGGCTTAAAAGGTCCCAGACGCACTGGATAGTTGGTCAACTTTGCCTCGAAAAGACCTCATACGCACTAGCTGAAAGCCTACGAAAAATGGCCTCGCAGTGACCGTGTTAAATATAAAACATTGTACCATATGGATGTGTTTAATATCTCAGGAAAAACCATTGGATGGGAGTAAATTTTACATTTCGCGGTTCCTAACAAAATAAAAGTTGAAGTTAAAATTTTGCTTGTAATGAAATTCACAACGCCAGATTGAAATACTAGATTCTTGTAGGCAGATGTTTGTAGTTTATATGTGGTGGTAATAGACGTAGGCAGAAAGTTCAGGTACTGTTTTACTATTGACCGGTATTCTTTCTTCTATGCCAGTACAATGGAGTCACACAGTAGCAGGCTTCCGTGTTGCATAAAACTAGGGCTAAGAAAGAAAACAGAGTAGGCTCATAGATTTCACTTTGCTTAGAAATAATTTCGTACCTTAGTTTTCCTACATTTTAATTTTTTTTTAAATACAATTAATAATAAAAAACCTGATGAACTTCTGTGTTAAATTTATAATATGAGTGCAAATTCAGAAAGTTTATAAACTACGATACTAAAAAAAAGTGTAATGGGTTGCTGATTGCTATCAGTTAAATGAATTCTGGAATGACTTAAGTCATAAGATAATGCCCATGTTTGTATGAGAGCTGGTGTCTTTTTTTGCTTGCGGCCATCAACTAAACACAGATATTATTACTTTGTGAACTATCGAAAACATCACTAGTAAGATATGATATCGCTAATCTCAGTTCGGAGACGACAACGCAATATTTTGAAAATTGCGTTATCCATAAACAAACGTCAATAGCATCAAGTTATAAACTTGGCATAACATGTCAAAATTGACGTAATACAGATCCCCAGTAAGTCGTGCCCAAAATACATTTTAAACATATAATACACAATTTCATGCGCATTGATTCGTTACTTGGTAAAAAGATTTATGTTACTCTTATCACTCTTCAATGGGTTGTGGCTCCATTGTCATTTTTAAGACACCGGGGCATGATCCGAGATTATATTTCATCATCATCAGTCTTTCCTAGTATACTATGAACATAAGCCTCTCTTGTGCACTCACTCCAGTCTTCAGCTTTACATCTTTTTCGCGCCTTTCGGACTTTCGGGAAACGCTTAACGCTTTCAGGAAAGCTCTTCCTGTTTAAAGCATTCTTACCTACATCTGAAATCCCAATTAATAAAGGCTTTAAAGGTAACATGAGCGCATGCGACAAAGATAGTAGTATATTACAAAATGTCTATAAAAATACACCTTTACCTCCTTCTTCAGGTGACTGTTTCTAAGATCTATGGCAACCTTAGTTGTTGCGACACAATACTTGTGGTAAGGTGCACATAAGCCACGGTAAACAATTACCATACATTTTCAAACGCTCCACATCTTTGTAACACCGCACTCTAATTTACACGATGTTTAACAGAAATGTCCCACTCTATGTTCCCACTGCTGGGACACGAAATCTGTTGTCTAGAAAAATTAAAAGCATTAACATTACAAGATGCTTAAGTTTTTGTACCGTATGAACTGTATGAAACTTTAGCAACAGTTTGTTAAAGCTTTTGACGGAGTTTTAAGGCTAAATCACAATATTTTCTATTAACCAAGTTCAAGCTGACACTTTTCAATATTGTAGTACTTATTATCGTAAAATTTTAAAAGCGATGTGATTAAAAATGAGTAAAAAAGTGAGGCCAAAAAAAAATTGGTGTAGATGTCACACGCAACGATATCAGATCTGGTCCCAAACTAAGCGAACTTTGTACTCCGAGAAACCGTTATGAATGATATGAAATCCCCAAATATCCTTATGATTGCAAATAGGAACACCCAAAAACAGGACATAAAACATGTATGAGTATCTGAATGGCACAAAATCACACAAATATTTATCCTAAGTGGGAATCAGTAACAGTAAATAATTAAATTAATAAATCTTGGTGGACAATTCACACACAACATTATTTGACCCCAAACTAAGCAAAACTTGTACTATGGCGGCAAGATAAATGATAATAATACAAATATAGTTTTAAATACATACTTGTTATATATAGAAACATCCAGACACAGTACTAATATTTGAATTCATCACACAAACATTTGCACTGGGTGGGAATCGAACCCACGACCCTCGGCTTCGCAGGCAGAGTTACTACCCACTAAGCAACGAGGCCAGTCAACAGTATTATTATGAAACGTTTTTAAGTCGTATTCAAAACTTTTGCTTCAGTCATTTCAGTAATTGTCAACGTTTTTTTTTATCAAATAACACTGGTAGAGAAATTTGTACGATTTTGACGTCTAATCTCTCGATCTCGATTTCTCCTAAATATTTCGAGTTCTTATAAAATCTAGATTTTGGACAAACAATCTTTTCGAATGCGGAAGTTATAGAATACTGATATTGTACAACATTTTATCATTTATCATAAAAGTTTTATGATTAGGGTTAAAACGTTTTACCCTAAGTAAAAGTTAGGGATTTTCCGAGAAATTACAGGGAATGGAGGTAAAACATATTCCATCGTTGGGTGACGAGCGCAGTGCAGTGCTAGGTAATGATTTGCAGTCTCCATGTTTCAATAGCTGTATGCTACTGTGCTGTTATGATCGTCTCGGCACTCCATATCATAAAAAATGGGTATAACAAACAGATCATATAAATCATTAATATCAATAACTAAAATATTCTACTGTTAGTATAAATGTGAAATTAGTTAATTTTTTTCTCAATCACGATGAACTGAACGAATTAGTTTTAAGTTTGAAATAGTTCGGATATAGTACATGGGCTTTTGATCTATTTTGATCTGTTGTTGAAAAAATGTAGAGCTGCTTAGGGAATATTGTGTTTCTAAATTATACGCCGATAAAGTCCATAATTTATACGGCACAACAATGTTTGCAAGATTGTCTATTTTAAATTTGTCTTCCTAATTAATTTGAGTAATTACGCATAATACAAGTAGTTCAAAACACCTTTTTATATACTGTTGTTGACGAAGCACGCTCAGTGGGCCTGCCTTATGTAAATGCCCCTAATGCTTACTCATTGGTGAGCACGGGCGAGCATTCCCCTCTGTGTACAATTAGCACTTTATTGCCGACGCCATTGGCCCGTGAGTACAATGCCTTATTTAGTACTGTTTCCCTTATGCAGTAGACGTATATTATGTAATAGCTTCCCATTTTACTTGAAGTTTAATATATCCTGTACCTCTCCTTAAATTTACATACCGAAAGACTAGAATCTCTTCTAGAATCTAGAGTATTTACTATGTGAAGTCTTTAATATCTTTTTGTAACCTTTTGCGTAAATAAATAAAACTATGAAATACTTTAAGAATTAGAAAACGGCTTGCTTATTACCTTGTCTCCAAATCCATTCCATGTTTGTGCAACTACAAAGGTTTCATGACAAGAAATTTCATGTTCTTTACTATTTTTCAAAGAGTGTAATATCACAGTGCTTTGTGTATAACATGAGTCGTGTTTAAAATGACTACGAGCAATATTTACACTATGTAAATGACAAATTATTTTATGTGATAATTTTGTATATCTTCCTCAATTTATCTAGAGGTAACAAAATAGATTAATTAATGGCAAGGAGCGTATTGGAAGGAGACTGCTGAGTTACGTTTATGAAGTACTTGTTAGATAAGTATGGTGAGTACCATACATGTACACGTATGACAAGTATATGATTTTTTTCAGGCATGTTTTCGTAGGGCCTTGCGCCTTCTACGTTGTTCCAAATATCGGTAACAGTAAAGACATCTGATGGCAACAGAACTTATGATACATAAAAAAACTGTGTTCTAGACAGACATAAAGAGCCTGCCCGTCGCTATTTTACCGGCTTTCTCGACTTAATCTCACCATGCTCATTCTTATACGGGAAATCCAAGATTGGAATGTTTCATTTTTCATATAACTGGGAGTGCGAACAAAATACCTGCAGTAGTGTTCCCGCCAGCTTATAATCTGGGTATTTTAGCGAATAATGAATAGATATCCCAGTGAGTGTGTTACACCTTACCCTAAGACCTTAACAACAGCGATCAAATTTTAATTAATCATTAATTAGGGTCCCATGTGGCTAACATAACGCTTTGCCAACGTTGCAATAAAAAATGTATTTTTTTACCTACAATCAAAAATCTACTAACTACATGTTAATTAAAATCAAATTATAAACGGTTAAAATTTTTATTATCTCCAAATGAATGAAACATATTTTCACATGTTAAAACAATGGCTACCGACAGTTGCTCGTTCTTTCTTATCGCTATATCGAACGAAGCCTTTCTTTGGTCGGACTACGTTTATATACAATTTTAATTTGTACATCCGTCCATTCAAGAAAGAGCTTTGAAACCTGCAATTGTCTAGCACATGGTATTTAAAAACTGGGGCATTTTGTTTGAGTTTTTGTGGTCGAGTTGGGGTATCTGGGGTCTGGGTGAATTGGTTGGTTAGAAAATATTTTTAAGCGTTATTTTAGTGGATGAAGTGAAGTAGGTATTAGATGTGAAGAGCGATGGTCACGCTGGTCGCAGGAAACGGTGGGATTCGGTTGATGTGGTTTTAATTACTTGGGGTAAACACTCCGCCCATGAATATGACTGATGCATTTCATTTGAATTATTGTTATATTTGTATTGCCCCATTTCTTTTATGCTGAAATTGGGGGTGGCAAACAATATTTTTTTTATAATAATAAAAGTCGATATCTACATACTTTTCCCACCAATTGTTTTCCTGACACATTGGTTCGAAGTTTTATAAGCAGTAAAAATGATTTGTGTTTGTTTGACACGAGTGTGAGAAGTTGAAGGTCACTAATTCAATTACAAGAGTATTATTTAAAATTTAATTGAATCTGTATTACACTAAAATTATAATTATAGAAGTAGTTACACATATTTAATTGGATAACGGGACACTCACGTAGGTATATATGGTCGGTCAATCCGACTCGAGTTTCGACCGCGTCCGGCGGCCTTTTTCAAGAAGAGTGCACGCACGCGACGGCTGCCCGTTTGGCACTTGTGTTTGGTTTCATTTTTAACCCCCGACAAAAAAAGGGGTGTTATAAGTTTGACGTCGATGTCTGTCTGTCTGTCTGTCTGTCGGTCTGTCTGTCTGTCTGTCTGTGTGTGTGTCTGTCTGTGGCACCGTAGAGCTCAAACGGATGGGCCGATTTCGATGCGGTTTTTTTATTTGAAAGTTAATATCCGTGCGGGTGTTCTTAGCTATGTTTGGTTAATATCGATTCAAAATGGCCGCCTCCACAAAATGGCGGACAAAATATTTCTTTACAACCTACCTCAATATGGGTATCAATTGAAAGGGCTTGACTAGTAGAGTACTAAACGCTATAACAAATTTCAAATCCAAGATGGCCGCCACCACAAAATGGCGAATTATATAATATTTTTCACTACTACCTCAATATGGGTATCAAATGAAAGGGCTTGATTAGTAGAATACTTTGCACTATGACAAATTTCAAATCCAAGATGGCCGCTATCACAAAATGGCGAATTACATTTCCTTTTTAACCCCCGACCAAAAAAAGGGGTGTTATAAGTTTGACGTCGATGTCTGTCTGTCTGTCTGTCTGTCTGTCTGTCTGTCTGTCTGTCCGTCCGTCCGTCCGTCCGTCCGTCCGTCCGTCCGTCCGTCCGTCCGTCCGTCCGTCCGTCCGTCCGTCCGTCCGTCCGTCCGTCCGTCCGTCCGTCCGTCCGTGTGTCTGTCTGTCTGTCTGTGTGTGTGTGTGTGTGTGTGTGTGTGTGTGTGTGTGTGTGTGTGTGTGTGTGTGTGTGTGTGTGTGTGTGTGTGTGTCTGTGTGTGTCTGTCTGTCTGTCTGTCTGTGGCACCGTAGAGCTCAAACGGTTGGGCCGATTTCGATGCGGTTTTTTTATTTGAAAGTTAATATCCGTGCGGGTGTTCTTAGCTATGTTTGGTTAATATCGATTCAAAATGGCCGCCTCCACAAAATGGCGGACAAAATATTTCTTCACAACCTACCTCAATATGGGTATCAAATGAAAGGGCTTGACTAGCAGAGTACTGTACGCTATAACAAATTTGAAATCCAAGATGGCCGCCACCACAAAATGGCGAATTATATAATTTTTTTCACTACTACCGCAATATGGGTATCAAACGAAAGGGCTTGACTAGTAGAATACTTTGCACTATGACAAATTTCAAATCCAAGATGGCCGCTACCACAAAATGGAAAATTACATTTCTTTTTTCACAACTTCCTTAATATGGGTATCAAATGAAAGGGCTTGACTAGTAGAATGTTGTACATATAACAAATCTAAGGTAGTCGGGGGTTAATCAAAATTTTTAATTTTGTTCTTGTTGTGTGTGAATTGTCCACCAATATTTATTTATTATTTGTATTGTTAGTACTCCTCACAGTGGCCGTTTGGGAAAATACTACATCGTTGCCAATATTCTATTGTCAAGCAGTAGAATGATATAACTCCTGTGTGCCAGTTTGAAAGACAATGATTCCAGAATAATATCAAGGCAAAGATAAACACCATGCTATCTCTATAATGATGTAGTGCAGTGCAGGCAGATAAAAGAACTCTTCATATTCAAGTAGTTGCGCAGTACTATGTTGTTATAGGTGGTGGTAGCTAAGTTATGGGTGGTTTAGTCGGAAGAACGGCGACTGCCGATCCAGACCCCCCGAGTTCGAATCCCACGCGCACCACTGTCTTTTCGAAGTCATGTGCGGAACTTAGAATGGTGATGGAAAAACATCTTGAGGAAACCGACATCTAACTAGAATCTTTCAAGGTCATGTGTCATCTACTAATGATTATGGCTTTGACTCTCTCCTTGTTAGAGATGGCCCTGATATGCAATGGGAATATTTAGTGGACTGCATGTAATATAACAAAATTATAGGTACCTATGCTATGTTGTTATAGGAAGGCCCCTCAAAAAATATATAGTGTCTTTTAAGTTTTAATTTCCCTCCCGAAATACACGAAATAATCAGCACATGTACATTTTATTTTCGGATCCATCCTATACCATATATATCCATCATATACATCCATATACCTCTATATATGTAAATACAGTATTTTACACACATTTTTTTTATCTACAAGTTTCGTATCATAATGGTCATATTTTAAAATTGAGTTGTCTCAGAGAACGTCTACGTAGTTACTTCTATATGAAAATATTTGCTTTCGACAGCTTATACGAGTATAAAGAATAGCGACACTGTTTAAGGAACCTGCCGAGAACCCCACCTGTCCATGGTTATCATTTTGGTCAGATTCTTTTTAACCAAACCATTCAAATTATCATGTGCCCTCGGACTAACGTATTCTACCTCCAGTATCGCAAGGTGTTTGAATATGATTAGCAGCTTGTCAAAACTGTGTGAGGGGTCTAATGTTATTCTAATGCAAAGGGTTGGACGCATTAAAACTTTGAGCTCAGCTAAGTAACCAGCTGTGGTTAAATATGTAATGTTATGTGCAGAAGAATATCTCTTTTTTAATACTTTTTGTTTTAATTATTTTTTCGGGATAAATATTAGCCCCATTTTAGCCAATTTCAGATTTTAATGTTTGTAAGTTCTAAATTTCATACTGATCTGTTCAATTGTGACAACGCAACGTTTGGATAACGATCATCAAACATTTAAACATCCATCTTTCAAATTTAGTAGGATAGTTATATTAGCAGGAAGTAAGTAAAACTACGGGAATGATCCGACTAGATTCATGTCGACTATCATAGATATTGACCAAATATATCATTCGCCAAGTCGCTCCCGTCCCTCCCTGCCGGGATATCCATGCGTCATCCATATGTTCACACCAACAGCAGACTTAACGATCAGTTAACAAGAACCTACCTAGAGTTATATTCATCACCCAAATATTTGTCCTGGTTGGGAGTCGAACCCACGACATCAGGCTCCACAGGCAATCTTACTACTCTTAACTTTAAGTGTTTAACCTGCTTCAATTTGTAAATTATTGTTATTTTGGTGTGTTCAATAAAGAGTATCTATCTATCTATCTATCTATATTAAAACACAATCAGATACAAATTAGCGTAACTTAAATAATATAAACGGTCATAAAACATGAAGTACTTATCGATAAAGGCCTAAGTGACGATATTTGTTGTAGATCACGCCAAAGATAGCCTCCCCTCGGTAAGCAGTTACAAACTACAGCTACGCAGGGGTGCTAAATCGTCCAGACGACGTATTAACATATCAGTTTTACGTTGTTTTACATAATTACCTTGTTTTTGTCATTTTGAATACTAACTTGAGCTGATGGTACGACGGACTGATGAACAATTTTGTATGTATTTTTTTTTTATGAAATGAAGGAACTAGAGAATTAGAGAACAGTGACAAATCATGTGCCTGATGGTAAATTATACAGTTCCTTGTTCAACATTATTTATTGTTAAATATGTCATTATTTACCTTCTATTTTCATCTTAGAACATTTTTATTTAATTTTTATTTTTATAAATTTTTATTAAAATTGGAGTGATTTATTGAATTTTTTTTTTATACCTAGTATGTACATTATCCAATACGCAAGTAACATGTAATTTGATTTGTATGTAGGTATGTCAATTATCCAAAGCCTCTGATTTATATTTAATTGACGTAGTAGCTAAAATTGCACACCCTGCTTTTTAAAACAATCTAAATCCATCTCTTAGCCAACAACCATAAGGGCAGGCAAATGTATTGATCATCCCGTCACTCATTTCAATAAAAAATCTTAAATTTAAATAATAATAATCACAAGCTCTGCTTAGTTTTGGGGTCAGATGGTGTTGTGTGTGAATTGTCCACCAATATTTATTATTTATTATTATTATTAATAATAATAAAATCTTTACTAAAAACCACAGAAACACAAGAAAAATTAACTATAAACTTAGACACTATCGGGTGAGGCTCTTAATAGGCGGCCTTATTGCTAAAAGCAATCTCTTCCAGGCAACCTTGCACGGAAAAGGAGATCAATTACATAAAATGTCCCTTAATTAACAAAAAATATTGTGATAAAAAATAATGTACTTAACAACCAAATAACTAATCTATTAAAATAAAAAAACTGAAACAACTACTAATAAAATAATACAACAAAATAAATAAATACTACCTAAATTAAAATAATTTCGAAGTAAGCTTTCTGTCGTTTGCACGCCAACTATTACTCTATACTACGCGAATCGTTCATTGTTACCTTACCTGTTACAATGTATGTTTATCGGAAACTGTCTATCAGAAAGACCCATACAAATAAAAACTTTTGCTCATGTAAAATCATGTATTGTAAATAATTGTTTTATCAACGTCAAAAGTTGCAATTTTTTATAACGTAACGCATCTATCAATCATGTAAATGAATAACCCCGAAGCGGTTCGGCGTCATATGCAAATCGTCATATCCCCTCGGCTAAATACGGTATCTAGCGCATCAGAGCTCCCATCGTTCGTCTTGTTTAAAATTCGAACCCCGCGGTTTCGATATGCAAATGACGAGCGACATTCGAATACAAAAAGATCGACGTTGGAATAATTCAGAGACAGAGTTTCAACAAAATGCTTGATGCAACCCACGCACACTCAAGCGATTTTAACAGACAATTGAACACCGCTGTAATCAGTGGTGTTCTTAACACCAAAGTTTGTTTGTGTGCGTTTATACCTAGATTATCCTCAAGTAAAATATAGTTTGAATTAAAATAAATAAATATTGGTGGACAATTCAAACACAACCCACCTGACCCCAAACTAAGCAAAACTTGTAATATGGCGGCCAGATAGCTGATATAATACTTATATAGTTGTAAATACATACTTATTATACATAGAAACACCCAGACATAGTGCAAATATTTGCACACATATTATACAATAATATTATAATATTACAATAGTGCAAATATTGAGTGCATTTGAATTCATCACACAAATATTTGCACTGGGTGGGAATCGAACCCACGACCCTCGGCTTCGCAGGCAGAGTTACTACCCACTAAGCCACGAGGCCAGTCAAATTCAATCCAGTCCAGGCCAGTCAATTCACTTTGCTAAGATAGTTTCTTAACACACATTTTCTTATTTTTAGACATCAAGACATCTTTTTGTAGATAAATATCGTAATTTTCATCTGTACTTAATGTGTTTCAAATTGAGTTGTTTTTTGTTAAAAACTGCGTTAACTTGTATGATAAAACCACTAAATCAAAAGAACTAAGTTGCGACAATACGGTATTTGACTAAGTTTGTAAAACCGTTTAAATGATTTTTGATTACATAATATACATACCACATGAATATTTCCGAAAGATCCACTGTTTTAACATTAAAAATAAATGCTTAAAGTATAAATTTCAAAAATCCCGCCAAAAATGTTGTGTCTGGTCATGTGACGCGCGTGACGTCACACGCCAGTAAATAAATCACTGTTCTCAAAAAAACCGTTTACTATAGGTGGCATATTTACTGGCGTGTGACGTCACTAGCGTTGCCATCCTTAACAGTGCGTTTACGTCGAAGATAAAAACTCAGTATTTTTTAAATTTTCATTGGCGTATTTCACAAAAAATACACACTATATCTCCGAAAATAGAGTGAAATATGTTTATTTAATGTATTATCTAATAAGATTAGCATAATTTATGCTATATTTTCAACATTGTCAAATACCGTATTCGAAAATCGTTAAAAAAGGTTATAATACCTAAAGGGTAATGGACATTGACAAAATCATTCCCCGTATCCCGTATAGTTATAGTAATTTTATCATGACTCACAACATATAGAATATAGCGAATATAAGAAAGAAACCATTATCAAAAGAAAGGATAGACATAACACGCATACTCATTATGAGCTCGTGTATAGAACTAAATCTGACTGACCTCATCTCTGACATCATTAATTTGATAAAGAACTTATTGCAACTCCTGAATAATCAAAAACAATTTAGTTTAGATAGCTCATGAGTTTCACACGTATTAAAACACCTACCAAGACAAACAGTCATTACATGACCTATATGACAAGTTTAGGCCGATACGAGCACGTCGTAGATTAAATTTGCTTATATAGAGTTCACAGATTGCTACTACCTCAGGCACTGTCTACAGATGTATTCTGTGACAAAAAGCTCGATCGCGGTGGCAGCGAGTAAATCAATCGATCAACGCCGGATATACTCGTAGGAATACGTCTTCATTGTGCTCATTAGCGTCGTCGAGCCCGGACCGCACCTGCCGAAGACATTCCGCAAAAACGCCTAAGAACTGAACACCCCTGTATTGAAGGAGCAACTCGAAATTGAACTTATTCACATGATTTGCATGTTTGTGAAGACCGATGATATAAATCGGTAGCCTTCACAATTGAAGTATGTATTAAAATATGCCTCTAAAATACGCATTCGTTTAGCATGCATCCCATTAAATGTTACTCGAGCCTTCTCTCGTAACGAGAGAGTCAAGGCGTCAATTCACGACGCTGGCTCAGTGTTTGCTCAATGAGTCATATTATTTGAAGACTCTAGGAATCATATCGGTTTTCTCACAATGTTTTCTAAACCGTTAATAAGTTAGTGGCATTACGTACATTACTTCGAATAGACAGTGGTGCGCGTGGAATTTGAGCCAGGTTCTGGATTGGTAGTTGCTGTTCTCCCGACTAGACCAGCCACTTCACCTCTATCTTTGCCCCGTCCCTCATACCATAATTGTAGAATCCTCTTTTTTCTCTTTTACCGCCATATTTCAAACACACAGCACAAGGCTTACGAGTGCAAAATAAATACTTCTAAAATGTGTACCAAGTCAAATTAGCGTAAATACTTACAACTTATAATGTCGAACGAACACACACAGAGACAAAATTTAGGTTCAGTGAAGTTTTATAATACGGGAGTTACATTTACAATATACAGAACGCTTATCAAACACCTCCGAGAAAGAATGAAGATAATAAAGATATGAATTAGATACATTTTGTTGTAAATGTTTTTACAAAAATATTTCAAAAACTTCTTGTCATCATATGAGAAAGAACGAAAAACGTCCAAAAAAGTTAGGTTGTTAAGCCAAATAATATTGTAATGTATGCCCATTAATGCGACGTGTTAAGGCCAGGTAGTTCTGTCAAATTAGGCAAACCTTGTCTCGCGACCGTCACCGACCGCGGAATCGGTGCCACAGTGCAGAAATAACATTAAAATATTGGACTATGTAATTTAAACTCATTTTTTGTTCATGATTTGTTTATACTAGTGATAACAATTTTGTGAATTGTGAAGTGAAAAGAGTTTTTTTTATATATAAACGAAGAAATATTAAAATATATCTATAGTAAACTCGTAGATATACAAAACTCAACCTTTTCTTTTTGGTCACACTATAAGTTGAGAATGGCTTTTCCAATTTCATGCATCTTTTTAAAATGGTTCCTAATAATTCACAAGTTCGTCAAAAATTAAAAAAAATGTGCTGAAACGTAATGAAAGGCCAGTAAAAATAGAAGGTTTTTTGGTCAACTTTGCACTAAATTTCTAATCCAATTTTTTTCTATGAGGTAAAGATCACTTACTAAGCATAAAATTACAAAATGCTCACAGATCCAGGTAGAGCTTCAAACGCCAATTGAAAAAAAAACTGTTTTTGCCGATATTTTGGAAACTATATATTTTGACAATAATTGTATATAATAAAATTTTGCATCTTTTGTTGCTAGTAAACTTTTTTTGTAAAACTTACCGTTTACGATTTATAACCCATTTAATGATACGATTGCGATGATGCCGATAATAGTGGATGAAAATGATGTGGTCTACGATGGAACTTTTTTCTCTAATAGAAACAAGCACAGTGTACGTCGTAACCCCAAGGTTCGAACCTTCGACAAAAACCTACTCTGGTAATGCGTTTCACAGCTTAGTTGTTCTTATTACAAAAATGGAGACCAAACTCTTCGTTCAACTCTTCAATCATGATGATGAACGGTGCTGTTTATTCGAGCAACGAGCAATATGATAGAATAACTTTAATTTAAAAACCCCGACTACAAAAAAATCTACACGTAAAAAAATATTACCTACTATCTAAGGACACTTTGGCGAGTCAGACTAGTCTTAGAATATCTTAGTTACCAAAATCCATCCAGCCGTTTGGAAGATATGTGGAAATAAAAGTTTTACAAACATAAAAGATACGCGCGAAAAACATAACCCTTCTTCCATTCCGGTAAAAATGGACATGTTTATGCTCCTGGGAACAGAATTCACATCTTATTATTTTTACATTGTTATCATCAAATTTGACATAATAAATCGTAATCGGTAAGTTCGAAAAAAAAGTTTACTGGCAACAAAAGATGGGAAATTGTATTTTCTACAATAATAATAGGCTTTATAACTGTTGCAGAATAGTGGCCAAAAACGTTTTTTTAGTTGGCGCTTGAGCTCCACCTGGATTTGTTATTGAAGTTATACTTCTTTAGGCGCGTTATGAAAAAATGATAAGAGTGAAATTTAAAGATGCGCGCGCACCTGTGACACAAAATTAACAGTATGAAGTTGTCTGCTTAAGGTGGTTCGATTTTCATACTAATCTATTTGACCATTCAGACGCGAAGACGCGCGACTTTGCCAGCTCGTGACATACGCGGGTAACGCGCTGTTGCCGCTCTTCTCTGTCAACTTTGCTCAGCTGGCTCAGCTCAAGAATCAAATAAATTATTGAAAGATTGGACAATGTATTGCCAGTATTTGAATGTTATATATTGGATACATTTTCGGTGGCGATAAATTTAATAAAATAAAAGAAGTATAACTTCTCACGCGTGTACATAAGTACAAGCACCCATTTTTATTATTTTGTGATTTTATGCTCAGGAAATGATTCTAAACCTTTTATAAAAAATACAAATCGGAAATTTAGTGCAGAGTTAAATTCTACGAGTAATTGTACTGCTTAAAAGGCTTCTTATCAAATTTGGTCGAGTGTCTAAATTTCTATGAACAATATTAACATTTTCATACAAAAAAGAACAATACATTTTGGTGGTGTCACAAACTTGGAAAAGAATTAAAAAAATAAAAATTCTAACAAAACCAAACGTGTATCTATGGAAAGGTGTTCAAAATTGTATTGAAGTTCCTAAAATTTTGTTTCTAAACTGAATAGTTTGCGCAAAAGTCTCTTCCAAAGTGATAAAATCTGTATGTGTGGACTTTTCTTCCAAGTACTAAGTACCTTACTACCAAAGAATTTACCTAAATACAAATACAAAAATCTTTATTGCTGTTTGCAGGTAAGATAAGATGATACAAAACATTTAAATAGTTGACCCATACAAACTGGCTTCTTCTTCTAGAGGCATGCAATATGTCTGGCAACGCAGTTTTTCTGAATTTATACAATGATAATAATAGTCAGCTGATAAAGTCTTCTTCTTCTTTTTTCATTTTTAACTTTTAATCGGTTGGATCATATACTCGTATGTCATCTGATTCATCGACTATTAATTTCTGGCTTCTTTCCCGTTGTGTTATGTTAGTGTGATATGTTTGATGAGTACAATTACGCCAACGTCTTGTGCTTCAGCAGGATAATGTTATGGACTTTGACAAGTGTGTGGTTTCATGTAGAATCCAAGGTCTTGCAGTAGTAGCTCTTGCAGTTCAGCCGTGTGAGCAATGTCAAAAAATGTCATTATGTATAGAAAAATCAAAAAATAGTAATTAAAAATAATAATTCAATATGTATATAATAAAACAATGTCAATGTGTATAAAAGAATGTCAACATGTATAAAATTTAATATTTGTATACCTACTCAAATGGCAATTATATTAGGGGATTTACGCAAAGGATTTCTCCCCTCTCATTATTTCCTTATCCCGATCTCTGATTTAACGGACGAATATTTTATCGATACTTAGCTATTTTCCATTGCATCCGCATTGAATTTTTTACTGATGTGTTTTCGACGTCAGTTTTTTGAGACTCCCCTTTTGGTCTACAACATAAAGTAAACAGCGTACTAATTAGTATCAGCGTCTATTTGCAATTCCAATGAAAACGGTATCAAAAATCAAGATCATAGCGTGCTTCACTAGTAATACCTACTGATATTGTTATACTGTGGCACTATGATCGTAATATTTAAAATTTATCGGTTGTCAAAATTGCAAAATCAAGCACAGGCCCGTCGTTCGTGAGCGCCGAAACGCGACTGATTAGGCCTGCCGAACGGCGCGCTATATATATG
Organism: Ectropis grisescens; assembly: GCA_017562165.1. NCBI lineage: Eukaryota > Metazoa > Arthropoda > Insecta > Lepidoptera > Geometridae > Ectropis > Ectropis grisescens. Next base: position 15,217,549 of record CM029779.1, read on the forward strand.
GTAGATATTAAAACATAGTGAATAACTGATACTTTTTAACAAGTCAAACTCTGCAAATGCATCTATAACTTTTTAGTGGCTTTCGTTGAGTACAAAAATTTAGTAAAAAATTCATTAGTTTAGTCATAAACTTGAAAAACTTTTGAAAAGGGTAACTTTGGGATTTTTTCTATCGAGTAAAATTCATTAAACCGTGTTACTGACTGCGAATTGCACTAGATTAGATCCTTAACTATTACATATATTTTTTTCAGAGTTTAATACACTATTTTAAAGGTCTTAAAGTTGTTTTAAAAATTCAAAATTACGGCCCACACGCCCTTAAACGCCGCTGTGCTATTATACTTTATACGTGGACGGTATGTATTTTAGAGTAATATAGCACTTGACACCACGGCTGGACATGGTGTCTCTACCGACTAAACTACGTCCTCAGGTTCCACCTTTTCTCCTTACGAGAACACGGGAACGCTCTCGTATTTTTTCTCGAGAACCCGCACGTGGCTTGCTCGTTTCCAGATCCTTCTCTTGGGCGCAAATTCTCTGAAACCAAAACACTGGACCACCTAAACTAATTAAGTCCATATTTTACCTTGCTGGCCAAAAGCAGGTTAACAGATTTACGACTACGCTCTTTCGTGGAAAAGTTTCCTCACGATATTTTCTTTGCTGTTAAAATCAGCGGTGGAGACAAAATTGTACATCTGCACTTGGAAAAATACCCAGAGGTTACGGTGGGGTTCGAACCCATGACTTCAAGGTTGTGAAATCAAGCATTCTCAACACAGGACTAAATTAAATAAAGATAACGTTAAAATAACCATACAGATTCTAGACGATTGGTGCTTTGCAACTTTGTTTGAAGTGACAACTTCTTTTGGCGCGCCACAGATGCTCACGGCCACGCCCTCTGGTTTCACCCGCATAGTTTCCAAAGTAAGTTATCAAATTCTGAGTTACAAGTTTTCATGTCTATCAGCAGTTCCTATGACTGCCAATTTTTTTGCCAATGACACTATAAATCTATATGATAAATTGAGTTAGAAGAAGTTTACTTCCACTACAGATAGATTACCTTCATTTCTTTTAACACTGACAAAACTATAACGTATAAGTATCTACAAATTAACCATTAATATATTAAGGTGAATTAAGTTTTGTAGCCATTTCAAAAGATATTATATTTAAGTCAGTTATAAAGAGAAGTAGATCGACAAGTCGCCGTTTGAGTTAAGTATAGGTCAAGAAAACCACAAAACTCCCAAAGAAACTAACCGACTATGACGCAAAATTAGTTAACAACTGCGGCGTTAATCTAATTATAGAACATTAGAAAGATATTAGCAGGAGAGGACACACGCACAATCATCGTTTTTTTCCAGTTTCAATTTATTGAGCCACTCGTGGCGTGTAAAAACACAATAGCATTCGATTGAGACCGTTACAAACCATTATGGTATTAGCCTGCCTAATTACAGATCAAACGCTGTGACCACAAAGGCTTCATCTTGAAACGCGTTTCGACTTTTGTGTCGTAAATTCACACCGCGAGAGGTGTAGTTTAGCGGTTTTTAAATTGCTTTCTGTTCCGCGTAATATCAGTTAAATACCAGAGGAACAATGGGGAAACTCGCATTGTCTACGCGGTCCGCTCGCCAGATTTGATGTATCCAGCGCAATTCATTCAATTTTAATTAAGTTCAATTACTTTTTGCTTTATTTTAGAAAATATGTTCTGAATAGCAAGTAGGAGAGTAATTGCGTATTATGTTCCCTGAGTAATTGAAGGGCCGCATACAAATCATCGTGAAGGTACAGCCTGGTGTCAGCGTATTGTTGAGCGTCTGACCTTGCCTGTGCATTATCTTTTGTAACGATTTCATACGCATACTTATTAGCTGTCTTTACTCCATTTCAAGCAATAAACCGCGAAACCGCAAATACTTCCGTATTTTTGTTGTGATTTTTTTCATTGTTGCTATAAATATGCGAACTGTTTCGAATAGCTACGGGTACGTACCTACTTATTAGCAGTGAAGTTTCTTTGAACAATTCAAAAAACATGTACGTTTTAACTTCAAGGGGATCCATTCACTTTATGCAATTATCCATTATTCTTGTAGATGTTCTCACGAGTATTTTACAGATATGAAGACTGCGATTTCGAAAAATGTTCACAATACATGTGTTAGTTAATCTTGCAATGCTTGTACAATTATGGTAAATAACTGGAAGATAAAAAAATACTTAATATAACAAAAAATACAACACTGTGTTGATTAGTTCCAAAGTGCTACTTTTGCAGAGAACAAAAACCAACATAAACTTTAGGTGTTGAAAATAATTACTAAGTAAGTATCTGATTTTAGTATATTTGAATTATATTCTTACACTTGTTTAATTATATTAAATCACAAATTACGTATCAGTTTGAGACATTTCAAAAATATTACGAAACGATACACATTTTAATAAAGAAAATAATAACTTGTTCGCGCTATTTCCAGTCTAAAAATGCCAATACTCCTGGCAGAATTACCCCTCGGAATGGCAATTGCAATTACTTTTCAATCCTCTTCAAGTATGCACTTTAGAAATAGTTTTGTGTAGCTTTGTTTATATTTGAAATAACACGTTTTTTGATTCATTTTAGGAATTGTATATTTTAAATGAATGAATTCTCATCCTCAGCGCTCATTTGCTTGTAAAATTTCATTTTGGTATGTAATATTTGTTTCACTGGGTACTACTATGAACCTAATTTAATACGAGTATATAGTTAATAAAATATAATGTATTTTCGCGCACTAGTGCAGTCTAATCATGATATTGCATATACACATCGTAAAATGTTAATACCGAATAGAAAGGACTACACAGCATAAAATTGCTTAGGTCATTAAATACTGTCGTCGACACGTAACCAACGTATAGAATAAGCCTTATTAAGGGGCTTTATCGGGTCGTACGTACGTGTAGTTCAGTATATTTACGACCGTGTGTAAGTATATGCCTTAAATCCGAGCACCAGCGGGTAAGCCATAAACGTAGTCAACCGTCCATTTTCCCGCTATCGCGACCGCGACGTTGGACACGCAGACCCTTACTATTAACCAACAACAAACGACCCTAACCACCCAATCACATCAAACAAAAATGAGTCGTATCCTGTTTACATTGAGCTCCATTTTCAAAGCGTTTACTTTTGAGTTTGTGACGTTTTTTGTAAGTTAGTGGGTATTAGCATAACGACCCGAGCGCCCCTTAACGCAGCATGCTTGGTCACTCTGCTCCCCAACGCGGCTCGCAATTTCCATCGGGGTTTTCCTGAAAACGCTGCGACGGTATGTTAATGAGACTATTATAATATGAATAGGTTAGAAATATTAGCTGAGGTTATTATTTAGGACTAAGTAGGTTAACTGCTTTCACGAAAGGAATATGTACACGTACATGTGAGCTGTAAGGCACGCAATTAGATTACCCTCTGAGATACCTAGAGCACAAAAGTAGAGAGCTATTTACTGATTTTAATCATCGGGGCACGTACATACTAACATTTGTTTACCGTAAGTAGCTCTACAATTGAAATGGTTTATTAAGAAAAGTTAAAGTGTCAAGTTTTAGTGTAGTTTGGAAAGTGAAAACAAAAGATTTTTTTTTCACTTAAGTACAAATAAATTTAGTTTGATCAACAATAAATATTCCATAGTTAAAAGTCCTTTCCTGGTAGGTACAAGCTATAGTTAGTTCGAGACTAGATGCGTTTTGTATAAAATCAATGCTTTATTTACTTATTTATTTTAAACGATAACATAAATCTTCTGTAAACAAAAAACAAAACAAAAAAGAAAAGTCCAATTTGCAAAGATACTTTCGACGCTTGTGACTAGTCAAAATAACTCAAAGAAATAAAAACGTACTGTGGAATTCCGCATTCCAATTCCGAATACTTGAATTAGCCTCAAATGTCTATACGGTAAGTGAATATGGTAAGTATATGAAATGCTTCCAGGTTTGTTTCGAGTCTGCTTTTGCGTATGCTACACATATAAGTTTAAGTATAGCTATTTATTACGCTTGGGCCAGTAAGGTCTTGCGCTTTCTGCGCTATCCCAAAGTTTGGTAGGCTGTAATGTTGCGGTCATCTGAGGACAACTACCACAGGCCCCTTCATAAATAGCGGAAATAAAAATATTTATGACAAAAGTTTCAAATATTAGATGCCTATATCTCGGCAGATACTGCTAAACTACATTAAATGCCTTTTTATGGACCCTATGGCTGAAATGGTATCCACTACCTAACTACGAGTATAACTAAACGCTACATATATCATCAATCAACGTAGGTAGGTATATCAACGTCGCTGGTCGCTGGTAAAACTCGCTTTTCACGTAAATCCAATTTGTGTGGCTCGTCTGTAAGGGCGAGTCGTGGCTGACCGTTATTATTCACTTGTTATGACATCTCATTTTCATATAATCGGTGTACCAGCATCAGTACTGAAAACTGCAGTAAGGAATCTCTACTAAAATATTTTTTAAATACTGGGGTCACATATGGGTAGCTTTAGTAAAATTTACTATTAATATTTATGATGATGGTATAAGGAAGTCAAAAGTGGCTCCAAATAGTTCATGTAATACAATTTTTTTCTATTATTATATTTAGCCCTTTCAATGTCCCGTGTGTTGAAAGGGCTAAATATAATAATCTCTATATATAAATCTGCTCCTAACCAAGTAGGAAGGTTTTGCCCACAGTTCACTACTCTGGCCAAGTTGTGGGGTGGCAGACTTCACTTGTCTTTGAAGAGTTAAATCTGCTCCTACAAGTAGTCCTCACGATTAACGTTAGGGACATTATGGAGAGTGTGCAACTGATCTACATGATCTAATACCACCTTGCCCATTTTCTATTGGACTGCTCGTAACTCGAGAAAGTTATATTGTTTTATAGTTGATGTCAAAGAGACGAACGAAGAGGTTTGACTCTATTTTTGAGGTAAGAACATCTAGACTGCGGAATGAGTTGTCTGAGTGGATTTTCCCCGATGGCCATAATCTTGCTGTCACCAATAGATAACAGAAATCAGATAGAGCTCTGTAATGTCTTCAAATTGAGAGTGAATTGATTTCTTCTAGGTAAGAAAACTTCTTTGTAGACCGCATCGAGATGGCGGTCATGTGCAAACCTATTAATGAATTCTATTAAAGATAATGGTGCACGATGTATCCGAAACAGTCGTTCTGTTGCATAAGCCAGCTGTAACTTTCAGTCAGTTTCGGATTAAAATAGACCTTTATCCAACTCATTTTCACTTCATTTTCGTATAGTAGGTAATTGTCTAACGGTATGATTTTTATTTGTAATCTTGAGGTGCTCTTCTCATATTTATCATGAATATAAGCTGGTTTGTTTTATTGAAATGCAGAATGTCTTTTGAATTAAATATATCGCACGTGTTTGAAATAAGAAATCAAGAGAAGCATTTTAGATTATATTTTTATCAGGCTTTCTTTTTAAATAAGAACTCTTCAACGTAGACCGCATCATCGTTGAACATCTGGCGGTCTAATGAAAATCGATTACACATCGAAACATAATAATCGATTTAAAAAATGCAGTTTACTGTTAGTTATCAGTCTTGATACTGCGCATACTGTAACTGCACAATGGCTGATGCGTGAGGCAACCACGCCACTGTAGGCTATTCACACGAAACTACTCCTATCTTGATCGACGCTGGCCTATGAAAAAGCGAGCGCTAATTAAAAAATAAACTATTCCTAAGATGGTTTGTAATTTACGAAAGCGGCCGGAAGAGATTTGCCCCTTTTGCCGTCGAGCGGATGCTAGCTTGACGTCGCTTCGAACGGCCTGTCTATTGTTTACAATGGACGTGTAAGTAATTAAATGGGAAATGAGATAGATACCCATAGATGAAATCAGCTTTTCATATCTATACTTAATCGTATTTTTTTTTTAACTAGTATAGGTTCGCACTTGACCACCATCTCGCCTGATGTTAAGCGATGATGCGATCTACGATGGAGCGTGCTCACCTAGAAGAAACCGATTCACTCTCGATTTGAAGACACCAAGATTGTAACCATCGGGGAAAACCCACTCAGGCAACGTATATATGTTCAACTTGGCGCAACTCTAACTGTATCTTTAATTGTTTTTTCAAAGTCGTAGTCCTTCCTCATATATCACAATTTGGTTAGTTTTTACTGCGTTAGCTAGAAAGATGATATATTATACTTGCATAAATTACTTTGACATTTTTTAATTTTATTATTTGGCTTTCACTTCGATTTTGCAAAATTTTGCAATTACCGAAAATACATACCTAGGTATTCTTCATCAAAAATCAAAATTTGAACATTTCCGATCTCTAGTTAAACATACATTAATCTCTGTGTAATAAAATCTGAAATAAGCTTAATTTTGTCTTTTTTAGTTCAATCAGTTTCCTTATAAATCCACTCAAAAAGTTAAATCCAAAATGATGGCAAGCATCACGTCTGGCCATGACAGCACACTGTCACGCATATGAAACATTCAATTCATTATCTATCACTGCACTGCACTGCACTCTCATCATCCAGAGATTTAAAATAACATAATAAATCTACGCCCTGTAATTTTTCTGGAATCATTGCCCTTCAAACCGGAACACAGTAATGTTTGCATATTACTTTGGCGGTAGAATAACTGACAAAGGCGCAGTTCTTCCTTAGGCGGTCTCTGCAAACAGTCCAACCATAATATAACGGTATAACGTCTAACCTAACCATTAGATGCAATGCATTTCCTAAGCGAGTTTCAGTGATCCTGTTGCAAGATAAGCCAACATCTACATTTTCCAAGCACCACAATGTGTTATTGGAAAGCTCCTCGGCAGTGCGAAATATTTCCATTCGTTCTGGCTGAAAAGTGTGCGAAGCGGTTATTTGCATGGCCTGCACCGCTTTGTGCATATCTATGCATATCGCCGTTCCGAAACCCATTGTGCCCAGCGCAGACCGCGAAGCGAGCAAAATCGCCTCCTTTATTTGCGAAATGTGTACTGGTAGCAAAAACATAAGATAGTCTGAAAACGAACTCTCCTGCAGTTGGCTCCTTTTTCTTCACTCTAAATAATAGAATCGCGATTAACATATTCGTGTTAAATATTTTACGACCTATTTACACCTACCAATTTTTAGGAGTGGTAGGTGTAGTAAGTACCATGCCTTTGCCAGTTATTCTTCCGCCAAGCAGTAATGTGCAAACATTACTGCGTTCCAGTTTGAAGGGCAATGTTTCAGGGAGAAATTACAGGGCTTAGAGATATAATATCTTAGATCTCTGGGCGACGCGCGCAGTGCAGTGCTAGGTAATGATTTGGACTCTTCGCGTTCCAATAGCTGCGTGTTACTATGTTGTTATGTGGCAGGCATGTTGCTTACCATCAGGCATATGTCCTGATTGTCACGACACATTTTGTTTAAAAAAAAAAACAAATTCACATAAAAAAAACATAATACAACAGTTTGTCATATCGTTTCGCTGGAGAGCGAGATGACGTTTTTAAACAACTCGACCGTAAATATTTTTTTATGATATTAGAGTATAAACATAACACACAACTAACAGTAAGTATCGATAATGTAACGGCTGGTCTAGTCGGGGGAACGGCGCCTGCCGATCCGGAGACCCCGGGTCCGGAGCCGTGTGGGGGCCACACGCACCACTGTGTTTTCGAAGTCATGTGCGTAATGCCGCTAACTTAAAACGGTGAAGGAAAATATTTTGAGAAAACCGACAAGTACGTAGAAACTTTTGAAGTCATGTGTCATCCACCAACCCGCACTGGGCCAGCGTGGTGGATTATGGCCTTAACTCTCTCCTTGCGAGAGAAGGCCCGAGTCCCAGGAGTGGGAACATTTAGTTGGGCTGTTGTTGATCAACAGTATTAATACAACAAGTACATACGGACGCCTCATCTTAGAAAACAAACATGCCAATAGAAGCGCAACATAACGAGCCAACCGTGTTCCCACTGCTGGAGCTTGGGGCTTTCTCTCACAAGGAGTCAAGGCCATATAATTCCTGATGTACTCAAAAGACATCATTAGAGTACCTACATGCCAGGTTTTTCAGTATATTTTCTTTCATCGTTAAAGTCAGTGGTGACAGCTTACTTAAATTTGAAAAATACTCAGGGGAGCAGGCGGGATTCGAACCAACATCTTAACGATTGTGAATCGGTCGGTGTCACCACAGTTTGTGGATGACACACGCCCAAGATTTTAGGTACTATATCGGTTTCCTCACGATGTTTACCTTCACCGTTGTAGTTGCTTCACGCACATGACTTCGAAAAGACAGTGGTGCCCGTGGGTTTGTACCCGGGGCAGCGTCTACTAATCAATTGGTGGCAACCACAGTGCAAACTGTGCTCATCACCAGTTTGTTGAGTTCTCTGTTCTGTGATTTCTCTAGAAATGTTGCCCGTCTAACCAAAACAGTAACGATTACACATTACAGCTTGGTGGTAGAATAACTGGCAAAAGTAATAATTGTATGGTCACCATTCCACACAACGGTTGAAGAAAAGAAAAAAGATACAAAAATGTATGTACATTAACTTAATTCTTGCATTCAAATTATGTTTCAGTAAGAGATGTCGCAGCATAGCGCAGTTTTTAATCCCCGACCAAAAAAAGAGGTGTTATAAGTTTGACGTCGATGTCTGTCTGTCTGTCTGTCTGTGTGTGTGTCTGTCTGTGGCACCGTAGAGCTCAAACGGATGGGCCGATTTCGGTGCAATTTTTTATTTGAAAGTTAATATCCGTGCGGATGTTCTTAGCTATGTTTGATTAATATAGATTCAAGATGGCCGCCGCCACAAAACGGCGGACAAAATATTTCTTCACAACCTACCTAAATATGGGTATCAAATGAAAGGACATAAAACCATAAAAAAATAAAATCCAAGATGGCCGCCACCACAAAATGGCGAATTATATTATTTTTTTTCACTACTACCTCAATATGGGTATCAAACGAAAAGGCTTGACTAGTAGAATACATTGCACTATGACAAATTTCAAATGAAAGATGGCCGCTTCCACAAAATGGCGAAATACATTTCTTTTTTCACAACTCCCTTAATCTGGGTATCAAATGAATGGGCTTGACTAGTAGAATGTTGTACGGATAACAAATCTGAGGTAGTCGGGGGTTAGTCAAAATTTTTAATTTTGTTCTTGTAAATCTTATACTAAAACAACTTTACTATACCTATATCGTACTAACATAGTGTAATCTTGAAAAACAAAATTTACAAGTCTAAGAAAATCAAAATGTCTAATACTTTAGACGTTATTTTTTACCTAAAAATATGGAAAAACTTGTTTCATGCAACCTTTTCTTCCAACCGTACATTATACTCACCCTTCACTCGGCGTGTGTACTTTCAGCATAGTCTACGAGTACTTGCCTCTGTAGAAACAGCATGTGAAATGACGATTAAGAACAGTTGTAAGTACCCTTTGTTTGATCACAGGAGATAACAGGAGCTATTGTAGACTGACAGAAGAACTATTTAACGGTATCACTAAATATGAACATTTAAATGGTCATGTACCTAAGTGGTAAGGTGTATTGGCCATCCGGTAGCGAGAGCATCGCAGCGTTACGTTATAGGTTTAAATCTTGTTTATTTTGATTATTTTTTAGGTGCAAATATGTACTTATATTGTAAAAATCGCCTGACACAGAAATCTGTAATTTTGTTGCTTTTGCTTGATGCGAAAGCTAACAGGTAATAATTGGTTCGAGCTCCACGACCACGACGAGTTTCTACCGAACGACATTACTATTCAGGAATGGTTTGTGAAACTATAAAAAAAAGAAGTGTGGCATTAGGGGACTGCCGCGGTAAAGCTATTGCATTTTTATCAATATAAGCAATAGGGATGTTAACAATTTTTCGGAATTGCTTTTATTTTGAAGAGTGCCATTTGTTTACCTTAAAAAATATCACGGGAAATCCGTTAAGTTGGCAACACTGCTAAGAGCATTTAGTCTGTAAAGCTGATACAAATAAGATTCAAAGTCGAATGACCGAGTGGGGAGGACGGCGTTATGGTCTTCCATCCCTCTTTCTTGTGAACATAAGAAAGAGACGCACGGTCACTAAAATTCGGTCCCCAGGCCCGCGATAAAAGCTATGCAATAGCTTAAAAAATGTACATATCGTAATATCAATCGAGACTGAAAACCATATATTTTCAGTTATCGTTCGTTCGTGAATCCTGTCATCAATGAATGTGTGCATGGCTTCGTGAGTTTGGAGAAGCAAGTCGGTAGGTCGGCACGGTTAATGTTGTATGCCCCGGTGACAAACCTATTCGAAGACCAAATGTAACCTTATTCAGATGAGAATATCTTCGATTTCTAATGAGATGTCATATTCTTCTGTGTTCGTGACCACGGCTGTTATAACGCAACCGACGAAAACGAAATACATCGGAATGCATTTAAAAATAATTCAAGTCGCGATAAAGCTCTTTGGAATGGTTTCAATAAGCCAATAAGTAAGTAGGTAAATAGTGTTGTGGGCACTGGGTTTACTGGTGAAAGTACAAATTTTGAGGAGAGCATTCTGTTTCAAACAAAAATTTATTTCAAAAACATGTGGCATCTGCCAACTTGCGCTTGGAAACGTCAGGAACTGAGGACTCTATCGTTGTCAGAGAAGGCTCCACAGAAGGCACGCGCGGTAAGTGTATGAAATTAGCTGTTTATGCAATAATAAATAGTGATATAGGTAATTCTTTTGCAAAGTTCACCTGGGTAAATATTAAATATTTACTTGTTATTGTATCACTAAGTTATACTGAGCATACATTTCCATTCTCAGGGAAATAGGATAAGCATTGTTTCGTGTGATGTTAGAAAGGGCTGTATGGAAAAGTATCAAATGTCTATCAATATGGTGGCTAAATGGTTGAATAATAACCTTTTGACCCTCAATGCTACGAAAACCAAATTACTCGCATTTCATAAATCCCGAAAATCAGAACCTCCTAACGATTTTCACATTAAGGCCAGGTAGTTCTGTCAAATTAGGCATTTCACGCTGTCTTGTTCTCGCGACCGTCACCGACCGCGGAATCAGTGCCACAGTGCAGAAATAACATTACAATATTTGACTATGTGATTTAAACTCATTTTTTGTTCAAGATTTGTTTATACTAGTGATAACAATTTTGTGAATGTGATCAGAGTTTTTTTGATATATGAACGAAGAAATATTAAATTTATCTATACTCGTAGATATACAAAACTCAACCTTTTCTTTTTGGTCACACTAAAGTTGAGAAAGGCTTTTCCAATTTCATGCATCTTTTTAAAATGTTTCCTAATAATTCACAAGTTCGTCAAACATTAAAAAAAATATGCTGAAACGTAATGAAAGGCCAGTAAAAACAGAAGGTTTTTTGTTCAACTTTGCACTAAATTCCTAATCAAATTTTTTTCCATGAGGTAAAGATAAACTTACTGAGCATAAAATTACAAAATGCTCACAGATCCAGGTAGAGCTTCAAACGCCAATTGAAAAAAAACTGTTTTAGCCGATATTTTGGAAACTATATATTTTGACAATAATTGTAGAAAATAAAATTTTGCATCTTTTGTTGCTAGTAAACTTTTTTTGTTAAACTTACCGTTTACGATTTATAACCCATTCAATGATACGATTGCTATGATGCCGATAATAGTGGATGAAAATGATGTTGTCTACGATGGAACTTGTTTCTCTAATAGAAACAAGCACAGTATACCTTGTAACCCCAAGGTTCGAACCTTCGACAAAAACCCACTCTGGCAATGCGTTTCACAGCTTAGTTGTTCTTATTACAAAAGTGGAGACCAAACTCTTCGTTCAACTCTTCAATCATGATGATGAACGGTGCTGTTTATTCGAGCAACGAGCAATATGATAGAATAACTTTAATTTAAAAAACCCGACTACAAAAAAATCTACACGTAAAAAATATTACCTACTATCTAAGGACACTTTGGCGAGTCAGACTAGTCTTAGAATATCTTAGTTACCAAAATCCATCCAGCCGTTTGGAAGATATGTGGAAATAAAAGATTTACAAACATAAAAGATACGCGCGAAAAACATAACCCTTCTTTCATTCCGGTAAAAAGGGACATGTTTATGCTACTGGGAACAGAATTCACCTCTTATTATTTTTACATTGTTATCATCAAATTTGACATAATAAATCGTAATCGGTAAGTTCGAAAAAAAGTTTACTGGCAACAAAAGATGGGAAATTTTATTTTCTACAATAATAATAGGCTTTATAACTTTTTCAGAATATCAGCCAAAAAACGTTTTTTTTCGAGCTGGCGCTTGAAGCTCCACCTGGATTTGTTATTATTTTGTGATTTTATGCTCACGAAATGATTCTAAACCTTATATATAAAAAATACGAATCGGAAATTTAGTGCAGAGTTAAATTCTACGAGTAATTTTACTGCCTAAAAGGCTTCTTATCAAATTTGGTCGAGTGTCTAAATTTCTATGAACAATATTAACATTTTCATACAAAAAAAAAGAAAAAACAATAAATTTTGGTGGTGTCACAAACTTGGAAAAGAAATAAAAAAAGTAAAAATTCTAACAAAACCATACGTGTATGAAAAAGTGTAGGAAAGGTGTTCAAAATTGTATTGAAGTTCCTAACATTTTTTTTTCTAAACTGAATAGTTTGCGCGAAAGTCTCTTCCAAAGTGGTAAAATCTGTATGTGAGGACTTTTCATCCAAGTACTAAGTACTTTACTACCAAAGAATTTACCTAATGGCAGATAAATGCAAGTTAGGTATCATTTATGATACCTAACTTGCATTTATATTAGGGGATTTACGCAGGGGATTTCTCCCCTTTTATTATTTCCTTATCCCGATCTCTGATTTAACGGACGAATATTTTACCGATGCTTATCTATTTTCCATTGCCTCCGCATTGAATTTTTTACTGATGTGGTATCGACGTCAGTTTTTGAGACTCCTTATTGGTCTACAACATAAAGTAAACAGCGTACTAATTAGTATCAGTGTCTATTTGCAATTCCAATGAAAACGGTATCAAAAATCAAGATCATAGCGTGCTTCACTAGTAATACCTACTGATATTGTTATACCGTGGCACTATGATCGTAATATTTAAAATTTATCGGTTGTCAAAATTGCAAAATCAAGCACAGGCCCGTCGTCCGTGAGCGCCGAAACGCGACTGATCAGGCTGGCCGAACGGCGCGCTATATATATGGTAGATATTAAAACATAGTGAATAACTGATACTTTTTATCAAGCCAAACTCTGCGAATGCATCTATAACTTTTTAGTGGCTTTCGTTGAGTCCAAAAATTTAGTAAAAAAATTCATTAGTTTAGTCATAAACTTGAAACAACTTTTTGAAAAGGGGTAACTTTGGGATTTTTTCCTATCAAGTAAAATTCATTAAATCGTGTTATTGACTGCGAATTGCACTAGATTAGATCCTTAACTATTACATATATTTTTTTCAGAGTTTAAAACACTATTTTAAATGTCTTAAAGTTGTTTTAAAAATTCAAAATTACGGCCCACACGCCCTTAAGGTGCATTCCTGTTCTGCCAAACCGAGTAACAGCTCCCCCGGATTGTGTAGCTGCGTACCTATCAGCCGGGTTGATAGGATTCGTTATCTTGGCGTTGAGTTGGATGAGACACTTTCATTCAAATGCCATATTTCCAAACTTGCGGGAAGGATCAGAAAATTCATTTACGTGATGAAGTGTTTGCGCTCCTCCTGCGATCTGAAGACTCTCACGATGATTTATATGTCACTGGGTCAATCGATTTTAATCTACTGCAGCCTGGCTTGGTGGGGTGCTGCCAAGACCATCATGTTGGAGCTTGAAAGAGCCCAACGTGTAGTATTGAAAACCATGCTGAGGAAACCTTTCAGGTTCCCCACGCGTGAGTTGTATAGGGAGGCCGCTGTCCCTTCAGTACGACAGCTGTTCATCCAAAAAGCAGTACTAAAAATTCACAAGTCGCTGAAGGGGTCGAGTTGGCTCGCAGAGGTGACATCGAGAAGAGTTTTTAGACTACCAGTTTGCGATATTAGGTCTGCTTTTGCTACCAGACATCCTAAATATCTGCTTCCACGAATCTATAATGAAACTGTCAAGGCTCTCCCTTTCATCAAGTGTGAACGGTTCACGAAAGTAAAGCGAGTGGTTCGTGAATGGTTAGGGTCTTTGTCGTATGAGGATACTGAAAACTTTATCACTCGGATACGCTCAGTGTTGTGATTGGGCTCTATTTTAATCTGCCACAACTTGAGGTTGGAAACGAACTGGCACTCGTTTGATTTCGACTTAGTCATACTTATTCATAGTCTATCTCTCTGTCACTTACAACACAAACACATACGTACACCCTCTCCCTCATACACACACACACACATACACACCCTCACACACATGCACCCACTCTCACCCTCACACTACATCTTCTTCTAGAACTGGGATTTGACCAAAATAACAATTTTGATACCCCTACTGTGTTTATACTTTCGTTCCCTGGCTTCCACAGCACGGGCCACCGAGCCTAGTGTGGGGCCGAAGGCTAACTCTGGGAACATTTATGTATTTTCTTGTGATAAATTTAAGCATTTTTGTAATCTGTTCCGATTGATGTTTCTTGGTAATAAAGATTTGTATTTGTATTTAAAAAAAAACTTTACACTGTATCTTGTCGTATTCTAAACCTTTACTTTGCAAGCCTTTTTGGCTATTACATAGGACAAAACAGTTGTCATTATTTCGAGTAAAGCAAAATCAGTACCTATAGGTAAACATTTTCTCTGCTTCTGACTCCAAAAGTGCTCCAAGTATAACAAGCCTAGTTTATATTCCCAAAGGTGGGACTCGGGGCCTTTCTTTTTTCAAAGAGTGAATCCAAGTGGTTATCATATACGCTGGCCAAGTGAGGGTTGGCGGATGACACATGTCCTCGAAAAAAAATATACTGCAACATGACTACTCACTTTTCTTATGTAGTTCTTACACCACTAAAGCCGGAAGTGATGAAAAATATGTACATTTGTCGTTTGTGATGTCAATTGTCAAACACAAATACACATCAAATAAACAACATTTTGCTTTGAAATAGGATTTAGGAATGCGGATGTAAAACACGAAAATTGTCCTTAAGTTTCGGAAAATAGAATCCGTTTTAGATTTGGAAATTAGTCATGAACGAAGATATTCCATCAGTGTCAACCTAAGTACTTTACTTTACTAGAATTAATAGATTACTACTTAATCTAAATAAATAAATAAAAAATTCTTGTCGTCGTGGTGGAAATGCCAACAGCCCGATGGGCACCTCTGGATGGAGATTTGAAGATCACGAAGACTATTTGTCATTTTTGCTAGTTTTTTTATGCTAGGCAGAGCTTCTATTAACAAAACTAAATTAAATTATAATGAAAACTATTTACACTACACTACATACCTAACAATTTACACTAAGCACATCCAAATTATCCATAATGAAGGTCTGAAGGTTACTAAGCTTATATCAAAACTGCAACTAGTTTATTTAATGTTCTAGAATACATGACAATATATTAGGGAAATATAAATACCACGCCACAAAATACTCGTGTTGTAGAATATTTGACATGTACCTACAATACTATATTAGGAGAATATCTACTACCACCGCTGTTCCAACTTACAGGTCTACATCACAGTAAGAATTAAATACCTCTTGCGGCATTTAACGATTCAACCCGTTAATTTCATCCATTGTCAGAATTCGGTTCTCACGTCACTTAATTACCTATCTAGACTTTCAAAGGTAATTAACCATTGATAGAATTAATATTACAATAGAATTGAAAGGATAATAGGAGCTTTCCAATCGTTACGAATGTGACGTATGCCCATTATGGCGGCTGCTTAAACTATTTACAGGCCTATTAATATATCGAAAACGTTAATTTGGGCTATTTCATACTAGCATTCTCACAGATCTATAATTATGACCCACAATTGATTTCCGTTATTAATTGGTAGAAATTGTTCGATGTGTGGTCGCTTTTCCTTACTTAATGCCGGGGTTGGCGGTACATACGAGTTGGTTTGTATTTACACAGTGGGGTGACGCGTCAGTTGTTCCATTTTTTCTGTTAATGTATGTAAATGTGAAGCAATTAGGCGAGTTAAAACACGGGGTAGGCAGTTTAGGCAGGAGCGCTTTGAACCCCTCGCGCCATATGCCGGTGGGCGGGCGGCGGCTGTAGCGTGCTTCATAAACTTCGCTCGTTTATTTGGATATTTTGAATTTGGAGTAATAATTTATTTTACTTTTTGTTTTAATCTACTCTATTACATTTTAATTATTATTTGATTTTTCATGTTCTATATTTTCATGTACCTAAGCCAAGAAATGTAAGCAGTAGAAATTGTACTACGAAAATATACCTATACTTTACCAAGATACTCACTCCTTATTCTCTAGGATTATTCCAAGATAAAGAATCAATGTACTCGTACATAAACAATTAAAATACTTATGATAAATGTAATAACAGATCTTTTTGGGTAAAACTTCTGAAGGTATCAGATTTTACCATTTCGCAAAATTATCTCAGAGAGAGACACATTTTGCAGTGGGAATAAAGGTACCTACTATCATATTTTTAGATTGCAAAGATGTCCACGATTGAGATTTCACGAGTAAGATGAAGGTTTTTGCCAATAATAATTACTGTCGTATTATTTTTTACTCAAAGCTTACGCGAGTCAAAAATCAAATCTTTTGTTGTCAAATTGTCAAATCTTTGAGCCACATCAAATCAGTTTAGAGATTTTTGAGGTTTATTTCTTCCAAATAATCGAAGATGATACTAAAATTAAGGTAATTTCGTAATACGAAGGAAGAATACGTAATAATTCGTAATATTATTCTATACCTATTACTAAAGAAAGAATGAAGATAATTCACATTAGACTGGACAATCAAGTGTAAGCTATCTGCTTACGAAAGTTCCGTTAAAATTTGACTAGTCATTGCAAAGATTATCTGGAACAAACAGATACGTAGACATACAGACAGGCATATTGAGTCAAAAATTAAAACTGATTTATTTTATGCAACCCGGTACCGTACAAACGTAAATTTTGTCGTACAGATCGATGCATATTTATAGTGAAAGGCTTTTAAATTGGAATTACAAACAGACACTGAAATTTCCTTTAGAAATATGTACTTATAGACAATTGGACAACAATGTACCTGATCATGTTCTTACGATTTTTCGTTTGGTTTGGTATATATCAAAATGAATTACATCGGGGTTAGATAACTACCTACTAAATATATAAATTAGAAATAAAATAATTAATTAGATAACGATTAAGTCCAATGTAATGTTTTCAATATTGGGATAAGCTGTTCAAAATTGATGTTGACCCTTTCGGTTCAGCACAACCGCTCTGCGTTACCTTTATTTTGTCGTTACGAAACATACCTACAACAAGACCAACTGTTCTACAAAATACCTATTTACAGTTTTAGTTACAAAATCAATATGGAAAACCCGAAGTGTTGAGAAAAATTTCCGCAAGTGGTTGACAGCGTCTCGCTTGGGTGGAGTCAGACAGGCGCCGCCCCGAAGCGCAGCCATTGGGCATCCGCGGCGAGACGCCTGTTCTCTGCCGCCACTAGACGCGCAAACATACCGCTCCACCAATTTGTAGCGGCAGCTGGGGTGCGGAGCCACTGTCGTTTTAATAGAACCCAGACATAAAGAAAAAACAGTAAAATTATTTGTATAGTTTTCTAATAAAAAATTTTATTTCAATATATTTAGGGAGTTAGGCGGACAAGATTTTTTGTTTAGAATTGTCATCAAAATCCATTCTGTTCTTTTACTAAATAAAAAAAATATGAGATTTAATTTTCAAGTTTTATTTTATATAGGTACCTACCTATTTTAAAAGTTTACAGTATTTTGCTAATATTTTAATATTATCTACGTATATATTTTATTTACGAGAACAAAATAATAAATAATAACATTTAAGTGAATAAAGAAAAATAATAAACTAAGCATAAGGTATAATAGTTTTGACAATAACATTTTAGTGCCCACGATTGTTCAACCTGTTTGATATCGCGGCACAGTCTGGTGACAAACTCACCATGCGGGTAATGAACTTTTGGATGCGAGGAATAAAAAAGACCGGCACAAGTTGCAAGATAGATTCTACATCTCTTTTTTTCATTGATAAAGTGCGATACATTTTTAAAGTAAATTAATTAAATTCATTATTTTTCGCTGTTGTACAAAATTTGATTACTGTTTTTGTTTTGAGAATCATTTACAAAAAGGGACTTTCTAAATTTGGTTGTTTTATTGGTGTTTGTTACCTCATAGCTTTCGACTCGGTAAACTGATTCTGATTTTTTTTTGTTGTTCAAAAGGTTAGCCTTTATTAAGCCGAAATAGCTGCCGCAGTTTTTGTAAAATGTATATTCGTTCTTCAGTTGATGCCGGTTGTAACGTTTTTCGGATATAAATAGGTATCTAAAGTACCTGCTGAAAGACCTTGGCTTGTCCAGAAGTGCAGTAAGTTCTATACGAGAACGAGTATCTAAAGCTGCACTAGTGGGCTCATATCAGATTTGGCTGGGGGAGGGAGAGAAATACTAGTAGTGAAGGTGAGTGTTGATGTACGTCGTTAAGGAGTCCCTTAACGATACACTCGGGATTTCTCTCTCTGCCACACGATGGACCCGGCACCCGCACGGTGAATCCATGGAATGCTAAAAAGATCGTCTCTCTTTTTGTCTGACAAACAAAACACCCCATTTTATGATGATTTTATTATTTTATTTACTGACACATTGGCTAGTTATTCTATCGCTAGTTATTATGTGCAAATATTACTGTTTTCAGATTTGAAGAGCAATGTTTCCGGAGAATTCACATGGCAAAAAGATATAAACTAGAGTACCGAGCACAGTGTAGTGATTTAACTCTACATTTAAATAGCTGTGTGATAACGTGGTGCTATGTGGCGGCATCTTGCCTACCATCAAGCACATGACACGCTCGTACGATCACTCTATTTTAAATAACAAAAAATTGGTTACCTGTAAAGTCGGTATACGGGCGAAAGTTTTACGTGACAACGACTTTGAGTGGTAAAATATTTTTTACGGAAGGGACGCGTGCCTTTCACTTTTTTATGTCTGTCTCTCTCGCTCTTAGGCGGGCTAACCATGCCCGAGTGGAAGGGACGCGTGCCTCTCACTCGCTCTCGTTGTGAGCGCATAACGTGAGCGGAGCGTAACGCAGTTTCTTCAAGTGTCACCCGGCAAACCAATTTATAAGACGTTGTCACGTCAAAAAAAAAAACAATTTAGAATAGCACTCAGATACGTTTGTTTGCATCTGAAACTATTACACCTAGTAAATATACAATAAAGTGTACCTATAATGTGAAGTGACCCAGCATAAAAGGTGCAGCAATGACAGTAATTTAACGTAGATCAAAGATGAACAATTCAACATGAATAAAAGTCATAAAATCGATAGGTGATAAAGAAATTATAATCTTTTTAAACATCCTACTGATATTCTCTACATCCTACTAACATTATAAATGTCAAAGTTTGGATGTTTATTTTACATTTAGAAATATATAAATCAAATAGAAATGATTAGGAATTTATGAAACATGCCTATTTTCTTCAGTCATTACTGCTGTAGGTACCCACACGCTTTTATATTTTTTTTTAATCACCATTATTTATTATATCGACATGGCCGATCTATGTAAGTCCTTTGCTTTATGTGTCTACTGCTATTTTCAGGCAACTAATACCTATATTAATTCCTAATCAATTGTATTTGCGATACCCCACACATTCATGTCAACAATTTCAGCTGCATGTAATATCACCCAAATATGATGTATTAAATAAACGTAGTTATAGGGATTACCGATAGAAGTGAACATTTATAATTTTATAATTTTTAACATAAACTAGCAGACGGCTGTCAGCGAGCGGTCAGATAAATTGTGTTGCCATTGTAATCTGTATCTTAACAGACATGGCATAAAACCTATATTTTAGTGTATTTTATTTGTCGGGTAGTAGCCGAATCGTATAAGTCGCAGACCGTTTTGGTCCGCCGCCACTCCGATGCTACACCGCTGTATTAGCACGAAGACGTGAATCAAAAAGATTTTCTCGTACCTAAAAGTGTTCGAGACGGATAACGTTTTCATTTTTAAAATTGACTACCGAAAACGATCGCTCAAAATATTTAAGTAGAAACGAGGACAAAATTAAATTTCATAAATAATTGCCGATATTCTAGTATAGGTTATACCTAATAGATTTAATTTAATTATAGTGATAAAACATCACGAACGAATTTGTTTTAAAACGAAGACAATTATAATAACAAAAAACACGTAGGTAAAACACAGTCTTTGACGGCGAATGTTTGTTTTATTTCATTTGTTTTTGGGTTTGTGTCAATAAATAACAATTTGACTTTTGTCCTTACATTTATGTAACATAACACATCATGCGATTGGTAACTATTATAATATTTATAGTTGATGGTATGTTAAACAAAAATACACTATACTTTTTAAAGTAGGTAAGTATACTACGAAATCTAGAGTAAAAGGCTATTAGGTAGACTTTTTTAAACCTAAGATTTACTTACCGATATTTTTTTACCTCGCAACCAATTCAATTTTATGCAGTAAAAAGTTTTATGGCATCTATGTTAGTTGGGCTCAGATGACATCTATTCATTGTTCAACTTAGAGCTCACACAAATAGAACAATTTTCTTTATTACCCAAATTTACTACGTAACTACGCGTCTTTTATAAACGATGGAAGTTGGCGTCAGATACCTATGGTACCGAGAACTTATGGAAGCAAAAGTGTGTACAAAGAGTGATGCAAAGGTTTTTGTATTGTATTTTATAGTCTTCAATAATGACGGTGAAACTCAGTTATATAAATATGAAATTCAGCACAAATATTTTGATTCTGTAAATGATTGGGAACTGGGACTTTCTGGTGTTCAAACTTAAGTATTTCGTTAGAATTTTTCCATTATATTGCAAAACTTAACCGCAGTCTAATTTAGTCTAGTAGTTTAGTCATTATTTGGTATCATAAACGAAGATGATTTTTTCACTGGTTTTAGACCGCGAAGAAAAAATAAAGGTCTGCAAAATAACCGTATGTCAGGAAAGCCATGTAACCTAGTAGAGCAAGTTTGGGACCATCATAGCGCGATCAACAAACGCTGAATAAAGGTAAAGACTAACGTGATAATTTAATTTAATTGAAATAAAAAAATTAAAAAAGACTTGAAAAATTAAATTGAAATTCAATTTAAATTGTATATCCAAATTTTTCATCCACAACGCTGTGCTATTATTTGCTTTTAATTTACTAGGTACCTATTATTTTATTAGACAATTTATAGTCAAACTCGGAATATAATTTTTCTCATCTGAATATAAACAAAACATTTTAAAAGACACAAACAAGCTCTACGGTAATTAATTTTCGAAAGAAATTATTGGGCCCTAAAACTGGCAATGACGAAATTGCACAACACTTTCTTTGGGTGTTTTAAAAAAGTGCGATAAGGCCAAAAAAGTTGTCAAAACAACGTAATTTTTTGAAAACTAAGGCTTTATTCCAAATTTACGAACTCACGTGTTGTGTGTGCAATGTCCAATATTTACTTATATAAAATTTCATTTATGACTGTAAGATGTCTTATATAATAAAAAAACTCTTCGCGTGTATGTATGTGTATTTTTATTTGCGCCGCGGCACGTTTTGTGCGTAAAGTTTCACTATGTTTGGTAACGTTTTACTTTTCATGCAATCAAAACAATATTCGAACAAAGCGTTTAGTTTAAATTTATGGTGTAATCCAATATTCACGTCTTGGTCAAGATTACCCTATCCGTATATATGCATATTTTTCTTTAAACAGGAATTTTATAAGGAAAATAAAAAACGGTCCAACGAAATCTGATAACACAGTCATATTCTCTTTTATTATTCTTATATACTTACTTACATTTTCATACTTATATACATTTTGCTGATTTCGTACATATAAAAAAATTATAATATATATATATACATACATAATATAACATAGATTAAATAAATAAATATTGGTGGACAATTCACACACAACACCATCTGACCCCAAACTAAGCATAGCTTGTACTATGGCAGCCAGATAGCAGATATAATACTCATATAGTTTTAAATACATACTTATTATAAATAGAAACACCCAGACACAGTGCCAACATTTGAATTCATCACACAAATATTTGTACTGAGTGGGAATCGAACCCACGACCCTCGGCTTCGCAGGCAGAGTTACTATCCACTAAGCCACGAGGCCAGTCATAGATTGTAGGTATACCTAACCACAAGCCCCATAACATAATTTGTACTATTTTTAAATCTGCAGAGTTAAATAGTTTTGATATGATTAAATTATTACCTACTTCGCCCAAAATCAGTCAACCCGAAAAAGAAACGAACCATTATAAATAAGAATAGTCACTATTGTTCTATCCGGAGCGTCAGATCGTGTGTCACATACCGCTTGGGTGGTCCAAAATAGATAGCACAAATATTTTGAGCATATTATAATGGTAATA
This sequence comes from Ectropis grisescens, assembly GCA_017562165.1. NCBI lineage: Eukaryota > Metazoa > Arthropoda > Insecta > Lepidoptera > Geometridae > Ectropis > Ectropis grisescens. The sequence goes on from CM029779.1 coordinate 15,240,367, forward strand.
TGTTCGTCTCCGCAAGCGGCTAACTATTGTTAGTCCAACCACGACAAATGCTGCGTGTCCACAAGCCACATTAGCCTGACACCTATAGGTGTGAAGAAACTTCCTGTTTTTGAAATAATGGGCAGGAGAGTAGGTGTCAAGTGTCGCTGGTATCTGGGTATGTGCATGCGAGGTCTTGAATTCAGATTCCGTGCTTTGGGTGAGTGGGGCGCTTTTGTGTTTAGGCCTATTGTGATACGGTACCGGTGTTTCGTTTGGTTTAAAATGCCCACTGAAGTTGTTTATACCGAAATGGTCCAACTTCTTCTTGGCCGTAGCCGTCAAAGTCCATATTCTTGATCTCGAATATATGCGATGAATCTTTCACGTTTATTGACACCTACTTACTAATAAAATAATTATTTCTATGGTTTGATAAAATCTGTGAATTTTAACAGATCGATAAAATATAGGTATCTACTGACAAGTCGATCTTTTTTTATCTGAAAAGTCGATTTTTTTTTTCTTTTCGATGTTGGATAAAAGTGTGTAAAGATCCGAACTCAGGGTCCGCTTCTCAAACTTGATTTGCCCAGTTTATGAAATTATTATGATATGGCCATTTACAGTGTAATGTTGACTAATAGTTTTATTCGAAATGAAATGTTATATAAGAATCAAATAGAAGTTTACATTCATGTAGAAGAGAAATGTAACCATTTTCTGTAAAGAAAAAACTCTCAATAAAAGGTGTTAAAAAGCAAACATTATGGACAGGTAATTAAAAACAAATTTTATCACGTAATTTATTTTGAACTAAATTTCTGAATCACGAAATTTAGTAGGTATTAATGATTTTATCAGATTTGACATTTTGATTTTTGAGGCTATTTTGATACATTTATTAACATAAAATCACTATATAGGCAGAACTTACGATATTATTGTCCTACCAAATTTTGTGATTTTTCCAAAATTTTATTCGCAACAGAACAAAAATTACTGCCAAAAATACATTTATCCAACAGCTAGTCAAGCATTGTGATGGTATAAACAGTAATATGTGTACCACAGGGGCGGAACTAAAGAAGTATGCGCGTCCTGTCACTATACATAAAAAAAAATTCAACCTGGCCTGAAATTCAAAAGTACATAGATACATATTTACAGTTTCACAGTTATGGGGTATATTTTCTTTTTCTACTTGCTGTTAACCTTGCTTTATTCTAATACCTATGTCTACTTTTATTTGCCTCATAACGTCATAACAGGCATTAGTTCAGTACAATGCTCACGAAGAGTTCAATCAAAAACGATTCTTCAGTATTACATGTTTTACCAATATACTAAAACAAAACTACTTGCACTATTATTTATTACATGAGATCTTAGTGTCAAACTACACTAAGATTACTCTAATCAGAGCATTATTCAAGTTTCTTAGTCTTCTAACTCCTACATGTTCTCACGATATATCAGTGTATTTATCTGTTGACGCTTCTGACATAACCACAGATTCGACAACATTGTAGTAGCGGCTGACTGTGGACCACTAAAAGTGGTTTAATCAGTCTACAGACTGAGCCCTACCTCTGGTTTGTGGTAAAGTTAATGAATAAAATATTTCAAATAGCAATTACAAAAGAACATTAGAATGAAAATAACTTACAATATTTGGAAGGAACAGTAATTTCATTTACACAATCCAAATATTCTAATAAGAATGACATAAGCTTTGAAAAAAGCATTTAAGCATTTGCGCTAATGCTAAATTAAGACAAAGTCTAAAATAATATATCAAATATCTGCCCAGTTAACATTATGATCGCTTGGATCTCTTAATGTTACGTTGAACAGTCACTGCGTTTGCGTTGCATAGTTTTCTAGGTACCTAGATTTATAATCCCTATTGTTACATATTTATTTATTTATATATTTAAACCTATTGTTTTACTTGAATATTCATAATAACGTTTTAAAGTTTCTTAACATAACACTTGGCTAAACAATGTACCTGTACCAAAATACCGTTATTTATCTAATGACGCTTCTAGCGTAAGCAAATAATGACAACATCCTAGTCATGAAATACTATAGGTCGTTCAAAGCGGTTAAACGAGCTGTGGATTAGCCAGTGAACACATTGCCTAGCGGTCTGCTATTTTAGCTTTGGTATAGCTTAGGTTTCGGTTTAAATAACTGTATTTATCACTTACGTGATATATGTATATAGCTTAAATAATAATTTGTATTTTCATCCTCACATTTTACATATACGTATAAAATTTAAACAATCAAAAATCCATAAAAAACTATTATAACACATTTATAAAAATTACAATATCAGATAATCCGTCTTCAATATAAAATACAAGATAATTATACTATCTACGAGTAGTATTCAGCTATAGACACATATGTACATATACTTGTTAGTCATAGAGGTCTGCGTTTCCCATTTTTAGCGCATATAAGCCCGCGTTTCACCGTCGAGTCGTCTGATGGTGATCGAAGGTGATATACATGATACATGCTGATATACATGATACCTATTCAGTTAAGAAAGAGAAGATTCCTATTCAGTGAGTTACAGGTAATGTCCCTCAGGAAATAGTGAATTTGGTAGTTAGTTGCTCAGAGCGTTCTTGGAAACGTTTTGACGTGTAAACTTCTTAGCTGCCATGATAACTTGTAGTTAGGGTAAAATGGCACTGGTAAATGGTAACTGGTAGTGGAAAATGTTCTCTGTTCGCATCACCGACATGCTAATATTGTGTTGTGGAAGCTACGGCGCGGCGGTCGTTTTCTTAACTTCATTAAATTTGGTAATTTTGTTACTGACAAGTAAGTAGGTATTGCTATATTAATGTGAATGGTGTAAAATAATTATCTCATAACTCACAAGCGAGGATCGTTCCTGGTTTATTGGAGAAGATAAACATAATGATAGATAGGTACAAGGAACTGCTTACACCGTTTTATTGCAGGCGACGTACTTAAACACCCATTAAACATAAACTGGGAAACCATGATACGTTGTGATGATTAAAAGTGTGAAAATTTTAATTAATACTAACTAACACATTGAATAATGAACGGGTTCTATTTTCCATGTCACATTCCAAAACCTAACAAGCTTAATTTTTGTTTTTTTATTTGTTGTTTTTAATATCTTCAAGGTTCAGAATTTGCGACTCGTTCAAATGCAGATATTGGAGGCCATCTTGAAAAATTCTGCCGTAGCGTCTCCAATGATGGTAGAGCCCCTTGTCGGTCGGTGAGATAAAGGGCGCGGGATGCGCCGGCGCATAAATAAATATATTCATTAGGCGACACCCACGCCGTATCGCGCCACTAAATCCTCGTCGGCCTCCGACTGGAGGCACCAACAACACTCGATAAAACTGATATAAAATAAAACACGGTCTCCGTTCCAATCGTAGCTGAAATAATGTCAATAGAAGCCTGTACTATAAACCGATACAGCTATTTTGTAAGCGGTTTTTGTGTCTCTTGGGTTTTTGTTAGGTTTCAAAACATTTTTTTGATTTAAATTAGCTTATTTGCTAAGTTATGGTTTCAAAATCTCGTGATAATAAATTTCATTCAAATTTGCTAAGTCCTTAGATTAAGGAAGGATGAATATAAAAAGTCATCGTCAAGAAATTTTCATCGAGATGACGGCTATCTACCCACTCTCGAGTGCCTGAAATCTGATTATTTAAATAATAAAAATATGCATACATTGCGTACCAAATAACAAAAGCAATGATTGACTGACTGTTTTGTCGAGTTCGAGTTAGACGATAGTAGGTCATCGTAATATCCCGTAATTAAAAGTCGGTAGATAAATCCTACAAATACTGTAAACGCTCTCATTAGTGTAAGTCACTAAGTCGTTATTTATAACGGTGGTAATTGAGAAATGTAAACAAATAAATAGACGTCAAAGTTTGGATCTTTGTTGATCAATCACGTCGGAACGTGTGAAGGGATCAGGTTGAAATTTTGAACACAGTTAGGCAACAGCCTGGAATAATTATGTACATAGGGTATTATTTATCATAAGAAAGAAACGGAACGGGTACCTACTACACGAGTAAAACTGATCTCGTCTGATATGATATTATATTTTCGATCTGTTTAGACGTTCCAACGTGATTGAGTTACGAACATACAAACATGCAACTATTTAAACTCTGCATGTATTTACAATATTAGTAGGAATAGCATCCAGCTTTTTTTTCCGCTTAAAATTGAGAACGCGACTATGCCTACATTTTCGGTATAAAAATAATCTATATGCTACCCTGTGGCTATATCTGTGTTTCAAAACGATCGACAGATTCGTTTGTTCAGTTCTTAAACTTTTTTGTTTTAAGAACAAACATCCATACATCTATACTGCCATATCTAAAATCTTAGTAGGAAAACTGATGAAGGTGAATACTCTTGTCGAAAATTTATATATCGTTGGTAATTCAATACAAGATAAAATACCTACTACAATATAAATTTTACTGGTTGACTTTAAACTTTGTTATGAAGTTACTGAAACATCAGATTTTTATCGAATTTATCGAATGTTGGAAAAAATTTATGTGTTGAAATTATTACAGTGAAATTAGTAGGTACTTATATAATTTTATTATGTATAGTATATTATAACATCACATAAACCTAAAACTGTTTGCTAAACTGTTACAAAACACACTTACATCATTTAAACTAAGGTAAAGTTGAATATGTCTAGGTTGTTTCCTTTTCAACGCGAAAGCTAAATAGCAAATTAGCACATATTAAACTATTCAATTCATAACTTTTGCGTAACAGTTAAATTTCAATATAACTGTTACGCAAACATTCAGTCATCAGATAACTACCCAGAAGTATTAATCCTAGGGTTATTAAACTTTTCTTATTTATCTTCCAATTTCCGACGGCTACTAAAAATACTTCTTACACGTATCGATTGAATTTTATTTGGAACATACTAATATAATTTTATTATTGTGATTTAAGTTAGCCTGGTCAAAATTATAGGCATAATTCAAGCTTTTAAAAAAATGTGATGTTCTGATATATATAATTAGTGTTAAAATTTTCTCGCCAAGCCAAGTTATTTTCGGCCGTCAAAGGTGTCTAGTTAAATATTAAACCCTTCATTCTCACCACCACCGGCATGCTCCCACAAAACCGATTTATTATTAATTCCTCCACAATACTGGGGTATGAAGTCCAAGCGAGCAATAAAGCTTGTAGAGTTTGATTTGCCTCTTCGATTTAATTAGAGTGGAAGTCTACGGTAACTATTATATTAGAACGTTGTTAGAACGGATATGAAGCGTGGTCAACTAGGCCAAGTTTTAATTGAAAGCCACATCCATAGTAGCTCTGTCCTTATCGACCGCGTATAATCCCACAAGAGCGTAAGAGAGGTGTATACATTAACACCTTCGCACCGAAGAAATGGTACAAGATCACCTGTGCTCACTACCGTAATTTTACCGGCGGTAGAGCACCTGTCCCTTTCATACAGTTCAAGCTTACGCCGAACTGAACGAGTGCGAGTAGGAGTAGTTTCATTTCACTCTTCGTCCAAAAGGTCTTACGTCAAACTTTATTGTAAAGCTAAAGTCAACCTTGTTGACGCTAAGAATTGAGTATACACGAATGAAAAGCCAAAAGGCTTCATTTGAAAAAAAATCTAAGAACGGGACAGAAGGTTGCGCCCGGATCGAGCGTTGCTGTAATTTTAACGCGTTCGGAAATCGAATTAAGAACGTTAGAGAGAGAGGTCCACGGAGGTTCGATTCAGTGGTGGTTTTTTTGTTATTGTTTGGTGGAGGAGATTTTTCTGAGGCGTGCAAATGGGAGTAGGCGCGCTAGTGGGCGCGTCAGGTCGGCAGGCGCGCTCTTCAGTGTTCTGGCTGAGCTTCGAGTGAGCGCGTGCGGGTCCGGCGCTGTCCGTTAGTTAGGTGCTGTCAAGTGGGAACTTTATGAGACCGTTACCGATACGTGGACATTAGTGGTGTATGCAGGGTCTTGGGTGACGGTGGCTCGACCATGTTGATATCGGCGGGCAGCGGCCCCACGCCCGAGTTCTCCCCCGTGTCGTGCTGCGCCCCCTGGAAGATGGAGCCGGCACAACCTGCGCCTGCCATCGCTCAGCCACTCAACATTTCGCCCAACGGTAAGCTTATTTTTTTCACATCCTAAGTCACTTTAAACATAATAAAATAAAACATTAAAATAAGAACATTAAACGTAATAAAATCGTTCAAATCAAAAGTTCAAATTTCGAATTTGGTCAAAGTACTCAGTTGGACCCAGATATACTTAAAACACTTCAAAATGTTTCAATGTATTTCAGTGTGTAACCGCAAAAACAAACAGTTTTTAAATGATTGGATATTTGTGTTGCCGTCGGCGTCGGCTGCGCGGCCCTTTTTAATTTGCACCGAGATTTCTGAGCTATTTTAGTGTTGGTGCAATCAAAATTAAGTCGTAAATAAGTTATGAAACATAACAATTATGAATTAATGTAGTGCTCTACCAACATGTATACATGATTAACTTGACAATTACTGTTTTACTTTTAACTTTGAATGACTTTGCTGAACTTTAACTTTCCAATCTAAATATTTTGCTTCATGAGGAGACATTAAAACTAACCGTCGTATCACGAACCTTGATTTAAGATAAATTTATCTATTCTAGTTGAGTTTGTTAAACATTACAAATATCAAAAAGTGTAAGTCACTATACCCTGATTTTACTTTGGTAGAAATTTAATTTGGTAAACCAAATTAACTCGCGTAAGCAGTTGAGAAGGTGAAAATGAAAATGATTGAAATACGACGGTATATATTTTATTTTTTTTATTTTAAATAATTTGATTTAAAATTATTAGAATATATATAGATAGTCATTTCGCGACTTACATAATAAATTTAAAAGTAAATTAATAGTAGATTATAAATTAAAATTCTTTCATCTTTTTTTCCACTTTTGTGAAAATTAGGTACATGTAACTATAAGTATATTATAGTATGGGTAACCCAAAACCTCTACCTGCAACCCACAACATAAATATATGCTATGTTTGTTACTCAATCACGTCGAAACTTCTGAACAGATCGGGTTAAGATTTGAAACACAATTAGATTATAGCCTGGAATAACACATTTTTAGCACGGGGATAAAGGAAACGGGAAGTGCGCGGCCAAAAACGCGGGGGCACTGCTATTTATAAAATAAAATCTTATTGGAAAAACAAATACAAGAATTCTAAACTATTTTTTTGCAAAACGTGACTAATTATTATTTTTACCTTATATATTTTGTGGGTACAAGTGAAATTTATTTTTCATTCCACCAGCTCGGAAAGAGTACTTTTGCTCCTCGATATCAGGGCGCAAAAGTCGTTTTTACCCTCTAGAGGTTAAAGTAAATTTGAATTTAGAACATCGTGTGTACTGAGGTTTTGAATTCAAAACATAATTCAACCTATTTATTTCTACCTTCTTGGTGCCGAATGCATCATAATTTTTTTTAATATGTTAAAAACTCAGACTCGGCACCACCTTGGTGTACTTACTTTTTTTTAATTTGCTTAGCGCGAAAACATTTAAAAATTTGCATTTAGTCATTTCTTCGCTGAGGTGGAATGAAAAGTTACGTGTTGCACTCGAGTGCAAAGATTTTTACCTTGTGCTCTTTTGATTCCCTTGCTATGCTCAGGATTCTAATTTTGAAACTCAATTTTTTTTTCTTTTCTTAATTTCTCAATTTTAGAAACCTTCGCTTGCTCGGTCATCAAAATTGAGCACGCGGTTAAAAATCAACTTTGCACTCTTGTATAACAAATAACTATTAAGGGGGCATACTATAGCAACGGGTTCGAAATATTGTATTATTTGCTGAGGTACATAAAAGTCAAACAGTATAATAATCACATAACCAAATCAGTGTCAACTTGAAACTATAACCGTGAGTTTAGAAATGTAATAGTCATACTATTTATGTGTTATTTTGTGTAATGTATTTGGTGCTTGTGGTAATCTTCATTTACTTACTATAAATACCTAATATGAATGAAAGAAAAAGAAAATATTAATATCATAGGGAATTATTAATAAAATGTAATAATGATTACAAATGAATCAAATAAGACTTGGGGATAACATCAAGTGAATTTTAGGTAATTTGTAATTTCTATGTAAGTTATTTTTACTTATTAAATAAACTAATTCAGTTAAAGAGGCATAACAACAAAAAAAAATACCCAAATTAAAACTAATTATATTAAAATAATAAGGAATTAATATCCAAATTATTAAAGATAAAATAAAACTAATTTCCCGTATTTAAATAACATGCTGTTGGCATCGATCTAAATCAAGATATGTGCCCTGCGCACCTTGAAATTGGTAATAAGCTGCGTCTCTGTGTGTAGTGTAAGGGGGTTACACAAATCAGTCAACTTGACCCCTAGAATCGCTAATGGCGAGATAAGTTTTGGTTTTACTTATTTTGGTTGTGACAACGAATAGTGATAGGTAAACACGTCTAGCGATCACCGCTTCCTACAACCGGCTCGAACGGTAATAGTGAGCTCAGTCTTCCCAACGATGACATATTCCGTGCGCCTGTAGTTAGGAGGGCACATCTAGATATTTAGATTGATGGCCATGGGTTATTCCTGAATATCTGTATTTGGTTATGTAGATAATATGGTTGCTAAATTTCAGTGTTCACTTACTACTACTACTAGTGGAATTAGACATAGGACTGTAGTAGTTTTTTTTTGACTGTGTGATCTAATGCCAACTTTCCTTTTTTTTCTATCGGACTGTTTGTAGCTCGAAAAATCGACTTAAATTAATTCTTGACTCTATTTTTGTAACGAGAACGTGTAGGCTATAAAGTACGTTGCCTGAGTGGGTTTTTGCAAACGGACACAATAGAGGCCACTTGAAACTAAATGTCATACTCTAAGAAATCCTACACACAGAATACGGGATTCTATCACTAAAGCGATGCAGTCTTTTATTCTTCATTCTCCCCGTCCTAGTTGTGTTTTCAAGCTACTTCTACCTTCGTATAACGCTACGTAACGCTAGTTTTGTCTACACAAAGCTAGAAGCACCAGCTTGCTAGCTTACTAACACTAATTTGATATACTAGCTTGAAAACTAGACTCGTGTAGCTCGGGCATCACAGTACCCTATCCAAAAACAGTAGAATAAATCCATACACTTGTAACTAAAAAAAAGGTTGGCGAGTACTTATACACTCTGTACGGTAACATAAAGAAGCTTGATGAAATGATGAATTTATTGTAAGCTATACAGGACCCAAGGGTTCAAAAATGAAACGCACGTATTACATATTACATCGATAAAATGATTGTATTCCGTTTGTTTACACACAAATGTTTGACCAAAAGATAACAAAGTATTAATATTTAGGTAAAACGAATTATTCGTCTCGGAAACAAAACATTACTACGTTTAAGACTTAACAGCGCCATCTAGTTTTGTCCGTGACAAAATAAGTATTGATTACAGAAATACAAAATTAAACAGTGGTGATTGGCTCAATTAGTATAGTGCACAATAAACATAAATTTGATGAATCGAATGAAATTAATTTCTTTAAAAAGCTTGGTTGTGGTGATACGGAACCTTCGATACGAGAGCCCGATTTGGATTTATTATTTGTAATCAAATCTCTCTACCTATTGTTATACCTCTAGGTGTGAAAGTATTGATGTTTGCAGATTCGGATGTTAGTCGCTCAATCACGATGGGATAGCTGAACAGATCGGGTTCTTAAATCAAGGAATTATACATTTTTTCATTACAATTTTATTATAATAATTATTTACAATTTTTAATCGTGCTATCATATAAATCACGCGAAAATAAACTAGTCACAATTCTGAAGGAAAAATGTTAACCTTTAATTAATCGTACGTTTTTAATTTAATTACGTATCTTTTAATCCACCAAATAGTATTGCGACAATTGTACAACGTGATTATACAGGAGCCGCTCCTACAGCCTATCCGAACTTTGGTCTAACGCAGCAAACATACGAGTAGATCTCTTTAACCGACTTTCGAAGAAAGAGGTTATCAGTTCGACCACCATGTTTTTAGTGTATGTTACCTAATTTTTCGAGAACGTTCGAACCGATTTTAAAATTTACTTTTGTTTGGATCCCGAAAAATGGGACCACCATATAATTTTTTTCAAAATTCGTGTGGTGGTTTTTGAAATCATCATCATCATCTTCATCTGCAGCCTGCAGACATCCACTGCTGGACATAGGCCTCCCCCAATGATTTCCACAATGACCAATCTTGTGCCGCCTCCATTCACCGACTTCCCGCGACCGAAACAATATTAAATAAAATAAATAAAATAAAACCACAAATTACTCATAAGCGAAAAATAAATTAATATAATTATTTTAAGCGATACTCATTCATCTATTTGAAGATATTACCTACCTACAAATTTTGGCTTACCTATTACGTACATACTCGTAGTATCAATCTTTAACCTTTTTGACTTGATTGGTACCGATTTCATATAGATGAGTGAGTAGCGCGTGTAATAATTATATTAATTTATTTTTCGCTTTTGAAAGGCTATTTGTGGTTTTAAGTCGGTTTAATTTTTTTGCATAAAAATCATTTATTTTAAACTCAGCTTGCTATACTTATAGCTTTAATTACAGACTTGTCTAGATATACAGTTCGAGGGTAGAAACACAAAAAAATATCAGCCAACTGTAAGCTGATAAGATCGATCTGTCAGTTTAGTTGCAATACTAACGTTGTGCGGTAAACACGTGTCTTGTGACTCTTGAGTATGACGATTTAAGCTATAAAAGTCTGCAAAAAATACAAAAGACGATTTAAAACTACTAAAACGTTAGCTATCATCGGTAAGTAACCTTTACATTAAAATTAAGTTACAGAAACAATTGATTTTAAAAAAATGTACTTCAGAACAGCGTCATTTGATGCCATGTTTAAAAACATGTCACGAACACAAGTGTCTATGTTTCAACCCTTGTGTGCGTGACACGCACACAAGGGTTTGAAGCATGGGCTGTTACTTTTGTCGCAATTACAGCGTAATGCTCCTTCTAGACAAGTATATAATCAAAGACTTACAGCTTCACAAACTTACACACGTACCATGATCTTGGACATATCCTGGGACTACTCTTATAGACGATCTAATCCAGGATCTATATGGGAGCTTTAAGGCTTATGAATTTACCTAGGGAATACCTATAAGCGAATGGACGTGAAATAGGGATACTAATCAATTACTTTTACTAGAGAAACTATTAAGTTACAAAATTACTAGTTTCATATATTAATTGTATAGGTAAATGGAACAATTATGACTATCGCTAGATCGACGAACTCAATGGGAAAAATCTGAATTTTTAAAACTTTGAATAAAATCCCTAGAGATTTTGAGAAAATCAGGTACGGATTTCGCAGTTGGTTGTTGTGGATAAATAAATAAATAAGCTTTGACATTCCTCGTTCCATGGATTTATGAGAACGAAAATATATTTTTAATTATCTAACTACTCGAAATAAATTGGTGTTTTCGTAAACATAAACTTTATTTTATGAAAGCCTTATTGATTACAATTAATGTTTTATACAGTTCTTATAATTTTCGTAGTGTAAGTAGACACCACCATATTTTAAAACTATGGTTTTGTTATAAATTTCACATGTCACTCTGTACTATTAAATTAAGCTGTTTCTTATTAGGTTAGTACTGCCCTTCGTCTTCTGTGCTATGTGCAAGGTTTGAAGGCAGTAGCAGCTACTGCGGCCCAATTCCTTATAAACACATAAAATAATACATATACATAATGTATATCGTATTGCGGCTTTAATGTCTGCAATTATTGTTTTCTTCAAAACAGTCCGATAGAAATACCGTGATGCAATTTCGTCGCAGCCTGCCTCTCAGGCTACAGTCACCAACTATGTCTGTCCAATTATTTGCTATCGTCAATCAAAACGTTTCACACGGCGATCGCTTATAAGCCGGTGGGTGCATATTGAGCAACGTTCACCGGAAGCGCTACCGGCAATCTATCGGTCGATCTACCGATTAATTAGTTCGATGGCTGTACAATGCGAACTATGTCGTGTGTGTCTGGATTTCGCTCACTCATCGCAGCTGCTGGTTGTCGATGACAAATGACGTCACGTTTGAGTATTTCGATTATTTGGTTGCTGTTGAGTCGATTTCACCATTAACATTGTAGAGATAGGACTCTTTGCAGAGTCCGTCTTGGGAAGTACCTCGCTGCTGCTACATTACTGCTTGGCGCTAGAATAACTGGCAAAACAGTTTAACATAATAATGATAGTTGCGGCTCGATTAACCGCGCGGGTATGTTTGAACGATTACTGACTAACTCATATACCTAAATAAGACCCGCGAGATTTTCATGCGATTTTATAATCGCGCGGTTCCCGCCGTGTCTGAACTAGCGCTTAATGTAATTTGAATATGCATATTTTTTGTCCAACTGTAAATCCAATCAAATATCAGTTGGGCTGATTCACATATTTTTTAGCCTACACTGTGCAATGCGTGCACTGTGCAAATAGTGTAATACAAATTGCTTCTATCTTCTGTCATTCTCTCCTAATATTTTAAAATCAATATAAATTAATATTAAAAATTACATTAGTAAAACTGCCGTTGCGGTTTTAGTGTGGCGAGCTATGTTTTTTATTTGTTCACTTTATTTTTGCTTATCATCACATACACACACACTTAGTAAACAAGCCAAAGTCATGAAAATTCTATGGTTACATAAAATTTGTGGATTTTACGTAATATGAAATTAGCAAATCGTGGTTTTGTAGCGACGAACTACCTTCTTAGTTTGGTACTATTTTTTTATGACAACGCCTCTAAAGTATTATTTATTCCAAGTTAAAGTGGAATGACAATAGACAAACCTTTTAATACTTAATAAATTGATGTATTGCCAACACAGCCATCAGTAGTACAGTAAATTATTGCTCTACTACTTATTAGGAAACAAATCGTCTCCGGATTCCATGCAATAACAGTAGAGTTACATTCACGTTGTGAATTTTTAGGGTTCCGTAGCCAAATAGCAAAATACGGGTCCCTTATAGATTCGTCAGGTCTGTCTGTCTGTCTGTCCGTCCGTCCGTATGTCACAGCAACTTTTCTCCGAAACTATAAGAGCTATACTATTGAATCTTGGTAAGTAGATTTGTATCTACTTATTCTATATTCTGTGAACCGCATTAAGATTTTTATACAAAAAATAGAAAAAAACAATACATTTTAAGGGTTTCCCATACTTAGAATGAAATTTAAAAAAAAAACATCAAAACCATATGTGTGGGTTATCTACGGATAGGTAGGTCTGCAAAAATGATATTGAGGTTTCTAAGATACTTTTTTCTAATCTGAATAGTTTGCGCGAGAGACTCTTCCAAAGTGGTAAAATGTGTCCCCCCCCCCTGTAACTTCTAAAATAAGAGGAAAAACAAAAATAAAAATAAAGTTTGAATGAGATCTATTAAGTAGTTTTATTTTAACACGTCATAAATGCACTATTGTTACAACACTGATTAAAGTAACAACAAATTACAAGAACTTTTATATTATGTTAGTTCCTGCTACGGAAACTCCCAGCAAATTTAACACAATGCAGATTTGTATAATATAAATTTATAAAAGTATGTAAATTACAAAAAGTAAATATGGAAAAGTTATTTTAACGAATAAATAAATATGTTAAATGGAAATATTTCATTTTCTTTCAAATTCAAACACCTACCAATCATCGATATACTTAGTTTGATTTAGGAAGCTCCACGATATTGGAGTCAAAAATAAATAAAGCAAAAAATAAGTTTTGACCGAAAAACGTTTTGCGATAAATGTTTCAAATAAAGTAGTACATTTGTGACTTTTATCACCGTAAAAAATCTCTTTATATAAAAATGTTATGTTGGTTTGTGTACGCTTCAAAAACTCAAAAAGTTCTGCACCGATCGAGCTGAAATTTTACAATGATATATAATCCGCATCAAGGATTGTTTTTATTAAATTCTTGCATCACAATATGCCACAGCGAAGCGGAGCAGGGTACAAGCTAGTTTATTATAATTTTGTATTCCAATAAAATAGGCAGCTACTAAAAGTTCTAACCGTTTCATAATAGTGGACGTATATTTATTTCATTTAATTCTTTCAACATAGAATTCATAGATTTCGAAATGTTCGAATTTAGATTACGTACATTTATTTTTCAGTTGCCATTACACGTTTTGATAAAATTGTCGTTTTAGTTCAGCCATTGGCCGCCAAGTGGTCAAATTCGACCATTAAGCAAAATTAATCTATTCTTAATTTGATCACAGAGTTTAACAATAAACGAAAGAGCCATGATGGGATTCCTCGCAGAGTCCGCCTGGGGAAGTACCACACCTTTACCAGTTATTCTACTGCCAAGCAGTAATGTGAAAACATCACTGTGCTCCGGTTTGAATGGTAATGTTTCCAGAGAAATTACAGGGATTAGAGATGTAACATCTTAGATCTCTGGTTGATGAGCGCAGTGCAGTGCTAGGTAATGATTTGGACTCTTCATGTTCCAATAGATGCGTGTCACTGTGCTGTTATGCAGCAGGCATGTTGCTTACCATCAGGCACATGCACTGATCGTCTCGTCACTCTTTATTTAAAAAATATGGTTATGGGTCAAATGCATGGTCAGTACCATGTTTTTACAAGTGAAACTACAGAGTTTCTTTATTATCTCGCCCCGCGTCACTTGTACAGTTAACATCAATATAATCAGCAGTTTATACAGTGACGTGGTTTCATTTCATCTCTAGTACCAGTAACAAATTCTTACAGTACAAATTCTTTAAATAATGCATTTTACGGCATAATTTGTACTTAAAAATTACAGCATACTGCACTCGTTTTTTAATAGATATAAAACTAATGATGTGGGAAACTTTTTCGTTTTTCAATTCATACTCCTCAGATCGTGCAATTTTCATAAAGGTGGAAAGTTTTTGTTTCACGTATTGAAACATTTATTAATATTGTAATAACTTACTTCTACATAACATAACAACACAAAATAGCTCACACTTAAAAAACACAAAGCTCAAAGTCACACAGCGAGCTACGGAGAGAGCTATGCTTGGAGTAGTCTTTGCGCGATAGAATCCCAAATAGAATTCGCAAAAGAACGAAAATAGCCGATATAACTCAAAGAGTAGGTAAGCAAGCTGAAGTAGTAATGGGCAGGCCACAGGGCTCGCAGAAGTGACAACCAATGGGGAAGAAAGTTTCTCGAGTGGCAACCACGAAGCAGAAGACGCAGTGTTGGACGACCTCCCTCTAGATGGACAGGTGACCTCACAAAGATCGCAGGAAACCGCTGGCTACAGGTTGCGCAGGACCGTTCGTTGTGGAAATGTAGGGGAGGCCTATGTTCAGCAGTGGACGTCTTGCAGCTGATGATGATGATGACTTCTAGCCGTTGTAGTTTCTAAGGAAATTAGTTTATTATATGTAATACATCATCCTCACAACTTAATCTTGTATCGTTAGCACAAGCGATATTTCAATCTAACATCTCAACTAAGTAAAAATTTCTCGTGAAAGGTTTCCATCTCCCGACAGGTTTCAAGTAAGCTATGCTTCTATAATTAATGCCAAAGTTATAAAATGAGTCATAAAACGTGAATTAATTCATGTGTCACAACATAATTCCGAAGGCATAGAAATTGCCGCGAATGTATTTTTCATGTCAACGTTAATACCTCTACGTTTGCTCAGATGGTTTAATAAATCTAATTAACATTTAAATGGTGAT
This sequence comes from Ectropis grisescens, assembly GCA_017562165.1. Taxonomy (NCBI): domain Eukaryota; kingdom Metazoa; phylum Arthropoda; class Insecta; order Lepidoptera; family Geometridae; genus Ectropis; species Ectropis grisescens. The sequence continues at coordinate 15,256,285 of CM029779.1, forward strand.
CACGCATAATAATCAGGTGGCTTTATAGACTGCGTCGGTGCTCCTTAATTAGTACACAATAGTAACAATGTACTAATGAGCTGTTAAGTCGGCTAAGACATTCATATCCCATTGTAAAATGGTGTACGCACTTGTATAAACGAAGCAGGGTGACGCAAGGGGTCGGTATAGCTGAAATATGCTGTATATACAAATTGATAGAGTTTTCATATGCTACGTTTTAATTTGTATGATTATGGGTGGTATTTATTGTACATACCAATGATAAGTATTCTTCTTAGTAGGTATGTAATAAAGAGGAGTTCAAATAAAACCAAATTAGATTTTTATTTCATTTTCTAAATCTATCATTATCATCAGCCCATAGTTCTCCGCTGCTGAACGGAGGCTTATCCCAATGGCCGGTGAGCTACACCGCTCGTCATTCCGTCTAAACTACTTTTAATAATCTATTGTACCTCACTGTCCTCATTGTCGTATATTAGCTAGTATTTAAACAAATTTCAAATTTTAAACTTTCGCGACCTGAACTTACAGATTCAGATTCTTTTTTAGGCTTATAACCATGCTGTATTATATTAGGCGAGTCAGATACAAAGACAAGTTTCTTAATGAATTCAAAATAATGTACAGTAATTCAGTTCAATGTCAAAATGTACGTATTTGTCAAAGAGCAAATAAATTGAACAAAAAAAAATAAGCTTATAATAAAAATATTCAACAACTTAATTTGCATTAGAAATGATACATGGATGCATAATTTTGTAACGACAACAAAATTGGCTAACAACGTTAGCCTCAATTCAAACCACAAATCATACGCATTGTCAGCTCATTATTATTGTCTCCAATTTCACAAAAAAAGAACAATACAAGACAAGATCCTACGCTTAATTACGCTTCCGAGGACTCACGTTCGCTAATTGCCTAAAGTCGCAATAAAAACTGATATCGCGGTAGGCATGCCCGATGAATTTATTTAATAAAAGCTTACTTCCGTCCTACTGAAAACTCTAACCAACTATTTAATTTAAAGTCGCCGTGATTCATCCGTAAGTACTAAATAAGCAGTAAGGATTTTTAAGAAAATACTTACATCTAGTTCACAATCTCCAACATAACAGGCGTGAGATCGGAAAATTAAAAAAATCAAGTTTACTAAAACATTTCAGGTAGTTTTTAAAAAATATATTTAAATTGAACAACATTTTATTTCTTCACTGACACCAACCATTTTTCATAGCGCCATCTATTATTGAACTTTATAAAAATGTCGCGTAGGCCATAAAAAAACAAAGAGTTTTGTTGACGTTTTGAGTTTGGTAGTATACGAGATACTCTTTTAGTTTAGCTAACGTGTGATAATATGATCGCGACTTTTTAATATTTATGTACTTATCTTTTACCATTAATTACACACCTCTCTTTTACGTAATGGAAAAAAGGAATAAGCAACCATTTTTTTAAATCTCGTTCAGGCAAAAACATTGAGCAAAAAGTTCGCAAAGCTAACTTGGCAATTGACAATGATTGCGCGTGATAAAATTCTCAGCAGGGTTTTGGTTATTACTTTATTATGTTGCCAGTTAAATATAAAATGTTTTCAATAAAAAGTTGTTACACTTTTTCGATGATGAAACCAATAACAAGTAACAGTTATTTCGTAATATTTGTATTGTAAAAATATGTAGCAGCGTTGTTTAATAGGTCTTGATTTTTTACAACTTTTTATACGAAGTAGTTTTGGCACATGATCATTCATTTGGTTCACTAATGTGTATAATATGTCGAACTTTACAGCCATTACTTACCTGGTACTTTGTGATGGAAATATAATTCACTTATCCATTTAAGTTTTCTGACGAAATTGAATAAGGTTTTTTTTTTTTTTTTAAATAAAGAGTGACGAGACGATCAGGACATGTGCCTGATGGTAAGCAACATGTCTGACATATAACAGCACAGTGACACGCAGCTATTGGAACATGAAGAGTCCAAATCATTACCTAGCACTGCACTGCGCTCGTCACCCAGAGATCTAAGATCTTATATCTCTAAGCCCTGTAATTTCTCTGGAAACATTGCCCTTCAAACCGGAACACAGTAATGTTTGCACATTACTGCTTGGCGGTAGAATAACTGGCAAAGGTGTGGTACTTCCCCAGGCGGACTCTGCCAAGAGTCCTACCACTACTAAAACTTACTTTTATAAATAAATATTAGAGGAAATTCCTCCTACACTACACAATACAAATATTACTTTAAACATCTATGAATTAGCGCCACAAGCTTTATTGCTGAGAAAAACCTCTTCTAGATAACCAGCTGTGGTACAGTTATATCTATTGTTACAAAGACAAGCAAAATTTTGTCATTATGGGTATGAAACTTACCTTTAAGCGTCAGGAAATAGATGAAGCCGGATATACATTTTTAGATATGTACATAGCTTCTACTGGATTGCTATTAATTTCTTAATTAATAAAATAAATAGTAGATATTTTCGTTGCTTACTTTAGGATTTTATTTTGGTTCTAAATTTAACATTCCAATTTTTTTCAGACACCATAGTAACCGCTTTTAATTTATTTTTTTACTATTTTCATTTAAACCTTTAAAAAAAATCGATGTGACTATTTAAACAGGACAAAAAATTATCTCGTAACTAGGTATATAATCTTAAATGCTACGACACGAATTGCAGCGAACCATAGTTATAGATGGGAACTGCTCTTTTTTTTATCAACAATGACGGGTTAAATAAATGTAGCGCTACTTACCAGGCTAACAGCATTGAGTTTGGGCCGGAAATATAAACATCAGATATCAAGTTTTCTACTTTAATGTCTTCGTTAATTAAATTGACTAAACCAATGTCGTTAAATTTGTGTATGGGAACAATGTTAATTTCATTTTTGTTGCTAAAAATGGATCATTCAAATCTCAATAGCAAGTCAACAAATCTTTGTCAATTTTTTTTTGAGTTGGTCAAATAATTAAATAAGAAACAAAACCCTCAAAATTTGCTGCATCAGCGTAATGCCACATTATGATTCCACTGTCGGCTGTCGTGGCTTTCTCTCACAAGGAGAGAGTCAAGGCAAATCAAGGCAAGTAATCCATTAAGCTGACCAATTGCGAGTTGACGGAAAACGCATGTCCTCAAAATATCTTCGCCGCCGAAAGCTAAAAGCCAGCTACATCTGCAATTGAAAAAATACTTAGAGGTGCAGACGGGATTCTAAACCACATTCCAAACGTAAACTTATTGAATGAAATAGATATTTTTGAACATTATTCTCTGATTGATTTTAGTTGTTTGACATAATTAAACTTTTATTCCGTATCATTTCGTGACCACACAAAACTTTTTAAAAATAAGTCTATCATCTCAATTACTGTACAAAAATACCTTTTACACCAAACCATTTTCAAAACTTCACAGACAATTTAGCACAAAACGCTGATATTACGATTTAATTCAGGAGCAAGGCGAGTAAGAACTGTATTCAATCCTGCATATCATATCCATAAAACATGTGTATTTTTAAACAATTCCGAGAACTGTTGTAGGACTTAATACTTGCAATCATAAAGGGGCAGGCGAGTACACTTTCGATCTCGTATTGAAATTTACACGAAAGGTGGTAATTTTCTGGTGCGTGATGACATTAATAGCAGTGGCCTCTCGGCTGAAACCTCTCCAGACTATGACACAATTGACTCTCAATAACACAATCATATATGGCTATCTGTGCATATGTGTAAATCTACCAGATACAATACATATAGGCATTATGTACTTTTGCATGAAAGAATAACAGCCGTCCATACATCCATCTATTATTTCTAACAAACTTTTGCAAAAAGTATAATATCAGTAGGATATAGAAAGATTGAAGTGCTGGCTTATCGATCAAACTTTTTATAGTTACAGCGAATTTTTAGAGAGTGATGGCAAAGTTCCCATAAAAATGTAAAGAAATAAATTTGATATGGTTCAGTACAATTGTAATAAAGATATATTATAGTCGTATAATGCTTGCCAGTTTTCTGTACAACAATTATTTCAAAACAGTTAAAAAAGACAGTACATTTCAAACTTTGAAAATGGATACAATTTCTATACTCTTTCTTTGTTTGTATTTTTTATTAATTGACGTGTAAATTGTACATTAATGAATAAAGTACTTTGACTTTGAAATATTTTCTTTTCTGTAATAATTAAAATATTACACAGGTTTTTCTCGTCTCATCACCTCACTTTATACATTTTTTTAAACACCTTGAAGTGGTTTCAAAGCTTATCTAAGTACCTATATTTAGCTGAAATTTAATGGCATAACAACTTCATTTTAGCTCGGTATAACTTCATGGGTCTCTATCTTTAATCATTAAAACTGTTTGTTAGCTATAAAATAACGATCATTAAAATCAGTTTCTACTTAATAAAAATGTCGAGATAAAACTAACGGACAAGCTAGAAAGCCTAAACGTACATATATGTATCTATTTGAAATTTTCATCGACTCCTTCCTGTAAACGTTCACAAAGTTTTTTAATCGTTTTATACATATGTAGAAAATATAATATAAAAAATATATTAGTATAGTGGAGGGACGAATAAAACTCGCGTCTGATGCTAAGCAACATGTCTGTGTATAACAGCATCAATTCGAACACGAAGAGTTCAAGTCACTGAATAGAATTAATTACCTACACTTCCTTAGTTACCCCGAAACCATTTCTCGCAACCAATGCAACGATTTCTCTAATTTCTCTGGAAATATTACCCTTCAAACTGGTTTCTATCTGCTTAACCTTACCAAACACTGAGCTAGCATAGAAGGCTTAAAGCCCTACTAACCCAATGTTATTAACAGCTAATAACTGTTAAGTTAATTTATGATAACTTTAAATAAGTTCCATAGAACTAAACTAGATGGCGCTGTACGGCATTAAAACACGCCAACGAAATGTGTGTGACTTTAGAAGAATCTGTTAAGGTTCGGGTTAGTATTCATTGTACGAGTGCTAGTTGACTAGCCTTTCATTTGTACCTCCGTGTACAATAACATTGGGTTAGTAGGAAATATAGTTAGACATATATACGTAGCGCGTACTTGAAAGCATTCAATATATTTACCACAATCACTTCGATAACGTGACTTTGAGATCGTAACCTAGGTGAAAATTTTTGTTCAGTTATACAAGTTTGAAGTATAGTCTGAAGCGACCTTTAAAACAATATTTTTTGCATATAACTGCTTTACATTCGGACAGGACGGAGCTACGGTTCTTGATCCCGCGTTACCTCGCATTTTAATACAATCTTCTATGCAGGTGAATTAAATATTTACATTCCTCTTATCCTAATGTTTTACATGTGAACATATCTTTAGCATTCGGATTCTAGAAAACATTAACTTTATTCTAGGCTCTTATTTTTATGGCAAGCTTGTATTTTAATTACCGATACTTTTTATGACCAAGGGTTAAGTACGTTAACCTAGTCGCCTCTACCTATAGTCACAATTAACCTCGTCCTTGCTTGAAGTGCCATGCAGGGTGTCAACGCAAGTCTGTACTGAATTACCATAAATAATTAAAATGTAAGTTTAACCACTTTATCAAACCAAGATAAGGAACATCGTAATTTGCATTATTGGTCAAGCTAATTAAATAAACAAACTGCCTAGTTCGGATCGTTAACCATTAACAAATAGATAAAATGAAGCCATAAATGCTTAAAAAGTGACGGACCATAAATAAGAGAGCGAGCCATGCGCCAGAGTCAACTCCAGTCAATACATTCTAATCAATGATTTATAGCCACTAATCCTCAGCTCAGCACAAATAAGCTATCTTGTCGACTTAATGTTGTATCAGGCCAGGCGTGAAACTCCCGCGCACCACTAAGTGGTCCTGCCAGTTTCCACTCGAAATATTTTAATAAGGCCTTCACTGCTCACGCACCCTAATAAAAACACACACACTCATCTACTCACCAACACGAACGATCCTTAAAACCGTTCCCAGTTCGAGTCCAATTTATTTATAACTAGATGTCCGCCCCGGCTTCGCCCGTGGTACATTATATAGCACTCATCGGGATCCCGTACATATCCAACGGTGAAAGAATCAGTTCAGACATTCCTGAAAATATCGCTTTCAAACAAAAAAAATCTCTTCAGCTACCTGCTACGCCACCTGTCGGAAATTGGTCGTACCAATTCAGATTTAGAAACAAAGTTTAGCAAAGGTTCTTCAACTTCAACTTTTTCTTTTGGCTTCCATTCGGTGATGTCACCGTTGACATGACGACGATGAAATGACGTTTAGCTGTCGTTTACGTTTTATGCCACGTCACACGGGAACGCGGTCGAACGGGATATTCGTCGTTTGTCGTTTTTTGACGTCCCACGGGAACGTGATAAAAATCCTATGTCCTATTCCTGGTCCTGAGCTACCTCCTCACATATTTTGAGCCAAATCGGTTCAGCCGTTCTTGAGTTATAAATGGTGTAACTAACACGACTTTCTTTTATATATATAGATAGTAGCGACACTAAGAATCTACATTTTTGCTCTAAACGGTGTTAATTTATTGACCGTGGGCAGATAATATCACTTTTTTTTCTCCCATTATTAAAGCGATTACACGAGAAATTATACGTTGAAGTCCAGTTCTGAGTGCACGATCAAATCCGGCTGTTAAATTAAAACAAACTTTAACTTACTAATTTTAAGAGCGAGGTTTACTTGAAGTAAGTGCAGGGGCCTTTATATTGCTTTCGTTGACGAAATCGCCTTATTGACTCGCTAATAAAAAGTGTTAAGTTATGGACAAGTTATGCCACTTGCATTAATTTCGATGCTTAACCTGATAAACAAATTATGGTATATTAAGTTAATAGCTTAATTTATAATTGAATGTGTTACGATGTGTTCATAAGAAAGCATTGTTACGATCGGCCTTTAGCATATCTGGCTGGTGTTAACGACAAATTGCGTGGATAAAAATACGAAGGTATGTCTGTATTCGTGCTGGGTTCGAAACTTTAATGCTGAGAAACATTTTCATTCTGCATTTTACACTCGAGGATCCAGTTTGCCTGACCATAAAATTTTATTTTTACACCAATCTATCTGATTTTAAAACTGTATTTCTGCACGCCTTATTAGATAGTAATTTATTTTATGGTTATTGAATAAGGTTTTTATTTGCGGACGTCACAAATAATGAATAAACTTATATTGGTAGGTGGACGTGTGGTTATGAGTTGTGTTAAGTCTGTAATCAAGCTAAAGGTAGAAGCAGTGTTCAGGAGTAATTCTCACGAGCTTTGTAGTTTGTTACTCATGGTCTATAATAAAGCCAGTATAATGCTTTGACGTGCCATCATACAAAAGATAATGAGTGAGCACGGGTGACCTGCTTTGGGGATATATCCAGTTCAAAGTGTTTTTCTTCCTTTGTCATTAGAATAGTAGATATTCAAAGTAGGTAGTTACAAATATTGTTAAACAGAAGTTTTATAAATTTAGCGAAGAAATGACATCTTTTATCTTGTTGTTAAACAGCTTAATGTGTTTATATTAAGCCAAATCATTAAATGAAAGAATTGGTATTGATTTTACGTCAATATTTTTAACAGTGTCATAATGTGTCTGGGTGTTTCTATGTATAATAAGTATGTATTTAAAAAAAAAAAAACTATATAAGTATTATATCAGCTATCTGGCTGCCATCACACAAGCTTTGCTTAGTTTGGGGTCAGATGGTGTTGTGTGTGAATTGTCCACCAATATAAATCCGGACACCAAATTCTTTATTATTTTTATTTATGGCATAATAAATTAATTGCTTTTATTATTATCGATAATAAAACAAAGAATATCTACTTGATACTTAAATAATAAGTTTAAAATAACTCATCATTTCGAACATTTTATGTTTTTCAACTTTCTATACGAGTGTATTACCTACCTGCCTACTACAAAAGTGTACTGAGAGAAATTCTCTTATTGGACAATAACGCATTGCAATCACATGAACAACAATATTTGCCACTATCAGGTGAATAACATCTTGTATCTAACCATGTGTCTTAATAACATTAACACGACATTAAATCATGTAGATTCTGAACGTTGCTCGCGGTCGAGTCATCATCATAAAACATCATATCATAGAGCAAGTACTTCTAGTGATCAAAAATCAAAACGCGTGTGTATAACTTAACTTGTACCTATAACAAAAATGTCCGACTATAATCTTGATGTCTTGATTATCTTTAGACCGTCATTAGTCTATGGATGATTCATAAGTGCTTAGTGTAAGTAGTTAGGAATGTAGTTCTCATTTATTTTATTTAATTTTGTTAATAAAAGCTCTTAAAGATCTCAAGATGATCATTTCAAAATTTTACAATTTATTAATTTAAACTTTAATGTTTAACAATGACGAATTAACGCTTTATGTTTATTTCTTTTTCCAGTGCCAGTCTCTCCATCATCGTCAGGAGGGGGTGCAGGCGGCGGTGCAGGCACCCCCCTCTACCCGGGCGCAGCGTCCCACCCCCTCTCGTCCCTGCTGTCTCAACAGAGGCTGTTGGAGCTGTCTCGCTTCGGGCTCCGGCACTATGACATCGCCCACCATGTGCTGTCACAGCAAGGTGCTGTAACCAAGCTGCTTGGTAAGCGGATTAAGATCTGCGTCCTTCGTTTCACCTTGTATCAGTTCGTTAATTTGACGATAGACAGACAGTGACACTTTACTGCGCACTAATGCCCGAGCTACACCAGGGTAGTTTTTCGAGCTAGGATAGCAAGCTAGTGTTAGTAAGCTAGCAAGCTAAGCTAGCAAGTTGTCGACACGAAGCTAGAGGTACTAGCTTGCTAACACTAGCTTTCTATCCTAGCATGAAATACTAGCCTCGTGTAACTCGGGCATAACAATTGTAATATCTAGAATGTAACGACGACAAATAAAGCGACGCAGGCATTTTCAGCACTACTACAAACATTTATAAAAAATAGTTCAATTCAAAATCGAAATGCAAGGGAATAATCGTGAAAAAAATGTGGTCACCTTTAAACTCACAAAGTTTAACAAGTGCTTAAAATAACTTGAAATTGCGGAAAAGTCAAATTTTTTATTATATTTTTTTGAGCACAAATAATATTTTACGAGGTACCCAGTACAGATTACCTACCTATTCCTTAAACCATTACGTGGTGACTCATTCAGCTCTGATAAAAATGTAGGAAAAAAGTGAACGAGTTAATTATTTTAAAACGGTTTTGTACCTCTATATTGTTTTAAGTATGACAAAATATTAAGTACTATAGATCTTACGTGGTAGCTATTGTAATAAATCATAAAGTTTAAAACTGGAGCCTTCATTGCGAAACCCAGTTCCAGTATCGAATAAAAGAACTATCAGCTGGTAGCAAAGATAAAATTGACACACATCTATAACTGGTGTGAAAAATTGATCCTGTTTCAAAGAAACCCAGTTATTATTGCACAAATGATATTCAAGAATCAATGACAACAGGGCAGTTTGTCGAACGTGGAGCGACCGCGGTCTGTGTTTAACTTCGGCTTAATAACACGGCCAGGGCGAAAATCTCAATCGCTATTAATCAGCGATAAGGCATCGGCCGAGGCTGCCGCGACGAAAGCTGCTATTGACGAAAGCTTAGATTCTAATCGATTCATAAAACTTGCAGCGTGTTAATTATAAGCCACCGGGGTGCGGATGAATGCGCCCGCGCCGATCCACGCCGCCCGCTGCCTAGGGCGCAGCTCCCAACGCAACGCTGATTGGTGATGTGAGAACTATCTTATCATCAGCGATACTTCACGGCCACAACCGTTTATTTCACTGTTTCCTTTACAATTATCACGGCTGCTTTAATCGGACGCTTCGACAATAAATACGACGCCTGAAGCGCTCCGGATCGGACTTCTGATTGTAGGTTCGCCGCGGAAAGCACAAACTTGTCGAATAGAAACAAACGTGATATTAATGCGCGGGAATTTGACGCTTCATTGTAATTAAACTGTTCGGTTTTTAAAGTAAATAATACGGAAGAAGTCAATTGAAGCTTTGTAATAATATGGTGGGCTTGAAACGAAGCGAGTGACTATGACGGTAAACACTTGCAGTTGAAAGTACAGTTTATATTCGGAATCAAGCCAGTGCGGTGTGCAATTAGGAAACGTGAGACACTTTGTATTTGCCCAAGAGTCGTGAACGGACAATTTCAAATGCACTCAAGCGGTTATTCCGCACCCTACATTTTACGCAGTCGAACTTTATGTCATCCTCGAGAAAGGATTCGGTTCTGCATACAATTTTATCCGAATTTGAATAATCTTCTTTGTTTTTGAATCATAAAACTAAGTATAATTTAGTAGTTGTTGAGATATACTCTACTATGTAACTTTATTTCTTTGAATGTTGTGTTGTCCTTTCACTTATTACATTGTAGTTATTCATGCGTCAAATTTTCTGATGACATGTGTGTGAGTCCAATTTAGCATTGAAGCTCGAATAATAATAACTTTCTCCCTTTCTGGTTTAAATCCATCATTTTATGATTCATGTTAAAGTACTTTTGACCATTGTAGTTTTTTAACAATGAAATAATTATTAACGTCGGTACTTTATAGCAATAAAGTATAGCTTATATACTTTATAGCTTCGTGTTTCTAATCGTTTTTTTCTGTCTCTTTGAGTTCTCTTGCCATCAAGAAAACAGTCTAAAATTTGTATACCAATTAGCTGACCCCGCAAACTTATAAACTGCCAATAATCAACCGAATAAAATGCTTGAGAGACGGGGAGACTTTTGAAAATCAATTATTTGTGATAGTGCTAAACAAAAATAATAAATCGGCGATTAAAAATGAAATGAATGAGTGAAAATAGGAAGGAAAGAAATCTACTTCCCGAACTATGTCTCACATTTGTGATACAAATTTTGTTAAAATCTGTCAAATCATTTCAAAAGCCATAGCACGAGATGTTTCTTTTCATGAATGAACCGTTTCATGGGTCAGGTGTGACTTGGAAAATGATTAAAACTTTTTTAGTTACTTAACCCTAGATTATTAAAACTAGTTTATTAATTACAGTTATAGAAAATCTTGTTTTATATACAATAGAAGAACTTGTAGCTACACGTACAATTTTAGATAATATTGCTTCGTTTATTGTTTGATCAAAGTTGTTATGTCAAGTGTCCACAGAAAATAAAATGACAAATACAAATCACGTTAGGTCAAAGAGACCACCGCACACTGATCCCTCCCCGAACGTGCCCAGAACACTCGTTGCGTTCCCCTTCTGTATGACCAGGGAGATCTGCTGAGTCAAAAACCAACCTACTCGATGGTCACTCATGTTCTCCCTCAAACGGTGTCCCAAATCCGCCACAAACCTCTTTGCTTCCGTTCTTCAAGGCCCTGCAGTTTCCACGGCAAACGGGACGAAATCATACGCAGAAACTAAGCATGCGTATTTGAGATGTATGCTTTTGGCGGCCATCTTGAAGATTGAGATTTCTCTTGTTTAGATTGAATCCAACCTAAACAAGAAAGTAAACATCACGTATTTTCAGCCACATCGTGCATTACACCTCAAAATGAATGTCAGGTATAAGTGAATAGCGCAGTCGTGTCAATCAATTTTCGCCCATAGTGGTACACAACGTCACACGTCGGTTCCCACGGAAGCCTACTGCAACCTGCCGCGGGCCGTCATGTCTGACCACTTACGTATTTAACTTAGCTTAAAACTTATTATCTAGCCTAAACAATTTCTAAGTTGACGGCATGGAAATGGGCACGCATAAATAACGTTCCATGGTCGACTTTGAGTATTAAACTGTCGACTGGCTGCAATTTCAACCGATTGACGAATAAATTACGCAGGTTCTGACCTCTTGAAGATTATTGCTTGTATTTGCTTAAAGTGTTGCTTGATTCTTTATATGTGAAACTAAATTCTCCTTTAAGAACAATTAGCTTGCACAGGCGAGTTTGAGTCCTTGAGTTGGTGGTATATAAGGGTTTATTAAGTAAAATCAAAAAATACGCCGACTGCACTATCTATTTCGAGAGGGAATTGGTTCTAATGATTTGGACTCTTCATGATCCCATGTGTGTGGATGTGTTGTTATGGGCAGACATGATGTTTTCCATCATACGCGTGTCTGTACCAACTTTTTTTCCAATTTTATTTTATTTTATCATCCAATATCACTCATGTGATATGTTAAGACTCTAATATTTCTATTTGTTTCCATGTATGTAGAAAACAAATTAGAAATTCCGGAACTCAACTAGTATGTTGATTGTAAAAAATGGTATTTTAACTCTCTTTACAGATTTATTGTATCCTAATTCAAAAAATGGGGCAACATCTAGTCCATAAGTCAAATCGGTATTTAACGTCAAACAATCTCACAGAGTCAGTATTGAACTAAAATCAACTTGTTTAATATGCTGCTACACTTGAATCATCGATCTGCAGAAATACAATTGTAATAAAACTTTGTTGTGTCCTTGTGAAGTAAATCTTTACAAGCAAATGCTTTCCAATGGATGCCGTGTTTCATATCTAATCAACGAAGCAAGAATAATTTATGAGCGAGTCCACAAAGCCAACAAAATCACAGACTGAGTAATTTGATATTAAACCGGCAATTTCGTTTCGTCGTTTCTTTATTTAGAAGTAGGTAATCATAGGCAAGACGATTGTCTGCGGAACGCCGCTGCAGCTAATGGGGCCGTATTTAGGCTTTGGTCCTATAATCAAAATTGAATTATCCGGTGACATTCTTGCCTCACAGACGACGCTTTTTCTTTTTTCTGCTCCAATTATTCTGGCTAATTTGAATTTTGAACGGTCTTTCATTGTTACAGATTCTTTGTTTTGTAGATATTTATTAGGGTAATGATGATTTAGTAAATTGTGAATAAGTTGTTAGATACCGGATAAAACATTTTATTTAATGCGTATTGTAAGCTAGTTATCTAAAATGCACAAGTTTTACGAAACTAATATTTTTGTATTAAATTCATACTTTTGAGTTTTGGAACCAGGTTTAATTAATTCAAGTCTAGGTTTGACTCTACTCTGTAACTACAGGTCCTCATTTGGGCATAGTTAAATACATTATATTAATTAGGTTTCTCAAAGAGTATTGCCTAAAAGAACTATTTTTGAAGCTTCATGCTTACGCCAGTTATTCTACTGCCAAGGAGTAATGTGCAGCATTACTGTAATCCGATTTAAATAGCTCTGTTTCCAAAGGCGAAATACAAGGTAAAGAGATCATCTTATATCTCTAGGTGACAAGCGTAGTGCAATGATTTGGACTCGTTTATTTGCTCAATTGTTTGCGTAGCACTGTGATATGTGTATATGTCTTGCTTGTATCGTCACTCTAAATTAGTTCTAAAAACTGTTGACTATTTATGTAGCTGTCAGTTCATAGTCAAAATACGTGCAAAATATCATCATCACCAACATTTGTTTGATCAACTGCATCAAAATATAATGCAATATTATAATATACTATGTCTACCCATATTAGACCGAAAAGTAAGTGTTACGCTAAACGCCGCCGCCAAAGTATTCTATTACAAATTACGTTTGTTACAAATTCAAAAATAGTTTTCATTTTATATTGTAAGTGTGCCATGGGTGCAGTATTTACAAAGTAGTTAAATTGTTTATGTCAGAAAAGTGCGCAACGCCAGCAGATTGTTATGTTTCACAAAAACACCGCGTACGAGTTGTGATTTGCATCACAATAGAGCCGTTATAATGCTGAAATACGGTACATACGATCCCTGTATGGGAGAGAATCTACTAAACTACAAGTCTGTTTGGGCAATTGTTGTGAGTCCGTGGCGCTAAACGCTTTTGTTTATCATTGGTCACAAAATTTGAATCTGTATTTCAAACCAGCGAACAACTTTGCCGTCTTTTGGATATATAAATATCAATAACGTAAGTAATTGGTTACTGAATGGCTCCGATATTTGAAAATGGTAATTTAAAGCTTTTGAAGATTTGTACAAGGCTCATTAAAATTCCTGAATTAATTTTATAAATTACGTAGACAAGCGCAGATGTTTTGATTTGACATTTTACCATTCCACGTAGTAATCGTACTCCCAACTAAGATAATTATAGGTAACTTTCTAATGATTTTATTCTCACCGTATTACAGTTATTTCGTATTTGTAATGTATAAGTTACTGATAAATATGTGTGATTGGTTGTGAGTATAAACTTGCATCATCATCGTCAGCCCTTAGTCGTCCATACGTTATTGATCATAGCTGAGTTTGGAAGCTCTTGTTATCCACTATGAGCTCGCCTACGTGCGGTCTCTTCTCAAAGACCCATCTACCCCAACCGTTATAGGATCTTCTGGTAATAAGAGCGGTCCACTACTACTTCAGCTTGGTAATTATCTGGACCAAATCGGAAACTTTAGTTACTTCGTTGAGATTTTTATCGACCAGAGACCATTCTAACTTAGCTCTCTCTCTCTCTCTCCATAGCTCGCTAAGCTACTTTACTTATGAACCAGCTTACAGCGACTGTCCACGTCGACATCTCGTTAGTATGTAATATACTTGCAAACAAGATGATCATCATCATCTCACACAAAGCCGCTGCTCAAAAGTTTCAAACTGACAAAAGTTTCTCCACAATACCCCATTTAGTCTCTCTGTAATGTGCCAACTGATTCTCAAATGTCACACCAACCTTTTATTGTCGATTCTAGTTTTTGAGTTATATAGATGAAAATGAAATAGCTTAGAAAAAAAAAACATTTGAAGAGATTTGGAGGCTATCTTTACATTTACCTACTCAGCTAATTAAAGAGACGACTTGAATCTAAATTTAAAATTAATGTTTTGGATTTACCTTTTTTAAACAATTTTTGAAGCTATCGTAGTTGTGCACTTGTCTTTTTTAAGTCTTACTTATTAAACAAAAGATTAAAGTGAATATCCAAACACCAAATATTTTAACGCAAACAAAATTTACGAGAAACGCAAACAAAAAACACCACATTCGAAAATGTTAAACTTTTTTATTTCATAAACTTAATTGCTTCTGAAGAAGCAAGCGCGAACTAATTTAAGTTCAGTACAAAAAGTCGATCAATCACCGAATCAGGGCATCGTTAACAGACATTGCATTATGTTCAATAAACCAGCCCATCCAGGCCCACTTTGCCGGTAAAGATTCTGATCTATTAGCTACATGACGGTGCATTACTCGCTCGCTGTTAACGCTAGCGCCAACCAATATAAAGAACCACTTTTAAATACCCTTAATACAAATTTAATTAACTAGATTCAAGCCATTCGAGCCTCTTCTGTGTCGTTTAAAAAAGATCTTTGTAGGCGCACCGTGTAATGACTTTAAACGACCTTAAACGACGTTTGTGTGGAAATTTATTAACCGACGTTTTGGTGTGCATTGTGCCCGTTATAGCTCTCACTTCCGCGGCCATTTTGGTGTATGATTGATTACATATATTTTTGCGATGGCAAAGAAGGCGAAATTAAAATAACTTAACAGAGTATATTTTGTAAACATACAGCATGATATACTGCATATGGTTTGATAAATTTGTTTAGGGCTCCATTGTTGAGTACTGTTACTCGTATAAGTATAGTATGTACTATAAATATGTATTAGTATGAATGGGCGTGTATTGAAATCCTAGAAATAGTATTAATGTGAAAGTTTGGATGCTTGCGTGTTTCTTGTTAAATCACGTAGAACGGCTTAACGGATCAGTTAGAAAGTTGGAGCATACCTACTTAAATTTTAGTATCAAATAGCACAAAAATTACTTTTTATTGCGGGAAAGTATCTAGAACGGGATAAACGTAGGCAAAACCGAGAGCACTCATGTATTATAAGAAAAAAAAAATAGCTATTTGTGAATATCTGTAACCGCCTGATTGATCCTTGTTCAAAAACCTAGATGCACTAAAGTATACTATAAGTATAGTGTAGATTGGATTAATTATTGCTGTCGTAAAGAAAAATGTTGCAAAGGTTTAAGTACTGAGTCATGGGGGATTAATTCCTGGCAGACTTGATGAATTAATTGTACAATATATAAAAACCACCTGATGCATTTTCGTAAGTTGAAAATCATTTAAGATCAAGGGCAATCGATATAAGATTAGTACTTAATCTCAAAAAAAAGATGTAATGTAATTTAAATAGCAACACATTTTGATGGACCGATGAAAGTGCTGCGCTCTATAGTATTGACAAATGGATTTCTCATAAGGACTATCTCATCCTAAAATCAATTACTGGATCGTATGGACTGATATTTTTTATAATGATTATGATTGTCACGTTAGTTGATACCGACACCTACATTTCGAATGACCTATTCCATTGTGCGTCTTTCGATATGATATTTAAAATAAAACTTCGTTTTACGAGCCATGTTCGCGCACATAATCGTACCTAGACAACTCCGTCAAGGAGGCCTATACTATATCTATATTTTACAATACCATATACTAGTTGAAATGAGATCAATTTCGAAAAATGTCCCAAAATGATGCCAAGTACGGAAAGTTAGTATGCAAATAAAATTGATTAAGTAATTAAATGACTAATTTGGCGTCATTAGCACACTCACGCACATTTACGTGTCCACAACAGCATTGGCATACGCGCCGGGAGCACGCGCTTAAGTTTCTAGCAAATAACATACATTTACCACAGTTTCAGTGGCTCCATGATGGTACTCCGCCTTTGCCTAGGCAACGAGTCGTAATTGGCCCCGGTCATGCGATTACGTTTCTAGCCGATTTAATTATTGTAAAATGATCAGTGTGCCGGCCTCCTGCAATTTAGCTATCAATCAATGGAACGATGTAGAGACGTGGGTTTTGAATATATCCAGCGAATTCTCGAGGTAAAAGGAGATTTTGCTTGAAATTATGTAAACAAACTCTACTTAGCACTGAAGCCTGTAAACAAACTAACTAGTTTAATTGCGTGTTGATAGAATGTTTCTTAAAAGATACAAGCTTACGCTTAGTTTGGGGCTTATTGGTAAGCTTATTGGTAAGTCTAATTGTACCTTAGCATTTCATCGTAATTATTTCATTTCCTCAAATTTCACTCTGATATTTTAATGGTAGAGTAGATGTAATGCAGAACTATTTCTTAGCGGATGTTTTTTGAGGAAGTGTTTCTTTCTTTGCTTTTGTGTAGCGCAATAAACGATCATAAGAAAATAATGGTATTTACTAAAACAAAAACTTGCACTAAAATAAACTCACGTTAGTGTTTCGTTTTAATCATATAATCACAATTTTATAACCCTCTTAATTATTCCACGCTTGGTATAATATTATGGCGTCCTTATAAACCTTCATTTTACCTAGTTTTTGGTTGCCGTATATTTAAATGAGTAAATTTTAATGTTTGCCTACTATGGCGGTGTGGTGGTTTCGTGTAAAGTTTCGTGTTACTTCTTATGCGGCCGCGCCTTTTTCGGAGGTGAGCTTTAGTTATCAAGACATAAAGAGACTTATGAATTTATTGTGAATGGCGTTGACAAAAATGTGAATATAAATAATGTGTTGAATAATTCAGCGTGTTATCGGAATGGAAGAGCGGTAGCCGAGCCAACTCGGGGTAAAAACTGCAGTGAGATCGCCCGTCGCCCGAAGGAATGCTACTGCTCCGTTTTTACGTAATTGTCTTGGAGCACGCATTCATCCATTATCTAACTCGGCTGTTATGGAATCCATAACTTTTTACCTAGAACCAGGTCTTTCTTCATATTCCATATTTGAAAATTTTGTATAATATTTATAGGCGTGGTATGAGAGGAATGATGAAAAATTGAGAGGATGTTAAAATAATTCGTAGAATGAGCTATCAAAGTTCAGTAGAATCGGTATCACCGTTCATAGTATAGTAGCAGTAAACGAGTGATAAGTAGGTAAATCTTTCCAATTCCAAAAAATGTATTCAATAAATATAAATGTCGAAGATGGATGAAGACACGGCGATGTAGTTATAATTACATTTATTAATTCTGCACCAGAGTTGGTATGTTTACGGTCTGCTTCAAATAAATATTTACGGATGTTTTTTGCAAAAAGATCAAAACTTAAGTGCACTCATATTCCATTGTAAATTTTTTTGATACTCACAATGGTCTTATGTCTTTGTTGAACTAAGTATTTCATAGTGTGATCACTCATCCTTGTAAAGTACTGAAACACAAAAGACAATGCTGTCTTTATAGTCAACCTGAGAATAGGTGACTAGTTTAGAGCTTTGAACCGAGAAATACTTTCGGTCAAATGAAATATGCATTTTGTAGATTCCAGTTATTATTGCTATGACAATAATATTATCTCAACAAAAGTTTCAAAAGGTCTAAACGAAACCTCATAATAAAATTACAAGCATTCTCTGAAACCAACTTGCTTGTACAAACTTAGAAATACATTGATAAATCAAGTCGCAGCAAATTAGAATCAGGAAATTAAGAAACTTAAAGTAGATTAATTTGTATTTTACAAATTAATGTTATGAAAATTTAAATCGTTTTTATTCTTCCCCTGAAAAAATTACCAACTTTATAATTAGATTCTTGCTTTGTCCACCACCGCCAAAAACCAAAAACTGCCACAAAATGAATTGAAAATTCACATCTCGCACGCACAGTTTCATTTAGCCGACGTCAATGATTCTGTAATTATAAATACTAATTCGATGCTTTCATTGTTATTCTTACCGCCATGCGCGATTATCAATTTCTTGCTGGACAGAGCGTCCACCTTCTCAATAAATACTTTGATAGCCTCAACTTTGATACGAGGAGTTGACCTCTACGTGTATTGCAATAAGAGCTAAATGCTAACACCCATTATGCTATCGATCAGGGGAGAATTGATTCACGACGCCGGAGTTGCGTTTAATCACGTTTAGCTCTCAATGAAATTGCATCAATCGATATCGTGTCGCTATTGCGTGCATTTTTATTTGAGCCTCTAATTCGATTTTCAGGTTTCTTTTGTTTCCTCTGCCGACTTGCAGGTGACAGTCTGCTCAATCAGTTTTTCTCTATTATTAAAGACTTGAACAGTGCGGCGAGTTCCTGGACCTTGCGAGTAGAATACACAATTAGGAAATTCGTTTTAATTCAGTACGCTTTGTTTTTTTTTACTATTGGGTCTCTATGTAGTATTTTATTTTTCTGTGTCTTACTATGTTTTGAATTTAAGTGCTTTACGAGTAAAATATTGATCTAACTATCTATATAACTATCCCTAGAGGCTCAAAATAGTGTTTTAAAATTCATGGGGTTACGGAAATAGTGTTTCAGAATCATCAGAAAAGGGTTTTAGAATTCATGAGCATACGAAAAAATAAATAGTTTTTTTACTTTTATAGGTTTACGAGGGTCAAACTGAAAGTTCTTAGAAAATCAAAAAACTGATTACATTAGCCAGTTATTAGTTTTATTATATCTTTTCAAAATATTGTCCATTCACGTCAATACACCGCTGCATGCGATGGAACCACTGGGAAAAGCACTTTGCCCACTCGTCCTTAGGGGTCTCTTCAATGGCATCGCGATACGCAGCCACCGCTTCTTCAGCATTCATAAACCGCTTTCCTTTAAGTTTTTCTTTAATTTTGAAAATAAATAAAAATCACAAGGCGCGAGGTCGGGGCTATACGGCGGGTGACCCAGTAATTCAACGTTTGATGTCGCCAAATAGTCGATCGTTCGCTTGGCGGTGTGCGATGAGGCGTTGTCGTGGTGAAGGAGGATCCTACTGCGAGGTCGTTTCTCTCGAACTTTTTCCAAGACAAGTGGCAAACAATTGGTAGTGTACCATTCTGCAGAAACTGTTTTTTGATCCTCTAACACAATTGTTGCGAAATGACCTATCCTTCCAAAGAACGAGGCCACCATTTTTTTCCCCGCACTTCGATCTCTTTTCACTTTAGTTGGCAACTCCTCGAAAGGAAACACCCACTGAGCAGATTGTCTTTTGGTTTCAGGATCATAACAGTAAATCCAGCTTTCGTCACCTGTTAGTATGTCGAACACAGCATTTGAGTCACCTCCGTTAAATCTTTCAATCATTTTACGGCACCAATCCACACGATGGAGTTTTTGCGCCTCAGTCAAATTATGAGGTATCCACCGGGCGCAAAGCTTCCTGACCGCTAAATGTTCGTGTAGGATTTTGTGCACTTGACTCATACCGATGCCTAAGCTTGTCCGAATCTGCTGATAGGTCACTCTTTTGTCAGTCTCTATCATACGCCGCACAACACAGATGTTATCTTCAGGCGTCGCCGTAGAAGGCCGTCCCTCACGTAAATCATCAGTGAGATTAGTGCGACCACGTTTAAACTCATTAAACCAGTTGTAAACAGTCGCACGAGATGGGGCTTCATCGTGAAAGGCCAATCGTTGTCTATCATAACTTTCTTGTTGACTTAAATGACATTGAAAGTCATAAAAAAATCATTGCACGAAAATTTTCTCGTGTTAAATTCATGTTGACGTGACACAGACGTGAATTTTCAATTTGCCGCCAAAACGTAAAACAAATGACAAATTAATGAAGTATATACTCAGTAATATTGGCAAAGAGTTCTATTTTCAAATTATAGAATTATTTTTTTTATTATATTGTTTATAAGTGGCCAGTTCTAAGAACTTTCAGTTTGACCCTCGTACATTACGATGGAGCGTGTTAACCTAGAAGAAACCGATTCACTCTCTATTTGAATACACCAAATTTACCATAACTTTTGAAACACTTCACCAATTTAGATCTGGTACTATTAAAATTTAATTTACAGTATTCGAAAAACCTTGGTACTTCACGAATGTCCTAACCGTAATTGATGGAGTCATTACTTGCATTTAATATTCTAAGTTGAGTGTATCATTACTAATATGTTTTTTATATTCACAGGCACGTTGCGACCGCCAGGTTTGATCGGTGGAAGTAAACCAAAAGTTGCCACACCTGCGGTGGTGTCGAAAATAGAACAATACAAGAGAGAAAACCCAACGATCTTCGCGTGGGAAATCAGAGAGAGGCTAATATCAGAAGGTAACGAATACTTTTATACCACCGTAGCTATAAAAAAAATTTTGTTCAGTGGACATTTTTTTAAGGAGTTTAGTACGACTCGTCTAGTCAGGTAAACGGCAAGTGGCACCCGGAGCTCAGGGTTCAAATCCCACACGCGCTACTGTCTTTTCGAAGTCCAATATCAATAGAAGGCGAAGGAAAATATTGCGAGGAAACTGACATATACTTACCTAGAATCATGGAATCACATAAACCTAGGTGGATGACATGTATCATCCACCAATCCACATTGGGCCAGCGTGGTGGATTATGGCTTTGACTCCCAGTAGCTCCTCTCCCATTAGTGGGCTGCCTATATTATCATTATATACGCATATTTTATCCTCAATACACAATAACCGCAAAAAAATGTACTAAATTATTTTAATACTACACCATTTCACTATATGAATTCGTAAACAGGTTACATTCGTGATGCATAGTAATCTGAAATCCGTCGTGAATTACCCGGTAATCAATTTCAGAATGTGTAACAATTACTTTAGTTTTCAAGGAAACAATTCGAATTCTTGGAAAAAACAGATAAATAAATGATGTTACGTGTATATATTAGTAAAACTTCCTGTGAATAAAATAATACATGTTATGTATTGTATATTATGTTCATTTCTCTATAAATAAAAACGTTATGTTGGTTTGTGTACGCTTCAAAAACTCAAAAAGATGTGCACCGATTGAGCTGAAATTTTAGAATGGTATATAATCCGCATCAAGGATTGTTTTTATCTAATTTTTTGCATCACAATGTGCTACAGCAAACCGTGACAAGGTACAGCTAATATTTTATATGTATGTATAATATTTTATATGTACCTGTGTATGTATTGGATTCTCTATCTTTTCGAACTCTTATGTAGTGGATAATTTAATACCAATAAATTTTCTTTTAATAATTATATTATTTCATTTCAATATTGTCAATAAATTTCAGCACCTAATGATTTAATTCTTCGACAATTAATTATGCATTTTAATCATAGAATTTAGCTTCAAATTTGTATTTATTTTGTTTTTAAATTGTACTCTATTTGACTTCTTATTTGTGTTGGGAACCGATACACCAAATAACAATAGTTATTTGGTGCATATTTTAAAGATTTGAAAGCGGCATGAACGCCAAGAGCAGTCACGATTAGATTCCATGGAGTTGAGCTGACGTTGTGTGTCAATATTGTCAGTTTTGTGAGCAGCCCTAGTGAGATCATAATATAGCTTATTAACGGTGGAACGTTTGTTTTTTAGCGAACATTATAATAATTCATCCAAATATGCAATTAACAAGAATAAAATCAAACATTATGTATTATCCCTGAACGTACTGGATTTGAAATTTGCCATAGTATGACGGTATTCTACTAGTCATAATTAACAAAACGTACAATAACTGTTACAAACTTAACAATTGGTGCAACAAAAACGCAGTTAATTGTTTTCAATATATTATCCAGCCCCTAGCCAACGAGATTGAGTTAAAGTTATGTTTGTTAAGTTACTGATTGGTCAGCAAAAATGTGCTATATATTTGAAAATAAACTAATGAATCGAAATAAATGAAAAGTCTAATTGTTACGAATCATTATTTTAAAATATTTAGTTTGAGTTAACAAATCATATTTGTTTCAAGACAAAATTATGAGTTTAAATTACTAAATTATGAGTGACCAATTTTCACGGAATGGATAATGTTTTTGAATATGAAAACTTTTTAGAAGCTTCTTACAAGTAACATTCTGTAAAAAATTATAACTCGGACAAAAATAACCACCAAAGCAATAAGAACAAAACTAGACGCATTGCCATACATATAATAATAATGTCATGTAGGCGTATTATTATAAAACGTCGGTGAGCGCTGCGCGTAATACCGGTGTCTGCTCACGTTACAATTAGTGCAGGAGATGTTGGGCTACTCAATTACGTGTCTACGTGAAAAGATAAAAAAATAATATAATGATAAATGTCCACAAAAATATTTAGGAATTAGAACGGAATTGCGCAGTTTTTGCAAATTTTATCATTATTATCGGTTAAAGCAAGTAATTTTGACTAAAAAATAAAAGTTTCAGATCGAATTAAGTGAAAATGGAGAGCAAATAGGATTATTTAGGTGAAAACGTATTGCTTTAGACCTCATCGTCGTGTTGTATCAGTCGAGAGGGCGGGCAGCGAAGCACATACCTATCCTAGATTCACAAATAAATTAATTTTAGATTTTTTGTCATTTAAAGAATGAGAAAACCGTTTTTTATTATTACATATCTATTAAAGCTTCATAGGAAATCCAACATAAGTAAAATATTTATGATCGTCTATTTAAACATAAATTATTAAATCACAAAGTTAATGTGAAATAGCCACGCATAAAAAGTCAAAAATGATTCAATGTTAAGTTATTACGTAAACACGTCAAATTATTTCTAGTCAAGGTAATTTTAAATAAATTTTAAAGCTCTATCAATATAAATAAATACGGAATATTTACTAAAGTTATTTGATAGTTATATGGTGGCAAGTTTTTGATATTTTAATGCACGGTATGTACGGTCATGATTATAAACATAATTATTTAAGCAAAGCCAAAACGTTATAAAGATAACAGTGGCTCCCAAACTAAAAGCTCTGGTTGCGTGTGCGCACACGATACTGGCTCCTTGCCCGATCATCGAATTATAGACGAGTTGCGCCATTATTATAATTGATGTCAATTTGTACATTTATCTAATTCCCAGCCCTAGAGCAGACATTGTGTTAAGAATGTTATGATACATAGTCGGTGCTAGTATATTAGCTGCTTGAACTTTAGTCACGATTTCTGTTTAAAATACAAGGCATAATTGTGGTTAGCAACGGTTGAAGTTACAACGGCGCAATTTATTTTCAACAATTGCTTACTTGTTTAAGCAAGATGACAATCTAGTTTAACAAATTATAGTTTTTCTTCATTCGTTTGTGAAACAGATAATAGATTACAGAAGTACTAGATTTTAGTTAGTAGATGCACAGAAAAAAATACTATCGAAATATTGGTACCAAGTGCTTAGATGGTTATAACGTGATGTAAACATGTTCCATAACGTTTGGACTAAATACCGATGTATAAACATATTTAAACTAAAATTATTCTACGCTTACAGTTTAGCTTGTGGAAATCGTAAAATATAATATAAGATAATAACCTAACACTAGAACTGGTAGTAATTGTCATTAGGACTTTGAAAAGGAAGAATGATATAATTATTGCTCAGCGCATCGGTTATCCTTCTGCAAACATTACTTGTCAATCAGGATATATCCTGGTCAACGAAAGTTGATACTGACAAAACACGGCAAATTTTAAATATATCAGCATGGCATCCCTAAACTGAAAATCTCGTCAAAAATAAACACAAGCCAGCTACTACGAAACATCAAAAACACGCCATTTTGTTGCGTCAGAGATTGGAGATACCATACACTGATTCTGATTCTACCAAATCTTTCGGATTATCACCGAAAATTATTTTTTTAAAAATGAAATTGCACACAAGCTTTTCTCTATTAAATAGCGTAATTAATTAATCTATTTATTTGGCCAACTTAAGGCTTTGTATTGCTCTTGAAATAATCGCCAACACGTACATACGTCGTACTTATTTTTGATGAATACCATTTTAGATCATATATGAATTTTTAAAACTTATTTCATATATGGTTTAAATCAGTTTGTTTTGCAAATGCCTTTTTGGAATCAAGTGTCCCTAAGTACTTTCTGTTTAAAACATCCCAATTCGTAGGGTAAATGCTCGATGGTAGCAACACTGAAGTGTTGTCATTTAAAAAGTTTGCAAAAAAAATCCAGTGTCTACTTTCGTTGGCCAGACTCTACAAAAATCTTTCAGATGACTGCTTGTTGGTAAGATCATTGGAAAACTGTAATAACAAATCGAATCGTTGCTGATTTTATGTTTCCTCATCCTTTAAATGCATGTGAAATGCTGCCACATAAAATAGGACCCTTCGTCTTCTACACTAGCTTCAATTTCGGTAAGCAGTAAGGAAAATGCCCCTTATTACGCATGCCTGCCACATGAATCTTCACGTGAGTCGCTTCTTTAACCTATTAAACCAACCGAGAACCAAATACCTAATAGGTGAACAAGCTAGGTTAAGCAGTAACTGAATACTCATCCAATTACTGGATTAGGTGGCCAGTGTACTGAACTTTAGATATATCGAGTCAAACCATTTTAGGAGGCCAAATACGTAAAGCCTTCGAAGTGCAACCCCGAATATGGCCTAATAGTTTGGTAAATAGCTTGCTGTCAGCGGATACTGTAACGTGATACGCTGTATTGGATTTTCATGTGTCTACGTGCAACGGACAAAACAATATGTTGGCTAGGTATTTATTTACGACAGTTTATTGGGCAAACGCGATTGAGAGGCGTTGGAGCGTTTGAAGGGTCTAGGTCTTAGTAATGAAGTGTTATTTTACGTTATGTAACGTATAGCGGTGTGTGGTGACAACGCTTAGCGATTTTTGAATTAAGACAATCAAAAAATGATTTGTGTTAAACCGCACCTATCTTTGCAAACATTGTGTAGATAAGTAAATTTGTAACAGGAATGAAATAAAAATATTTCTAATCTATAGAATTTGACTCATTTCAGTTTAATTAAAAGTATAGCCATTATTACTTCGGGGCTAACCTTCACGACTAACGGCAGAAGTTGAAACATTATACAATTTCAAATTGGATTAAAAAAACATATATAGAGAAATGAACTGGGACTACTGATAAACGAATAATATTTGTTTTTTTAATCACACTTAATGGTTTGTCTAACTACTTTCAACAAAAGAATACTATTCAATTTAAAATACTATTATCAAATGAAAACTTAGTAGTTTACATTTGGTAGATAAGGCTAAAACCGTTTTAGGTAGTATTTTGAAAGTGGTATTTTTATGTGTTGCTAATCTCTAAGAAAGGAGCAATAGGATTAGAATTGGACTCAAAGTACTCAAATGGGTTTTTGAATTTGTCGACATCAATGTGTTACAAAACTTAAACGAGTAGTCTCAATATTACATTTTAATATTTTTAGTTTCATTTTTTTTGGTTTCAATTGGAGTCGTCTGAGATTTGACAAATTTTTGGCTCACGCAAGTCTTGCATAATTGTTTGAAATAAGGCGACAACAGTCCACAAGAGCAACGGAGCGTAAACATGGTTCGAAAATGTTATAAGCTAGTTTGTTATATTATTAGAATTACGAAAGGTAATAACAATATCTGTACTACCAAGCATAAGTGCTAAGCATGCAAGAGCTCGCATCTATTCAAGAATGCGATGGGCGTCTTTTGCTCAGAGGCCAACGAGCCAATTGCAATAATTGCACCAACGACACCTCTCGTGGCCATGCGTGACGTTAAACGTCTGTACCGCCGTTCCGAAACGACTTAAATGGCAGTTTCACTCATGATCTGTCTTTATTTGTAACCTTTTAGACATAAAGTTCAGTTTCGCTCCGTTAATTAGGTGTCAGTTAAGTGATCCTTTAAAGGACACGCTGCCTTTGCATTTTCTCTAGTGAGCTCGTAGGGTGCGTGCAATGGCTTGGCAAACAGGTTTCGCTTACAAGACCACTTCTGGTTTACGATATCGTCGGAGACCGGATTAGACGATACCATTCCTTGATGGGAAACATTGTGCTAAGCTAAACTGTTAAATTGGTTCGCAGTCGCTAAACCCACAGGATACGACAATCAATTTATGATTCTATCAAGAAATAAAATTGTATCGTGCGAAATTTCGCTTTTTTCCCTTTCATCATAATATACAGGCCAATTTATGTTGTTACTACGGAAATTCGGGGCCTTAAATCATACAGGGAGTAAATATTTTCTTATCTGTGGTCAAGGCCACAAAACAACATGCAAAGTGCATGCCGGTTGACGGAAAGTACATGTTGTCATATTTATGTATTTTTTAAACATATCTTATTCGTTTCTTCATGATATTTTCTTTCACCGGTAAAGCAGTGATGATGATAAATTCGTAATAAAAATGTATACTTGAAAAAATACTCATAAGTGTAGGTGGGATTCGAAACTATCTAAAGATAATGAAACCGAATAGTCATCGGTGGCACTAGGCCACCAAGTTTTTTTTTTGCAAATTCATCTAATTAAATAAAATTCTCGAAATTTGATATTCTATCAATGTTTAACGGTTGTATAACTAAGAGTTATAAATTTGTAAACTTTCTATAAAGCCGCACTAACACTAATTTTGGTATCTATTAATATTTGATAATCTGCATAAAATATATCATACACCTAATTATAAAACTATTTTATCACTTGGTTTTAAAATCATTTTAATCATTAATCATTAGTAGTGGTAGGACTCTTGGCAGAGTCCGCCTGGGGAAGTACCACACCTTTGCCAGTTATTCTACCGCCAAGCAGTAATGTGCAAACATTACTGTGTTCCGGTTTGAAGGGCAATGTTTCCAGAGAAATTACAGGGCTTAGAGATATAAGATCTTAGATCTCTGGGTGACGAGCGCAGTGCAGTGCTAGGTAATGATTTAGACTCTTCATGTTCCAATAGCTGCTTGTCACTGTGCTGTTATGTGTCAGGCATGTTGCTTACCATCAGGCACATGACCTGATCGTCTCGTCACTCTATATTTAAAAAAAAAAAAAAAAAAAATTCTAAGATTTCGAAAAAAAAAATGTTTTAGCAAAATGGGACAAACTTTTAACATTAAACATTAAAAATGTCATAATTAGTAAAACTTTCATCAACAGTTATTATTAGATATTTACTTATTTGCCGTAAGTAATAAGATGTAGACCATTTAAAAATGACTACGAAATGAGTTTGCGAATATACGGAAATATGCAATATGTTATTTTTTATCCCGAAAAAAAAAACGGTGACTGCGCGGTCAAAACTACGATATGTTGCTAGTCTACATCTACATATATTTATTTATAAAAATCAATGCCACTTTTCGTTGTAAGTAAACTGCTCCTAAACGGCTCGACCGATTTGAACGTTTTTTTTTGTATACGTTTGGGTAGGGCCCTGGATGGTTTAGATTCACAAATCACCCCGGCAGATGGCGCTGCAGTTGTGTATCTAGGTTATTATCCGAGCGAAGCCGGAATGGGCCGCTAGTGTTTTATAAAAATGATAATAAAATTCTAAGAATCACTTCCAATGCGCATGTTTTACTTCACAATTATTGTTATTTTACGTCGACTCATTTAATTCTTATCTGAGTGGACTGACACTGACATTACCATCATTTGTTGAAATGTGTTTAAAATAATTGGTCGAGTGCAGTGAGCTCATGCCTCTGTGTGCGAAAATTGCACGCGATCTCGCATTTTCAGTAAATGCTCACATATTTGTTGTAAACGCCGCTGTATTTAAATAAATTCCGAAAGTTTAAAATTCACAGTTATCTTTTGTGGTTTCGTTAAATTGTTTATTAGAGCTGTTATGTCGTTTTGTTTAATTTCCTGAGACAGATTTTATTTCTATGGAACTTTTTAGAATCTTTTGGAATTTCCCTGGTAAATAGGGATTTAAATTACGTTACAAAACATCAAATTTTAGCGATTTGGGCGTTTTGCAATTGATTCACTGAAGTTCGTTTTTAGAACTGTAAAGTGCAGGTGTAGTCCTACTAAGTACCTAATATTATAAAATGTGTCAGTATGTATGGATGTTTTTTTTTTTAATTTTTATAGGTTTACACTTGACCGCCATCTCGCTTGATGTTAAACGACAATGCGGTCTACGATGGAGCGTGTTTACCTAGAATAAACCGATTCACTCTCGATTTGAAGACACAAAGATTGTTATCATCGGGGAAAACCCACTCAGGCAACGTATTCCACAGCCCGTCTAGGCTGCGTCTTATCACAAAATTAGAGTCAAATCTCTTCGTTCGTTTCTTTGGAACATCAACCATGAAACGATGTCGCTTTTTCGAGCTACGAGCATTCCGATAAAAAAAGGGCAAGGTGGTATCAGATCATGCAAATTGTAACTCTTTCCTGCTAAACTACTGAAGGGATCTGGACGAAATTTGGAAAATACTAATGGATAAAAAATGATAATAGTGGTAGGACAATTGGCAGAGTCCGCCTGGGGAAGTACCATACCTTTGCCAGTTATTCTGCCGCCAAGCAGTAATGTGCAAACATTGCTAGGTAATGATTTGGACTTTTCATATTTCAATAGCTGCGTGTCACTGTGCTGTTATATGGCCGGCATGTTGCTTACCATCAGGCAGATGTCCTCCTAGTCTCGTCACTCATTATTAAAAAAAAAAAATAGCACATACCTAGGCTAATTTCAGTTGAAAAAAACGAACTCAATAACTATGCTGGTGGAACCACGGGGCGCTGCTAGTTGGTAATACTTTGTTAAGAAAATCATCTACTCCGCAACTCTTTGCGCATAGTAAAGATTTTTTTTAGAAATCCTCTACTGAGCAACTCTTTGCGCATAGTTAAGTAAGTTTTTCTGATCGCACTGTTTACATTTATAAAATGATAGGTGTGGGTTGTGCGAGTGAGAGAGAGAGAGAGAGCGAGAGAGATAGTTTTTCGTGCCAAACTAATTTGAACCTTTCTAAACAACTCAATCTGTCTAGCAGGTCATTAAATAAATCAAGCAATGCCACTGGTATTGAATCAGGCACTATGTTAACCAAAGTCAAAAACAATATAAAAGGTTTAGGGTCAAAAGTGTAAGCAATGTAGTTCCTCATTCTAGAATCCGTTAAAATTGAGCTAAAGTTACTAATTACTTATTACTAGGGTAAGATAAAACATTTCTACAATGTTTCCTCTTTGAGCCAATTTCACATCACTAACGTCAAAAATTTCTAAAGCAATTGTACATACTCGTAGCTTTGAGTAAAAGTTGCAAAGCTTCAAACTAAGTATAAATAGATTAAAGTTGACTTGCCAGTTCACCTGGTATTAAAAAGCATTGTTCAATTTGAGTGTTGGAATCTTCTGAATGTAGTTATGATTGATTTCATTAGATTTGACGACGGTTTCGGTGTATCAAAGTGTGTTGACCTGAACAGA
Organism: Ectropis grisescens; assembly: GCA_017562165.1. Lineage (NCBI taxonomy): Eukaryota > Metazoa > Arthropoda > Insecta > Lepidoptera > Geometridae > Ectropis > Ectropis grisescens. The sequence continues at coordinate 15,286,614 of CM029779.1, forward strand.
CCGCCCGCTGATGAAGGAGCTTCGAATGGATATTATAAATGCCAGAAATAGTCGTATCAAGTTACTAGAAGTGACACGAAACTTCAAATTTTTATTTCGGTTTTATTTGATTGGATACATTTTGTCTATGAATCTGCTTCAACCTATCTAATTTCACTTTGGATTAGTTATTAAATTACATACAGTCGTGAATCGTAATTTTAATTAATTTTAGTGATAGAAAAAAACGTGCTGAAATATTTGCGCAGTAGTAGAACAAGAGTGCCTATAGTTGACCAAATTTTATTAATTTTTTTTTTACTGATTACAACTGTAAAAAGTAAATAAATATTAGTCGACTTTACTCACACAATATGATCTAGCACGAAACTAAGCAAAGCTTTTGCCATCGAAATCGGTTCGCTGTTGAAATCAGGTAGTTGTTAGTATATTACATTGAAACACGTAGATTTAAAACAATAATCCACATTCATTACACAAATACATTTATTCTATGTGGAAGTTGAACCCCTAACCACACATTCTGTGAACTGATTAAGTATGAGTATAGCTATACTAAGCCACAAGCCCAGTCAATTATGTTATTAGGCTTGACATTTAAAGATTTGATGAATGTAGACTCTTCAAATATCTAACTTACCAGCCCACATACTAAGCATCGCTGGCTCTAGAGGTAAAATAATAAACACGCATACATAGGGGTCTCAAATGGCCACAAACTAGTGCAAAGTTAAAGAATAAGAAAGAAAAAGTATTTAAGACTCCGGTAGATGGATCAAGTGGAGTGAGTGGAAGATTTATGTAAGCTCCGAGATTCTGTCCCGCGGCAAGAAACTACTGGAGACAGAAGGAAAGTGGTATCTGTAAGTGTCAGGGTCCGGACTCGTTTTGGGTAGCAATAGAACTCGAATAGAAATATCGACAAAAACTTACCGGATCACTACTTTTGGTACCTATTTAGAACACAATTTCGACTTGTAGGTATTTTCGTTTTGAAAACATCCGAACGCAAAATTTCACATACTTTGGAGCCTAAAACAGGGATGCTTAAAACATTTGAATGTCAGTAGATGTCTGTAGTCATGTCTGAACGTCAGCAGACGCTACTTTTCATCATGAAAAATTGGAATGTGTTAGAAGGATCGCCAATGAAACCGTAAGGTACAGTTAGTTAAGATACATGTTCCAATCTATTCGATTTCTACATCTGTGGTACAGACACGTTAAGTAATAAGCAAGTTATTGAAATTTAATCAAATCTATGAGCAAAGCGATTGCTCTCGCAATAACGTTCTTTTGTCATCAGCGCGTGCGCAGCGCTCGGCGCACTACTCGCCTATTCAATTCTCATAAATTGATTATGTTTTCTATATAACTCCATTTTTGTACTAGCAACCAGTAATTGGTTTCATAAATGGTGCTGAGATGAAAAACTCAGTTTGTTTTTCTATGTTCAGAATTGTAATTGAAGAAGCGGACATTTAATATCACCAGAAGCTTAGTAGTAAATTCTTTGTGGAAAGGTTTTTACGCGGAAAAGAGTTTTTTCAACTCATTTCCGCGTCAAAGTTTTATCACAAAACTTCCCGACACCAATAAAAGGATCACTTTTACGTCTACGTCTTCTACGTCTACTAGAGTTGGAAAAACAAAAAATTGTTTAAGAAATCAAATTGCCGATTACATCCCCAGTGTTTGAGATACACACCTAGAGTTTTTGAATATAAATTGCGAAATTCGGTAGAATAGTTAAAAAAATGCAACTTGTAATTTTTTATCCTATCCTATATAGCTGCTCTAAATATCGCATTCTTCTGCAAAAAACTAATAAATTTGGTAATCAAAGATCATCCTTAAAAGTCATTAGCGCTATGTTAAACGCAACCTCTGCAACGTTTAATGTTTACTTTAAACCTGTATTGTGATGTACAATTTACGGAGTTTGTTCATTATTTTACGGTCTCCTTAGTTTTATGCCTGTGCTTCAATTACAGACAACGAGGATTCGTTGAGACTATTTCTATCATATTGTAATGAAAACAATCTAGCAAATGAAACAACAAAGCGTCAGGATGATGCCTTTTTTGTTAGATTTGAAATGATTCGTATTATTTTCAGTTCAACGAAAAATTTTTAAACGATTGACGTCCCGAAAGCCCCAATTTACTCCAAACCAATATTTATACAAACTCGCACACAAAAGAGATGTGTCAAAAATCAAAAATCTACTCGACTACTCACATTTGTTTGATCATGGAGCCACAATCGAATAATATTACGAAATCCGTAAGCTATTGCTTTAAAACCAGGTAGTTCATAATTTCTATCACAGGACTTCTGATAGCTCGGACTTAAGTTTGATCTTTCGGCGCATTTGTGCCGTCACAAGGAGCGGTTATCACAACACGGCTCATCGTAACCGGCTAAATTTTAATAAGGTGCCCACTACCGCCTTTGTTAGCGATGACATGGCAACTTTTCACAATGGGTTGCGCAACTTATCTACTAAATCGATATCGGTTTACGAGGCGTTACGGCCGCTCCGCTACTGGCCACGTTTTGATTAATTGCATTCTTCAAACTTCCCAATCTTTACCACCATTAAGGTCCTGTAACGAAACATTTGAACTACGCATCATTTAAACAAAGTCCTTCAATTATGCTTCAGTAGCGCCGCTTGCCAATCATTATGAATAGTGGCGTAGGTTCTCCGTCGGAATTCACTGGCGCCGATTAATTAGCGAAACCGATGACGAGTAACTTTAAACATGCAGTGTTAAAAAGTTTTGAGTGCGTTATAAAAAGCGTTTTGTAATTTATTATTTCACTGTTAATGTTGTTTTTACGGCCGACGATAAGCATTTTCTTTTTCGATCCTTGTTTAATTTTGTATCGAGATGCGTCTGGATTTTATAATAATTATAAATCGATTCAGTGAGTACTTAATTTGACTATAAATCAAGAATTACTGCTTTATAAACCTTCGGAGGCTTCGGAATGGAGGAGACTTTTTTTGAAAGTTTTTGACATTTACTAACAAGATCCCGCTTGGTCCGTCGACATTGTCCAGTCGAAATAAATCAAATCGATCGCTACACAGCTTCCAATAAAGCGATACATTTATTGATTTGTTACAGCATTAAATTGGTTCCCAGCAGTGCATCATCGCTGCTAGTTTGGGACACGGTCATGATTTCGAGTCTCGAATCTAAAGATTTCGTCTAAAAAAACGTATTGAAACTTTTTTCGGCTTTTGTTACCCTATTGTGATTGCTAATTTGTTTGAGAGAATTTCATCGTTTACTAAGTTGAAGGAGTTTTATACACTTTTTTTCAAGTTGTAGTTTCATTCATTTTTAAGTTAATTTACTGCATTTTGGCAAGAAATACAATGTAGTAAATGTAACATGTATGTAATTCCATACAATTTCCATTGTATTACCTATACTTGTTTGATTTGGATATCTTACAAATTGAAATCTTAGAAATTCCAGGGCTTAGAGATAAAACATTATAAAACATTAGATCTCGGGGTGACGAGCGCAGTGCTGTGCTAGGTAATGATTTGGACTCCAATAGCTGCGTGTCACTGTGCTGTTATGTGGTAGGTATGTTGCTTACCAAATTCGATTTTTTTCGTTTGCTACTATCACGTCGTGTTCTTTCCCGTTAGTTATAATCTTGGTTTTTGTTGTGTCGAATCGAATTTGTAAAGGAATATATATACTTGGGACAACTAGTATCCTTTGAAAAACAAACTGAAAAGGAAATACAGAGAAGAATAACTTTAGCCTGGAAAAAATATTGGGGACTCAAAGAAGTGATGAAAAATAGCACTGTTAATATATTCATCAAGAAGAAGTTATACGAAGTAACAGTATTACCTTGCTTGACATATGGTTGTCAGACGTGGTCATTAAGAAAAGAGGATGAAGAAAAAATAGCGATCTGCCAACGCAAAATGGAGAGAAGTATGCTGGGATTGAAGTTATCAGATAAAATTTGTAATCAAAATATCAGGCATAAAACAAAAATAATAGATGTACGAAAAAGAATAAGATTATTAAAATGGCAATGGGCGGGGCATATCTGTAGAATGCACAATAATAGATGGACCAAACGTTTAGTAGAGTGGATACCAAGGGACAGTAAGAGAAGGAAAGGCAGACCACACAAAAGATGGAGCGACATTTTCAACCAGAGGGTGGTTCTCACTGGATGCGAAACGCACGCGAGAGACACGAATGGAAAGGATTAGAGAGGCCTACGCTGCAGAGGCGACTACTACTCATACTCTATAAAAGAGAATATAATTATATATTTATTGTATAGTAAAAAAAAAAAATAGAAACTTATTTACTATCTTAAATATAGGTTTAAGTAATTATTTGTCATATTTGTAGTAGAAATAAAGGCTATTTTATTTATTTTATTTTTTATTTTTATGTTGCTTACCATCAGGCACATGTCCGGCTCGTCTCGTCACTCCATATTAAAAAAAAAACTTAATTTTTAAACTTTGTAGCTGCTAAAATAAAAAAGTTGGTTGCTGATTTTTGGGCTTGTTCTGGATTCTATCTGTTTGTTGCAAATTTGCTAGGTAAAGGCTTAAATCTTTTACAGAGATACGTACTCCCACGGAGATAAAATAACTTTAATTGCTAGTCTACTTATTTTTTCCTGCTAGTAACGTGTTTAAAAAATGCAGCTAAGAACAGAAAGCTAGGAAAAAACAAAATAAATTGTACTTCAATAAAGAATTGAAGGATACTTACGTAGCTCAAAGTAGGTAATAGGTCTATAACAGCCCAAAGTAATGTGTTTTTCATATTCTGATTTTTTCAAAAACATATAATCATCAACACCATACTTATAATAAACTATAAAGCCATTTTTTAACATAAATAAGGATACAAAGTTTACGCTTTTTTATTATAATACTGGTAAGCATTATAAAAAATACGGCGGAAGCCGAACTCCCCAGGGTACTTACCTAGTTACAACAGGGCACGCGCTTGTCAACGGGTCTATTTTTCCTAGTTGTTCATTACGTACTGACATTTGCTTTTGTTGCTTTGCCCATTCACTGCTAATTGAATGCGGGAGAGCGGGTGTGGGGAGTGGGCGTTTAGCGTTACAGTTGCAGCGACCGACCCCCCGTCGGCCCGAACACCTTTTTTACTCGGTCTTCGCCACGGGAGCTCCCTGATTGCGTCCGATCTCATCGTTTTATGTTTCTCATAAAGCCAACAATAATTCATTTAGACTACGTGACGCCACTCACTGTCGTGGACTGACTAGCTCTTTTCTGTGTTTTCACAGTGTTTACTGCACTAGTTGAGTCTCTTACACTGTTTATTAGTTGCATGCTAGGTCTTGTTACGTGCTCATTCGCTCGATTTTATTTGCACACGGTCCAAGAATAAATACGTAGTAACAGTGTGCCCATTACCTTAGTAAGCCATGCGTTCTATGTTGCGCGCGATTCACTCACTTGTGTTACTTACAGAAGAAGCATCAAAACTATGAGTATGAGCAAAGCCTTTGAATGTGATTAGTAACAAACTGAGAAAATTATACAGTTAACGTGTAAACTATTTGATTAACAAACACGACATGGCTACTTGAAAACATTTTAAATCACATAAATTATGAACTAATTTAAAAAAAAATGTTGAGATGTCAGTTAATAACTATTAAAATTATAATGAATATTAAATATGACAAAAAACAATATGTTAACATTAACTAACGACAACGTAAAACGCAACAACCGACAAATTAACGCAGACTAATTTTATATTTGAATACATAGTGAACATACATAAAAGGTTCTAATTATTTATGTGTGGATGAGGCTTTACTCACACGTGATTTGAAGTTCGCGGTCAAGTTCCGGTTGTAAGTTTATGTCTCGTCGGCCCACGCAGATATTATGATGTCGAATATCAAACTTTTATTAATTTACCAACCGTTATTTATTGAACATTTTATTGACGCGATTATTTGGGAATTTGATATGTATTAGATATAATCATAAACCCATGCGATCATTCATTAATTGTTACAAAATATGTATGTACTTTCATTCGGATTCGTTGTGATTAATTAAATTATTTTACTAAAACCTTTCAATCGTCAGTTACTAATTAAAGTAAAAGTCGAAAAGAGATATAAATACGATTAAAGGTTCTTGGTCAGGTGCTTAAGAGTCTACTTAACGCTTATTAGCTTAAATCAAATCCAATATGGGGCGAGTCGAGTCCCTTAAAACTATCTGAGAACCGGTATAAGTAAACAAACAAATTCATTCCGAACCATTAGGCACGAGATCCGACTGTTAATGTCTCAATTTAGAAACGAGCGTAAATCTTCAAAGGCGTGACAATTACTGTTACTTCCCGGCAGTACAAACAAAAAGGTTTTCCGTCAATTATCGATAAATTAACCCGATTAAACACTCTATAGCCAGACGGCGCCGGATCGTCTTATCTCTGGACATGCCACGCTTTTAGGCAGGTACCATCTTAACAACACTTCGCCGCAGAAACATTTACATTTTTATACCAATTTGCTTTTTATTAAGTTCCAGAGAGAAATACCGAACTTTGTAATGTCATTGACAAAAAAAAACATATTATTCTCATGTACCTAATGTTTAAAATTACGTGGATAGATTAACTCTTTATGGATTATAATATATTAACTAATATAGTTATAATACTTTCTTAATTTGAAATGAAAGAGACGATTTTACTTAAAATAAAACTAAATACATAAATACTACAAGCAATCTCTTCCAGAAAAACGTAGGATGTAACGAAAGATTTGAGATTAAATTGAGAGTAGTTGTTATTAGTACAATTAATTCAAAGCATTAGTACTAATATTATACATTAAATTAATCGTAGAAAAATACTAAATATACTCGTAAGATACTTTATAAAGCAATTGATCTAAGTTAAAAAGTTGAAGACGTCTAAAAGCTAAGCACGTTTATCTGCTACTCAATTAAAGTCGCCTACCTAACCTTTTAATGGAAGCGGTCCCTATTGTGACTAATCATGATTAAACGACTTTAGACAAATTGCATGACCGTGACTAGGCATGAAAGCACCCGGGCTCGATCCCAAATCATTATAAGAACAATTATAGATATCGCATTCCCACCTGCAACCTGTTGACCGATAATGATCTCTCTTTAAACAAACAGTAAGACCATACTCACTGATCGCCGCTCATTGTTCGCTTCACGATACTAAATTAAAACGCAATTGATAGGCACCTATCGGTATGACATGTACCCTATACATCCAACTAACTTAGAACCATCATCTAATCATACTTTTATTAATACGAACCAAGAATAAAAAGATCTAAAAGCCGTCTCCTTCTACTGTTGTGATATTAACAACAGAACTTAATTGCAATAAAAGAGAAATAAAATTGATCAACCCGAAACTATTGATGACTGAAGACTTGCTCTTGTAACAAAAACTAATTTACCGTGTACTTAAAGATCACCGAAGTTTTTTTGTCGTTTAAAAGAATAGAAAACGCAGTAGATTAACTAGCGGTGACGCGTTGAGCTCCCACAAAACGTTAACAGATTTTCAACGGTTTGTTTTCTTTTTGAAAAACGTTGCTCCCAATATAATTAGAGATCTCCGACGGTAAGCGATGACTAGTCACCATTATACCATTCTCAGGCATATCAAACTTTTGACGTCCAGCACGGAAGGCGTTTCTATCGGAGACCGGCCGAGCGCACAGATTACGGGCCAAACAAATTGTGTTGAGGGCATCTTATTGTGTTTTTCGACGTGCTAACAATAAGCGGACCGTGCAACTGATCATTACCATTATGCTTTATAAGGCTTTGTGTTTTGAGTAAATTATAACAGGCCCGTTTTGTGTTTTATTTGATACGTCAGGCATTGCTCGCGTCGACGCGCGCTGATTCTCTTACAATGGGAGTTCATTACCAACGGTGACACCATTAAAACTATCTTAACAAATTGCGATGATTTTAAGCATCCACTGATTGTATTCGACATCATTACTATAATTGCTATTGATGTCTAGAGTTCTTCAAAGAGTTTTAACAAAACAATCGAAGGGCGGTTTGTGCCATTGAGCAATTTTATAATAATCGGAGTCTCTGAAACTGCCTCTTCTATAAACGGCAGGAACAATAATTATGCAATTAAATAGATTTTCTTGATGCTAGACATTTGTTAGTTATAACAATTACTAACCGTAGTACAAACGGAATATGTTTTCTACCATAAACATGGTTAAACTGTGTACATTTGACCGTTCCTAAGTATTTATCTACTAAATACACAGATTATGTAGGTTATTCCCTAGTTAGTCCCTTAGCGTAATCGATGCGAATACAATATTCAAAGGTGTAATTTTTGTTGCAATACCACAAAGATAATAAGTCTATTAACAACGTACTTTTAACCTATCCTTAGGCGAGTATCATTTTACTAAGAAAATTATTGAGGCTTACTTTGACTAGATGTTTTTTACCTTGACTCATTGACGTTTTTTAAGTTGTAGTTATATTTTAGGGTAATGGTAACGTTAACTGTTAGTACACTTTTCATTGATTCTTTTTTAATATATACAGTGACTTGTAGAGAGTGTAGAGTGATGCGGCGAACCAGAGACAGCACAGTGTATCACAGTTGTTTGAACTGTTTAGCGCTGAACTACTATGCTATGTACTGCATCACCCGAAGTTATAAGATAATTTACCTTTGCTCTGTAATTTCTCTGGGAATCTTCGCATCATACTGAACGACAGTAATATTTGCACTTTACGCTATTGCTTGGTAGTAGTATTACCTATAGTTGAGAAAAGTGTGGTTGTGAAAACTGTTCTACCTCTATAATTGTACTTAACTGACTTCTTTTCTGTGTTAATAAGACAAAACTGCAGTATATTTATATTTTGTATTGCATGGGTGGGTATGGGTATGTATTAAACGCACCAGGTTCCTATTACAGGACTTTAATACAGGACGCTTAAAATTGCTAAAATAGTAGAATTTCGTTTAACTTTGTAGATAAATAATGATATCTACCCAGCTGATTTAATTTATGAAGTGAAAATAGTTGGTCTATAAATAAGAAAAATGCAAAACATTTTCAATTTACGCTCAAGTTCAAGCTTAAAGAATCACTACAATCTGAGCAACCTGCGTAACTGGACCCTCATTCATAATTATGATTGCGTGAAGTGCATGTACGCATGACTCGAACCGACAAATTGCGAAATAGTTTGAAAGAGTAATCGCGCTATTTAAATAACACTAGCGAAACTGCGTCGGTAGCGTCGAATCCTACGACAATTACGATCGGACAGGGTATGATTAAATTATGGCACTCAGAGTGTTTCCTGAAATTACATGGGATGCTTCAAGGCTGCGTTGGCACGCGATCCAAGCACGCAGTATAATGTGGAGTGATTTTAAAACGCGACCAATGACGCATCGGTTTTAACGCGCCGTTGGTCACTCATTCCATGCACATTGCAGGTAATTAGCCGTATGCAAGAAACGTGTTCAGAGGCTGCGATTAAATAAAATTGTCCCATTTACGCGGCACGAACGATTTCTCTGCACAACGATGGGAGTTATTAGACACATTGTAAAGGTTATTCTGGGGAAACGTATTGGAAACAGGATTGTACTTAGTAAATACAATTATGCAAATACGAATGGGCATGCCAGTTTTTATCCTCATCATTATTTAAAACTAGCTGTGCAAACAAAAACGAAAATGATCAGGTTGCGTTCATTGTTAAAAAATATAAATTACTATGTTTCAAACTACAGCTACAAACTGATAAACTGAACTTCATCGTTAAAGTCATTAGAATTATGAAAAGTTACGGCTGGTCTAGTCGTGAGAACGGCAATTGGTGATCAGGAGCCCCAGGATCGAATCACGCGCGCACATTTGCCCTTTTCAAGTCATATTCGTAATGTTGTCCCGGCCCACAGACCATCATCACCGCGATGCGATATTCAATGATAGGTACTTTAATCGTCTGTGAAACTAGGTCTAACAACAGTTGACAATGTCAAGGAACATAGTTTGGTCTCACTAGTCCCCACCGTGGATGGTATACAGACTCTTTTTGCTTCTGTTATCAAGAATAGAGTTCCCCCAAAGCGGGGAAATTAATAGAGAATGATCTTAACATTGTGATGTATTGTCGGTAGGTGTGTGCACAAACGCCACAGCACCGAGCGTGTCTTCAATCAACCGAATCCTGCGCAACCGCGCGGCCGAGCGCGCCGCCGCGGAGTTCGCGCGCGCCGCCGGCTATGGCCTGTATGCGGCGCCTCCGCCCTACGGCGCGTTTCCCTGGGGAGGCGGTGGCGGCGTCTGGCCCCCAGGCTCGCTTCCACTGCCCCCGGGAGTGCCACCCCCCAGTGCGGTGCCACATCCCGATATGCAACAAGGGTTCCTTTCCTCTGGCCGAGGATTGATCGGTGAGTTAACCAATAAACCTAATTGTTAAACCTAACGGTTATCAAGCCCAAAAACCGAACGATGAACAGAGATATGACATTACACGCAGGGGTTTGGTGTTGACAAAATCTAAGGATTTTAGGCTATAATCTCCGCACATTGAGTAAACGCACGAGCTCTTAATGTGTTTTCCATACATCGTTTTTTCTCGAACTTACGGACAAGTAACAGCTAAGCGAACTATCTAACAGAAGAGAATGTAACTAACCAACACTTAAGTTAAAAAAGTTAAGGTTTTAAGGTTGGTTGTTAAGTGTAGTTCTCATTGTATTTTAGTTTTGTTAATAAAGGTGTGTGTAAAAAATGTTGTGTACGTTTTGAAGCAGAGAGAACTCAAAAAAAAAATCATTGGAATAAGCATTTTAGGGATTTTATTTGATGTTATTGTATGTTTTTTCGCAATTTACTCAAGATAAATATATTTGAACAGATGTCGACGGCGACGATTCGGGATCGTTGGATGGCGAACAACCAAAGTTTAGACGAAATCGCACTACATTCAGTCCAGACCAGCTTGAAGAGTTGGAAAAAGAATTCGAGAAGTCTCATTACCCTTGTGTATCTACGAGGGAACGACTCGCTTCCAAGACTTCGCTCTCAGAAGCCCGAGTGCAGGTAAACACCGTTAATTCCTATAATCCAATAAAATATTTAAACTTATATCCAATAACATTATCTCGACAGCCCGATAGATAATCGTATCCCTCAGCTCTCTTATTAGTTACGACAAATTTACATTCATGAATATTTTGTTAACACCGAATACTAATCACGTTATTACCGTTACTGACAGGTTTGGTTTTCCAACAGACGAGCGAAGTGGAGAAGGCACCAGCGCATGAACCTCCTCAAGCGCGGTGGAGGCTCGCCTGCGCACCGCCTCCCCCACTCCCCGTCCCCCTCGCGCTCCCGTTCGCGTTCTTTGTCCCCCGCGCGTCTCACCCCCGCGTACCAGCCGCACCAGATGGGCGGCGAGAATAGTGCTTTCAAGGCGCTCTCGCATCAAGACACGCATGCCCTGAAGGCTTTGTCGCATCACGCGCACTTTGAGGCAAGCGCGTTGAAAGCGCTGACGCATGGTAGCGCGTTCCAGCCGCATACAGCGCTAGAGAGCAGCGCGTTTAAAGCCTTGGTGCCGCATAGTGCGGCTGCAGCGCTTTTAGCCGCACAATCCGTTCAGCTGGCGCGCGGCTACGACTCCCGTTCCGACTCCGACGAGGAGATAAACGTCCACGACGAGAGCGCTGACGAGGCTGACAGACAGAACCACTCCAGCACGGATAGTCCATGCCGCAGACAGGCTCCAAGCGACCTACCGCTGCAACTAACTAAACACGACCGCTGACGACACGGTCTTAATTAATTAGTTATTTACCTACATCAAGTATTACGATTTTTATTCCTATTGACCCATGTTCCGAAATGTAAATTAGAAAACTAGAGTGCTAAGATAGTGTTAAATAATGTAAATATGTAGATATTCAGATTCGTTAATTAGTATAAGGAAGACGGATGACTAATAAATTTGATTTTGCACAAACGGAACTATTTTAATTGCCTGTTTTATATACAAATATCTGGATTTATTATATTGTTGGTAGTCACTGAATTTTAATGTATTATAAGTTCGTTTTGCCTATTATGGTGATAGTTTTGGTTGTCTGGTATTTGATTTGTAAATATAATGTTAAATAGTAGTACCTATACCAAAGTTTACTAAAATATCAGATGGTACAGCACTTTTCAGGAAATAAAAGTTCCTAATGCTATAATTGTACGAATGTTTTTGCAATGTATTATGTGTAAATTTACTTAAATAGTTAATTATGATTTGATGTTTTTAATGACAAATGTGTAATTTTAACCGTTGTGTTTCAACTAGTTACTCCAACTCTAACAAGAGCCAAAAAAATTGTGTATAGCCATATCGGTACAGAAGTTTTTGTCGTTTGTGACATCAAAGGAACTCAAAAAGACAAGATTGAGCTTAAATCTATCTTTATAGTACCCACCATATAATTGGGTGACATTTTGAAAAACAAGCTATAGCTAAGCTACGTGTTTCTTGTTGAACAGATCATGCAAAGTTGGAACATGCCACTTTACTAGATGCCACATTTCATGTAAATAATCATAAATATTATCTATCGGCTAAACATTTTCATTTTGTAGAAATGAAATTCCCCAAATTGTTGCTTGTGTAATTATTGAAGTTTATCAATTAAGGTAATTTATCAATTGGTTATGAATTAAGACTTATGTGTTCAAAACAGTGCAGATTTGTCGTAACATGAATGAGATTAAAAGCAATTAAGTGTTCAAGAAAGATGCTACGCTACACACACTTTTATGACAAAACTTTACTGTGGGACAAAAACGAATAGAAAAAAATCAGAGCGCAAATTTTTGCTGATTTTTCTGCAAGATTAGGACCTCCACAGTTAAAGATTATCATATTGCTGAGTTTAGCTCGTCTTTTGCTTACTGATAATTTAATTCGGAATTCTACCTAAACTAGCTAACACTATTATTGTATTGTTATTGCTCTCACTTCACCACAAGCGAAATTAAAATGAGAGCTATATTGAAGCAAAATTACTTTTTCTGCTCAGTAAAATAATCAGAGAATTAATGGTTATGGTTTTGGTAAAAGTAAAAAATAAGAGCACTTGTTACAACCCTATTTTTTTTATTTTGCCATAATAAAATAAAACACATTAGCAGAAAAGCAATTTTATTTTGTATAGTTAGTTTTCCGTTTTTCTAGTTGTGTCCCCAAATTGTAAGTCAAAAACAAAAATTCTCGAATGTTATCATATGACACATTATTTGCCGTGCTGTACCTGATCACTTTAATGCATCGAAACTTTGTTATGTAGTAACATTAAAATAGAATTAATAAAATTTGTGTTAATTTGTAAATATTGTTAAAAGATCACGGCTTCATAAGCTATTTATTGCTGTAACTATTACACACTGTAATTATACATAATTTAGCAAATGATGTACGTACCTTTCTAGTATTATAAAATATGAAAATAAATCATTTACTGAATGGGATGTTTTTGTTTTATTACACTTTAAAGTAAATTTATGTACGAGAAACAATACCTGCTCTACTTTCTCTACGAAATCTTCCTGTACGAATTTAATAACTGTGGATTAAAGTAAAGTTCATATTTCTAACATGCATTGCTTTTGAGTTATCACTTACGCAAAACGATAACGTGCAACCCAAACCGGCATGTTGCACTCATTAACAGTTTTTATTCATAAGCCAACTTTAACGTAACAAATGATTCATTGCATCACACGTTTTGTTCAGCCATAACAGTATTTTTATTACTAATCTGACTAAAATAATAGGTAAATTAAAATAATAGGACTTAGAACTTATTTTATTATTAATTGGTCTTACACATCGATATAATTAAGGAAAGGAATATGAGGTACGTTCTAATATGAAATCAACATAATGTGGCGAAAGTTTCACACAAATACACAACGTGCACACAACTACACTTCCATCGTGAGATACGTTGTAATGAATGACAAAGACATCATAGCAAATTGGCAGTAGATGGAAATGAGATAGCTATACATAGCACAGTTACACATTTGTTTAAATATTTTTTCGAGAAGAATAGAAAGACATACGAAGACACTGGCGTGAAAGAGAAGGAATAGCCGTTGCCCGTGACGTAAACATTGGCCGTTATCACTGCTGTCAACATATCGCTGGTCATGTCCCACTCTTTCACGTCATGTATATATGTCCCTTTTTTACAAATGCCGAATTGTTTACAACAGAAAATATTATTTTTGAAATGAAATTAAATTATTAAAGATTTTTATGTAATTTCGTACGAAAAGTGATGCCTCGAAACTTTTTCTTGGTCTTGGTACTATTTGTGCACCTTGTACACACACAAAATGGGATTGTAAGAGCTCAAATCGAATTTCGTGGAATTATTAGCACACATGCGCTCCATTTGTCGCTCACGTTGTGACTGATCTCAATCAGGAGACGTCACCTGATTTTACATCGCCATCGTTGAGGAGCGTGTGCCGCTTCTTCCGTTTTTAAGAGTTCAATGGTCTTACAGCAAAAAAATAACTCTTACCACGTAGGTGACACTTTATTCGTCTGTACTCTCGCAGTACGTTACCCTATGCAGTAAATACTAAATATTATGCAAGTTTAGTGACGCTCATAAGACTAACAATTTTATCATCTGTTAGGTAAGTACAAAGGTTGCTGAGGCAAGTATGCATATATACGCTGCAAATCAAATACCCGCTGAAGCCGCCTAGGCAAATGCGCGCAGAAAATCACGAAGAAAGTATGCCCGTTGATTGTCTATGCAAATATGCACGAGATTTCTTAGGTAAGTATGGGCAGAAATGCCAAAGGCAAGTATGTACACATATGTAGTTTGCTTACGCATATATGAGCAGACATTACCTAGGCAAGTGTCTGTAGATATTCCAAAAGGCGAAGGCACACAGACTACTGAAGTAAATATGCTCCGATGATATCTAAAAAATATAAATATGTAAAGGTAAATGTATATTAGATGAGTTTGCACAGAAGTTGTTTATGTACTATGTACGAGTATAATAGAAGAGTTTGCACAGAGGTTGTTTATGCGTAAAAATTGTTAAAGTAAGTGCAAGATGTTGTAAAATGTGTATGAGTAGGGGTTGCGTATCCAAGTACTTCCAAAGATGGTATTTACTAAGTATAAACAGAGATTGCTTAGATAGGTGCGGACAAAAGTTGTCTATGATAACACGCATTCAGGTATTACTCGTATGTTACGTAACTTGAAAAATTAAAATAAGATTGTTTTTGACCATAAATATTGTTAAATGCCGACTGCGCCAGCTAGTATCCAACTAATATTATAAATGAGAAAGTTTGTATGTTTGTAGCCAAATCACGTCGGAACGGATCAGGCTGAAGTTTGGAACACTGTTAGAATATGAACTGGAATATAACTTTCGCTATATTTCGCGAACTAGGTTTTATCCCGCGAAAATGACGAGAACGGCCCTTCTACCGCCTAATTAATATAATATAATAAAATGGGCTATGGCTTTGCTGTTGCTGTCTCTATCATTTCCAGCGAAAAGAAAAGTGAGAGCCATATCAAAGCTAAGACAGTTTTATTTAGGCGGTAGACCCTCGGGAATTTTACGCGGGTAAAATCGCAGGGCGCTGCTAGTAAAAGATAAGTAAATATACAGACGACCAATTTTGTGGATCTAACTTAAGTCTTTAGGCTTTCTTTGCCGCTGTCTCCTTTGCCTTTTTGTAAATTACCTTACCAAGTATTCTTAAGAATGTATGGTTAGAGTAGAAAAATTAAGATAATATGAGTCCGCCTGGACTTAACTTGGAACTTGGTGCCCTCAGTTATTCTACCGCTAAGCAATAATATGCCAACATTAGGTACTTATTACAGTGGCGGTTTGAAGGCCAAAATTTTCAGAGGACTTACACCGCAAAGAGTTAAATTATCGTTTATAGATATAAACTATAAACGATAATTTAGCTCTTTGCGTCACTCAGATTAGTGACGAGCACAGTCAGGTACTACAGACATAGGTAGTGATTTAAGCTCGTCGTGTTCAAATGTCTATGTTGCACTGGTTTATGAATAAATTTCTTGCGTTCTTAACATTTTATTAGAGGCATGTCATGACACAAATTTTATTTAAATCTTAAACTTACAGTTTAGCTCTTTCACTTTTCTTCAAATCCTGTCGATTTGTTCGACTGCTTCTTGAATATATTGAATTCAAATTGATTTGTTTGCATGACCAAACATCAAATTTGCAAATAAAAACTATCAAATCATGTTTTAAAAGTGCAGCTTAGGTATAAATGAGGCCAAAAACCCTTAATTTAAAAAATTAATAGCCTTGAAAGATAGACGTGTATTTTACCGTTTACAATGTATTATGAGAAGCGATTATTTTTTGAAGTCATTGTTAAAAGTAAAACCCTTTATTCAGCCCTTCCCGGATATTGACAATCATTTTGTTGAGAGTTGATTACAGACTGCAAAAAGGGTAATGTTGTCTTATTAACCTACAAAGTTTTGGGTCGAATTTCCTCTTTGGAAAAATGAAAAGATGTTCTGCATACAAAGTGCGTTTACAGTATCACGTGTTATGCTCGAGTTCACGAGGCTATTTTTCAAGCTAGCAAAGGATAGCAAACTAATGCTAGTAAGCTAGCAAGCTAGTACTTTTGACTTCGTGTAGACCTGTAGATAAAACTAGCGTCGCTGTGTAACATTGTCTACACGAATCTAGAAGTACTAACTTGGTATTCCAGATTGAAAAACTAGCGTCGTGTTGCTCGGGCATTATACTGTCATATTCTTATTTTAACCGGAAACAGTAATGCTTTGTTATCAGTTTGATAAGGCACATTATCCGTATGATACCGTTTTGCTATTATTTCTATCGTACTGTTTCTAGCTCGAAAAAGTGTTTTAGTACATTTATTAAAGGCTGAATTTCGTATTCGGTATAGACGTCGTGAAAACATGACGAAACTTGTTTGGAAGCAAGCTTGGATTCAATTGTCCATTTTAGCTGTGAATACTTTTGTAGGTTTTTTTCTCAAAATTTATTATTTTTACCTAGCTGCAATATTTCTCCAAATTTGACATGAGTTCACCGTTTATGTTATGCCCTTATGATTCGCCAAGCTAGCGATAAGGAGTAGATATTTTACTGTAAAAACTCGAACTGCGGTAAATCCTAGGATTTTCAGTAAACCTAAGATTTACCAATTCTTAATGGTAAATGTCCAAAAAGGTTTGCGGTTCGAACTTTTACCACCATTCAATTAGTAAATCTTATGATTTACATTAAATGCACGGTATAAATCGATCCGATTAGGGTCTATCACTGAGATTCGACTCTGAGTTGGCTCCCGAATTTTTTATTTACACTCTAGGGGTAGTAGTGACAACAACAGACGGAGTCAGGGTGCTCCGAATCGGATCTGGGAAACCAACATCTACTAGCTGACAGCAGTCAAACCTAGCATATACTGAATACGGATGGTAAAAGCCCGAAAAAATCGACCTATTTTAAAAAATACTTACATTCACCAACTCATATCGGTAAATCGTAAGACTTAAATCTTAAGCTTTAAATGTTAGACCATAATTGGAGGTTTTACAGTCACAGATATATTTCATGTATTTTCACTTCCTCTAACACAAGATACAATCTGCTTTCTTATTTACGTATTTATTTATCTTCTTTAGTCTAAATCTTTACAATATTTATAATAAACAACCAGGGTCCAAGCTATCACTAGCTTTGCTATTATAGTAGGTACAATAATTAAACTAATATTACGAGCACAAAAACTTTTGAATTTAAAGGCATTAATGTTTGTAACTCTTTCGCACAAAAACACCTCACTAGATGTTAATAAACCTTTGAACAATAGACTTTTTTATTGATAATATGTATGTCTCTTGTCCATCATCTTGCCTGGTGGTAAGTGATTACGCTGCCTAGCATGGAGCATATTTAGTAACAGGGAAAATCATCAGTCAACTCAATCATTTAGCTTATGATCGTAAGTTATAGGAAATAGTACCTCAATGGCCAGGAAGTTCTCTAGTTCATCAGCTGTATCACAGCTAGTTAGGAATCTACTACAGAACGTAGGACACGGAAGCTCATAATATTTCGTTAAGTGAATACAAAAGCCCAGCCAAGTGAATACAAATTTTAAGCCAGTGCTTACTTTCAAAAGCAGCATTGCTGTAACCCAAAAAACCTATGCTACCTATGACTTATTTATTATTGTAGAGTTGACACATTATTGGGATCACATATTTTAGCTACAGTGTTTTTACAGGGAAAATCTCTTTGAAATGAGGTATCATCGCCCGAACCTGGTAACAAAGATCAGCCAGGAGTTGCTCTGCACACATCGAAACCCAATGGACGTCGCATATGCACTGAGGGAAATATACTCCGGTATGTACTCCTCAGCGCCCCGTATAAAGTCCCTAGAGCAGAGAAGATATAAGGGAGCGCAAATACCCAACAACCTACCAAACACCCTCTTCTTAGTTCACACTCAAGAGGAGAAGGAGACCCTGACAAACCAGGGTTATGGGTCAGGCACCGGGTCACGCATCCTTACCATCCATGAAGCTCAGGGACTAACATACGAGTCGGTAATCGCAATCAAAACCAAGGCAAACATGAAGCTGCACGAGAGCGTACCCCATGCGGTTGTAGCAATCTCACGGCACACGGGGACCTTCACATACTACGCTGACGACACCGACGACGCCATCGGTCGGTTCGTGCGGCGAGCGTGGGCTGCTTCACCAAAGACCATCCGAGATTTCAACCTACAGATGGCCATCAGGGACAGAAATGCGGCCGTTGTGGAGGCTCTGGGCCGGGAGGAGGCAGCTTAGGCAAATGGCAAAAGGCAATTAGGCAAACACTCGATGTCGAGTCGATTACTAGCGGAATCCCAGCCGGTAGTGATCGGCTCTACAGACGAACACTAGAATTAGATTTTAAATGTACCCAACTCCCTCCTATTTTCCTCTTCTTCTCCTTATCCAAAATATGTGTAAAAAATAATAATATATAATTGTAATGACAAAGATCACGGACCCCGGAGTCTGTGGAGTGGCTAATTTAAAAAAAAAAAAAAAAAAAAAAGCTACATTGTTTAGATTTTATTTTATTGTACGTATAAAATTAAGTTAAAAACTTCAGAAAAAAATCATGCAAAAATAAAATAATATGCGCTATAAAAAGGCCAAAATCTGTTATGAAGTGATATGTCTGATATGGACTGATGAAATTTCAAATTGAAAAAAAGTAGATATATGACCTTATGATGACTTCAAAATGGTTATTTAGTAAACTAAAGTTGACACTTCTTGGTCCATTTTCCACCAGCCTATAATAACCTTAAAACGGGTCTTGTTGACAATACAATGTAGATGACATTAATATTCGCTCTGAACAAACAAACTTTCATCTTTATAATATTTGTGTGATACTGTGAAATGTGCTAATGCAATCGTAGAGCTACTAAATAGCTTACAATAAATTGAGAAAGTTATGCAGCACTCACTTAGAGAGCCGCAGTTACGAGCTTTGAAAACGAAATGCTAACACCAAGTTACGCCCATACACTCCATCTGTACACACAGGATGTTATTATACCGCAGTTTGTTAGCAAATGCGAATATTATTTAGATGAGAGTCATCATTAACAAATTGGCAAGTGTGAGTCAAGTTTATGAACAAAATGAAGACAAGGAGCATTAATTTGGAACAAAATACATAGATGTGAAATTTATGTGATTTTATCGAATTACATTTTTTTTATTCGATGTATTAATTGTCTCTCAATTTTAATGAAATTCAATTTGCTTTGATTTGGATTTATAATCTGGATTAATATGAATTCATTTAATTTCATAAATTTTAAAATACACAGTGAAGAGAAAAACATGTCGTGCGCTTGATAGTAAGTAGTCAACACGCATGCTAGTAACTGTGCCACGAGATATTTGAGCATAAAGAGTTCAATCACTGTTTAGGATCACACTGTGCTCGTTATTTAATTTTAAAATATTCAGCTTTTTTTCTTGTAATTTCCCTGTAAACATGCGATTTAAATCGTAACATACATGATATTTGATACATTACGGTTTGGCAGAAAAATTTACAATAATATTTATTCAGGCGGATTTTATAAAAAAATGGCAGTCATAGGAACTGCCGACATAACTGAAAACTTATTACTCAGAATTTGATAGCTTAACGTGTCAGCATTTCTAGATGGCCAATGGTAAATGCTGACCCATTTCTGGATAGCCAATGGCCATAGTCCCGAGTTTACCCGCAGATTTCTTTCATACCTTAGCGTGACGCTAGAATGCATTTCGGAGCCTACGAAAAATCTATCTGTGCTACGCCAAAAGATGTTTTCATTTCAATACAATCACTACAATATTTCTGAATCCTAAAATATACGAGTTTAAGGGTTTTCATTCATTTCAATTCGTTTTAAAAATAAGAATTTCTAGTAATTACCCAATACGGTATTTGATAATGTTGAAAATATAGCATAAATTATGATAATCTTATTAGATAACCCATTAAATAAACATATTTCACTCTATTTTGGAAGATACGGTGTGTATATTTTGTGAAATACGCCAATGAACATTTTAAAAATACTGAATTATTTTCTTCGACGTAAACGCACTGTTAAGGATGACAACGCTGGTGACGTCACAAGCCATTAAACATGTCATCTACAACAGTAAACGGTTTCTTTTAAGAATTGTGATTTATTTACTAGCGTGTGACGTGACGCGCATCAGATGACCAGACACAACTTTTTTTGGCGGGCTTTTCGAACTTTATACTTCAAACATTTATTTTTAATGTCAAAACAGTGGATCTTGCGGAAATATTCATGTGGTATGTATATTATGTAATCAAAAATCATTTAAACGGTTTTACAAATTTAGTCAAATACCGTATTAAAAATCAAAGAGAGTGACGCGGAGATAAACTGTGCAGGGAAGAGTGATAAGAAAAACTAATTTCTAGCACTACTGTTAGAAAAAAGTCTTTGATCTAATCATTATCTATCACAAAGTTATCTACCCACTTTTTTTGTATACAAATGTTGGTAATAAAATTATGGACATAGACTGAAGAATGACGTGTGAGTTTTTGATTGTTTTTCTGTAAACTGTTTTGTTTGGAAACCACCAAGGAAATACATTAAAAAAATGTTTTCTGCGGTTTGAGTGAATCAATTTTTTTCCAGAGGCATATTTTAGTTTTTTTAAGTCATAAAGTTCTATTTATTTATTAAATTTCAGTTGCCTTCTGTGCTTACATTATACACCAAAGCGCAGAGAAGGCCAGAAAATATAGTCGCGTTGAGCACTTTTTGTTAGAGGAAAGTTTTAAGCTTGCACGTCACCAACATGTTACTCGTAACCTTGCGTCGGAGGGCCGACGGAGCAGTACAGAGGATAGTGGGACGTGCGTTTTTTGATGTGTGTGCCGAGAACGTATAATTTCAAAAGAGTGACCAAGACTTTGACTATTTGCACTTCATGTACAATTAATATTTTCTGCGTGTATTGTTGTAAATTCTTAAAATATATCCATGATGAACTTTTTGTAGAAGGAGCTATAAGAAACAACCACAAACCATACCAATAGCTTTTAATCGATAACAGAGCGATATAAATTTTTGCTTAGATTACCTCCCTATTGGTTAACGACAATGCGGTTTACGACAGAGTGTGTTTAGCTAGACCTATTTACTCGTGATATGAAGATCGTAGATACTCGTATCAACCAGGTAACGCATTCTAAAGTTTACAAGCTCTTACAACAAAAGTGAAGTCAAACCTTTTTATTCGAGACTCTGGAACATTATTTACACGACGATGGCTTGTTTTCTAACACAACCGAGAACATCCAAATCTTTAGCAGCACCGACATCACAAACATCCGCATAACTTACACATTACAATTACCTTTTAAAGCACCTCATTAGCATTTCGATATGTAAAATCGTCCGACACCTACCAGATATAAAGCAGTAGATAATGCGCTGTCAAAGCGATCACAACTTCATATTTATCTCTCGCTCGTAAAATCACCTACACGGAATGAAGTAATTTCGTTATTTCGTTTATGTGGAATAGTGCACCGGCGCGATAAACCTGTGCTCGTGATACGGCCAAGTGTGGATACATGTACGCGCGCTGCAGCAATAATAATAAATTTCATGTCGTTTGAAGCACCGAACGGGCCGGACACTACTCGTCTCTGCCGATGACTTAATATACTACCGAACGGGATTAAATCTGATCGAATTTTATTTTATGTGTGACTCGTTCTGATGGTATTGGAGTTGCGCAACGTAACAGTCAAGTTAATTTTGCGTCCACAATACAATAAAGTTATAAACAGCTCTCGTTTCATTAATCTACTTTAAGATAATAAAAACGTTGTCGCGTATTATGTAAAGATCGAGCGCGTTGATGTCTTATACGAGCGAGATGTGAAAGTTAATCTTATCGTTTCCGAAAACTATACAATTAGGTATAATGGAGCAGATTGAGTTATATACATTTTTTACAAGTTGTTTGTTGAAATAATGAAGTACCACAAACATAAAACAATTAAGTACTAGTTTTCTTAACAATTAACTACTAGTTAATTTTTACCTAGTGAATCGCGACGAGCAACACATGCGAAAACCAACACGTCGTCACTTCGTAACAGTATAGTGTCACGTAGCTATTTGAACATAATGAGTAAATCCCTGCCCAGGACTGAACTGTGCTCGTCATTCAGAAATTTAAGATCTTTTGATGTCTAGCTAGACGCTTAGCTCAAGAGTCAAACACAATCACTATTGTCAAGAGATCCTTCATTTGTAATTTGTTGAGTGCTTGTATGAAGAAAATAAGATGCATGTTTCAAACATTTACTCAAGAGTGACTAGAGCTACAAAGCTGTTAATTTTTGTGTAAAATCTAATCTTAATGTATGAAATCCAGTGTATGTGTGTATGTTCCCTGGGAACTCTTCATCAAGTCAACCAATGTTCACGAATTTGACTAACAAATAGCTAATTAACTTAATAATAACTAACTAGTTAGCTTAAAAACCAGCTACACAAAACTGTTATTTTGGATATAGTGAACGTAGCATAGCAATGTTTCGACTTTATTTTGTTCAGTAGGTACTTGCATGAAACAACTTGCTGAATTAATAACTTACAAAAATATAAAAAAACGACACAACATGAAGCTGTGGTAAAGACCGTATATGTAACCAAATTAAGCAATAACTTACCAATTTTAACTCTTTAACACGTTTTTAACAAAACACCGAAGAATATGACATCATTTTCACATAAAATTCGCATATTATTCATATGCAAATTGACTGAGCAATCATAACAAAAACATGTTTAATATAACTTGGGAACTTCATGGTGCATGGCCATAAAAACACGTACCTGTCTTTAAAACATAGGCAAGTGTGAGTTTAATAGTCTAGAAAGTTCCGTAGAAAAACTACTCATTACGTTTATTATCGACTAGACCGATAATGTTCAAATTTTGACGGGACAATATAAAAAATGTGAATGTGAATGTGAATTAATGAAATCAAACAACGCAAACATGAGTTACAACCAAATACACATTCTGACTTTCACCCCCTCCCGCAAGAAAACCGATCAGAGTTTGGGCATCAAATGTAGCCTATAGCCACCTCCTTAGCATAAACTAAAGTCACACCAAGTTTCAGCTGAATTGAATCTGTAGTTTCGGCGTGATGCATGATCCCTATACAGAAAGACAGACAGACAGATAAACAGACATGAAAGAAAAAAATGTAGATTCGCGATCAGTATCGAAAATAGAGTGCTCCAAAAAAACTTTTTTCAAATTATCTAGTTATAGTTTTATTATAAGTATAGATAGCTGGATTTGAAAACCATACGACTTGTCCAGAACAGTAAGCTTATTTAAAAAAGTGATCGATCCAGGAATAATAATTTAATTGAAATAGCGGTGGCTATCTTACATACATTTTCATCAAACATACCTAAGAACATTGCGCCATTACCTTCCACAAAATTAATGTGAATTGGTTCGTTTTAAGAAGTTTCCTTATATAACGTTGAAACAATAACTCCATAATAATGTGATATGTATTTGAAATTTTATAATAAAGCATTGCTTGATAGGTTGCAAGGCATATTATTCATTTGCTTTTTTCTTTCCATTTGAGTCTTAAAAAATCCATAAATAATGGTGGCAGTCTTTTCGAATTTTTTTTTTCAGTGTGGGTACTCCGTGAATTAATTACAATAGTTAATTTACATCTTTAATTTTAAATAAGTGGTTAACATTTATTTTTGAATTAAATCGTTCAGTAATTGTGAACATATTACGTAGCTGTTATAGATTGACACGAGGCTAAAACTTTTTATTTGTTTGTTTGAGGTTCGGAACCCTAAACATTAAGGGACCAGAACAAATGTTTTTTGTAAAACATGTTTTTTTAACTAAATAATTAGATATCAATTAAACAAAATAATTTGATTTTAAATAATGCAAATTTATAAGTTTTCCTGATTAGAAATTTCAAGTCATTTTGAAAAAAGGGATTATTTGTTATATAAATATTTTTAATTTTCTTCCGACATTGTGGTTGCGTTGCAATGACCACATCCACGATTAACTGAAATAAACAAGCTCTTCAACTTTAACATATCATGTTTAGTAGGTATAGAAAAAATTACAAAATATTAATGTCATATAACAAATATTAGACACATAAAAGATTTAATTACTAAATATATATTTATATATAAAAATAAAAGTTTTCATATGTTAGGTATATGTCATCTATGAATTTATTTTCATTATTATTTGAACATCTATGGTAAACTTATTTAAGAAAATACCTACTAAGCCATCCCGAAATAAATGTGCTTAAAATATTACCATTTAATTATTTTTTGTACCTGTGACGTACCCGTAGGATATAAGCTTAAAAGTTTACTTTAAATAATAAAACTACCTCCATGTTATACAAATTTAAGCAAATCAATTATCAAGGACCCAATTCATTGGTGTCACAGAGTTTGTATCTAAAAGGATGAAATTTAGAATTTCCTCTTAAAAGTTTTTTTTAAATCTCAACTATCACCTTGTTTCATTACCCCAGACAGCATAACTCATGTGCCTAATCAGTTACCAGTAAACAAAAAAACCATGGTGACCGTCACGGTTTCCCATAAAATCATGAACAGATACCAAAATGTAAGCACATTAAGTTATCGGCTAAATTATCTCGTTTGGGAGTTAAAATATTTATTTGTTTCTCACTTGAAAGGATTTGGGCGTTTGTGGGCAGACTGTTCTCTCCCAATTAGGTGGTTATTGACGTTTTACTGTTATCAAACCGATCTGGACGAGGGCCCGTGTTTATAGTGCGACCGACTCAATGGAGTTTTAGCACGGCATACTTGTGGGAACGTTTTGCTTGAGGA
Organism: Ectropis grisescens; assembly: GCA_017562165.1. Classification (NCBI taxonomy): domain Eukaryota; kingdom Metazoa; phylum Arthropoda; class Insecta; order Lepidoptera; family Geometridae; genus Ectropis; species Ectropis grisescens. Next base: position 15,312,292 of record CM029779.1, read on the forward strand.
AGTCGAGCACAGTGATGTGAAATTATTTTAAAGAAATATTTGACGGTTTTGTATCTCTGGGATGAGAGACGTAAAATTAAACGGTTTTTAGACATTTCGTTGACCTGAAAATCTTTTATTCACTAAAGGAGCAGGAAAAACTAAAAACATGTTTTAAAAAAAATTGTGTTTGTCATTTCTAAGTAATTAAACAATGAATTAGATCATTAAGCCCCGTACAATATAACATTATATTTCTAAGTATTTGTTAATGCGTATTTTTTACACCAAATTAAATACAAATCCGTTAAACCATGATTTGATAGGCATGATTAAATCTATAATTCCTATCATATAACGTGCGCAAAAATTGTATTTTCAGAAAATTCACCTGATATATTCATGCGACTTAATACCCGACTTTTTTATTTTATGTGCCTATCATCAATCCATCAATACGTGAAGCAAAACTTTTTACGAAAATTGCGCTTATGAAGGGATATAAACTTTCTCATACTTTAATTTTAAAACAGGAGTTCAAAATGTTTTTTTTTTAATTTTACGTAAAAAATACATTACACCAATAAAAATAACGTTACACACGATAATCATGTATTTAATTTAACCCATACGCTTAAATTTCTTCTATTTATTGTTAAAGTTAATACTGTGGTCAAATAGAGAATAGATTAATGTTGCATAATAGCGTAATTTCGACCACATGGCAAACACTAGTCCTATTAAAATCTATAATGTATAAACGTCTAAATAAACTCAAAACGCATCAAGCGGACTATTGATACGACGACAGCGCGACAAGGCCTAAAGTCGACATTTATCCCAAAAAGGGAAGCTGTTAATAGAGTCATTCAACGTTACCGACCGAATTATCTACAAAGAGAGGAGTCCGACCGACTCGGTCGGAAATATAAATTTATTTGGTGGTTGTCGCAGAGACACGGGCGCTCGCGCCTCTATCGCGCCGTAATCTTGAACATTGGCGTTAAAGAATTTAAATTATACGCTGATACAAATGAACGGGCAAACCCGCCTTATTTATTGCCTTAATCCAAATTATATTGACTAGATCTCTCGGTCTTTGACATGTCACGAGATACCAAATCGAAGACTATTGAATACTGATAGAAAACTCATCTGATAACGTAACTATATTTGCTTACAAATTGTAGTTTTTTAGTATTTTTTGTACTATACAGTTTCAAAACAAATAAGTGAAAAAAAAAGTATTAAAGTTTGTTTTCTATCAAAGTTCTATAGTCAAAAAAGAAGTTTACTTTTTTTTAAAGTGACGAGACGAGCATGACATGTACCGTGTATATTGGTAAGCAATATGCCTGCCCATAACAGGGCAGTGACACGCAGCTATTTAAACATGAAGCTAAGCTATGTACTCCACTGTTTGAATTAGCATGTTGTCATAAAACAGTGTTTAAATGTTGCTTATCCATAATATTATAAATGTCAATGTTTGGATGTTTGATGCTCAACCACGTCGTAACGTATGAACGGTTCCAGCTGAAATTTGAAACACAGAATATAGTCGGGAAGAATACATTATGGTACTTTTTATCCCGAGAAAATAACGGTATCGCAATTTACCTGATTAAAACATGGGGTGCTGCTAATACCTCTATACATTTAATTAAATTGCAATTAGAAAATATATTTTTATTAGTATGAACTGACGAAGAGAAATAAAAATAAGATATTTTCCTCACGCGAATATTATTACAATCACACATTTTAGGCATTCAAAGATCATTGCTCTCATTTATTATATCGAGTCATGAATCTATAAATTCCAATTACTAATATTTCACTTTGCCGGTACTAATTAAGAGCTGCAACCAATTTGCGCATGCACATTGATCGGGATTCGCCCCGAGACACCATTAGTCTCGATACTGGACCTTCAAAGATGTAGAGATGGAATGTGAAGCAATTAAAATAATGTTTTTAAGGAATCCTTATACTTCTCTGGTTTGCCCAGGTACTATTATTAAGTTTTTTTGGGCCTAGGCCGAATAAAAAAAACTATAATAATAGAATAAAGAAACAAGGCATTCCAGTGGCCTAATGGTAGTACGAGTAAGTCTCGTAAGTCACCTGCGAAGCCGTAAATCATGGGTTAAAATCCCATCCAGTGCAAATATTTGTATGATGAATACAAATATGTATTTTCAATTATATAAATATAATACTTGTAATAATAATACTTATTATTATATGCTACTGGGTTTTCATAGTACACACTCTTTGCTTAGTTTAGGGCTAGATAGTGTTGGGTTGAGAGTCATCATGAGTCATCTTGTTGTGTGATGGCGAATCCCGGCCGGGGCTGGGAACTTCTACATACGCTCCTCGCCTCCTTGAGCAGTGCGATCCCGGCCGGGGCTGGGAACTTCTACATACGCTCCTCACCCCCTTGAGCAGTGCGTGTAGAGGTTGGGGGGTTGGCAGCCCTAAAGGCGGAATCGCGGCTATCCCTATCCGCGGTGGTGAGGTCGGACCTCTTGCTGCCGATCATCTTCGCCGTGAGGGGTGAGATGAAAGTTTCTCGACAGTGAGAGGTCATGTGAGTTAAGGAGCGAGAGTTGGAACCTCTCGCTCCTTAACTGAGGCAGAATCGGACACGGGGGCGAGTCTAGAGAGTCGCCACTCTGGGCCCACACTCCGTCTCCACAAGAGGGCTTGGGGCGTCGGATGTTTAGGGCCGTCCTACGCCTCACCTAGGGATAGGCCTTAGAGGAGGTGCCGCGCCGCTGATTTGGCGCCTCACTAGAGCCAAATGCTAACATCCCCCGCGAGGCGGGTCCGCAAGGACAGTGACAGGTAGGTCAGGGTCGTTGATGTGCGTAGAGATGTGCGTTTGTGCGTTTGTGCGTTGAGTGCGAAAAGTGACCCCATGACCCTGACCCCAGCCCATGCAGGAGAAATCTGTGGGAGTTGTAGTCGGTAGGGGCACCATGTCATCTCCCATGGTGTCGAGCCCGACATCCCCCACCGTGTCTCTGCATGGAGGGCATATGTAAAAGTATTTCCCCCACAAAAAAGGGCTAGATAGTGTTATGTGAGAAAGGTCCACGCAGACCCTTTTTCCTGGGGGAGACAATCGAGTTATGTCAGACTTGTCACCACAGACGCACATAGTATTTCGGTGTATAAGATATGCCGTAACAAACTCGGGGACCAACAAGTAAGTGGGACAAACGCCCCGCGTCTGGATACCTTTGATGCTCTGCAACGGGTCATATCGGTATGTCTGTAGGTGCATAGGTTGTGGAATGCGTTGCCTGAATGGTTCCAATCTTGATGTCTTCAAATCGAGAGTGAATCGGTTTCTTCTAGATAAGCACGCTCCATCGTAGATCACATCATCGCTTAACATCAAGCGAGATGGTGGTCAAGTGCGAACCTATTAAACAACATTAGTAAAAAAAAACTACCTACTGCTCTTTTTTAAATAAAATATTTTTAGTCACGTTAAGTATATTTGGTAAAGGTTCACGTCGTGAACATGCGTATCGCTGTAACGTCGGAGCGCCGGCGGAGCTTTGGAACAGGACGGGCGCGTTAGATACTTTTTGTTTATGTAAAATAAAATATTGTGAAATTGCGTCATACACATGCGTAATATCAATATATCTGTTGATAGTATAGAGGTGAGGTATTGAGTGTAAATACTAAAACTAAGTTATTTAACTTCTATCGGCAGTCCCTATGACTGCCAATTTTTTGAATTCAAATATTATGGAGTTGAACACTTTACGTTTTGTTACACTTGTAATCTAATATATAAAATTCTCGTGTCACAGTTTTTGTTGCCATACTCCTCCGAAACGGCTTGACCGATTTTGATGAATTTTTTTGTACTTATCCGGTATCTATGAGAATCGGCCAACATCTATTTTTCATCCCCCTAAATGTTAGGGGTAGTCCACCCCTAAATTTTTTATTTTATTTTTTAGACAAAATTTTTAATTTCTATTATTTTATGATACAACATACAAAAATACATAAAATGCTCAATTTTTACCATTCTACGATCAACCCTTATTTTTTAATAGCCATTTTAGTAATTTAATCATATTTCCTCTCCGGTCGAAAACTGATCAATCGTCATTTAATTAGTCATCCCCGCCAGTTGTCTACAGGTGTCACTTCTGACCATTACATATATTGACTGTCTACATTGTTAGAAGCTCTATAATATGCTTTATTGCAAGACATCTTAATTTCAAAGATTTTATGAGGCCATGTGGCATATACATGTATGGCGCTGGTCTGGTGGTATATATGCTAATAAAATAGTAATATATGTGGCACTAAAAGTAGACGAAGAAGATTAAAGTTACGGGAAAACAGCAGATACGCACATTAGGATAACTTAAAAGAGTGACGAAATGTAAGAAAAACAAAGTGGTTGGGAGCAATCAAATTGGGATAAGTGACATACAATTACTAAAGCTAACGTTTAGTTACATCACTGCATCCCGTAGCTTAACCTTTTTCTCTTCGTCGTTTAACTAGAGGAAATAATTATGTGTGTAAGTACTATATAGGACAAAGCTGTCTACATAATATTTACGGCAGAGAGTAAATATTTCTATAAATATGTTCAAGAGCTTGAAATAGTCACAAACTCAGAAAACAAACAAGCTTAGTAATAGTATGACATCCAATGTGCACTAATTTAGTGTATGTGTGTCTGTACTATATTATAGTGTACATTTAGTTAATTTTACAGTAAGATTCCTAGTAAAAAGAACACTCGGTAGTGAGATAGTATGAGAAGGTAAATTAATTGTTTTAAAGGGATATATTTATCTGTAAAATGAAGAGAATATCCCACTATCGTTATCTTTGTTGTGGTAACTAACAAACTATAAATTTAGGGTTCTGAAAATAAAACACAAAATTGAGATACTTTTTAACTAAATATACGTTAAATACTGTATTAGCCGAAGTCTACTAATTAATATGACATTAACTAAATAAAAGTAGACTATCTACATAAAACAATATTACCGTAGACCATCACGTCGACTTACTGTTCCTCAAAATGACCCTATTTGCTGTGTTTTCAAGAGGTTAGATGTACCCGAAGCTTCTTCTTCTCCTCTAGTATGTGTTTTAAATTTTCTATTTCTTTGGCTGAGGAACCATTTAACGTCACATTTACTTTTTTCTTCCGTCTCTTAACAAGCGCGCGTTCAGTAATAAATGTATTGATAGACTCTTTAGTTTTTTCGATTTCTTTTTTAGCTGCACAGTTTTCTTCTTTGATAAGTTCTTTCTTTCGATTCAGTTCATCTTTGAGATCTATTTTCATAGCGTTTAATCGTTCCTGTAACTCTGCCATAGACATTTCACACAGAAAGCCAAATCCAGACGTTTCAGTTAAGTCAATCACTTTGGGAACTTTTGCTTTTTTCGCAATCATCGCTAGGATTTTCATTTCTTTAATAAGAATCATTCGCTTTTCCAACTCTTCTTGTTTTTGTCTCACTGACTTTTCATACATTGAATCTAATTCTTGTCGTATGTTTCCAGCTACATTTTTAATTTTTTCAAGAACGTCTAGTTTGGCTTGTTTTAAATTTAACTCATGCATAGATTGTTTTTCAATATTGATACGATTTCTCTCAATTTCGGATTTCTTCCAGTTTTCAATTTTTTCTTCCCACATCTCTTTTTCTTTCAAAAACTCTTCGCGTCTTTTTTTGTTTTCTTCTTCCACTTTTTTTTTTGCAATTACTGCTTCTTCGTAAGATATTTGAACCTCCAAACGTTTTCTTTCCATTTCGTATATTTTTTCTTTCTGAATTTGTTCTCGTTCAAATTCTTTAAGTTCTTCAGCTTTTTGGTTTGTTGGCTTACAAGAATTTACTAAATCTGAGAGCCACTGGATTTCGTCTTGTTCAGCTAACTGAATCTTTCTGTTCATTCTTTTGAGGGTTGCAGTAGTTTCCTTGATGGGCGGCGCATTATGTTTCATGACAAATTTTTGTCTTGGCTTAGGTGTAGGTTTCGCATATTCATTTTCGATTTCGTCTCTGATTGCGGATATTTTTTTGTTATATGTTTCAGTTTGGTCTTGAGCAAAGTTGAAATCTTTAGTCAATGTTTTTACATCATTCAATAAATGAGCCGCTTTTTGCTGGTTTTTTTCATGCATTTGTTTGAGCTTTTGATCGATTACATTTTTCGTTAGCATCCTTTTTGTATGTTTTTGTTTTAGAGAATTTGGTGGTGTGGCTGGAAAAACATAACTAGCCATAGTCAACGTTGTGTTTTTTAATGTTTTTCGGTTCAACACATTCGGCTGGACAGGAATCGTTTTCGGTTTTGTTTTTCGGGACTCAATTTTTTGTAAGTATTCTCCATAATTATGGCCCATTTCACTTATGTACGGTTGCCATGAAAACAAAGGAGCAATAATTTTTTCAGTGATGTAATAAGTATCATAGTATGGTTGTGCCACATGTGAAATAAACGCCAGGACTTCATTATTAGCAAGAAACGTCGTAAAAGTACTCAACAGTGACTTACTCAAGTTGAAAATGCATTTATAAAGAAATTGCATATCTTTTGGGTCAATTTTGCAGACTACTGCGTGAAATAAAATCATGAAATAATCTTGGTCTTCTTCTGACAACTCTTCGGAAAGATGTGACGCCAATGATTTTAAAAATTGACCGTGTTTCTGTATTTCCAAGAATGTTTTAGCGATCCACATGATTTTGGACTCATCAATATTCTCAGGACATTTTTCCGTGTATGTTTTCATGTACTCATACGGCGAAAGTTCTTTAGAAGCTCCATAATCCAGTATTATGTTCCTTAGTAGTTTTACGTTACCTGATGTGTGATAATAAACCATATTAGAATGACTTGGTAGATATCCACAATCAGAAACGGAATTAACATAAAATTAAAACATCACAGTACAAACAAGACAAAAATTTATTTGACATTTTCGATTGACAAGTTGATGTTTAATTTAATCAAAATAAGACAACATAAATCAAATAGCATCGTTCACATTATTCACTACAAACTCTTTGCTTTATCTTTTACCTATACCTATTGATAATATTGAGAATATTTTTCTGTTTGTAACGTTATTATGGAGTTAAATCAATTTTATTTTAGTTTTTTTTTAAGTCTTTATTAATATTTTTCTATTTTAGAATAGTACAAACTACCAGTGTATAATATGAATCCTAGCAGTACAATCTAACGAAATATTTTCTTTAGTGGAAACGCAGGTCTATGTAAAACTTTCAGCTGGAAATTTGACCGAATTAACAGGTAAAGCTGTGTAATAATTTGCAGGAAGTTACGGTTATTGAGAAAGGTTTACGTAAGCTTTAGTGTATTAAGCGTTACATTTGTTTTATTATTTAGTTAAATTATAGATAAATTCAATTATATTAAATGTCTTCTAAAGTAGGTTATAATAGGTTAGAAGTTGAACTGATGCAAACAAAGATACGGAGCAAAATTATTTTCTGTTTTGTTGATATAATACAATTTTGAATATATCCACCAGAGAAAGTCCACAGGCTTTTGTTTCAGTAATCTGTGGTCCATAGAGGAAACTTATTACCAAAGAAGTTGGAAAACTTATTACCTATTCTACATCGTTTAGAAGTTTTTTTTACGAAAGTGGAGTCAAACCTCTTTGTGTCTTTGGCATATCAACCACGAAGCGATGTCATTTTTTCAAGACAAGAGCAGTGTATTTCTTAGTCTGTAAGCACAATACCTACATTACATTCTCTTTGGGCCTACGATCGAAAAATGGCAAGGTGGTAAAATATCATGCAGATCAAAGAAATTGGAAAATTAAATGCAGATAGAGTATCTCTCTACTTAGACTGTGACGCAGATCAACTGTACAATCTCTGTAATTTATTCGGTCAAAATCCAATAAAGTGAGAACTTTGCGTCGATCTTTATTTTATCTAAAATACATGTAGAAAACTAATAGATCAAATAAAATTATTTAAAAAACCGAAAAAAGGCCGTGATGGCCTTGTGGTGATAACGTCCGACTTGTGGTTATAGCCATAATTGGTTTTAAGGTGAAGTAAAACATTGTGAAGTAGGTCATAATTAAAATAGAGTAAAAAAACCTTCTGTACCGACCCTATTTCATAGGAAAAGAGCGAGGAGATGATGATTGATTTGATACCTCTATATTTAGTGAGATGGTTGAGCACAATAAAATTTGTCAGTTAAAAAGTTTCGTTTGATTATGATGGTAAGCTTGACATGCGCTACCTGCCACTACCACCAATCTCCCCATAAACACTAGTAATACTACACTTCCAAACTTAATCTTACTAACTACACCCATAGAACTATAATACTACAATACATAATATAAGTATAAGATAGGAATAATTTTTTTTTTTCAAATATACGCTTCTAGTACCTTGCACCTGTCAGTCCGTTCGATGCCGCCGGGAGTAAGTATTTAATTAGGCAGTCAGTCTGTTTTCGCCGAGTCTGTCATTCATCAATCGCCTCGGATGAGCTCCTCGACAGCTCGACACCTCAGTTTCTCTAGTAAGAAAGCTATTGTTGATTTTAATCACATGCTGTATCAGAATTTTCAGAATAAACATTGTGAAGTTGATTAACAGAGCAACGATTATGGAGGCGCATGTATAGTTGGCACTTTGTAACAAAAGATTTCTGGTGCAGAGTTCTCTGTTTATAACTTTAAAAGTACCTGATTGACCAAGCTTTGCTCGGTATTTAAGTGCATAAAAACACGGACACGGACACTTTCTAAAAATGAAACCTATCTAAATCTATGAATCGTCTCCGAAACCCCCTGCATATATAAAATAATAACGCCTAGAAAACGGGTCCGTGCAAGAAAAGTGAGACAAATCATAATGAGCCTTAATTAATGGCTTAGTTCGTTCGAAACTACCATCAGTGGGTAAAGTTAAGGCGCTAGTGGATGCATCTCCGACAGTTAAAAACACTATGATGGTTTATATGGTCCTTCACTGTACGTACTCTACGATATTGATGTTTTTTTTGGATCGTGTCGTACTGCTTACGCCAATATCATTTTGCCTCACTAAAGATGAAGCGTTTGTTTGAAGGTTATTGATCTATTCGCTATTAATCCATACCTGCATACTAAATTTTATGAAAATCATCAGAGACGTTTCCAAGATCCCCAAGAATAGTTTAAATATAGAATCATACTCGTATTTAGCAATTCTTGTATAATTCATAAGAGAATTGCTCATTTAAAGGTATTAGAAATGTAATGGGACCCTTTCTGGACTATGAACAACCAAACAAAAACAGAACCACCAAAATCGATTTACAATTAAATATACATATTGGTGGACACCTTACACACACAACACCATCTGACCCCAAACTAAGCAAAGCTTGTAATATGGCGCCCAGATGGCTGATATAATACTTATGTAGTTCTAAATACATACTTATTATACATAGAAACACCCAGACACAGTACAAATATTTGAATTCATCACACAAATATTTGCACTGGATGGGGATCGAACCCACGACCCTCGGCTTTGCATACAGAGTTACTACCCAATAAGACACGAGGCCAGTCAACTTTGGCGGAGCTATTGCGCCTACATAACATAATATGTGCCTACATGCATCTTACATGAGAAAAAACACACAAACAAATTGAGAACCACCTCTTTTTTGGAATTCGGTTATAATGAAATGTTCGAGAGGTTCTCGTTATGACTATAAGAGAAATCCAAAGTCCAACTCAAAAAAGAAAAAGGTACAATTTATATGTCTTCGATTCCCACTCCCTGACATTCATGACTACACATTGTGCAGTTAGTAAAGACCACTGATGGCTGTGTGGACGGTATGAAAGTTCAGGACGGAAATAATAATACAGGGAAGCAGAAGAGAAGCCTAGCAGTGGCAATAAAATAAAAACAACACCGAACTAATTTGATTCGTGATCAAAAAATATCATTTACTCCATAACTAAACCAAAACGCAAGTCACACAGGCCCTCTTAAAATATAATAATCGTGTTAAACACTGCCACAAAAGCCATATTCGATTAAAGGCATTTTAAATAGGTTCTCGTCTCGTTATCTTCCCGCCTTTGTTGATCAGTAACTACGTATCACGTGAGATGATTTGTTCTCTTTCAATTTTTATAATTACTCATACGCATTCTGCATTGCTTTTAAGTTCAGAAAATACTTCTAGTGTCTCTAAATATTTACATATACATAGTTTTTCCATTCTAACAAAACTCAGTTGGACAGCTTACAAATTTCGGCATAGTCCTGAATCTTATTATTTTATATCCTTCTATCATCTTATATAAGTCTCCTCCTGGTGGTTCATATGGCCCATACATCACGGGCCTGTGGTTTATTATTACGATATGGTAAATTTTTCAAATACATTTACTCAAAGTACTAAAATGTATCTCAGCTCTCCTTTTCAAAATTGATGATTAATTTTCCCACATGCGGTGGTTTATTGACTATGTCAAAATCAATTCAACTTTGAACACAAATCAATTTCAACGTGATATTAGCTGTCGGGGCACGTCAAATTATCGTCCATAATTAACGTTACGGCTCCTCTTTCTCACGTCTCATGAATGTCTAATGGTTTCTGATTGCAGGAAAATACTGTTATTGAAACTATTCTACTCTATTTATATTTATTTGAGAAAAAGTGAGACGAAGAATGATTTTATTACAGAGTGCCAAGATAAGCAGGATTGTACTGTGTCTGGGTGTTTCTATGTATAATAAGTATGTATTTAAAACTATATAAGTATTATATCAGCTATCCGGCCGCCATAGTGCAAGCTTTGCTTAGTTTGGGGTCAGATGGTTTTGTGTGTGAATTGTCCACCAATATTTATATATTCGTACTTTTTGCATTGAATAAAAGCAACAGTAAAAAGGTATACTTGAACATAAATATTTCGTATAAAGGTATACAAAATAAATAAATAAAATAAGGTGTGGTGTCATAGGACACCAGGCAGGAATGAAGATTATTTGGGATATGATAAAAGAAACACAATTTGTAAAAAAAAACTTAACTGTAATATTATTATGGTAGGTACAGTACAATCATCGGAAAAATAAAGTTGGTAGCACTGGTGACGGGCAGTTTACGCGTCACTTCCGTTATTTATTATTCTTAATTTTTTTTCAGTGCTCAAATGAGCATAAAGACAACTTAACCTTCAATAATGGCGGTTTTTTGTACGTTTGGGGAGATAGTGTTTTTGCTGCGCTACCTAACTGAAAAAAATGTAAAACCTTAAGAAAAATAAATACCAATTATATCATAATTATTTGTTTTTGATTTTTATTGTAAAAAATATAGTGTCGGAACATAAACTTGAGGGCAAGCGACACGCCTGCCCATAACAGTACAGTAACTTGCAGCTATATAAAATGAAATGGACGAAGTCATGCGTCATTCGCCAACCTGCACTGGGCAACCGTGATGGGTTATGTCCTTGCGAGAGAAAGCCTAGAGTCCCAGCAGTAGATAGATTTACTAGGCTGCTTATGCTCACATAAACCTAAAATTAGCAACTACAGAATTGTGAATTCGATTATTTGTTACGGTGTATCTCTCATGAAGACGCAACTATGACCTTAGCTTACCATTCAAATTTACGATTTAAAGTTCAAAAATAATAGCTGCAATTCAATCATGTCTAAAAACAAATCAATGGTAAAAAACATTGGAGGAAGTTATACATTTTGTACAATATTAAGTAGATAATTACAGACGCCAGCGGCCCTCGTCGGAAACAATTAGCAAGGTGAGATGTTGGCTGTAATGGCACCGATTTTTCTTCGATCTTGGAGTCCTATTTTCAAATCGTACGTTTATAAATTTAGTTACAAATCGGATCAAAATGTACCATGTTAAACATACAATTGGCACAAAATTTCCGCATACTATTTGGTTGATTGTTTGTATTTTCTGTTTTTTTTTTTCCTATAATTTTGTACTTATTTATTGGTGAATATTTAGTACAATGACGTATTTATTAAATAGTTTTAGTAAACGTCTCCTATGCTTGTATATCGTACGCATAGCTTGCAGCCCACTTGATGTTCCCGGATTCGACGCTGTCTCTCACAAAGAGAGAGTCTAGGCCATAATCCACCACTCTGCCGTGCGAAAATTGCAGATTGACGGATGCGATATCTCCTCGAAATATCTCGTCTTTCTCTCTGTTTCTTGGAACGTGTTGTTTTTTTCGCGATGATTTCTTTCACCATTAAAGTAAATAATGTGCCTACATTGTTTGGTCTCTTTATATGTATTTCTACTTTTTTTACTTTTATTAAAAAAGATGCTAATACATAATACAGCCGCATTTTGATCCATGCGATGCTTTTTTCAATTGTGTTGGTGTGGATAAAAAATCATAATCAATGTTGGTCATACATTGCAGTTATTTTCGCATTTCATTTTACATTAAGTATAAAATTCAATAGACACTCGACTATAGATTATTTAGACTAGGTATATCGAAGGATATTGAAAATGCGACTCTTGATCATCGACATGTTTTCGCAGGTGTTTTAAACAATACCCCTCGTCACAGTTACAGAATGTTGTGACAGATATTATCTACGTCTTTTGATATGGTTTATGAACTTTGGACCAGAGTTGATGGATCAAACATTTCGGCTGATGGTATTTAATTCCGAACCGAATGTCAATGTTTTTTTATCTCATTTAACCTTTTTTTTCAGCTCTTTCAACGTTTTTTTGCACAAAAATTTGGCAGTTTTTCTTTCACGTTAGCTTTGTGGATTTGAGTTTGTTTTGTATGATTAGAGTTTGATATAGATTGACCTAAACTTAAATTTTTGTGAGCTAGATTTTGTACGTTTGTCTAAATGATAATTTAACTCTTTGACGGAATTACTGAAGCTTTTTAAAAACTTTTCACTACTTATACATTACAAACTGTAAATTGCTTTCAAACGTAAACTATTTCAAACTGCGTCAAATATCTTTTTAACCGACTCCAAAAGGTTCTCAAGGAGGTTCACGATTTGGTTGTATGTTTGTTTGTATAATGTTACGCGATAGCTCCGCTGATTTTTAATTTATTTTGAAGAATATTTTTTGTTGAGAATACTTTACACGTATATTCGATACACATTTTATCGAAATCAGAGTAGCAGTTTTATCAACAAAAAAGTAAAATTTCTTGCTTTTATAGCGTACTACGGCAAGTCATAGCTTATGAAATGATCTCTAATTCAGACGATTTAATCATCATGAGCATTTTTGCGTCCGTAGCAGTTAGGGTTGGGTTATTCGGAGATTCGTATTTTATTTTTCTTTTCCATTAATTTTATCTATTTACTTTTAAATTGAAAGCGGTTTCTATTTTTTCGAAGAAAATTATATTATTAGAATATTAATGTTTTGGTGTTCTGAATAGAGAGCGCCGATTTCATAGTGCGCCGATATTTGAGGTAGTCTCCAGATCCAATATGATTATTCCAGATTATCAATGATTATAATTCATTAAGTTTAAAATTAGAGCGAGCCATTCAAACATTTAATTCATATAGAGACTTATTACAAATAAATTATAATTATATTTTGTTATCTTAAAAATCTACAATCAACTGCCATTCAAAAATAAAACCCACACACCAACTAACAAATACTGTCAAATTGTCCATGCAAATTTGTGTTAATTTTTCGACTCAACCGTTAAAGATAAAGTGATAAGATTCCATTTTAAAACAAACATAAAATATTAAAACAATTTTTTCACCCTTCAATTTGCAATCTGTTCACCCTTATTGTAGTAATTAGAGAACATACCTACTTAAAAAGATTCCCACGAAATAAGAATCCTTCTCCTCCTTGAGGTCGGTCAAAAATTGATGAGTTGTTTTGATAATATTTTATTTGAATTAGACTCTATTGTTGCATTTTCTCACGAAACATCTATTATCCAATAAGTTTCTTTCAAAAATTATAAATGATTGCCACAAAAAGCGCAGTAGGTAAAAATAGAGTGGTTACGAGCGAGATAAGTCCTAAGTGGCCGGTGGATCGTCACGAAAGGTTACCGTTCGTTATTTATTGGCTGTGTATCACGATCCGTGAACGACTGAATTTGTTTCGTCCATTATGGGGATTATCTGTGTAATAAGCGCCTTTGATAAGTTGGAAATAACATTTGGGCTAGTTTTATCAAATATTTTTTTCTCTGTAAAACGATTCACTCTCATATTTCACTAATCGTATTAAAATAAATTAAAAACTAGTAAATAAAGACTCGTAGTAGCGGGCATTTCACACACATTACCATCTGACCACAAACTAAGTAAAGTTTGTAGGTACTATGGAAAACAGATAGCTTAAAAACTACAAGTACATCGTCGATGTGCATTTTTTTTGTTAGTATTAAAAAACACTAGACCAACTTCGTTTAAATTTATTTATATGAGTTCACTTAAAAAGTCTTTGCTTTCGGACAAACTGCTTACCTAAATTCTGAGGTAACAAACATGTATAAATAAAGTCGAATAGAGAAACTTTTTCCTTTTTAATTAATTAATTTCTTTTTAACCCGAAATAATGAATGGATCATTTCACCATTATTGGCTACATGGTTCCACAACTACATCGTAACGGCTGAACAGATTTGGTTGAAATTTGAAACACAGATAGTTTATAGACCGGAATACCACTATATGAAATATAGCTGTTTATTATATGAAAAATTTTAAATTCCTTGGAGATAATTATTTCCAACGTCGAAACGGCCTAACAGGTTTGGGTGATATTTAGAACACACATAGAATATGGGTTGAAATAGCACATAGGCATTTCATCGCGAAAAAAGTACGGAAACGAAAACTATGCGAGTATGAACGTGGAGCGAAGCGAGCATGAAATCCTAAAATCCTATATGCTCGTATCATATAGATTAAAAATGTCAATGTAAGGATGTTTAGATGTTTGCTGCTCAATTACGTCGTAACGCCTGAACGAATCGGGCTGAAATTTGGAAAATATATAGATTATAGTCTGGATAAACGCATAGGCTACTTTTTATCTCGAGTAATAACGGAAACAATAGGAACGAGAATTACGCGGACAAAACCGCTCGGTGCTGCTAGTATAGTATAAATTGTAGGTACTTATTGATCTTTACTCAAATTTTGCAAAAGATAGCCTGATGTAATGAGTCGCTTTCAGAATGTCAGATTTATTAAAATAAAACCTGTCCAAATATTAAATTTGTCGTTAATATTTCATTTTGTTAGAGAAATTTGATAAGCGTTCGTCAATGTTAATATTTAAACACCATTTATCACCCATCTGTCACTTATATTTGCCAATTTGGATGCCAGAAGAGATGTTCTTACAAATGTAATAGTTTAACATCAAAGTTTTCTTTTATAAAATTCGTAGCATTAAGTTGGTGACGATCCGCCTGATGGTAAATAGGATCAGAAATGCTGATGAATGTTTGTACCAACCGTCACACTTTCCGACCTCTGGCGATCTCTCTGGATCTATCAGCTGACCTATTAGCTTATCACCAAAAATAAGGCAGCCTACACTAGTGCTGGCAGCTTATTATTGTTGCTTGGTTAACATTTAACTAGTTTTTAAACAAAGCACTCGCAGTTCAATTATCAGTCAGATGACAACAAGTATTACTTCCTATCAATAATCGGCCTCCGGTATTACATAATACCTATTTATGTCCTAATAATAAGTTAGCCGACATCAACAATCAGTCTGATTTTTATGGTAGGTAAAACAATATTCAGTTAGTCTACAAAGATACATCTTTTACAGCGCATTCTTGAAGTAAAAGTCAGTCGATCAGTCATCAAAAAAACTTATTTTATATACCTACTGGAAAAAAACTCGGCAGGTGGATCCTTCTTGATAGCTCCGTGCTCTCATTAGGGATGCCAGGTCTATCTTAGTATGTATTGATATTCCCTACCAGTAGTAGCTCGAGCAGAGGTCATCTTCGTTGAGGACGAAGCTGAGGTGACCAGAATAAGCCATCTGCAAAATTTCCGTCTAATTAAATAAAAAAACCAGTGACGTTTTGTAAGCCTACAAACACGCTTCGATATAATCTTTTTAATCTTTTCCTTGTAGAAAGAAAGATTTCTATAGTTTCCAATTAAGGTCCACGCTAAAATGATCATAAATTATGACGATCATTTGAGAGTCTGTCTGTAGCCAAAGAGTGGGTTTGATTGAACTGTGATAGTCAAACCTACTTTTACAGAACCTGCTCAAAGCCCTGGTTTATTTTACATTTTATAGAGAAACTCGTAACAAAAACCCCGTAAACATTATACGCCCATTTTAATGAACGCTACATTAGTGCAAGACATTTTCGTTGTTATTACCCGGCCATATTATTTAAGATTTATGTAATAAAGCCATAGACGCATGGAAAGGCAATGTCTAATCACGGAGTAGTCATTAAACTGAAGTAATAACTCTTCAACATAGTAGCAGAACAGTTGGAAACAGTTGTGTATCTCTGATTTTTACCTGTGATAAACGTATCTTACTCTGTACATTGTATAAAATCATGTAAGCGTAAGCAATCTACTTATGTTCTCACTGTTGGAACTTGGAACCTTTTCTCACTTGGAGACAGTTACGGCAACAAACCACCACGTTGGCCAAGTGGGGGCTGACGGAAAACGCACGTCTTCAAAACAAGTCGTTCCTGAAACATACCGGTTTTCTCACTATGTTTTATTTATCTTTAAAGCTTGAAAAATATAATCGGTTTACAAAACTGAGGTAACTTTTACTTTGAACGTCCTTTCGAATTTTTCTGGGTTAAATAAATGACGTAGGTAAGTTTGGTATTCCAGTTAAAATCACGGGGCACGGAATAACATCTCGAGAAAACCAATTACTTGCAATAACGACATATTCTGAAGACATATTTCTGACCTTCGCCAACCTTCTCGTGCCTAGCATGGGCAATTTACTCGACAATCTGTTTGCAAGAGAAAACAAGCCCCAACAGTGGCACTATACAGTAGCCACATTGTACAAAAAATTCTATTTTATCAAATTTTCTAGAATCTGACAGCGCTTTGCATCCTTAAATGATAGGTGCCTACCACTACCATAGCTGCGTGTCACTGTGCTGTTATGTGGCAGGCATGTTGTTTACCACCAGGCACATGTCCTGCTCGTCTCGTCACTCTTTAAAAAAAATGATACCAGCTAGATTCAAATAATGAAGTAAAATATTATAGTGACTATTATAGTAAGAATCTTGCATTCCGAACCAAATTTTTCGAACATAATAGAAACAAGCCGACCACTACATTTAAGCCACGCAATGGCTTCAATCTTGAATTACAAGTCATCCAAGTGGAGTTGTGCAATTGCGAAATTTCAAGGTTGCAGCAAGAAAAAGACCAAACGATACATTTTGGTAACCAAACATCAAAATTGTCTACTGCACTCTTTAAAATGTAGTTTTTAAAACAGAAACCTCTTTCAAAAGTGAAACTAGTTAACTGTTAACTATGCCGCAGTTAGCGGACTCATAAAGACCCATAATTCTTTGTTAAGGTCCTTTGTAAGGGCACGAAGATTGATGAAGGCCCTCCTCAGGTGGCCGCCGTTAATAAGCTTTCAATAATTTTGTTTCGACGTGAAAATAATGAATCGATGACTTCTGTTCAATTGGATTAGCTCTTTGGTTTATCTTATTTGGATGTAAGTGATAATCGACGTCTAATATGTTTTCTGTCAATCATAAATCTATCAAATTAATTATTCAGAAACATTTATTTTATGTCTCGCTGGCCTTGAGGCTTATATTGGCAGTAAGCATGCAGGCCCGAAGTTCATGGGTTCGTTTTCTAGGGGCAGAATTTTATGTCATTGATGAAAATATTTGTTATCTGTCTGGGTGATTCAATGTCGGTATGTATGTATTTACAATTATGAGTATTTTGCCAGCTATCTGTCTCACAAAATACAAACCTTACTTAGTTTAAGCTTATTAGTACCTATTGTGTGAGCAATGTCTACCTAAATTTATTTATTTATCTCGGTCCGAAGATTATTATTACCACCTGGGACATATCCCTAATGACCAAATCTCGGCATGAATTTTCGTACGACGTCTCGGCGGCGGCGGCAAGGTTGTTTGTCAGCTGTACATGAGTTAGGGCTTAAGCTGATAATTAAATGGGAATTTTACGTCAAACTTTGACTCGAATTATCTCGTGATCTACCATGCTGAGGGGAAAGAGACCTTCGGTGATGAAGTCTACATCAGTGTTAGAATGGTCTGATAAAATATTGTTGGGGGTAAATCTACCACGTTCTATAATAATAATGTTTAAGTGACATCGTATCGAGTTTGATGCAAGAAATATTCATATTACAAAAATACAATAACTTTTTCTCATACATTTTACCTACTAGTTTGTAGGGAAACATCGGCGCGCGAGTCCGACTCGTAGGTACTTGATCGCTTTTCAACCTCAATTTCTCATTTTTGTATGAACAACTTCTAGCAATGTTTTTTATTGTTAATTTATTCGGTTAACAATATTTATGCCAAGACAAAGGGGTCAGCTAGTATAAAATACAATACACTATTTTATACCACAAAAAGAAGAAATAAAACATTACTTCCTAATAATCCTATTTATATTATAATTCTCAATCACGTCGTAACGTACAAGCGGATCAGGCTGAAATTTAGTACATAGTTAGATAATAGTCTGGAAGAACACATAGGCTACTTTTATCCTGGGAAAGTAACGGAAGCGGGAACTACACGGGTAAAACCGAGAGGCGCTGCTAGTGTCACATAAAGTTGCTAATAGAGATTTATTCCAGAAATGTAATGTTGGAGACACGATAATGTAATACTGACGATAATAACAAAATCAAGTATTATCTTGATGCAACCTTCGCTTCAACATTGATGACCAACAATGTTATTTATTTGTTTAGTAATTTATATAAGGTTAGTTACTGTTTTATTAGCAGTATTAAATCAAGCCCCAATAAGGCAGCCATTCATGTTTATTTTTACGAAGTTTCTGCTTCGTATGAGCAATAAATTACTGACTTGGTCACTTTTATCACGGACTATGGTTACGTTTATCGAGCGTTAGTTATTTACGCTTTGAGTTACATTTTTGGAGTTTTGGTATTGAAACCTTCACCCTCGGGAAAGAGGATAATTTTTTTTTTAATAATAGTTTAATAAAGTCAACACTCTCTGGAGGGAGTGGGGTGGAAATGTGGTACATTCCACCGATCGGCGGCCTAGCCACAATAAAAACCCTGAAATGGTTAATTTGTGCGCTTATATGACACTTCCAAGACACTTCCGTGTTTGCCTGTGCCTCGGTGACCCTGGGTCTCTTGATGAAGCTGGAAAGCTTTCACTCTCTTTACTCGCAACCAACTTCATTGGTTTTGTAGATATACCAAGTCTATTAAAAAGTTACTTATTTAAGTTGCGTATTTCAGAAAACGCAATGTAATGTTTTATGTCATCATCATCATCCACCGCAAGACGCCCACTGCTTTACATAAGCTTGCCCCATAGATTTCCACAACAAACGGTCCCGCGCAACCTGCAACCAGTCGTTTCCTTTGTGAGGTCATCTGCCCATCCAGTGGAAGGTCACCCAACACTGCGTCTTTCGGTTGACCGGACTGATTGACCAGCCCACTGGCGGGCAGCGGCGTTATCGGTGCACAGGACTGGCTCCGCGGTCACAACCCGCCTGCCAAGCGTGGTGACTATGGCCAACACCCCCAAATATAATGGCCACATTTTTGACGTGACAACGTCTTATAAATTGGTTTGCCGGGTGACACTTCAAGAAACTGCGTTACGCTCCGCTCACGTTATGCGCTCACAACGAGAGCGAGTGAGAGGCACGCGTCCCTTCCACTCGGGCATGGTTAGCCCGCCTAAGAGCGAGAGAGACAGACATGAAAAGTGAAAGGCACGCGTCCCTACCGTAAAATTATTTTACCACTCAAAGTCGTTGTCACGTAAAACTTTCGCCCGTATACCGACTTTACAGGCAACCAATTTTTTTATGTATAGAGGCTTAATTAAATACTAGAGCGTAAGCTTGAGTCAGTGTGTGAGGGGGGATAATATTGATTTATGTCATTTTATTGTAAAATAAAATTATAATTTAACAGAAAAAAATTATAAGTTTGACATAAAATTTATCCAAAAAATATCAGTTGTTTTTGTTTACTTTTAACTATTTTTTTCTCGTTAGTAAAAATAATAAGTTAAAAGTTAAAAATTAATAATGGATAAATTGTTGTTTTTTTTTTGTAGGGTTAGTTTACGAGTTACAGCAAAAACATTTTGCACTGTATCTCCCACGACGTTGTAAACCCGTTGCAGAAGAACTTTATTTCAAGAAGTAGCGTTTTTTGTTTTCAAAAAAAAATTTTTAGGTACCTACCACAAAGCCTAAAACACCGTCAGTATTTTTGGTTTTGAATCCTAAAATCGAGTCGAGCTTACATTAAAAATTATTAGGGATTAGTTAATTAAGTTAGATCCTAACTACCTACCTGTGGTTATAAAGTGAACCATAACCACTAATGACAGGACAACCCTAATTAATTTGGGATTCATTACACCGTTAATTTAATTAAAAAACTAAATGTACAAACAAGTGGCAACATTATTGGGAATGTGTCCGACCGTTTTCTAGTCGATGCATAAATCTTGATGTTTTTTTTTAATTTTATTGGATCCCGAACATTTCTGATCATGACGAACCATTGGTTTGTAATTGGGATCCCGGCTCCGCATAAAATATGAGATCTTGAGAACGTTTTATAGACAGCATAAACAGTTTATTGTATTTTGTGGCATCCGTCGTACACTGTTTGCCGGGGCTTCCACTCTGCCCACTCAGAAAATGATTTAGCTTCTGAAAATACCTTATTAGAAACTTGATAAAATATATTACTCTGGTATACCGAAAAATAAATATGCCTATGTTACTGGATGATTGTACAAATTAGTGATAATTTACTAGTTGGTACTACTATAGAATCTGTTTTTTTTTAACTTACATAGGTTTACACTTGACCGCCTTCCTGCCTGATGTTAAATGATGAAGCGGTCTACGATGGAGCGTGTTTACCTAGAAGAAATCGATTCACTCTCGATTTGAAGACACAAAAATTGTAACTATCGGGAAAACCCCACTCAGGCAACGTATTCCATAGCCTTAACGTTCTCATCACGAAAGTAAAGTCAAATGTCTTCGTTTGTGTCGGTGGAATATCAACCATGAAACGATGTCACTTTTTCGAGCTGCGAGCATTCTGATAGAACAAAGGGTAAGGGGCAAGGTCATCGTGCGAATTAGTCGCACACTCTCCGAAGCGTATCCGATAAAAAACCGATAAGCTAGTAATTTTTCGGCGATGTTCGAGACTTTGCAGTCTTTTTCGCGCGAGGGTGTCATTGCCTATAAGCCTTTTGATTTGTAAAGAATCACAATCAAAACTAAAAAAAAATCTTAAAACTAGCGTTTTCTATTATTATCGTGAACACTTTTTACTAAATAACAGCTATGAAATATTAAAAACTAGCAGCGCCCCGCGGTTTCACCCACGTAGTTCCCGTTCCCGTTGTTTTTTGGTATAAAAGTAACCTATATTGTTAATCCAGGGTGTCAGCTAACTCCATACCGAATTTCACTAAAATCGCGTCAGCCGTTTAAACATAAACTCACAAACTTTCGTCTTTACTAGTAAGATATACGGCTATACGATCGTTCTGTACCGGGTTCGATCCTGACTGAGGTCCGTATTTATATTTTCGTTTTGCTCGTTTATTGAATTATTTTTTTCATTTATTTTTGTGTAACTATTTGCAAATCCACTTTTTCACTATGAATTGTGCTGCGTGCTGCGGTAAAATTACTGAAGATCATGAAAAATATTTACGTTGCACTATCTTGAGCTGGAAAAAGCCCTATCATCTGTTATGTACCTGTGAAAGAAATATGGAGGACATAGATTTCGCGAGTTACATTTGCCCCGAGTGCAAATGTCTGGCAAAGAAAGGAGGTGACAACACTCTAACACTGGTTGGCGTCTCCAAGAAACAAAGAGACCCTAACGTAGCGATTCGTAACAAACAAGCGAGGGTCCAGAACGTGGACGAGCCAAACAAAGAGGGCACGCGAGAACTGACATTCGAAACTAGAAAATTACGTGACGAAATGACAACGGTCAGGGAGCAACTCGCCCAGTCAAGTTCCCTTATCGATGCGTACAAGACGAAACTGGAACAATCCGTTTCAGTAATTACCGATTATGACCAGAAATTAAATAGTTCTATGACGACTATAGCGAACTACGAAAAAAAGATAACATCATACTCCTCCCGAATGGAACATATTTTCGAAAAAATAGAGAAGTTCGAGAGAAGAGACAATCGAGCGAGTGCGAACATGTCACTTACTGCGCCGCCGGCCCCCACACAATATGCGTCAGTGGCACAGCGAGGACCCGCTCCGGCGCGCGCGCCGCCGCCGGCCAAGCCCGCGCCGACACGTAGCCCCGCACCACCGCCTAGCCAGCTCACGCCGCCGCGCAACCCTGCTCCACTGGCGAGCCAGCCCGCGCCGGTCATCACTACGCCGACGCATAGCCAGCTCACGCCGCCACGCAAAGTAACACCGCCGACGGATCAGACCACGCCGACCGCCACTGCGCCGCCGCGCCAGCCCGCAATGGCGTGCGCACCAGCACCAACGCAGACAGCTTCGACCAAACGACAATCATCGGCTCGAGAGTCATCGTGGCAGACTGTGACGCGGCGTAAAGAAGGTTACTCACATAAGAGACAAGTCGTGCGCGGAAGTGGTACTTCAGACGCTGAGTTAGAAGCAATTGAACGAGTGGAATAGATGCACGTCTGCTTCTTGAAACCGACAACCACTACAGACACTTTAAAAACATACATGAATAAGAAAAACCCATGTACAGAGTATCATGTCGAGAAAATTATCTTGAAGCATACGCACCACGCATCGTTTGTCGTGACCGTGCCAACAAGCAAATATGAGTTTTTCATGAAAGCTGATAATTGGCCAAGCAGATTAGAAGTTAGTCCTTGGTTTCGACGCGGCGACCGGCGGGCGGTGCGCTCGTCTTCCGACGCCGCAGGCATTGCGAGGAACACCGCAGCAACTGCAGCCGCAGGCGCGGGGCGGCGGACGCAACACCGCCCTCGCCGCTCCGACGGCGGCTCCCCTGCGACGACAGCTGGCGGCCGTGGATCCAAACTCAGTATTTAGTATGAACGCGCAGCGCTTAACTCCAAGACAGTTGACAATATGCCACCAAAACATTAACTCGCTGAATGATAAGACTCAACGATTAGAAGTTCTATTAGAAACTGACCTCAAGTGCGATGTTCTTGCATTAATGGAACACTGGCCTACCGCCCCGAATCTACAATGTATACATTTAAAAGGATATAAATTAGTGTCTAGTTTTTGTAGAAATAATGTTATCCATGGCGGATCCTGTATTTTTGTAAATGAAGCACTAAAGTGTGTCGAAAACGTTGAGTTATCAGCATTGTCCGAAGAAAGATTTTGTGAAATCTCCGCGATTGACGTTATGGACTTTGACATTACCATCATTTGCATTTATCGCACGGGCCTAGCTCATGTTAGCGGTTTCTAAAGTGGCCTGGAACGTTTGCTCGATAAGCTCAGTGAAACCGATAAAATATTTATGATTCTCGGTGATATAAACATATCACCGAGAATATCTTAGACAACACTAGCACTGACTTTAAAAATCTGTTCGACATACTCAACTCCCATGATGTGAGTTCGATTGTAGACTTCCATACTCGTATAACAGAAACGTCACAAACAGCGATTGACCTTATTTTTACAAATGTATCGCGAGAACTTACTTCAGCCAACTCGATAAATACCCTTCTGTCAGTTCACTTGGCCATACGCGGAGTGGTGACATTCACTCACTCAACTCCAGGATAACTCACTCGCCTCACGCGTGATTTCTCGCAGAATAACCGCGCAAATTTTGTTATCTCTATTGACAGTATAGATTGGTCTGAAGTAAGGGAGAGAAACAAGACCGCTCAAACGTTTGTGGTGGCACTGATCAATATTTTAGCAAATAAGTATGATACTTGCTTCCCGATAAAACGAACACCAAGTAACAAACGTGATTCGTCGTGGGTTACGCCTGACATAATAAATCTAAAATCGTTGTTGTTTGATATTTCGAAATTAGTTGACCAATTTCCTGAAGAAGAGAACTTAATAGCTATGTTTGACGATCTGAACAGGAAATACAATTCGACTTTAAATATGTCTAAAACAAATCATTATAATAGTATAATACATGGAAGTACAAATCCATCTAAAGCTATGTAGGGGAATCGTGAACACGGAGAGGGGGAAAAACAATACCCCTAGGTTTAACTTTTCCGAGATTGTAAAAGATTGTAGCGGCAGAAAATTTAGTTCGCCAAAAAATGCCGTTAATGCTATGAATGTTCGGTTTTTGAATGCAGCTTCTGCCTGTGTGCCTTCGTGCCTGGCGTCTAAAGCTAATGCTGCTACTGTATCTAAAATCTTAGTATCAGCCCGTCAGGCGTCTGACCGTTCCCTCAGACTAACAAGTTTTTCGGCTGATGAGGTATTCCGCATAGTCTCCTCCAGGATACCTCCGAAAAAGTCAAAAGACATATACGGTGTGTCCATGGAGCTAATTAAACTAGCAATTTTGCCTCTAGCTCCGGTTCTCGCCACACTGTTTAATAAGTGTATTAGGGGAGGGCTCGTACCCGTCGCCGCTGAAGTTATCGAAAGTGTCCCCGATATTTAAAGCCAAAGGCAAACGGGACGATATTGATGGATATAGACCAGTATCGATTATACCAGCGATAGCCAAAGTGTTCGAAAATGGCTTGAGTTCGCGATTAGTGGCCTACCCATCAGAAACCGAGGCGCTGTGTGAACAACAATACGCATACCGCGAAAGGCATACTTCTCTAACGCGTGAAGTGATTCGTAGTGTGTTGGCTGCCCGTAAACATAAAGAGCAAGTAGCCGTCTTGTGCTGTGACTTATCGAAGGCCTTCGACGTCGCAGACCATGAGACCTTAGCGTTAAAACTGAAACACTATGGCATAGCTGGGAAATCATACGAGGTATTGAAAGGGTGCAGGCATATTCATGTATGCAGATGATGTGGCTGCCGTAGTCACAGCTCTTTCAATAGAGGAACTAGAAGATAAATTAAATATTGTAATTGGCGGCTTAAATTCATGGTTTTGGTGCCAACGGTTTTATGTTAAATTCAAAAAAGACTCATTTCATTCACTTTTGTCTATCGGGCCACCACACAAAACCGCTAAAAGTCTCGCTAAACGGTGTTAGGATTGAGCAGGTACGGACCACCACATTTTTGGGGTTCGAGATTGATCGCTGCATGACGTGGGAACACCACATCGACAAGATGTGTGCTAAAGTTAGTAGTGCGTGTTTTGCGCTAAGACGAGTATCCCGAGTGGTGTCTGCGGAAGTGTCACGTGCATATTACTTCGCCACAGTGCATTCTCGGTTACAATACGACGCCGAGCTAAACGCGCGCGCTGCCGACTGGGAGCGTGCGTTCCGCGCCCAAAAACGTGCCGTACGTGCCATCATTGGCGTATCGCAATGTACATCCGTAAGACCATACTTCAAAGAGTTTGGGATACTTACTTTACCTGCTATCTTGATATACCAAGTGGCTGTCTATGTCAGAAATAATCTAGAATCTTACAACACTCGAGGAGAGAGATATTCTCGTAACATACGCAACGCCGACAAGTTGGATGTTACCACACACTCTCTCACGAGGTCACAGAAGTTGACTCACATCATGGGACCGGAAGTTTATAACACTCTTCCGAATATAGTTATATCGGCCCCAAGTTTAGGCAGCTTCAAAAACAGATTAAAGTGCTGGCTTATCGATCAAGCTTTTTATAGTTACAGCGAATTGTTAGAGAGTGATGGCAAAGTTCCCATAAAAATGTAAAGAAATAAATTTGACATGGGTCAGTACAATTGTATTAAAACCATATTATACTCGTATAATGCTTGACAGTTTTCTGTACAATATTTATTATAATACAGCAAAGTAGTAATTTCAAACTTTGAAAATGTATACAATTTGTATGCTCTTTCTTTTGTTTTTGTTTTTTATTAATTGAGGTGTAAATTGTACATTTATGAATAAAGTACTTTGACTTTGATAATTTTAAGCATTTTCGTCGTCGATAGCTCAGTGGCAAGACTGCCAGTTCTACCTCTGATTGGCCAGTTCTAAGACCAATGTTCTTTTTCGGATTATGTTTTTGGAGTGAAAGCTTCTTTGGCCTTTACTAAAACATTAGGAATTAGTATGTTTTCATTTCTATCGGCATTCCCTATGACTCTCTACAATTTTTTTCTGTGTAATATATGAACTAATTGTCGCTTGTGTGAAAGATGCCTTCGGTCAGGAAAATTATTCGGAAGAAACTTAGGTAATTGTTAAAAAAACTGATATCTTTGAATGGCTAGATTTGTTGACTATTAAGAGTCACGAGTATATTCTCGTTGCAAAGATTCACTGCATTTTCTCACAATAATCCATTGGCAATACAGGACAAATATATTGTTTTTGCCGTTTTCCTCCCGATACTGTCATTCAATACTAAGACAAGTGAAAATGACCGGCTGTTTTTTTTTTATTATTATGCACGCATCCCGAATATCCGTGCACGCATCAATAACAGTAACACTTATTCGTTGGGTTTTCTTTTCACCCTAGAGTGCGTTTTTCTCAAACATCGTTAATACAAGGTGCACATGCAACATGCTTTTCTTAACTTAACTTTTTTACTCAGTTCTCTTTCATCAGAGACCATAAACCTAGAATATAAAAAAAAATTAAGATAGTACTATTTCGCAGCTATATAACAGACAAATAGATAAAGTTTTAAGTGATGAAATACATAGGTTCTGCTTCAAAAATATGTTTAGCAATTTTTTATTTTAGAACAAGAAATAATTTAAACCGATACAATGTAAAGTTAATATTTCGTAGACGCAAACCACTTAGCATTCAACTAAGAAACACTTTCTTCAAACAAAAGATTTGCTAAACGAGTAGGTGCGGCATCCTCGCCCCAGACTGGACATTTTGAAAGTTCAGGATTCGCAATTTGTTACAAATCGTTTTAGCACGAAGTCTCCTTTTTCATTCAAATGAGAGATGACTGGAAAGTTGTTACGCTCCTGTTGTTATATAAAGCATAACTGCAATTCGACGCAAACACAAAGACCTGCCGTACAGAGGCACACCAAAATTGCCATTCAAAATTTTCCGAGCGAGTTCCACTTCAACTGAGGTTCATTTAACCATAAAATTACATTGTCTTCGAGACATTGTCGGGTGGCAATGAACTGCACTTTGACATAAAATCGCTTTGGACGCTATAAATCCGTTTCATTGCCTTAATAAAGGATGATTCAGGAATTCGATAGGAGAGCCATAATTCTCTCGTCTCTCGTAGATCATAGTCGTTAATTAGTTACATCTCTGCATCCCGGCATAAAGAACTTCAATGTCTAACCGACGTTATAAAACCTCAGTAAGCACCAATAATATTTGATGAACTAATTGGTTGTTTTGTGCGGGCGGTTGAACGCACGTAAAGCGCATTTTTTGTGCTAAAATTATCACCGAAGCACGGGGTATCGATGGTGTGTGTCGGTGCTAATTTTTAAAACGTGCCCAATTTGGTTAACAAAAGGTTAAGCAACATTTCTCTGTTAAACCGTTCGTGCAGACTAATCGAACAAATTAGACGTTAACAAGGTGGAAATACACCCTAATATTTCACCAAATAATATTACGCAGTTACGTGGTACTCTTCTTTATCATTATCCTTTGTGCCTTTGTCAATCACAGCCGATTTAATACATATTTTTGTGGTTGAAATAATAACCCTTGTTAGCTTCGACAAAGAGTCGGGAGCTGTATGTAAATTTGAGAGGAATCGACCACAAAAAATCCTGGCTCATGCGTGCAACAGGTGCAACAGCCTTCTTGATTTCTAATAGAACGAATTCATTGTAATTATTGAGGACATCAGGAATATAAAGTAAATTTTGTTTAACTTTTACTGGATGACCGCAGAACTTTCGATTTTTTAAGATTTCAATGGACGGATATGATTATGTCCGTGAAATATTTTTTGTTGTCTTCAATTAGAGGGTCAGCAGATGTTTTCTAGCCCTATGCGCGACTGTAATTATGTTTCTTTTGCTTTTAAATCTTTATTTGCTTACTTTGTACTTTCCCACAATATTAGGTCCTACAGAAAAAAATATCGTTTAAGGTGTCGTGCCAAGATGAAACTCGAATAATAAAGTGTTAGTTTTTTGCGAAGTTACTTATGGTAGTTGGCCTCACTTGACAATTTGTTTAAAAATATCGTATATATTTAGTACCTAGTACAAGTAAATAAACGTCAACTCTCCCGCCTAAGCTCGAATGTACGCAAAACGGATGATGACTGGGCCAAAAAACAAACCATTATAATAAGTCTGTGAGGTAGATTTTGAAAAATATTGGACACGTAATTTTTGTTGTACCAATTTATTAAAAACCGTCAAAGATATAGCTCATCAAACTTCAGAAGTGGGGAGGCTGTGACGTCAATTCTAGATAAAAAATGTACATAGACGTGACGTCAGTGGAAACATAAGCATTTTCTATTGTCATTTTTGTTTTTGAAACAAATGAAAAAATACGTGTATTTTTTTTAATAATCTGATTTAGTTTTTTTTAGTCACTATGCCTATTTTCCTTTGTTTTGGTCACCTGGAATTAGTCTCAGCAATAAGTCTACTACTTACGACATTAGTTCATAAGTTTTTTGTTTCAAAACTTTTGTCAGTTTATTGTATCACAGTAAAGATCTATCCATCCATGTTCTATCCATCTATCTTTTTCCATCACCAAGACTACTTCGTCTTTTTGTTCAAAACAGTAAACAGTAACGCAAAACAGCAAACAGTACCTCTCTAAAAGATAAGTGCCCGCCTCTGCTTTGTCTGATATGTATTAGAATAAAGACATTAGTATCAGGCTCACAGTAGCACCTGAGCGCGAACTGACCACTATCTAGAAGCTGGATTTACGAGTCGCCAGTGTTGCCTGCACACCGCACCACTAGCTCTAGAGTTATGACAGAGTGCTATCAGGCATCCGTGCTATACGTGCTTGGAGACGACTTCTTCTAGTTGGACATTCAGATAGCAAAATTCATTTTTAATCCTACTAATTTTTCTGTCGAAGTTTAGGACAATAAAAAGTGCAAAAGTATATTCCGTTTAGTTTAAAATAACAGGAACAAAAACTATGCGATTAAAACCACAGAGCTCTGCTAATACTACTAATATTAATTGTCCGCCAATATTTATTTATTTTAAATGTGTATGTTTGTTGCTCAATCACGTTGTAATGTATGAATGAATCGGGCTGTAAAACCGCGACGCACTTCTAGTAATACTATAATACGCTATAATAATTATATCGACACATGACCGACATTTCTCGTTTTTGACATGTCCAAGACATTTGTTTCCAGAAGAAATAACAGGGCATAGAGCTAAATCATTCTGAGTGCCGAACGCAACGCAGTGCAGTACCTAGTATGAGTAGGTAATGAAATTTCGAATACCTGCGTGGCACTGTGCTGTTATGGAGCTGTGAATTACTTACCAGCAGGCATAAAGAAGTAAATAAAGTGGAAATAGCATTAAGCGAAAAATAACAGAGATACGAGCACACAATAAAATCATGGCTCTATATTATCAGCGTCAATCTAAAGAGTAATTCTGATGTATTATAAACAGTTAACAGCCTCGTGGTTTTACCCGCGCAGTTTCCTTTTTCCCTGGAATAAAAGAGTAGTAAATGTGTTATTCTAGACTACGAGTATAATTTTAATTTTATTCCATTCTACATTTATTTAATTGTGCAACACACATCTAAATATCCAAACTTTGACATTTATAGCATTATAGTAGCATGTTACTATAACGTTTCACTGTTATATTCGCGGGAAATAGTAACAAATATGTATCTCTTAATGCGAACGTCAGAAAGGTTAAGAAGTTCAAAATTCAAATGACTACATTTGAATTTTGTTATTGACTGTACCTAGAGATTAGTCGACAAAATTATGATCGCATTACTATAGTAGGCGAAACAGTTTACTATAAATAATCACGAGCATATCAGTGACATCATTAAATTCCATTAGTAAGAACCTTTCTAAACATATTGGTAAAGTTATAACATATTTATCAGTTTCATATTTTATGGATTTTACTAGTTGTGCTCCGCGATGTTACTCGCAGTTTACCTAAAATTATTAATGCGAGTTTTATCCTCAAATGGACAAAATTTATACGAACTTTAAAATACCACATTTAATTATACTATTGGTCTTTCTATGCTCAAAATTTAGCCACAAAATAAATAAACAAAAGAGCATCAATCATGCGAGTATGTGTCAAGTACATGGTAGTGTATGTAATGTTTTTTTTTTGAGATTTAATGTAGGTATTATTAGTTAGGCATAAAAAATATTTTTACCTCCTTCTCGATTTAAACTAATAAGTGACATTAATTACACACTACTCCGTACGCGCAATTTTCGTAAAAAGGAATACATAGCATTTGATTTTATGTAACAAAAAGCCAAAAATAAGTTTCAAGGTTCTGACTTCAAAATTATGCTTCAACACAGATGTTCACCCTCTTATTCAATCCTTTACGAGCACAACCTATTTTTTACATTAAAAAGTAGGTACCCTATATACTTCCTGACGCTACATACCATTTATTTACCTTTTTAAATTGGTTAATAAGTTATTCTGCTTGTTCTGATTTCACGCCTAAGTTAGGCGTGAAATCAGAACAAGCAGACAAACAAATTGAGTTACTTTTTCATTTAGAATATTATATAGTAGGTATTGAATAACTCAATTTGTCAGAATTTAATCACAATTATTTTTAGGATGTATTTGAGATACGAAACCAATGCAATGGATATGAATGGAAAGTAGGTGTGGCTACGTAAATAAGCTACTAATAATAAAGTAGCTATCAATATTTTTTAAAGGAGATTGCACGCGCGCGACCGCTGCTCGTTACTCGTTACGTAGACTGGCTGTACATCACGTGCGTTACCCGTATATTCATTTAAAAACTAATTTATCGTTTTCGATTATACTGTTTTTACTCGATTGAAGGGTTTTTTATAAAGTGTTAAATTAGTATAAAGTCTAAAAAGACACTTAGTATAGATTTTATGTACCTACCCTTGTATCAATTACTTTTCATAAATATTGGATTCAAAAACGACTTCATAAATTACGACAGAGCTGATTGCTTCCATTGTCTAACATCCACTAAGCCTGCAGATAGGCCACAAGTCGATCGTTGCAATGAAACGCAGTAATCGGATTGCAGTCGAGCTATCGCCGTATTTTACACCGTATTGTGCGCTTGATTTATCTCCATTACGGCCAATTACACCGTTTGTGGGGATTCAAAGACTCAATTTCTTGGTTAGTCTATGAATTTTATTTGACTGGGCTTGTTCGTGTGACATGAATTCGCCTTGCTGGTTTTATATAAATATAACTTCGATATTAATAAACGTTGACACATTCATTCTTCTTATTTAATTACCTAGGTCTTTAATTCTTCTTGCATGCCAAACGCAGAGTGTAAATTAAACTCAAAAAAATACACGGACCCTGAAGTGCGCTACGATTATTACTGTAAGGGACAAATAAAATAATATTTAAACTCAATTTGCTTACATTAAATTTGTGTAACGTCACGAATAAAAATAATTGTACATAAGTTTTATCGTATTTGAATCTCAAAAACTTTTAGTAAACACTTGGAATACGGGAGACACCTTTATTTTACTAGACAAATGATTAAGTACTTAGTAGGTATAAAAAAATATCTATTGAGGAGAAATTCTAAACACACGAACCTAATATTTTAATTAAACTTGATATCACCCTGAAAATATTAATATATAGCGTTGTTAGATCGACTATGTCTAGCATGCAAGCATACATTGGGGTAAATAAAAAATTCTACGGTTTTACATTTTTAAACTACCTTAGGACGATATAAAACGTGGAATTTGTAATCGTACGGAATAAAACGAAGAATCATCAATTTGTGTATAACATTGTCACTATTTAAGAAATCTCATAAATCTCAAGTTAAATTTTTCCATTATTTAATTGGCGAGTGGTGACCAAATAGAATCGTCCACATGACAGTAATGTGGCCACCTCGCGACTTGCAGTGTGCGGTCCGTTCGTGACGACCCGGATTGATCGATTACCCCGTTCCGACCCGGAGCCCGTTCTCAAGTACCAAATCTTCTTGGGTGACTGTGTGAGATGCAATCATCTTGATACTTTGAATTAACTTGTCGGTTAAATATTCTTATATAATTTCTTGTGTCAATTTAATCAATCTATAGTGGTAATGGCGAATCAAAGTGCTGATTCTTCTCGATCTTTTAAAAAGGCCATGGTATGTCCGATTTTTAAAGCTGGTGACAAAAATAATCCATCAAATTACAGACCCATTTCGCTTCTATCTACCCTCTCCAAAATATTAGAAAAGCTTGTTAAAAAGAGAGTTACACAATTTTTGGCCAAGGAAAATTTATTAAGTGCAAATCAGTATGGGTTTAGGGATGGAAGGTCTACGGAGGATGCGGTACTAATGTTGACGACTAAAATTACGGATTACTTAGACCGTGGCGAAAAATGCATAGGGATATTTTTAGACCTCCAAAAGGCCTTCGATAGCGTATCAATTCCTATACTCTTGACGAGGCTAGAAAATCTCGGTATAAGAGGACTACCACTTGAGTGGTTCACTGACTATTTAACGGATAGAAGGCAGCGAACAAAAATTGAAAGCCACCTGAGTGACAGTGACACATGCAGTTATGGCGTGCCACAGGGTAGCACATTAGGCCCTACGCTATTCCTTATTTATATAAATAGCTTATGTGACACTGTCTTGCCAGGTCTCGACCTTTTCATGTTTGCCGATGACACTGTTCTCCTTATACATGAAAAAACATGGTGCAAAGTACTAAAATTAGCTGAGGATTGTCTTGCAACAGTGACGCATTGGCTTGAAAATAATTTATTGACGTTAAATGCCAGTAAGACTAAATATATGTATTTTAGCATGAAGAATTCGGGAGTGCCTATTGCAAATATGTCTTTAAAAATGCATGTATATCCTTGCAACTGTGGCCCTGTACCCATCAAATGCTCCTGCGCGGAACTTAGCAGGGTTGAACACATAAAATATTTAGGAGTAACTATAGATAGCCATCTCACCTGGAATGCCCATATAAAGTCATTATCTACCCGACTTAGAAAGCTAATGTTTGTATTTAAGGCACTCAGAACTGTAGCTGAAACTAAATTGGTCTTACAGACATACAAAGCTCTAGGAGAATGTATAATAAGGTATTGCATCTGCGCATGGGGATCTGCAGCAAAAAGCACCATTATAACTCTAGAGCGAGCTCAACGTGCTTTAATTAAAGTTTTATTACACCTACCTTTCAGGCATCCTACTACAGAAGTATACAAGATAGCTAAGGTGCATAGTGTAAGAAAAATTTTTATCTATGAAAGTCTACGACGATATCACAAAAAGTCCGTTCCAGCTCTGCTAAAAAATACCACCAAGCGTAAACGTCGCTGTCCAGTTCCGGGAGCCAAGCGAAAATTTGCCCGCAAAAGCTATGCAGGATTAATTCCACTGATATATAACTTGGTTGATTGTAAATTTAAAATTAAACATCTGAGTAATAACGAATGTAAAAAAATCATTGCGTCCTGGTTAGATGAATATGATTACGATGAAATTGAGAATATGCTGGTTGATGTAGTTGCGCAATCTTAAAATTGTAATAATATTTCATATCAATACGAGGTTATTGTTATTAAATGTATGTGTGTTTATAAATTATATTATGTATGTCTCAGAGAGAATATATTAATCATTATTTTGTTTCAATTAAGTTTGACATAGATCTAATATACATATACGTACATATTATTTGTTGTTGTGTGTCTGAGAACGTACGCATATATACACACACCCTGCCACACACACACACACACACACATGCACACACCCTCACACACACCCTACCACACACACACACCCACACACACACACACACACACATGCACACACCCTCACACACCCACACACACACACACCCACACACACACACACACACACACACACACACTCACCTTCAATCACACCCTACCACACACACACACCCTACCTTTCACACGCACCCTCACACACCCATAAACGCATAAATACATAACTATGGCAAACATTATCTAGATATAAGAATAAGAACATCTATTCATGGGAGAGGCCATTGGCTATCGAAACACAGTGTTACACTAGTTCGGAGCCAATGGGTTCACAATTTATACTGTAATGATGTAATTTGTATACCAATAAAGTTTATTATTATTATTATTATTCACAATACAATCCGAATGATTCCGGCTCGGAATGACTTATTCTTGTACTATATATTCTCTGTAGTTCTAAACGGATAAGACAAAGACCCGGGAGGTTTGATTCCGTGACGAGATCAATCCGATTGCGTTGCGATTGTCTTTGTTGTCCGTTGCGTTGTGTCCGATTGAGTCGTCTATGTGACACTGACAGTTATGTGGTCACTTCACGACGTGTAGTGTTCAGTCTGTCTAATTAAATCTGGATTTATCTATTGTTTCTACTCAGTGCTGGGTTTCAGATGTACCAAATCCACCTGTGTGATTGCTTGAGGTGTAAGAATTTTGATACGAGTACTATACTGTAGAACCATACGCAGTTTTTAAACTTTTTCAATTTGAAGCCACGATCACGATCTAAGCTTAAATCCTGTGTTATGTTTACAATATGAGTTCCAATCGCAAAAAAAACTACCTATATATCTAACCAATGGAATCGTCACCGTCTTTATTCTTAAATTTAATAGAATTTTGATCGTGAAATTCTAGACTAAGTAATTTGAATGCGGTGGTCGGTCCATACAAGAGGATCAAAATGACATGATCGCCATTGTGATGAATATCCATTTATACTCGTGCATTCAGAACGTTGGCAAAACCATTCAAGTAAGTGAAAATGGTATTATAATAATTATATGGAATGCTTCTAGGTAAGATCACCGTTCTCCGTATTTCTGTGAGTATAATTAGTTAACATTAATACGTCCTTGCGCTTTCTGCGACAGCTGAAATTTCAGTAGGCAATAAGTACATACCAAGGACCAAGAACAAGGCAGAGTGCCTTTACATAAATAAACAAAGTTACCAAAGTTCATAATGGAAAAAAATTGTAGCGTTTAATTTTTTCAAAATGATGAATGCTCAACAAGATAAAAGACGAGATGCATTCAAGTATAAAAAAGTCAAAGATCTCAGAACCATAAATACGAATACTTGCCAACGCCACTTTCAACAATACAA
This sequence comes from Ectropis grisescens, assembly GCA_017562165.1. NCBI lineage: Eukaryota > Metazoa > Arthropoda > Insecta > Lepidoptera > Geometridae > Ectropis > Ectropis grisescens. The sequence goes on from CM029779.1 coordinate 15,348,054, forward strand.
TACAAAATTGAAAATCATTGGGGCATAAAAGGCGAAAATTGTATGTAAGTACCTAATTGCAATTCAGAATTCTGTAGGTTAGTAGATATCTCTCAGTCACAATCAAATCCAGCTGACATTACCAGTTCAGCTATAACCATACCTGAATCATTCACTGCGCCGTTACAGGTTGCTCCGCTCACAAAAAGCCTTTTCAAATGTAAATTGGGACAAACCGACAAAGCAAATTGTCACAAATAAACACTGATACATTTATTTTTTTGTGGAAGTATACAAAAACTCTGTCGCATCAGTAAAGGGTCAGGCCAAGCCAATCAATCTAAGGCACAATATTTTTTATTGATTTTTTGCTTACGTCGCTTTGAACAGTGATTCTAATCCGTGGGAGTCGATCGGAGTAAGATATCAAAGATGCAGTTGTTACAAATGTGTTGAATTAATTGATTAATATCTACATCTACGATGCTATACAACGACTCGATGAATTTAGTTAATGGTTCTTCAAAGATTTGCACTTTCTACTAAATTTTATTTTGTCTGGAAAGTCATATACATGCCAAGACTTGCAAAAAGTATGCCCGGAACAGAATTGCCTCTGCAGAAGTTTTAACTTGGTATTCAAATCTCTGTGAAAAATCAAACAAGAATCAAAGAATAAGCATTTTAACGCTGCGTCAAACAAGTCAATAGTTACTAGTATAGTAAAGTCGCTATAAAATTGAGAGGAGACTGTTTTAACATTCATATAAGTTTGGATTAGGTTGATCTGTAGCTATGGAAAGTAACGTGAGCGTAGTTGCAAATTAATAAATTAACCATCGCATCGTCCATCGACGAGAAGTATCATGTCACTGTGACATTATATTCGATCGATATATACAATTAAATGGCGGAACAAAATTGAATGACTATGTATTCCCATCTTTCGGTAAAAAATATCTATTTGACACATCGGTTTTTTTCTTATTCGCTCATTTTTAAAACAGTTGTTTAAGTATTAAGAGTGCGTTCGGCTGTCCTGTTCTAATCCTGTTTTAATCGAGTTAATATCAGAACTGGTTTGTTTGTAGGCTATCCTTAGAAGTTCAAACAAAAAGACAAAAAGCCTGAATACATTAGTCCAAATATTGATTTAACCCTATCGACGGAAGCAGGTGCTGGCATCGCACGCGTCTCCCTTTCTGAATCAATAAACGCCTATGAAATTAAATGATAATCACGAAGTTTTTTCATATTTATACAAGGATTTAATAAGTGCGTTTCGGGTGAGTAAACAGAGGTTCCCAACAGTTTCGGAACCTATCTTTTTTTCTGAAATCGTAACTTATAACCAAATTTTAAATTAAAGCAGCAATTTTGCAGATGCATCTTCAGCATTCTAGCCAGGTGAGTTGATGATCAAATGTAGACCTGTTCTTATTTTTTTTAAGGCTAGGAAGGCTATTTTTTATTGATTCGTAGGCGAGTAAGATAGTTTTATATTCCACCGTCCCGAGAATAATGGAAATATCAGTTACCTAAATATATATGTTAGATAACTTATTGGTGCAAATTAATACAATACCTTTGTAAAGGTATTTTTTAAGTGAGACAATAACTACATACTTGATGAAGCGATGGTCAAGCCCACAGTAGTGTTTTTAAATTCTTAATTTATCAACAGATTACATTCAAATGTAATAGTTTTTTCAGATTTTCCGATCATGTGTGTTATATTATTGTGTAATGAATTGTGGCCGACCAATAACTAAAATGGTCGTAAATCGTAAAATTGCAAGATGTTAAATAAGTATTTTTTGCAATTTACATAACATTAGATAATATACACTTACCACACTATACAAGCTTAAGCTTAATGCTGTAATATTTTATGATAATCATTTTTTTAAAGTCACATCACATCGTCAGAATTTTTTATTTGTTACGAATATTATCCAACTTCAATTTCAATGGCCGTTAGTTTTTGGTAAAATTACTTAACTACAAACTGGAACTTATCGATATCGATATGATATCATTTTAACCAGTATTATTGCCGAATCAGCACCACAGAAATAAATCTTTGTACATCACTGCTTGGCGGTAAAGCGGTAATACATCTGTTAAAGGTGTGGTTATCTTATTTTTAACCAACTTCAAAAAAGGAGGTTTCTCAATTCGTTCGACCGTATGTATATATATATTTTTATGTGTGTTCGATCATCAAATGTGTGATCATCAAAATCGGATAACTTCGTCGAACCGATTTTGATGATTCTTTTTTTGTTCTAAAGAAGATATTTCAAGGGTGGTAAGCATGATAAGGAAACCAGGATCTGATGATGACATCCTAGAGAAATCGAGGAAAACTTTTTTACTTTATAAGTTTTCTGTTGAAAGTCGGTTCTTTTTTGTTAAAATCATCATAAAATAAAATTCTATAGTTTGTAGTATGACTTTATTTTGGTAATTAAAGTCGATTGTTTAGTGTCATAAAATAACTTTACGTCTCATTGTAAATGAGCCTCTTGGTTGGAGACCTCTGCGTGAATCCTTCATTACTCATTTTAACGGTTAACCGGCACCCAGCCCGGAGAGGGTTGTCCGTCATGGTCCGATGTTACGGATAGATACGCAGGCAGATGTACATAATTGGAGCGTATCAAAACATTAGTGGTGATTAGCTCTAGCGTTGTAGAAGGTACATCTCTGGACACTTTAGTTTTTTAGACTGCTATTGTGTTTACTTATTTTTTAGCCGACTGAATGAAGGGTATTGTTTTTCGCGCGTATCTTTTATGTTTGTAAATTTCTTTATTCCCACGTATCTGGCTGCTGGATGGATTTTGACAATTAAGGTATCGTTAGATTCGTCGCAATCATCGAGTGTCCTTAGATAGTATATTGTACCTATTACATAATGTTTTTTTATCCATTGATTTTTGCAGTCGGGTTTTTTAAATTATTTATTTAAATTATAGTTTTTAAGGTTTAGAACTTTAGAGTGGCGAGACGAACAACACATGCTACTGGTAGTAAGCAACACACCTTCACATACCCGCACATTGTTGATTGTTTATTATTAAGAATTGGTACATATAAACTCTTGGTACATTCAGTTACCATCACAAAGCAAAATTATCGTATGAGGGTAGAGGTACGAGACAAAAACCGCAGTGTTAACAAAGAGAACACATTTTGCGCAATTATTTGAATATGAATGAATAGTTCAAATCACTGCTTGGCACTGCACTGCGCTCGCTACCATTAAATATCCTCTAGAGTCGTCAAAATGAAGCTACGAGTAACTGTCTATGGTATAGACGTAGATCACTGATTATTAAGATAAGTATACATGGTACTGCTTCTTGAAATAATGCTGTATGATTTCCTGAGGCACATCAATCTTATATCTTTGCGTGAAGACCGTATTTGCGTGTTGTGTTCGCACTGAAATCTTCAGACGTGTTACTTGGCATAAGCTGCAAGTTTTTCTCGTCACTATGTTTATAAAAATGGTGGTATTTTTTTCTTACATGAGTGACGAGAGGATTTGTGCCTGTTGGTAACTAACATGCCTACCCATAACAGCACAGTGTCACGCAGCTATTGAAATATAAATAACCCAATTCACTCATCTTTCCTAATAGCATTGTAAAAACACTGTAATAAGATAATATAGAAGTTAACATAATAAGTCAAAACATGTAATATAAAAAAGGCATGGCCCTTGGAGTCCGCGGAGGTTGTTTATTTAGATAAATTAAAAAAACACTCATCCAGAGCTATAGATATAGAAGTTTTATCTCTAAGCCCTGTAATTTCTCTGAAAAGATCATAGTAGGTATCTGATATATACTTCCCAAAACGGGGCAGGAAGAACATAAGGAAGAGCAAGTCGATGAAGCGAGCTCATACGGTTTGTCTAAAAAGATCTCCAGGAACCAAAAGACGTCTATACTTCATTAAAAATGAGCTTTAGTTACCTATGATTTGGACTGGGTACGGAGGTAAGTCACTCGTAATTTCACAAATAACCCTTGCGTTTATCATCCAAAGCTCTTCTATAAAAACAAAAATCCCTATCATTCGCGTCAAATCTTAAATAATAGGGCAATTTATCAGGGCAGAGCAGTTTGCATATAAAATCGCGAGTGCCGTGGGCGACTTGTTAAACATACGTGGATGCCGTGTGCCTACTTAGCGGCGTAATATGACTGATGGCCATCCATACTGGGGTGGGCAAAACGTACGACGGAGCTTGATCTATTACATACTCACTTAGAAAGATAAGCATCGGTAAAAAGATTAGTGATTTTATGCTCCTCGATTTTACAGATTGTTGGTATAAAATATTTATTGTGTCTAACACGTAATCTTCATTTTTCATTCATATTTAATTCATCATCATCCACAGCCTTTTCTATCCCACTGGAGGGGGTATACGCTTCTCTTTTCCAGGTAAGGTAAGCGGAGTGTAGGACGTCCAGCCGCAATATGGGTCGACGATGTCGTTTCTATAGCGGGTCGAACTGGACTCGATTGGCACAGGACCGAGGAAGATGGCATGGGAAAAGAGAGGCCTATACCCATATTGAATTAGCAACAATTCATTTTCATTCGACATTTTAAATGGTAAAGATGCTTCTTATAACAACACACCGCCACGTAGCCATATGAACATGAGGAGTCCAAATCACAGTCTTGCACTAAGTACACTGCGCTCTACACTCAGAGGCAGGTATAAGATAATTTCGCTGTGATTTTACTTAATCTACTAATCTGACAGAAGATCTACGCATGAGTAACATTATTTGTTTTATGCAGATATAGACTGCAGGCCCGTGAACAAAATTTATGGGTCATATCATACACCAGGAGACCTATGTAGGATGATAGAAGGATATAAAATAATAAGATTCAGCACTATGCCTTCAATTGTAAGCTGTCCAACTGAGTGCAGTTGAAGATGGGGGGTTGCAACCCTCGATCATTTCTCCTCGTCGCATGATTGTTGTACGGCATTAATTTAATTATTTTGTACGCTTACTAACATTTATTGTTATCACAGATGACCGCGTTAGGCTACCAACTCTCTTGGTAGTAAGCGATCGCCGAAAATGATGCACGTGAGAAGATAGGCATCATTCTGACCATAAATAGTTCTAGATTAATTGTTTCAGGATATTATGAAACAGCGAGTTTATTGATGTGAATACTTCTTTTGGCGCGCCACAAACAACTGTGAATTGAATTCTAGCGTTACCCTCGGAAATGATAAGAAATCTTAGGAACCATGGCCAATGGCCATCTATAAATGCGTCAGCGTTTCCCATGCTCGTGGCCACGCCCTCCGGTTTCACCCGCGTAGTTTCCAAAGTAAGCTATCAAATTCTGACTTATAAGTTTTCTCTTCTATCGGCAGTTCCTATGACTGCCAATTTATTTTGTCTGGATCTTCATGCTTAGTTGCTAATTAAATGCACTCGTGTTTTCATGTTAGGTACTGAAGTTACAGCATAGTAGGTACCTACAAATTTCATTAATTTTATCTATCATCGGACCTCTATCATCGGACCAATAGGTAAGTTTTGAAAACGTTTTTAGATAGCCTATCTATCTACCTACGTTTTCAATGTCAGCAAACGTAGTATAGAGCCTCCTGAAAGTTGATGGCGTGATGGAAACTCAATTAAGTCTTGCAGTCTTGTAAGGCATGTAGATCGCACTTTTTAATATTGTAAGCCGATGATTGGTCTGAGAGATACATACAGACATAATATGAACTGTTAAATGTAACACTTATTTTTTGGGTAGACTAGTTAGTAAGAAAAGAAAAACAAAAAAAAACATCTAAAATGTTTTGTAAATACATACTTGTTACGCCATCTACTGAGTGGTGTTAAAAATAAAACGGAACTACTACAACTTTGCACCTATTTTGTGGGGCCTACGTAGTGTTCTCCTGTATGCATAGATGACGCTTTAATAATTTTTAGGATGATTGGACATTACTGCGACATCTAGCGATCTAAGTACAAACTATTTCAACAAGAAATAAGATGATTTTAATGGAATGAGCGGTAGGAAGTTATTCGTGAAGATGTTCTATTTCTTTTACTTAAAACAGATAGATGGCGCTATTTTATAATTTGCAATGTATGCTCACGTTGCATTCGAAGTTTCGAAGGAATTGTATAATTGTACGCAAAGAGTTTACATAATATTAGTAATTAAGTATATTGATTGTACGAGAATATGTTTGTAGGTATATATATATATAGAATCGGAATCTTGGAAACGGCTCGAACGATTTTCATGAAATTATGTATACAGGGGGTTTCGGGGACGATAAATAACATAAGTAAGTACATAATTTAAATAATATAAATTTAAGGTCCATCAAAATGATTTTTTTATTTTATTTAAGCAGTTATGTGGGATGCTATGTGGCCGACCAAAAAATGTAATTATAATTCGAAGTTTCAGGTTAGGCCCATTTTAAATGTTCGTTAAGTGCCTACATAGGTAAACAATAAAGTCAATAAATACCTACCTACTTATTGATCGAATTATTTTCACAATGATGGTGGTGACTATGGTAAATAGCATCCTTTTTTAACCCCCGACCAAAAAAAGGGGTGTTATAAGTTTGACGTCGATGTCTGTCTGTCTGTGTGTCTGTCTGTGGCACCGTAGAGCTCAAATGGATGGACCGATTTCAATGCGGTTTTTTTTATTTGAAGGTTAATATCCTAGGAACATATGCACTGTTCCTAGCTATGTTTGGTTAATATCGATTCAAGATGGCCGCCTCCACAAAATGGCGGACAAAATATTTCTGGATAACCTACCTCAATTTATACTCAACCCCTTTCGTTTGATAGCCAATGTAAGGGGTGGACTAGTAGAATACTACACACTATAACAAATTTCAAATCCAAGATGGCCGTCACCACTAAATGGCGAATCGCTTAATTTTTTCAGTACTACCTCAATATAGGTATCAAACGAAAGGGCTTAACTAGTAGAATACTTTGCATTATGACACATTTCAAATCCAAGATGGCCGCTACCACAAAATGGCGAAATACATTTCTTTTTTTCACAACTTCCCTAATATGGGTATCAAATGAAAAAAAGGGCTTGGCTAATAGAATGTTGTACAGATAACAAATCTGAGGTAATCGGGGGTTAATCAAAATTTTTAATTTTGTTCTTGTCCATGTAAGGGTATACTTTCTTTGCTATGCAGAATAATTTATGACATTTCTTACAGATATTTAAGTTTTACTTTTTTTCATGATAAATCTCAGTTTTTTCAATAAAATTGCACGCATACAGGTCAAGCGACGCGATACTATAAGTACTTATTTCATCTCACATGTTGAAATTATAAAGTTTTGTGGAAGGGTGTTCATTTTAGAATGTTCGAAATGAATCGTTTTTCTATAGGTACATATATATGCAGAGGTGTCGGTAAAACGGTGCTCACTATGTTCCGGTTTGAAAGGCAATTTTCCAGTGAAATCACAGGGCATACAAATACAAAAATCTTTATTTCTGTTTGGGAGGTACCTAAGTAATGATACAAAACATTTTAAGATTCTTCATGTTCCAATAACTGCGTGTTCAGTGTTCATCAGGCACATGACCTGATTATCTCGTCACTCTATACTATACAAAATCAGTATCACGAGGTCTTGTAATAAGGTTATAAAACACAAACTTATGCACAAAAAAATTAAATTCTTCTCAGACAAGAAAATAAATATTCAGTTCAACTAGATATCTTACATCTTTACAAATGTTAACTATGCGTAACTTTAGCTAAATCCCCTGTAAACGATCTCTCTCAGGTTCCATTTACATCGTAAAGGCCGATAATATTATTTCGGGAATAGTCTATCTGCAATCAAGCCTGGGGGAGAGCTCGCCAATATCACTGAAGCGATTTGCTTTGCCTTCGAATTCTCTTTAAAGCGTTGATCTCGACACTCGGTGGTGCAGCCGATTAAACGATGTCTTGAATACCTAATACGGGCGCCACGGTACCTACGGCGGAATAGTTTGACCGAGATAAGTTGTGTGTCGCAAGAAGACTTGGTATCTTATTTAAACGCTGTTTCTGTTATACTGGTGTCTAGTGTCAATATTATTTAACTCATTTGCAGTGTACATGTTGTATAGCATAATTATGTATATTAAACTTTAAGGCTATACAGCGTGGCGCTTTGGTGCCGACATTAAATGAACACACGGGTAGGGTTACTGACCAGTAATCATACAAAATGAGTGAAAAATAAATATTCGCTTTTCTAACAAACTAAATAATTGTATCAAGCGATCGAATGAAAACCATCCTGTGCACTAGATTAATTCAATAACTTCAGTTGTGTAAGTAAGTTGTGTGTGTAACTTCAGTTGTGTAAGTAAGTAAAGCTGGCAACGCCGCATCTATCACGCCTTCTACCGCCTAACTAAATCGGCTTTGGCTTTGCTATTGCCATCTCTATCATGTCAAACGAAAAAAAGAGAGAGAGAAACTACAAAGCTATGACAGTATTCGTTCGTGCGGTAAGCCCCCGAGTACCTATCAGCCGCCGCCGCCGCGCCAAGCGGGGTCGTAGGTACCTACCTATCTATCTACAGACACGTTTACATAATTTTTAGTTATTTAATTCTGATTAATTTGGAACGTGAGTGAGTAGGTACATCATGAAACAGCAGATTCAACATCTGTTCACCACTAATAAATCGAATACCCAATAATAAACAACTAAGGTAACCTATTGTAATTATGGAGAAACATACCAAAATGTTGACTTTGAAATAATAAGATGCGTATTGTCAGTACTCTATCAAGGGCACTAAGCATTTTTTATTATTCACACTGGTGGGGACTCGGGGCCTTCTCTCGCAAAGAGATAGGCAGTTAAGGCCATAATCCATCACGCTGGCCTACTGCAGCTCGGTGGATGACACATACCCACGAAAAGTACATGTCGATTTCCTCAAGATGTTTTCTTTCACCGTTTTTAATTTAGCGGCCTTACGCACATGACTTTGAAAAGTCAGTAGTGTGCGGGGGTACGGATCAGCAGTCGCCGTTCTTCCTACTAGACCAACCGTCACTTCAAGAACACTTGGTAATAACAAAAAGCATTAGCGTTTTTAGCCTGAAACCTGCTGAATTGGTTAGCGTACAACATTCTTTAAAAATAAAATAACAACAACTTCTCGCGATAGGTTTGGTTTGAAGATTTTAATGTCATAAACAATTTAACCAATAAAACCCTTTCAAACAAAAGATAAATTTGTTTGAAATCTAATTACGATTACGTAAGTAAATAAAATTAAGAATGCCTTAAAAACAGTAACTAGGTAGGCATCTGTAGCTGTAGTTGTAAGTACCTTTACACCTCTACCTCTACATGCCTCTACGCACGGAGCGGCAACACCGCGCCTACTCCGGCGCGGCGCCGCGCCGGGTAATCTTTTGAAATTTTAGGTACAAACATTGGAGCGAATCTTTTTTGATCTGCATCTTTAAAATGGTCCACGTGACCGCCACTTTCGCAAACACTAAACCTTATTACAAAATTGGTTGCCTGTAAAGTCGGTATACGGGCGAAAGTTTTACGTGACAACGACTTTGAGTGGTAAAATAATTTTACGGAAGGGACGCGTGCCTTTCACTTTTTATGTCTGTCTCTCTCGCTCTTAGGCGGGCTAACCATGCCCAAGTGGAAGGGACGCGTGCCTCTCACTCGCTCTCGTTGTGAGCGCATAACGTGAGCGGAGCGTAACGCAGTTTCTTGAAATGTCACCCGGCAAACCAATTTATAAGACGTTGTCACGTCAAAATGAAAATGAAAACGAATGCTTGCCAATAAGTGTCCAGGTGAAGCCGAAATCTGTGATTCTCTGGGAAACTTGCACTTTGTCGATGTCTTGCTTTGGGCGACAAATCGTTATCGCAAAGGCAGCTATTTGATGGGTTTCTGTGTAAACTAAATTCATGTCTGCATACTATGGAGTTCCACAACACCAATTTAATAACTACTCACAAAACAAAATCACAACACAAAAGTACATACTTAACAAAAAGGCGTCTTTATCGCGTTATCTAACCTAATCTAATTGACACTGACTCTTACAATAAATTACACTAAATAAACGACAAAAATAATGCGTAAGTCTTTTTCGCGAATAATTAAATTACCTAATTACCGAGCTAAGGATATAAAACAGTAAATTAGATATTTACAATTAAAGTTTTAGCGCGAGATATGTGTCAAGGACAACGGTCAACGAGTGAACTAGTGGAGAGAAGGACAAAAAATTAGACGAGTACATCCTCTCTGCATTTCATTAACTCGCACACAAACGCATGTGTTGTCTTATCTCTTTCTATTGTATTTGCCTTACGCCTGATTTTCATTGATAAAACATATGTATCTGAGGTTTGCGACCTAGTGACCTCGTGACTTACATTTTTAGATACAGGTTGCTTTGATTTGGAATTTTTGAAAATAGCAAATAACTCAGTGAATAAAAACGATACACGAAATTTAATTTTACAGAATGCCTAAAAATTTGATATGTGATATGTGGTTTCATTTAATGTCGGCACCAAAGCGCCACGCTGTATATACCCAAAAGCTCCGTTAAAGTGTTGCAAAATATTATTATGACAACAAATCCGTTTTGTCTAGATTATTACGTGTTGTCTATTAATACAGTTTATCTGTATTATTCCTAGAGCATTCAAATTTTTTGAGGTTTTATTGTAAAAAGGCCACCAGGAGGTAGGCCACTTCGAATATCCCAAAAGGCCAAATCTAGGCACGGATTTTAGCACGATGCGACGTCGCGGTGACGCGCAGCGATCGGGTTAGGCAAGATTAAAAATTCTAAATGATAGTTTGAGGTTATTATCTGTAGATTAACCTGACAAAACGATCAATTGTATTATCCGTAAAAACCAAAACAGATTTCAATTATTTAAAATTAAATTCAGGTAGGTACCTACTCGACAAAATTTAATATTTTTTGTAAAATCAAATAATCGTACAGCGCTACCAACATGCACTAAAAAATTAGAAGGACCTCTTTTACACGGGTCTTTTTATTGACATATTCCCGATACTTTTTACACAGAGTAGTATGTGTGTCCCTCGAGCACGCACATGTTCGTTTTACCTTGCGGCGGCGTCGTGTGCCTGCTTGCTCTGTTCCCTCAAATATAGTCAAGAAGAACGATGACTGACACATGTATCATTCTCGTGAACAGGTGTTGCTTCTAGGAGTTTGAAATCTCGTAGCCCACATGGTACATAGAAATTAGAGCTTAGGTCTAAAGTTTCCTTCAAAATGTTTAATATCGTTCAACTAAAAATGTAAATTCTGATAAAGAGCAGAACCTTGTGTCTGTGGTAGCTAGACTCAAAAAAACACTCACCTATTCAATAAGTTTCGTTTTATGGTGGTCAAACTTAATCGCAGCCGTATAAATTATATGCGTCGGGCCCCGCGGTCGCAGCTTCAGTCCACAGCCCACAAAAACTCAAATCGTAGGGTAAAGTTGCGCGATTAAGGCATGAGGCGTGGCGGCCAGGCCTGTTCCTGACAGTTAGTGCCGCCACTTGTTATAATCCGTTAAACTTTCGACCCTCGTCAAGGTACGCGCGGAATTAATGGCAATGCCTTCTTTTTCAGAATTTTGTATGATGAATTTTTGCTCATAGGTAACTGCAGTTTTGAAGTGAAAACTTGTTTGGTCTTGTTGAACACTTTTTGGTAGGTTAAAATCTTATGAATTAGTGTCACCGACATGGTAATGCAGCGGAGTACGACGGAGTAGGCGGAGCAGCGGACAGGGCGTCCGCTGCTCCGCCGCCACTTGTCGCGTTCGACGCTTTTGGATTAATAAAATTAAGTTACGAGTAGTTCATGCCAGTGATATACTTAATAAGCAGCGTAACAACAGCGTTGCATGGCTGTTTACCTATAGTTTTAAGTTTGCACTTTTGTCAGTAGTCCCTATCATTGCTAAGGTTTTTACAGCACTACTGTACTGAATAGTCTGAGTGTACCGACGATGCCATCGTTCGGCGAGCGTTGGCTGCAACACCGAAGACCAACCGAGAGTTCAATTTGCAGATGGCCATCAAAGACAGAAATGCAGTCGTGGTGGAGGCGCTGAGCCGGGAGGCTTAGAAAATAAAATAGGCCTAGAATTATAATGAAAATGTTCCCTACTCCCCCCTATTTCCTTTTTTTCCTAATCCAAGATTCATGTAAAAAAAAAGAAAACAAATGACAAAGGTCACGGACCCTGGAGTCTGTAGAGTTGCTAAATTTAATAAAAAAAAAAAAATTGTCTGAGTACTATGTCCTGTTTCTGACATAATATTGGATCAAAATGGATTATGGTGCAAACATACCTACACGTTCAAAAACAAAAAGCTTCAAATTGTAATATACTGGGCACACTATTCAAAATATTCTTGTAAATCTTAAAATTTAAACTCCAGTTATCCATGTATGATCTATATTCGAATATATTAGAATTCGAATCTCATATCCATTCCATACCATACATTCGAAAATATTGCAGAAATCGTATCCGTTTATTTAACCCCCTTAAAAAACTTAACGACTATCTCGATAAATAAAAGCCTACCTCGTACTGCTGTGCAATTACGTACGTGCATGCGAAGTGCCATCTTAATAGAATTAATTTGCATCCTTAAGAGAAACACTTCTAACTAGTTTGCATAAAATTTTCTTCTTACTGAGTATACGTTGTTACAAATTTTTTAAGTGCTTTTCGGGGCGGAGATTCAGAAATCGCGGGTAGGTTATATTCTGTCTCAAATGTTTTGACTATTTTTAAGACTTACTTATTTAACCGCGGCAGTCCCACACGAGTGTCACACGCCTTTTTTTTATAAATTAATATTGGTGGACTATATTGGCTATAAGAGCAACTGAAACGTAAAGCCGAGACTGATGTTTTATTGGAGAGGTATATGTCTAATAGATGAGTGTGGGCAGATTATGATGATGATGAGTAAGTTCAATCTGAGCTTACTTAGAGGAAAGTCGGTCCGGTTTTGTATGTGGGTCCCGCGATAACTCCACTCCGCCAATTGTGACTCGATTTTGAGGATTATTTTTGTTTGGTAGATTATACTTCAGAAATCGTCTCATATACTTTGATCTCAATCAGTGTAGCAGTTTCTGAAATAGAAAAAAATCTATAATTTGCGTACTTTGACAATATAATCACTAACTCCGAAATCTGTCTTATTACTGTCTTATTAGAACAATGTGTTCAGTGGATTTTACAAAAAAATATAAAGTTTAGTAGTGTCTAAGTAAAATTTAAAATTAATTTGAAGGTATTATTTGGTTTATTCGGAGAAATTTTACTATGATTATTTTCTTTGCTTAATCTATCTAGCTTTCCTTTAAGCACATTGTCAATTTAACTTTTGAAACTTTGCAATAACCTTCGTAGCATTTAGCCACAGACATGCAACGACTTTGTTCATAGTGCAGTCGATAGATTCATAGCGTCCATGGACGATTTTGATGAGTTTGAAGTTTTACATGTTTGTCTCATTCGCTTTAAATTTAGAATATGTTACTAAGATACTGAAATTTTAATGACAACTTTGGAATGAAGTTCCTTATGGCAGGCTTCGAGAAGATAGGGATTTTACCGAACGACCGATCCGAAAAAAATGTGTGGCTAGCTGTAAAAAAATTTAAAAGGAAGTGATCCATAAAAAACTGCCAGTGACCAGTGTTGCCACTTACATTTTTTAGATGAGCGTGCCTTAAATTGTTTTTGCAAATTATTTTGCGTCTTTATTATACGAAAGAACCTGGTTACTATCTGGTGTTTCGTCACATCACCTATTCTATAGCACCACATAACATCTTTTGTGTAAAGATAAGGTGGATAAGGTAAGATTAAGTGGCTCAAAAAAATTTTATTTTCATTACAAATCAACGTGCATATATTCATTAAGACACTATAAAATGTTTTCACTTACGTTTTGGGTTTTTAGGTATGCAAAAAATACTAATTTAAAAATTTATGTAAAATTGATTTTTTTTTATCCAAACCTGTCATATATATGACAACATAGCGCAGAAAACTGATGCAGCGAAAAGTAAAACTAGTCAGTGCTTGTGCTCAAATGAATGACTCAATTTATTTTAAAGCAAAAGCAAAGTATATCAACGATAAGCTAATTTTTACCTAAATATATCAAACACAAACTAAACGAAGATCAAAATGGCATTCCCGGCATTGGCAATTGGCATTAGCATAATCTTACAAAATGTTGTACAAACAATTAAAAAAATCTCAAGGCCACAAAATAGAAATACAAATTAAGAAATGAAGAACTTCAAAATCATCGATATATCAGAAAATGTATCCTGAGCACCTTGAAATTGTTGACAAATTGCGTGTTTGTGTGTAGCGAGTTAGCGTGAGTGGTTTATAACTACCAATCTACTTGACCCCTTAGGGTAGGATTTCACGGAGCGGTTTCAAACCGCGCCCGCGCGCGGGCGCGGGCCCGCGTCTTCTGTAGGATGCAGATTTGTATGTAAAAATTGAATTCAAAACTCACGAGGCGGTTTACGCCCGCGCTACCACGCGGGTGCCGCGCGGCGCCCGCGTGGCTACCGCGCCGCTGTGCGCGCAGCGGCGCGGTAGCCATCTGCAGCCAATGATTTCAAAAAGAAGGATGCGCCCTACTTATACATTTTTTAGAAAACTTCTTAATACAAGCAAAAACAGTAAGATCTGTAAATCATACGAACTACGTGAGTGCCGCGTTGACGACAAAAGACGGCATAACATTGTACAAAAAAAACGTAATATCATACATATTTTTTTATTTGCAATTGGAATAATATATGAGAATAAAATTTTTACTATACGTGTGCACGCCAACAGCCAAAAAGCATCATGTAGCTGTTAAATGTCTTTCAAGTTTCTGTGAAAAGTCTAAACGAACTACTTATGTATAGGTATTCAACATAGTTTCTCAAATATTTAAATACAATAATAAACATAGTAAAAAAGTATTTTTATTTATGTACGTGTATCATTCATTTTTTTTTCAAATCGGTTCATTAGTTTCGAATCCTATTCAATGCAAACAAAAAAAATCGAAAGTATTTACAAATATTGGAACGAAGTTCCTTATCGCGCGTTATGAAAGGGAGCTAGACGGAAAAAATTCTCACGAAAAAGTGTAACGTTTCGTGCCTATGACGTCATAGAATTAGAAGAATTAGAATACGATAACAAATTTCACCCATGTTATCACTGACCGGTTGGCGCAATTGGTAAGTATGGGGTCACCTATGATGATAGGTGCCCCCGGTTCGAGTCTCGGTAGTTACCGCAATACTCTTTTTGTTCTTTTTCTCTCAACATTCTTTTGTAATTTTTTTCCTGAGAATAATAGTTTTTATAAGGGATCCCTCTTATCAACGCATTTAATTTAAATCTAAGTATTTTCTATTGGCGTTTCTATTTTATCGTTTTTCTATTTTATATTTGGCGATTTATAACTGACTCTTGCGCTTAAAAATAGATGGCGTTGCACAATCCCTATGAGTATTTGGTTAGAGGCTAGACCACTAATTTACGACTACTGCCCGAATTGACTTGCACATCAAAGTTCCTATAATTACCAATAGGTAGCGCAGAACTCAAAATTTAATCAGCTGTGGATTGTATCCTACTCTAGTGTCATAGAAAATCTGGAGAGGTCACTACCGGTACGATAATTTTGTTCTTTTTTCCTGAGAATTTATGTAAAGTAATCATTCAGAACCGCAAAATAAACCCGAAATACAGTTATTTGACGATTTTCTTTCACTTTTGTCATATTCTCTTCCATTTACAATGGGTTTCATCCTACTATATTCAGCTGCAGGCATCAGTCATCAACTTTAGTAATGAAAATCAAAACCATTGCTACAGTTTCTAGAGGAAGAATTTGATTTAAGAATTAACAATAATACAGAAGAATCAACAACAAAATATAATACTACCATAGATGCAATTTTTTCAAGACATTTAAATAAAATAGAATCCCAAACATATGTTTCCTATTTCAGTTACCACAAGCCAATTATTACTAAAATTGAGCCTACTCCTCAATGATACTAAAACTAAGGATTTTATGTCAACGTTCAAAACGGCCCCACTCAACAACAGACAAAACGCCTCAAGTCAGCTAACTTTACGTCAGTCGTTGTATGACTTTGCACCTTAGCGGTCGCATTGTGTACTCCCTTAGATGGTGTTTTGCATTGTAACATCGTGCAAAAATTATAACAACAAAAGTGAAAAAGTGAGAAGGTATATCATCTTTTCAGTAAGTACATCTCATTCTGTCAATTTAGGGTCGTTAATACTCGAAAAAACAATTTATAAACAATTCTTTAGTATACTTCAATTCAAAGTACCTACGTAACGTGTCCGATAGGGATTGCCATCCGGAAAAACGAATTTGATATTCCGGTGGATCCGGCATAAGATGTTATCCCGAACGGATGAATCGATTTTATTTTTGAAGTGAACATTTCTTTGGTCTCACCACGCAAAGATTTTTCGTGGGCTGTGTGTGAATGAATCATCGTGACGCCCGTAAATGAAAGAAATGTTCTGATGAACGAGGGAGCAAGAAAGAAACAATCAGCTGCTGTTGTCTGGCTGCTGTCACCGTGTTTTGACGTGACTCCGTCTCAAAAATCGATGAACGCCGGGTGCATCTGTGAAAAAGTGTCCCGTTACGATCATTGTCCCGTTACGCTCATTGTAAGCTTATGCCGCATCTACCTATTTCAACCAAAAAATGGGTGGTGTAAATTTTAAGTCTGTATGTCTGTCTATCTGTCTGTGTGTCTATCTATCTGTTGTCTCTCTGTCTGTTGTCTGTCTGTGGCAACGTAAAGCTCAAATGGATGGGCCGATTTCAATGTGATTTTTTATTTGAAGGTTAATGTTTGTGCGGTGGTTCGTAGCTATGTTTGGTTATTATCGATTCAAGATGGTCATCTCCACAAAATGGTGGACAAAACATTTCTTTACAACTTACCTCAATATGGGTGTCAAATGAAAGGACTTGACTAGTAAAATACTAAATACTATGACAAATTTCAAATCCAAGATGGCTATCACCACAAAATGGCGAATTACATTACTTTTTCACTACTACCTCAATATGGGTATCAAATGAAAGGGCTTGACTAATAGAATACTATGCACTATGACAAATTTCAAATCCAAGAAAGCTGCCACCACAAAATGGCGAAATATGTTTCACTACTCCCTCAATATGGGTATCAAATGAAAGGGCTTGAATTAGTTCAATGTTTATACAGATTACAAATCAGAGGTAGTTGGGGGTAAATCAAAATTTTTGATTTTGTACTTGTTTTTCCACTCGATTCTATTGTCTGTAATATTTCATCAATGTATTGTAATGATGTTGTCACGTTATATACTATCGTATATTTTATATCGTAATGTTCATGTAATATCGATTGGTGTGATTGACGCATATTTCGACAAATTTCATTCGTAAAACTAATATTTGTAAGCAACATTGGAAATAATATGAGTACTGTTTCTAAATGCAATCCGAATGAATGGCTAACATTCGGAATGATAATAAATAATGAATCATTGTTATAATGTTTATATAATACGTCAACGCTACTCCTTAAGTTTATGTTAAGTACTTACATTATATTTGTTAATAAGTAATAAAAAAATATTATTATAACTTATTTTTTTTATTACAATTCCTTCACTAATGTCGTAACGCCGACGGATATCGTGTCTGCCTCCACTTATAACGTTGGCCTCAGATCAGGGAGGATTACCCACCCGCCTTAATCGACAAGAACTTCGTTCCATCCGGGTGTCCCTTGACACCTCTCAACTTTTTTTTCTCTTTGTAATGTACTCAAATCTAAGTGTAGATTAAACCTATTCAGTCTTATTCCAAAAAAACTAAGATACTCGTAGTACAGATTTAAACCAGGACTAACTAATTCAGGTTTGATAAAATGTGTTCCTATTACAAAACTCAGACAATCCAAAGACTACTTAGTCCAAGGTTAAGCCTGAGACAGCCCAACGTTATACAACAATATTAACAATTTTTGGAACTGCTTTTATTTTGAAGATTGACCCTTGTTTACCGTAAAAAATACATTTCATTTCAAAATATTAGTATTTTCGATGAGTAAATATACTAATATACAATATTAGACTAATTTTGAAACACTAACGACTGACATGACGTCACTAGTCGCAAAATACTGGTCGCAATTCATGACTGTATGTTCAGGTTATGTGTTTTCTTATCATTACTTGAATACAAACAATCAAAATCGTTGTCGCTAAGATCGCAAACTATATAAAAAAAGCAGAAATGTAAACAGTTTAATCAGTTTTGACAGTTTATTTTGCGACTAGTGACGTAATAATTCATATCGGTGTAGCCAGTCACGTGATAACAGATTAAAAATATAGGATTTAAAATCATTTATAATAAATTTACTACGTAATATTAAATTATAATAATGTGATTTTCGATATTCTATTAATGCAAACTATCATAAAATTAACATTAATGTGTAACATCCCTATTGCGAGAGTTCAAATTGTTAAATATGGAAGAAACAAGTGTTGTCCTAACCTTAAAATGACAGATCCGAAGTAAGTTGATAGTTAAACTAGCGGTTCGACTGTTAATCTTTAGGATCATAGATAGTACGCGGCTTAGAGAAAAACTTCGTTTTGTAATAACGCTTAGACTTCTTGGTTTAAACCTGGCTTAATTCCAGTACTATAATTAGTCCGTGTTTTGGAATAAGACGGATTACGTTTTGTTTTATTATTAAATCCCAAAATTCAAAATCACTTGCACTAAATTCGACAACAATAAAACAACAACAAAAATCACGTTTGTACAAGGCTACTTCGTCCACTTCACGCGTTCAATGGCGGTTATTTTGTGGAAATCCGTAGAAAAAATAATGTCACTTTAAAAATTGTATGCCTATTAATCTAACAAACAGCAACAAAAGAAAATTAAGGTTAAATACTTACTGATGATACCATATCCCATCTTTCTTTGGAAATTTTGTGTCGTAGTTTTTGCAACCTTTTAGCACACAATTATGCATTTTGATGCCCACCAAAATACTCGTTTCCTTCCGCCTACTGAACGCTGTGAACTGAGTCACACTGGCCCTAAAAATGATTTTAGGGCCAATGCGGTGGTTTTTTTTTCGTACGGTTGGTCTGGTCCTTCTTTATATAAGTCAATGTTCTGGCAGTCGGTTGAGGGGCGGGAGAAACAAAAATAGTGCTGCCCTTATTAATTTACTTTTCGCTTTTGAATGCCTTTTTTGGTTTTGAATTCGGTTATTTTAAACGTAACTTTTTATGTTTTATTATTTAATGTTTTGTACTTTTTAGTGTTTGTAGGCTATTCTGTAAAATAGGATAGGGTTTTTCTACCTCTCGAATACATCAAGTATTTGCTTGCTTGTAATCTATTATCTGTAATAAAATATAAGTTTATTGCAGATAATAGATTACAAGCAAGCAAATACTTGATGTATTCTTTAGATAGAAAAACCCTATCCTATTTTACAGAATAGCCTACAAACACTAAAAAGTACAAAACATTAAATAAAAAAACATAAAAAAAAACTAGACCAACCGTACGAAAAAAAAAAACCACCGCATTGGCCCTAAAAAACATTTTTAGGGCCAGTGTGACTCAGTTCACAGCGTTCAGTAGGCGGAAGGAAACGAGTATTTGGTGGGCATTAAAATGCAATTTGACTTTGTCACTAGATCTAGTGAGTTTTTAATGCCTGGCGGAACATTTTTGTATGATTTAAGGTTAAGGTAAAAAACCTGTGTTTATTTTAGTGACTTTTTCATTGCCAACGCATCAGTTATGTCAAGTTTTACTGAAACATGCTAAACTTATGGTTTACCTCGAGGACACAGTCAACTTCCGCTTGTTTTAATACGTTGAGCTATGTCAATAACTTTGGTTCACTGACGGATGACTTCGTTTCGTATACGATCACTCAGAAAAACACCAACCATTGCTCGTTTCACAGGTTTCACTCGCTTTTCAACTGGTGCACGGTTTTATATAGGTTCGTTTGGAGACCGATGCGTTGGGAGGCGTAAACAAGGCCCTTCAGTATCTCTTGTAGATCCCCCAGCATTTCGGCCATTACGACGATATCGTTTGGTGAGATACGCCTGTTGCCGTAATTATAAATGTCACGTCCAGTCTAATCCAGCGAGTTTCGAACTTGAATAGTCATAGTTGCGGCGTTATACAAATATCTCATTACCTCGATATATCTCGGCTTCTCGGCAGTCAATTTGGCATCGCTGTAGGGATTCCATGACCAACCAGACTTTCACCGAGTAATCCGTCATGCTTTCTCATAGCCCACAAACGCTATGTCAAGGGGCTGATTGTACTCATTGGTCTTCTATACAATTTGCCACACAGCTTAAATAGATTCTTCTTCTTTCATCATTTCCAGAGTCTGTTTCGAACGCTTCGACTTTAATCTTGCGCTTACGCCTCATCGCAAAACATTTCGTGGCTTCCTCCCGCAAGACTCTACGAGTAGAGATTCACTCTGACAAGTTCTTGGTCAATATCGTCGGAGTAAAAAAAAAAGTCTCTCAGAAATCGTCATAGAATAAGACATTAAAACAATTTGTGGAATAAGATACATATAAGTACAGATGACAGATAATATAAGCTTTTCTTAATTTGCGGCTGCGATAAAAAATATTATTTATTTCCTTTATTGCCATTTTACCCGACTGAAAGAAGAATTATGGTTTTCGAGTGTATCTGGTATGTTTTTAATTTTTTTTATTTCCACGTTTCTTCCAAACGCCAGGATTTTTATAACTAAGATGTTCTTAGATTAGTGTAAATCGCCAAAGTATCATCACATATTACATAATGTTTTTTTGCAGTCGGGTTTTTTAAATTAAAGGTTTTCTATCGTGTTGCTCGAAAAAATCAACATCGTTCATTATTGTTTAAAGAATCTAACAAAGAGTTTTATCTCCACCTTTGTAATAAGAAAGACTACTTAGGCTGTGAAACGCATTGCCAGAGTGAGTTTTTCGTGATGGTTCGAACCTTGGGATTTTCGAGTCGAGAGTGAATTTGTTTCTGTTAGAGAAGTAAGCGCCGTCGTAGACCATATCATATTCATCCACCATCATCGGCATTAACGCAACCGTATCGTCACTTTTTTTTGGACAAATTTACGAAGTATAAGGCAATATTTTAAATAATGAATGGAATTGGTAATGCCGGTCTCAACTTAAAGCGTCAAAAAAGAAAAGGTTAATTTTAGTGTACCTACGAGTGTAAAGAAATATTTCCTGGTTTATAAAGAAACAAAACTCTTATCACAATTGTAAACAAATCTTGAACTAAAAATAAGTTTAAACTAGTACTTAGTTCAATTTGTTCCATATTTTAGTGTTATTTCTGCACTGTGGCGCCGATTCCGCACAAAGTAGGGCATCAGAGCGCGCGAGGCAGCGTAAATGCCTACCTTGGCAGAAAAACCTGACCATAAATATATTATTATTTAATCTAAAATTTGCCACCCCCTAAAAAGTGCCGCCCCGAGCGGGCCTCTCCTACCGCCCTCCCTACGCTATGCTACTGACTTCCAACCGCACGTCCGCGCGGTTTTCGCCCGCGAACGTTGCGGGTTTCAAACCGCGCCCGCGCGCGGGCGCGAACCGCTACAATGAGCGGTCTCGTGAGTTTTGAAAAAAAATCGTCGCCCGTCCCGGTTCGCGCCCGCGCGCGGGCGCGGTTTGAAACCGCTCCATGAAATCCTACCCTTAGAATCGTTAGCGGCGAGCTATGTTGCGGTTTTACTTATTTTGGTTGTTGACAACGAATAGTCATAGGTATAAACGCCCGGCGTTCATCGCTTCATACAACTGGCTAGAATGGAAAGAGTGAGCCTACTCTTCCCAACGATAACATAATACCGTGTGCCTGAAGTTTGGGAGGGCACATCCATTGATTTACTTAATGTTCAAAATAGTATTTTCATCAGAAAAAAATAGCAGTTTTTTTCACACAGTATTCTGTTGTTGTAAACAGAGGGCTACCCTAATTGTATTTGACGTGCATTGCAGGTGCGGTGTGTGTAATTCCCCCTGCCCGCGAATCCATATGTTAACGGTTAACGCTGACAGTGCGGTACCCTGTATCTATCAAACCCTGCAAACGAAATCCGCTGAAATTTAGACCTATTTACACCTATGTAACGACAAATCCAACAAATTTTTAAAAATAAGTCGAAATATATAAAATCTTAACCGATAAAACTATTACAAATTAAACAAAATTATTATTTGTTTATTGTTGTGACAACAATTTAATGTTGTTGTAGTGTTGTGACTAACAATGGAATATTTCGCTATCAACTTCTCAAATCGGTATTTACTGTGTTAATTCAAACCTTTCTTAGGAAAACAATTTTTTTTTTTTTATTATTTGATAACTAATGCTTCCCGTATAATTTCACTTTCTACGTTTTTGTGTTTAGGTACGTAAATTTTTCAACTTCTAAAATTTAGTACATTTTTAACCGACTTCCAAAAAGGAGAAGGCTATCAAATCGACCCCTATGTTTTTTTTATGTATATTACCTGATTTCTCGAGAAGCCCCGTACCGATTTTAAAATTTCTTTGTATGTTCGGATGGGTATGGTCCACGGGTATGGTCCCATATAAATCTTATCGAAATCGGTCAAGTGATTTTTGAAATATGAACCTAACACTAAAATTTGCATACAATTTTCTGGATGACGTAGGTACCTAAATTTATTGTACACACAAAACAACACAAAAGTTATGAAACTTGAACATGTCACTACGAAATTGGGTAAATGCGTTAATGTACGAGTAGGGACGTACGTACATGAAATATGTTGATTTGCTTGATGAAGCAGAAAATGCAAATTAGATAACTTGATTTTACTAGTACTTATATTTAATGTGTCTGTGCGCCCTGCGTGCCTACTTTTCGTGGATTTGATGCGAATGTGTAAAATGACGGAAAGCGTGTATTGATGATGTGACAAAATTTACATATGGTGTTCGATCGTACATATTCGGGGACGAGAGAAAATGGCGTGTGTCTTGATGATATTGAGATGATAAAAACTTGTTTTGCATAAACTATTTTCGTACAAAAAATTAAACTGACTTCAAAACCACAAATATGCACTCAAACCGGAAAAATAAATTAATATCATTATTACAAGTGCTACTCACTCATCTATTTGAAGTCAGTGTCAGTCAGGCTAAAAATACTATGTAGGCACGTGGTAGGTAGGCGTATCCACTACCTGTTAGACTTGGCTAGCACAGACTTCAAATAGATGAGTGAGTAGCACTTGTAATAATGATATTAATTTGTTTTCGCCTTTGAGTGCCTATTTGTGCATTTGAAGTCGATTAAATTGTTTGTACGAAAATTGTTTACTGTAACAAAACATTTTACTATTTTTAGTATTACTTACAAGTACTTTGTAATAATCATTACAAACGTGAAATGAAACGTGTACCTACTAAGTAATGGATATTTTTCTCTCATTATCACAAAACCTCGAATTTCAAATTTACAGAAAAGGTTAAATGGTTAAAGCCACATCTTGAGAGGTCTAATAGTTAACTAGAATATATTCAAATGGTGACGACAAAAACTGGTAATTCACAATAACTATTTTATTGAATAATTCAATACAGTTTTTATCATTTTAAAAATAAAACCCTAGCTAAAGAAGATCTATTTATCATTACTTACCTAATTATTAATGGCTCTTGTGTTGCTGTAATGACCTGGAGTCTTATTTCAAAAAAAATCATACCAACTTTGAACACTATTCGAGATGAGAACAGTGTAAAATTTCTCAATGGTGTTGTTCATTTTACAAAACTTGTTGTTTTTGTATACTTCCAAGAACTTTAATACTTAAACTAGTAAATGTTTGAGAATCATAATAAGCTACGCCCCGCAGTTTAACTAGTTGCGTAACAGTTTTTGATGATAAAGAATTAAATTTCATACATGTCGGTTAACCTATATAAAGGATACGAACAAATAAAATATGTTTAATATTTCTCAAAAGAACAACTTAAGGGAAGCATAAAAAAATAAAGTTGATCTTATGTTAAAACTGGTAAAATAATAAATACTTACTCCTACATGTTTAATTTCAATCAAATCCGTCATGCTGCACATAGATATGTTGGATCGTAGGGAGAAACGTACAAATACCTACACTTACAATCGTAAAATTAATTTGTCAGATTTCTAGATACATAGAGATAGATAGGTATATAGAATGTAGGCGGCTAATACTTTTGTAGTGATAGGAGAATCATTGATTGCGCTTCTAGATAGATTCCATTTTCTCGAACTGGTTTTCGGTACGCATCAGCTTGATTTTACCTCGTACTTTCCCCAGTTCTGTGGGTAACTTCTCCCCGAAGCGTCATATAAATAAATTGTTGGCAGTCTTTATTGCCCTCGGTTTACGTTAGCGTTTAAAAACTCCCGGCGTGTTATCACGCTGCATGGGCAGTCCTTTTGTTTTGTAGAAGTGCACGCATTTTTCAAATCGCAGATCTGAGAGAGAATGTTTATTTCTTTTAACGATTTACTTGGCGGAGGAGTATCAGACGATCACGATGCTCGCAAATTGCTACAGCGAGTAGACCGATGCACATCGGTTCTAAAGGTTTTTTTGTTAATCCTCACATGAAACTGCGTTCTCTTTTCTAGAAATCTATATATATATAAAACTCAAAGGTGACTAACTGACTGACTGACATAGTGATCTATCAACACACAGCCCAAACCACTGGAGGGATCAGGCTGAAATTTGGCACACAAGTAGATGTTATGACGTAGGCATCCGCTAAGAAAGGATTTTGATAAATTCTACCCCCAAGGGGGTGAAATAGGGGATGAATTATTGTATGAAACTTTTTATTCCTAAGATATACTGGCATGAAATTTCATAAAAATTGAGTTTAGCTAAAATCATGAGACACGTTTTACAGC
Organism: Ectropis grisescens; assembly: GCA_017562165.1. NCBI lineage: Eukaryota > Metazoa > Arthropoda > Insecta > Lepidoptera > Geometridae > Ectropis > Ectropis grisescens. The sequence goes on from CM029779.1 coordinate 15,373,254, forward strand.
GTTTGACAAAATTCAACCCTCCAAGGGATGAAATAAGGGATGAAAGTTTGTAAGAAACTTTTTATTCCATGGACATATTTACATCAAATTTCTTAGGTACTTAGTACTGCCAAAATAATGAGAGTTTGACAGAATTCAACCCTCCAAGGGATGAAATAATGGATGAAAGTTTGTATAAAAACTTTTTTATTCCTTGGACATATTTACATTAAATTTCTTAGGTACTTAGTACGGCCAAAATAATGAGCTATGTAGTACGTTTTTTTCAAAATTCGTCCCCTAAGAGTGTTAGACAAGGGATGAAAGTTTTATATTAACGCACAGGACGAAACCTTAGGACACACTTTAAATTTCACACATATATTATTTTTATAGCGTACGTAGCCACTAAGGGAAGATTTCTCTAAATTCAACCCCTAAAGCGATGAATTAGGGGATGAACGATTGCATGAAACTTTTTATTCCTTGGACATATTTGCATGAAATCCTACTTCCTACTCATATTATAAATCTCAATGTATGAACGTTTGGATGTTTGGATGTTTGTTGCTCAATCACGCCCAAACGGCTCAACAGATCGAGCTGAAACTTAGTACACAGATAGCTTATAGTCTGGAATAACACATAGGCTTATTTTATCCCGAAATCATGCACGGTTCCTTAGGGATCAAGTATAAATAAATGTAAGATCGGAACGCCTAACTCGATCCTAACTCGAGCCTAGATCGATTTTGTTGCAATTCGAAACACAGATTTAAACATCAAAATAAAACAGGCTATTTACTATCCCGAAAACATACACAGTTCCTAAAGGATCAAGGATTTAATATCGGAACGCCTTATTAGATTTTGTTGCAATTTGAAACACAAATAGTTCTTAGTCTGAAATCCTATCCTACTAATAATATTATAATACGCTACGTTTCCGTTACGTTTGCGTTACGTTTGCGTTACGTTTGCGTTACGTTTGCGTTACGTTTGCGTTACGTTTGCGTTACGTTTGCGTTACGTTTGCGTTACGTTTGCGTTACGTTTGCGTTACGTTTGCGTTACGTTTGCGTTACGTTTGCGTTACGTTTGCGTTACGTTTGCGTTACGTTACGTTTGCGTTACGTTTGCGTTACGTTTGCGTTACGTTTGCGTTACGTTTGCGTTACGTTTGCGTTACGTTTGCGTTACGTTTGCGTTACGTTTGCGTTACGTTTGCGTTACGTTTGCGTTACGTTTGCGTTACGTTTGCGTTACGTTTGCGTTACGTTTGCGTTACGTTTGCGTTACGTTTGCGTTACGTTTACGTTACGTTTACGTTACGTTTACGTTACGTTTACGTTACGGAACGGAACGAAACAGATCAGAACAGAACTCAACACAACACAATACAACATAGCATAACATAACGACGATAAACACGAAAGATTTTAAGGTATTTTGTATGTCAGCCGGTTTTGGCGGCATAAGGTATATACTCTGAATCGGCATACAGATGACTAAAACTCTGCCGACGCGACGCAACGTTACTAATTTGCCAAAATTATTGTTTTTGTAAGAATTCACATAAACTATGTTTGTATTCCCTGGTAAAGAGTGAAATATACAAAAATAACTACGGAGTTATTATTAGAACTATAATAAACAAAGTAAGACAACAACTCTACATTTTTACCATTTTTTGAAAGCAGTGAATTTACACACAAAACAAATCAAAATTCTACGCGGACGAAGTCGCGGGAACAGCTAGTCTAAAATATAACGTATTACTTGAATGATAAAGAAAAATATAGATACATAATTTTATCAAAATTGTTAAATATTTTAAAAACATAGAATATTTACAATTACCAAAGACAAAACTTACTTAAAATAAAAATATAAAACAGTTTTTTTCAGAACCTGTCTACTTCTACACAGGTCTATGTCAGCGGTACATCCCTGGGAGTTTCACCTTTATACATTCCGATCCTATTGTGATTTCATTCCTACAGTGATTATCATAATGTCTGTTTCGCGAACATACCTAACCGTCGATTGGAAGGATACCCATTACTGTATATGTGCCCCTTTATTTTGATTGCGTTTGAAGTATTTTACGAAAAATAAAATCGAACCCATTGTAAATTACGACTTCTAGGTAATTATAGTATTCGATTTCAGCTCATCTAAGGTTTTGAATGTGATTATGATCTTAATGTATAATGTGATAGAGTTTCATCTGTTTTCATTAAGTTATTTTTATTATGAAGAAGCTGTGGGTCTATTTTCAAATCCGATTCTCTGTATTTTTTTCCAAGTGCGATTTGCAGGTTTAGCTAGGTACTTATCGCCGAAAGCTTTAACAATGAAGGAAAACATTGTGAAATGGCATGGTCTAAGAAATAGATCTTTTGTTGACCAATGCATAAACCACCAACCAGCACTTGACCAGTGAGGTTGGTTATGACCATGACTTTCTCCTTGATCAGCAAAATGGGTTGAGCCATTTCAAAGTTATTTTGTTAGCTGCGATAGAGCGGGTAATTTTCTTTACCAGGTGTGACCAAAATTAGAAACAACTTCGTTGGGCGTTTTTTAAGTTTAATACTGGGAAAGTGCTACGCGTTTGCCAGTTACCTATTCTATCGCACCTAATGTAAAACACCACTGTGGTCCGGTTTGATAGGCAATGTTTCCAGATAAATTACAACACAAATAAATAAAACATCTCGTATCTCTGGGTGACGCAGTGCAGCGTAAGTAATGATTTGGACTCTTCATGTTCCAATAGCTGCGTGTCACTGTGTTGTTAACACCATCAACCACATGGTTGACTCGTCTCCTCACTTTAAACTATAAAACAATTTATGCAGCCTTTTTACTCTATAATTCTTTTAATTTTCCAGAAAAAACATTTTACATTTTGTTGCAATCATTTTGTTGTAATAAATTCTAATTTCTAGGTAAGTAAACCTACCTATATTTTACTGTAGTAATAATTAAATAAACTATGTTTGCGTGTTGCTCTGTAACAAATGGGATGAGCTAGCGGTCCATGAAATTGAGAAAGAAAGAACGTATCTGTTCGTCAGCTGTCTACGAAGCGACAGCAAGCTAATAGGTAACCTATTCACTATAACATAGTGTAAAAAAATATATCGATCTACTCTGTAATCGATAGAACTACGATCCATAATGTCACGAGTTAACGAGTTATAGTTGACTGAAATCGGTTATGTTTTTTTCGGAGGAAGTTAAATTATATTATTGAACATAAATGTACGAGTATGATAACAAGCTACTCCTACTATTCCTACTAATATTATAGTTGCGAATGTTTGGATGTTTGTTGCTTAATCACGTCGAAAAGTTTGAACTAATCGGGTTGAAATTTGGAACACTGTTTTATTATAGTTTATCACATTTATGTTGATTTTTATTACAGAAAAATAACGGAAACTGAAACTATATGGATAAAACACCAAGGCGGTGCTACGAGTAGCAAGTTATAAATAACATCGTCAGCTTATTTCCTATATACTAATAATGATAACCTGTTAGTTCAGTCACGTGGAAATTTATTAATTAACTAGATATCCCGTCGAGACATCTGATACGAAAGGGAATACGTAACTTTTCTTATTAACTGAACCTTATTAATTTCAGTAAGCATCATATAATGTAAGGCTGAAATTAATTTGGCATTATTATTTTTGAACGAATTCAACAAGACGAGATTATCAAATTGACCGGTATTTTTTCACTACTGATTTAATCTTTCGTGAAAATTAAAGCAATATCGATACGGGCTTTAGCTATTACGGTTGTTACACACTACACTAGTAGGTAATGTGAGATGAAAGCAAACGAAATAAATGACTAGGATAATTAATTTATATCCGCTTTCTGCACTGTTATGATATATTAGTGAGAAAAGAAAATGTGTTTTAATGAAAATTTTGTTCTCATTATTTGTTTTTTCAGTTTGACCCTATTTTTATACCTTTGACTATACCTACTTGTAAGTTGACTCTAATATAAAATAATACTTCAGTCCTATTTTCTGACATACCTGTAGTATTACGCTTATGTTACTGCGAGAATTATTTTGTAACTATATTTTGTTGAATTAATATTTAACCACATAATTATTTAATTATAATTTAGTTATTTTACTTTGATCACTGTGTCCTTACGATATTATTGACTTATCGTTTATTGTATGCGAGAATCGTATTTTTTTATGTTTTGGTCAACTAAAATAATTTATATGGAAAAACACCCGTTTTAGTTATACATAATAAACTAAAAATAAGACAAAAATTATGCGCTTATTTCAGTGAATTCTTGTATTACAAAAATAAAACACCTTTGTTTTCAAAAGCAAGATGCTAGGTACAAAGTTCTTGCTTACCTGACGATATTAATTATTTTAAAATACATTTCTCGGTAAATTCAATATTAGCAGTTAGTTAACAAGACTGTTGCATGTAAACTGCATAATTTACAGCAACAGAAGGCAAACAAACCGTTAAAGTCAAGTTAAAAACTGTCGGAGTCAATTCGGGGTTACTGTCAGGCAAGGCTGACGGACACGCGAGACTATCCCTGAGGACCACAGTCGGACGGATCTAGGATTACTAGTAGGGGCTACGAGTATTAGGTATGCGTCAGAAGCTCAGATCAACTATTCTTATTGTCAGAAGTGGCTGAGAGGGGTTATTTTCAACGGACTACATGAAATAAATAGATAAAATAGATGAATAAATGTATTATTATTTATTAATAACTAAATTGACAACACCTTAAAATAATTTTAACTAAAAAGAGCCGACTTTAAACAAAAAACTTACAAAGTCAAAAAGTTTGCTCAATTTCTCTAGGATGGCATCATAAAATCCTGGTTTCCTTATCATGGTATATTCCTTGGAATATCTTCTTTACAACAAAGAAAAGAATCATCAAAATCGGTTCATAAACGACGAAGTTATCCGCGAACATACATAAAAAATATATATACGGTCGAATTGAGAAACCTCATTTTTTGAAGTAGGTTAATAAGTGTCAACGGGCACTATTATTATGGGGTGGTTTATTATTAAAATGAATTACAACCAGGCAACCGTATCACGGAATAGGTAATAAGTAAATTGAGAAAATAAAGTGGGCGACATTACATTTTGTTTTGCTTATAAATTAAAATGAAATAGGTAATTGTTGGAGGAACCAGTGGTTTCATTGTACAGCGCATTCTAGTTCACTAGTAACCACAGAAATAGCAGACAAAAGTAAAAAATCTAAATCAATAGTGCACTATAATAAACAATGACAAGCTTAATAAATACAGTTATCATAGCAAAGCATGAAACAAAAAAAAAACAGTTTCGAATTTAAGATATGCCCACATCGAATAATCCTGAGTACGGATTTCAACTGACTGGGGTCGCACGGTCACGTATAAATTACGGAGGGCAAGACTCTTTGTGTTGTCCCACCGACTCCCAAAGTCCCAGAAAGTAAGTTTATTCGCTTCCCACTTAAATCCTGACTTGAATTACGGTGGGGCCGATTAAAGAACTCTTTAGTGAACATCCGCAATGCCATTACGAGAAACCTGTGAAGTTCATGGAACTTTGCGCGAGTTTGTGGCATTGAATTGCGAAACTTTTAAACGATTTCAATATGAGCATAATATGAATTATTTGCTAACTGGTCTGATTTCGTTCACGATATTTTAAAAGTTCTCTTAGTACTTTAAATTTTTTATTCTTTAACGTATTTCTTCACAAGATACACTCGTATTTTGTCTTTTTATCAAATTTATCACGGAGACAGTAGACTGTAATGAGTGTCGTAACAGTGGTAGACGATATAATGGGCTGTATATGCATAATTGCTGGAGATGAGTATACACAAAGCATAATAATCGTTATGCCTTAATAAGCACCTATTCACGCTGAAAAATCTCCTACCATGTACCATGATTTTGTTCAATGATACATGAGCTATTATTCCTAGAAAGAAAAACATTGACGTTGTAATTTGACACTAATTAACCGAGAACGTTATGAAAGCGATACATCAACACTGTACCCTCACCGCGCCTACCTACCTCCTATCCACCGACAACCATAGACCTCCCCTGTCCCTCGGAAACGAAACTTTCATATACGTGGCAGGGGAAAATAGTGCACGAGGTGGGATCTTGTAAAAATGGTTACTGTCGTAGCGCATTCATCAGAACAGTTAATTTGCAAGCAGATGAGTCACGACATCATCGCTCATCTTGTATTACCTAGCGATACCTACACGTCGGGAACACATGGCGGAAAGAGGAGTGGTGAAATATTCATAGGAACTAATACAGCTCTTTGATCGATTATGCTGACTTTTTAATGTAAAATAGACTTGTCAGAATATAAAAATTCTATATTAGACTTACAATTCTTTCACGCTTTTTTATAAGAAAAATAGCCACCATCATCCACCATCTGCACTCAGCGGACACTTAAATTTTTCGGACACGTGGCTAGATGACAAGAAAACTTAGAAAAGTTAATAAATGGCAAAGCACCATGCAGGTGGATAGACACCATCAAGGCCTCCGCAAGGACAAACATCCAGACTTGCTTACAGATAGCTCAAGACAGGAGTGCCTGGAGGAAGGTGGTAAAGGACGTCGATGGTAGTCACGACCTTCAGTAATGAGGTAGTAAAGAAGAAGATCATTCCACGTCGACAATGAAATAATTACATACCTACCTGTAGCCATCGATATAAACCAATAGATGTACCCAGAGCACCTTGAAATTGGTAATAAACTGCGTCTATGGGTGTATCATCAGTGTATACACAACAAATCTACTTGGCCCCTATAATGGCTAGTGGCGAGATATGCTTTGTTTCTACTTATTTTGGCTCTTGACAACAAATAGTGATGGGTAAAAACGTCCGGCATTCACCGCTTCCTGCAACCTAATAGCATAGAATAGATAATATAGATAGAATGGACACTCCCCAACCCCCGCCAATTTCAAGCTTCCTCACCCCTCAGGCCGTTTCGGATACGCTAGGAGCACTCAACGAAGGGCTGGTATCGAACATCTAATTACTAACGAAATATCATCATGGTGGGTTGTCGTGCTGTTTACGGCTGTCCGTCAACTAAACGGGACAAGATTAAAAGCTTTATTTAATTTCCTAATGATAAAATGACGTAAGATTAGAAACTTTTCAATAACGTTGCTTTATAATATTACAAGCATTGCTTAGTTTGGGGTCAGATGGTGTTGTGTGTGAATTGTCTACTAATGTTTATTTATTTATAATAACGAAGTCATTTTTAACTCAAAGTTCGTGACTTACACAGGCAGTAACTTACGTGCCCAAGCAAGGATTGATAATGCCTGGAGGAATAATTATAGTGACAGAATAAAGTTTCCTTCATGGGTACCTAAGTGTAAAATAAAATGCGAATGTGTACCTACTAACAGAAATAGATATCTATGTACTTGATCTAATCTATCATCGGTTTCGTTTCATTTTTACGCGGCAATACAAACACCCACAGATTTCTGAAACAATTAAGAAATCTGTGCAAACACCATTTTAATTAGAATAGTATAATTTGGCTCCATTCTATTTATGTAACTCAACATTAGGTATATTATAATATTATCAACATATTTATAGCAAGTTTATAACTATTTACGTCACCAGGTGAACTCAAGGGGGCACAACTATTCAATAAAACAATTCAGTAGCCCTAGCTCTAACGCACACATTCACGCGTGTGTACGAACGACATCTGCGTAGTTGTGTGAAGAGTAGGTAGCTCCACAGCGGCGTTTATATGGAGTTTTAGTGGAGTGTCCGGGGTGTGCTAATAGAACGGAAAGAGTGAGCTTACTCTTTCCAACGATGACATAATTCCGTGCGGCTAAAGTTTGGGAGGGTACATCCGTTGGTTTATATCGATGCAACAAAACAAATGTACACTTTCTTCAGATTATTCACAAACGCACTAGATAATATTTGATTGGCTGAATATAATGTCGACTGTAAATAATAGTCTCCGTAAAATCCGTCTCTATTCGTCACCGGAATGGTGGGACTTGATACACTAGCGCTAAGGAGGAAGTGTGCACTGTAGATCTTTTTCTGGCTGCTGAGTGGTTAGATCGACAACTCTGCCGAGCTAGCTCGCTGCTCGCTGGCGGTGCCGGACTGCCCCGCCCGCGCCCGATGCGCGCTTGCGCCGCGGGCCGCACTTCTAGGCTGTGCGCGTGCGAACCGACACTGCGCTATACGCGCCCATCACCCGGGCACTTAATTTGCTCAACGCTCTGCTCGCTCAAAGACCGGAACTAGATTTATTTTCGGACAAATTTAAACATGTATTAGGTATTTATATAAATTCTTTACTTACATTAAGGGCGTGTGGGCCGTAATTTTGAATTTTTAAAACAACTTTAAGACCTTTAAAATAGTGTATTAAACTCTGAAAAAAATATATGTATTAGTTAAGGATCTAATCTAGTGCAATTCGCAGTCAATAACACGACTTAATGAATTTTACTTGATAGAAAAAAATCCCAAAGTTACCCCTTTTCAAAAACTTTTTTCAAGTTTATGACTAAACTAATGAATTTTTTTACTAAATTTTTGTACTCAACGAAAGCCACTAAAAAGTTATAGATGCATTCGCAGAGTTTGACTTGATAAAAAGTATCAGTTATTCACTATGTTTTAATATCTACCATATTTTATATAGTGCGCCGTTCGGCAGGCCTGATCAGTCGCGTTTCGGCGCTCATGGACGACGGGCCTGTGCTTGATTTTGCAATTTTGACAACCAATAAATTTTAAATATTACGATCAAAGTGCCACAGTATAACAATATCAGTAGGTATTACTAGTGAAGCACGTCTATGATTTTGATTTTTGATACCGTTTTCATTGGAATTGCAAATAGACGCTGATACTAATTAGTACGCTGTTTACTTTATGTTGTAGACCAATAGGGGAGTCTCAAAAAACTGACGTCGATAACACTTCAGTAAAAAATTCAATGCGGATGCAATGGAAAATAGATAAGTCGAGAGTAAGATCGGTAAAATATTTGTCCGTCAAATCAGAGATCGGGAAATAATGATAAGGAAATAATGAGAGGGGAGAAATCCCCTGCGTAAATCCCCTAATATAAATGCAAGTTAGGTATCATAAACGATACCTAACTTGCATTTATATGCTATTTAGGTAAATTCTTTGGTAGTAAAGTACTTAGTACTTGGAAGAAAAGTCCTCACATACGGATTTTACCACTTTGGAAGAGACTCTTGCGCAAACTATTCAGTTTAGAAAAAAAATGTGAGGAACTTCAATACAATTTTTGAACACCTATCCATAGATACACGTATGGTTTTGATATAATTTTTTTTTTATTTCTTTTCCAAGTTTGTGACACCACCAAAATTTATTGCTTTTTCTTTTTTTGTATGAAAATGTTAATATTGTTCATAGAATACATGTACTTACCAAGTTTTAATAGTATACTTCTTATAGTTTCGGAGAAAAATGGCTGCCACATACGGATGGACAGACATAACGTATATTTTAAAATTTGTCTACGAATCCCTAAAATCCCAACTTCGTTCATTTAAAACTTATTTAAAATGAAATTTAGACACTCGACCAAATGTGATAAGAAGCCTTTTAGGCAGTAAAATTACTCGTAGAATTTAACTCTGTACTAAATTTCCGATTCGTATTTTTTATATAAAGTTTAGAATCATTTCCTGAGCATAAAATTACAAAATAATAACAAATCCAGGTGGAGCTTAAAGCGCCAGCTCGAAAAAACGTTTTTGGCCGATATTCCGAAAAAGTTATAAAGCTTATTATTATTGTAGAAAATTAATTTTCCCATCTTTTGTTGCCAGGAAACTTTTTTTTGGAACTTACCGATTACGATTTATTATGTTCAATTTAATGATAACAATGTGAAAAAAATAAGATGTGAATTCTGTTCCCAGTAGCATAAACATGCCCCTTTTTACCCGAATGGAAGAAGGGTTATGTTTTTCGCGCGTATCTTTTATGTTTGTAAAACTTTTATTTCCACGTATCTTCCAAACGGCTGGATGGATTTTGGTAACTAAGATATTGTAAGACTAGACTCATTCGCCAAAGTGTCCTTAGATAGTAGGTAATATTTTTTTACGTGTAGATTTTTTTTGTGGTCGGCGTTTTTAAATTAAATTTATTCTATAATATTGCTCGTTGCTCGAAGAAACAGCACCGTTCATCATCATGATTGAAGAGTTGAACGAAAAGTTTGGTCTCCATTTTTGTAATAAGAACAACTAACCTGTGAAACGCATTGTCAGAGTGGGTTTTTGTCGATGGTTGGAACCTTGGGGTTAAAAGGTACACATGTGTCTATTAGAGAAGCAAGTTCCATCGTAGACAACCGCATCATCGCAACCGTATCATTAAATGGGCTATTAATCGTAAACAGTAAATTTTACAAAAAAAGTTTACTAACAACAAAAGATACAAAAATTTATTTTCTACCATTGTTGTCAAAATATATAGTTTCCAAAATATCGGCTAAAACAGTTTTTTGCAATTGGCGTTTGAAGCTCTACCTGGATCTGTGAGGTTTTTTAATTTTATGCTCAGTAAGTGATCTTTACTTCATAGAAAAAAATTGGATTAGAAACTTAGTGCAAAGTTGACTAAAAAACCGTCTGTTTTTACTGGCCTTTCATTACGTTTCTGCACATTTTTTTTAATTTTTGACGAACTTGTGAATTATTAGGAAACATTTTAAAAAGATTCATGTAATTGGAAAAGCCGTTCTCAACTTATAGTGTGACCAAAAAAGAAAAGGTTGAGTTTTGTACACTTACGAGTATAGATCAATTTAATATTGCTTCGTTTATGTAGCAACAAAACTGTTATCACTAGTATAAACAAATCTTGAACAAAAAATGAGTTTAAATTACATAGTCCAATATTTTAATGTTATTTCTGCACTGTGGCACCGATTCCGCGGTCGGTGACGGTCGCGAGAACAAGACAGCGCTAAATGCCTACTTTGACAGAAATACCTGGCCTTAACGAATGTAGTTAATGATGTATCTTTGTTTTTTTTTTAATCTTATGTGTTAATTTTTTTGTTATTGTGTGTGTATTATGGCGGTTTGAGCGTGTTGGCTTCACTGTTAGCACATGTCGGCAATTCTCTATAAATAAATAAATATAATACGTTAGTGTTTTAAGTATTGTATTTGAAAGTGAATTGATTTCTTGCACACCTATGCGGGCTCCAGCGTAGACCGCAAGCTGTGGGAGACGTCAAGTGCGAATCACGATCACAAATTTTGCATAATTTCTTTGAAATATTACTTAGTAATAAAGTTTTGTTAGCTCTCAGATCGATGCTACTAAACCAACAAAATAGCTAAGGCCACGAAATGTTTATTAAAGTTAAACTTGAACAACAAACAACAAGAAGACCTTGCCTCGCAGGCAATTCGGAACAACTAACAGTTTGATGTTTAACGTTGGGTTAGGTCACTGAGCATGGCCGTCAAATATTTGAATTTAAGTATTATTTGATGGTTTTCGTAACGTTAGGCTACTTTTACACTCGAACGGGGAGTTTTGACTACATGTATTCTAATCTATGTACATCTACTAATATTATACTTGCTTAAAAGTGAAGAGGTTTTTTGTTTGAACGCGCTAGTCTCAAGAACTATTGGACCGATTAAAAATAGTTATTTGTTATAGAAGAGTAAAAAGTTGATTTTTAACCAATTTTGATGACCGAGCAAGCGAAGGATTCTAAAATTGAGGAGCGTACCAAATATAGCCAAATGTGTTAATACCTTAACACAGCTCTATTTAGCTTTCTGAATATGAAGCGTACATAACACTGTCTGTCAGTACTTACTACGCTCGTCACTTAGATATATGATGAGATAATTTATCTCGTAAAAACGTAACTTCTCTGCAAATATTTACCTTTAAACTGGGACACAGTAAAACAAAAGTAGATAAAGTGTACGTAAAGCGTAGTGCCTCCCGATTCGGGTTCACAAAAGATTTCTACCTCTACAAAGGCAACTAGTGCTATCTTTTCCGAGAGCAAACTAAGAAAAGCTATTTAATCGAACCATTTTTCACGGTTACTTTATAAAGGCGGTGTATCGAACTCGTTTTGAAGTCATTAATTTTCACTAGTTTGTCCCGCGGCGCGGTGCCTTCGTGATACCCCAACATAAATTTCGGGTAACTTGAGCAAACAATTGGAAGTCCAAATAAGTAGAGCCCTTTAGAATGTGCCTCCGGGGACTGACAAGTTTGTGGGCTCAAACGTCTAAATAAATTAAAATGCCATAGTGTATGACCCGCTTGTTTGTAAAACATTTAGGTCTTTAGCAAATTTTAACTTCCACCACTCTTCTGTGAAGTTTGGCAGCAGAAGTATTCTTTATTACGAGTAGAATCATTATTTTATTATTTGTTGTAATAAGTATGTGAGTAAGTTTGTTGAAGTATTCTTTACTAGAATCGTATGTATTTTATTATTTGTTGTATGTAGTAAGTTTGTAAGTATTCGTGTAGTAGTAGGACTCTTAGCAGACTCCGCCTGGGAAAGTACCACACCTCTGCCAGTTATTCTACCGCCAAGCAGTAATGTGCAACTTCATGTCCTAATAGCAGCGTGTTACCGTGTTGTTGGCATGTTGCTTACCATCAGGCACATATCCTGCTCGTCTCATCACACTTTATGTAAAAAGCTTGACTGACCTCGTGGCTTAGCAGGTACTCTACCTGCGAAGCCGAGGGTCGTGGATTCGATCCCACCCGGAGCAAATATTTATGTGATAAATAAACGGTGCAGGTTATGTGACAGCTTGTAATACAGAATTTAATGTCATCGTTACTTTATTTTTGTGAGTTTATGATTCTTCTAACTACAATTTAAATAGATTAGTTATTTCATAATGACCATAGATGTGATAAATTAAAATATTTGTACTTGTGACTGAGTGTTTCTATACTAAGTATGTATTAACAACTACTTAAATAAGTATTACATTAGCTGTTTGGCCGCCATAGTACAATCTTTGCTTAGTTTGGGGTCAGAAAGATGGTCTTGTGTGTGAATTATTGTCCACCAATATTTCGCCTGATATTAAGCAACGAACGAGCCACGATGGAACGTTCTTGCCTAAAAGAAACCGAAGTTCAGTTTTACAGTTCCTACAACGAGTGAAAAACTTACAATAATCTAAACTTTCGCATTTATAATATTAGAAGGATTTATAGTAACTTTGAACTTACAACAAGTTTGTTAAAATAATTAGGCGAGTATGAAGGTGTAAAATGTTACGAATGTATCTGAAACAGTATTTCCTTAAAATAAACTCATTTCGCTAAGACGCTGTGCGTTCGGCGCAGTCTCGTTTAAACTTTTAATCGCTTTCGGTTCACGATAAACAAATTTTAATTAAGTTTTAATATCACTGCTTAATTGCTGAGGCGGCCGATATCACAATAAAATTTCTCTATGAATATTCAAATAAGGTTTATAATTGAGATGTGCAAGACTTCAGACAATCTTGAAGACTTTATCACGTCGAGCAAAGACGAGCAGACACTTTATGTTCTAATAGCTGCGTGTCACTATGCTATTATGGGCAGACATGTTGCTTACCGTCAAGGACGTTTGTTCGTCTCACCCAAAGAGTTACACATATAAGTCTCGTCACACTATACTAAAAAAAACATCACTCTGTAGGTACATAATGGATCACAATAGATACTTATAAAACTGATTCATACTCTGTAAAAGTATAAGGATAAGTACCCCACTAAATGTTCCCACTGGAGCTCGCAAGGAGCCAATGCGGGTTGGTGGATCGTACATGCCTCATGCCTCAAAACATTCAGGAACATGTCGGTTTCCTCACGATGTTTTCCTTTACCGTTTTTTATTTAGCGGCATACCGCTGTTCTTAAAATAAAAATAAATGAAATGCAGACTTGGAAAAAATAAAACCCATTAAAGAACAACCTTATCCTATAATGCTTACAGAAATACTTAGCCCAGTCGAGCTAGCTCAAAAATAGGGGTTACCAACAGGTCTACTACGAAGTCCGATAAACGATATATCGGCCGAAGTTATGGACGTTTTATACCACGAAATACAATCGGTCGGTTGATGACACAAAAACTGTCAAATCAGCTTCAGTCGGGATGAACTAAACGCCCGACCACATCAACCGACCGATTGTGTTTCGTGGTATGAAACGTAAACTTGGTATGAAACGTAACTTCGGCCGATATATCGTGTATCGGACTTCGTAGTAGACCTGCTGGAATGAATCATAGAAGTCAGTTTTTTGCGTCAATGTTTAGGCGGGGTAAATTTTGTTTGCAGCTCTCGGAATATAAGTTGTCACCGTACAATCAATATATACGGATAAAACTACAAAAAACAGCTGCCAGTCTTCCGGCGGCGCGACGTCTTTTCAGTTAACAAGAACAAAATTAAAAATTTTGATTGACCCCCGACTGTGTCGGTGTTGTAATTTGTGCGACATTCCTCTAGTCAAGCCATTCATTTGATACCCATATTGAGGCAGTACTAAAAAAACAAATGTAATTCGCCATTTTGTGGTGTCGGCCATCTTGGATTTAAAATTATGATGATAAGGTCAAACCATAGATTTCAAATGTTGTTTGCTACTTCGACATCTTTGAGTCGTACATTTTTTAGACCTATCCTTTATTGTTAATTTTTGACAAATAAAAAAAAATTGCGAATTTTGTTACTCTTTCTACCTCAATTTTTTGTTTGGTAGATGATACATAGCTCAGAGGTCGTTTATCGAAATCGGTGTAGCGGTTTTGGAAATATGAACAAAAATCTAAAATTTGTTTTCACATTTTTAGATGATTTGTGTATAATCGTGATAGATTCTTATGAAGTTTGGTCGAGTTTCTCATTTTAACTTTAAATTGAAGGCGGTTTTTGATTTTTTGAAGAAAATGGATTATTTAAAGACAATAGTATGAAATAACCAAATTCTACCCAAACTTGAATAGGTAGATAAATAAATATACTTTACAGCCATTCCTCCTGATAAACTTGACAGTTAAAATCGGGATAATACCCCCATTTTTCATCTGCGGAGTGTGGACGACGCCTCCGCGAACGAATTGCACCTCGGGGTATGAATTTAATCTCAGAATCCGCGTGTCAAATTCTTAAGAAGCGTCACTTCGTTGATATTCGCATTTTATTCTCATTTTATTCTTTACATCACGCCTTGTTTTTGTTACGAGTGAATTTACAAGGAAATCCTCGGATGAATGCTGAATTTGCTCGCGTTTACGGCCGTGTTAATATTTTATTTGATATGCAATTGAAAAATTGTGGATGTGTTTTGAAGGCTCGCGTTGAATTTAAAACGAGGAAGCTTATATTTATTTAACCAACTTTACAGAAGTATTAGTCTACTAGTAGCGATTTTACCTCTGTACTTCTCGTTCCTGCGATAATAAATGAGCTTTGTATTAATTCAGATTAAAATCTATCTTTGTATGAAATTTGTTACAGATCCTTTTATTGTTTTTAGCATGAAATAGAAACAAAAACCTTTCCATTATTACAAACTTTTGAAAATACATTATAATATACTACTTACCTACACTCATTTAATTTAATGTATTTAAAACTAGCAGCACCCCGCGGATTCGCCCGAGCAGTTCCTGATCCCGTTATGCTGGGTTAAAAGGAGCTTATGTGTTTTTCCAAGTTATTGTCTATCTATGTTCCAAATTCCATCCAAATCCCTTCTGTAGTTTTTACGAGAAAGAGTTACAAACATCCATCCATCCATTCATACGTCCAAACTTTCGTGTTTATAATATTAGAGTGTAGGGTTATTTGATCGTAAAAAAGATTTTAGAAAGGAGACATATCGACTTAATTTTTGTTTCAGTTTTGAATTAACATCGCGTATTAATTGTAAGTAGATATATACGGCTTTTGTTCTGGATAAAGGCACATATTAAACAAATAACACTTGGTTTCGTGGTAAAATTTTGCTAACAAAAATTATAGTCACAATAACACTAAACTTCCTAAGTTTTAGACTGTCAGTTACGAATCTAATACATAGTAGTAATAAATAGCTAGACATTTTACCATTTGCAACACGGTAAAGCGGGGGGCAGCTTTAATATTCCAGAGCAACTTGATTCCGGGTTCGAGACGGCAGAAAGCCTAGGATTTACGTAGTACAGCTGTTTCTCCTCAGGTGTGCGTGAGTGTGGTCAGTCCTGTCTTAATTCAAGGAAATGTGGTCAGCTTAGGCGGAAGCTACGCTGCGATTCTCGGACCTGTACGTTTTGGGAGGCTCGCCGCAATACTCAGCAGAGTAGGGATTTGTGCGTTACTAGATAGCTTCCGTTTCATGCGGTTAGTACTATGATGTTGCTAAACCTTATCTCTATATAGACAGTACAACATTGCACAGTATTTGTTAAAATGTACCACAGGATATTACTTTCAATACATCGTGTGAGTATTTCACTGTATATTTTTCACTAAGTACTTCCTGGCTTGTGGCTCTCTTTATAGCGAAGTTTGTGTTAAAAGTCAGTTTTCAACTGATTATAGCAGCATTATAGAAGCATATATTGTTATATAGCAAGCAAATTTTAGCATACATATTACATCAGTTATTTGGCTTCCATATTAAAAGCTTTGCTTAGTTTAGGGTCAGATGATGTTGTGTTTGAATTGGCCAACCAGCATAAGCAGCCCACTGCTGTGACTTGGGGCCTTCTCTCGCAAAGAGAGATTTAAGGCCATAATCCACCACGCTGGCCAAGTGCGGGTTGGTGGATGGCACATGACTTCGAAAGATTCTAGGTACATTTTTTTAACTTTTATACACACTTGACCGCCATCTCGCCTGATGTTAAGTAAGCGACGATGCGGTCTACGATGGAGCGTGTTTACCTAGAAGAAACCGATTCACTCTCGATTTGAAGACACCAAGATTATAACTATCGGGAAAAACCCACTCAGGCAACTCATTCCACAGCCTAGATGTTTTTATCACAAACGTAGAGTCAAACCTCTTCGTCCGTGTCTTTGGAATATCCACCATGAAACGGTGCCGCTTCTTTGAGTTACGAGAAGTACGATAGAAAAAAGGTCAAGGAGGTATTAGATCATGCAGATCAGTTGCACACTCTCCGAAGTGTATCCGATAAACAATAAGCTAGCAATCTTTCGACGATGTTCAAGACTTTGAAGTCTTTTTCGCGCTAGAATGTCTTTGCCTATGAGCCTTTTGGCACGCCTCTCAATCGATTCCAGAGCCTCAAGCTGATACTTAGCCGATCCATCCCAAAGGTGCGAACAGTACTCCATACAAGAGCGAATCTGTGCTTCGTATAACAAAAGTAATTGTTCAGATTTGAAGTACTTTCGCACCTTTGAGAGGACACCTAGTTTTTTGGCAGCTAATTTAGTCTTGGACTCACTCGATATACGAGCCAAAGTTGAGCGTAGAAGTCAAGGTAACGCCCAAAAGCTTAAGATGATCAGTAACCGGCACGGATACACCTCGAAAAGTAAGAGTCAGTTGAAATTGACTCCTTTTTGTGGAGAACAGACACGCCTGCGTCTTTCCCTCGTTAAACTTGGCCAGATTGGTTTCACCCCATTCAGAGACTTCCTCAAGGGCCATGTTCAAACGATCGATCATACTCTCTCTCAGTACCTTAGTATGCTGTCCACTGGCTCTCGCGCTAGATATGTAACTCTCTACAACGGTGCTATCATCTGCGTACCCAAAGATACCGGGCTTCAACAGATCGTTGATATGTAGCAGAAAAAGCGTCGCAGAGAGTACCGACCCTTGAGGGACTCTGGCATTGATAGCCATTCGACCCGACGAGCAGCCATCAATGACAACTCGTATGGATCGATCCCTCAAGAAGTCCGATATCCACGCAATAAACCCTGAAGACAAACCATAACTGGACAGCTTGCTAATAAGGTTATCATGCCAAACCCTGTCGAAAGCCTTAGAGATATCCAGGAAGACTGCAAGTGCTTCCCCGTGTTTCTCGATAGCTTCACTCCAGATGTGGGTGACATACGCTAGAATATCCCCAGTGGACCGGTTTCGGCGAAACGCGTATTGCCGGTCACTGAGGACATGTCGGTTTCCTCACGATGTTTTCCATCACCGTTTTTAAGTTAGCGACATTACGCACATGACTTCGAAAAGATAGTGTTGCGCGTGGTGGGATTCGAACCAGGGGGCTCCGGATCGGCAGTCGCAGTTCTCCCGACTAGACCAGCCGTAACTTAACCGAAATGGCCAACCAATATTATTTCATTTTTCAATTACTGTAAATGAGAACGCACGTGTATTTTGTTCTCCTATATAGGTCAAATTTGAAAGACATTGAATAGTTTTCAAATTTAAAAAATACTATAAAATAATTTTACAATTTTTTGTTCTCTAAGACCTTGCAAAAACTACTTTTAATTTGTTTGTAGTGGTAGGACTCTTGGCAGAGTCCGCCTGAGGTAGTACCACACCTTTGCCAGTTATTCTACCGCCAAGCAGTAATGTGCAAACATTACTGTATTCCGGTTTGAAGGGCAATGTTTCCAGAAAAATTACAGGGCTAGAGATATAACATCTTAGATCTCTGAGTGACGAGCGCATTGCAGTGCTAATGATTTGGACTCTTCATGTTCCAATAGCTGCGTGTCACTGTGCTGTTATGTGGCAGGCATGTATTGCTTACCATCAGACACATGTCCTGTTCGCCTAGTCACTCTTCATCTAAAAAAAAAATTGTAGGATAACGCATGCGGGACGCGAACTCAGGTGATTTCGCCCGTCGATATAAACCATTAAAATGTGCCCTGAGCACCTTTAAATTGATAATAAACTTCGTCTAAATGTGTAGTGTAAGTGGTTTACACACCACCAATCTACTTGACCCCTAGAATCGCTAGCGGCGAGCAATGCTGTGGAACTACTTATTTTGGTTGTTGACAACGAATAGTATTGGTTAAAAACGTCCGACGCTCACTGTGCAACCGATTAGAACGGAAAGAGTGAGGTCACTCTACCCAACGATGACATGACTTCATGCGCCTGAAGTTTGGGAGGGCACATCTGCTGGTTTATATCGATAAGTTTTCACGTCTATCGACATCAGCAGTCCCCATGACTGCCATTTTTTTCCATTCCACGTAATGTACAACAATAGTGCAATACTACAATATTACAATCGAATACAGTGAGCTCTATAAAAACGCATTACTCTACGTTCCGGATATGTGCAATATAAAGCGTCGACGGGAAAGCTTTTACGGCCAGTTATTTCTGCCGGGACCATAAGCGAAGCTTTGAGCACGTTGTACAGTATAGAGTTGTATCATTCTGGAAGCAATTTTAATTCAGGCTTGAAAGATCCTTCAAAAAATAAAGATTATGATTTAACTAGATGTCCGTCACGGCTTCGCCCGTGGTATATATATAGAACTCATCGAGATCCCGTACATATCCAACAGTGAAAGAATGACTGAAATCGGTTCAATCATTCCTGAGAATATCGGTTTATAACAAAAAAAACAGCTACCTGCTACGCCACCTGTCGGAAATTGGTCGTACCAACTCAGATTTAAAAACAAATTTGATTAGTAGCAAAGGTTTTTATTGTGATGCTGTCATGTCAAAGCTCGGTGCGAAAACTCTCATAAAGGAATATCTATTCCCGTTTTTGTTACATTATTGATTCATGCTGCGCTTCTATTGATAGTAGCGTCATGTTCTGTAGCCTATATCCTTCCTCGATAAATTGACTATACCATAGAAAAACAATCTTTCAATTCGGACCAGTACTTCCCGAGATCCTAGCGTTCAAACAAACAAACTCTTCAGCTTTATAATATTATAGTATAATATATAGTGTACTAATATTTCTAAATGTAAGTATGATTAGAATAAGTAATGTTTCTCAGAATTAGTTAAATTAATTAATATATAACTACAAAGCGTACGTAAAACTAGTTGTGTTATATCCTACTAATATTATAAATACAAAAGGTTGGATGTTTGTTGCTCAATCACGTGGGACAGTCTGGATGGATCGGTTCACTTACTTTTTATAATGGGAAACTAACGGCAACTGGAATGGCACGAGTAAAACTATGGGGCGCTGCCAGTTGTCGATTCAAAATAAAACTAAAGGTGTGTAATTACAATGAAATTCATCCTCTATTACTAAAAAAAATATATTTAAAATACAAACAATGTATGTAGACCATGTATGTTCCGTATTATGAACTGAACTTTCATAAAGACGTTTTATTTATTGTATTTTTTTACTAACCTCCAATGCAAAAACGACTGAGTGCTGTATTTATGCTTAGCGCGTCTGTCTGTCTATATTATGGTAGTTCCCGAACGAACCTATATTATTTGACTTATAATGTGAAACAATTGCGTTATGATTTCATCACACAATTTTTAAATTAATATAGGAATTGCTAAAAAAAGCGTCAACTTCGGTACATGCATTGTTAAATTAACTGAGCTTAGCCAAATCGTAACTAAAATCATTTTAAACAATACAAGCCATTTGTTTGCTACAAGCCATTTGCAAGTTTATTTTAGGTTTTTTTTTTTAACTTTAATAGGTTTACACTTGACCGCCGTCTCGCCTGATGTTAAGCGACGATGCGGTCTACGATGGAGCGTGTTTACCTAGAAGAAACCGATGTTATGTTAATGTTATTTCTTATGTTAAATACTAACTAAATAGCAAAAAGGAGAGCTTGGTTTTAATTTTATTATTAAAGCAGCAATATCGCACAGCTCGACGGAAATATAAATCCCGTTACATTAGCAGACGCGGACAATGTGTGTCGTGCGGGATTCCTCATGTCAGACAACTTTTTATATCAGCCTCGTCGGGAGCGTAACTTGTAATCCTACACGCTTGAATCCATGGAACTGTACAAACTGCTGGTTATTGTACAATTATTTAACTTATCTAAGATTATGCCTTCGTAGAATTGCAAATCCCATCAGTTTATAATAAAACGCGAGAATTTATATAACATACGGAAGGTTAGTTAAATTATAACAAACTGTGTGTTAGATTTATACTGACGGTATTTAAAATATCACGATGACATCTATGTAATAAAAATTGGTTATCTGTAAAGTCGGTTGGCTTACGGACTATAGTTAACACGACAACGGCATAACAAAACATTGATAGATGCGGCGCAAGCGTACAATGAGCGTAACGGGACATAATAGGACACTTTTTCGTGCATACCAGCCGGCTTTCATCAATTTATTAGACGTTATCACGTCAAAAAAAAAAGGATGTTTTTAAGTTGGTTTACGGACGATAGCTTAACGTGAAGAGTGGAAAAACAAGAATAAAATTTTGATTTACCCCTGACTACCTCAGATTTGTTATTTGTACAACTTTCTACTAGTGAAGCCTTTTCATTTGATATCCATATTGAGGGAGTAGTGAAAAACTAATGCAATTCGCCATTTTGTGGTGACGGCCATTTTGGATTTGAAATTTGTCGTAGTGTATAGGTATTCTACTAGACAAGCCCTTTCATTTGCTACCCATATTGAGGTAGATTGTAAAGAAATATTTTATCCGCCATTTTGTGGAGGCGGCCATCTTGAATCAATATTAAGCAAACATAGCTAAGAACTACAGCACGAAAATTAACCTTCAAATAAAAAATAAATACATGAAATTATGCTAAAAATCAGATTTTTGAAATGCGATAATGAGCGTTACGAAACAACGGGCGTAACGGGACAATGAGTCATCCTTTTACCCAGGGTTCATCGATTTATTAGGCGTTGTCACGTCAAAAATTGAAGTGTCAGAAAAAGACTGTGAAAAGAGATGTTTCTACTTAGTCAGTGGTGAAAAGCAAAAGACTAGACGTAGAAATTTTTGCTGCATCCCGAAAGCGTTTGGAGTAACCAATTGTTCTTAGATCGGAGAAGCAGAGAGTGCGTTTCAAAAGGTAACAATATCATTCAAATAATGCGGGGAAGACGGATTAAATTATATGCTTTTATTAACGAAACAAGGTTGAAGACTAGAAGAGACCTGACAATTTGGCCATAAGTTCCCTGGATCAGTACATCAGTACTTACTTAGGCATAGAGGTTTGCCTTGTGGCCGGAACCTGACTCCCTCACAAGGGCGTTAGGAAGAACAAATTGAATCGAATTTAACAGTGTAAATAAACTATTTTCGTACAAAAAATTAAACCGACTTTAAAACCACAAATAGGAATTCAAAAGCGAAAAATAAATTAATATCATTATTACAAGTGCTACTCACTCATCTATTTGAAGTCGGTGCCAGTCAGGCCAAAAATACTATGTAGGCACGTGGTAGGTAGGCGTATCCACTACCTGTTAGACTTGGCTAGCACCGACTTCAAATAGATGAGTGAGTAGCACTTGTAATAAAGATATTAATTTATTTTTCGCTTTTGAGTGCCTATTTGTGGGTTTGAAGTCGGTTTAATTTTTTGTACGACAATAGTTTATTTTACCCTTTTTTAGTGCAAAACAAGTTTTTATTAACGCATGTACCCAATTTCGTAGTAACAGGTTCGAGTTTCATAACTTTTGTGAAATCTACAGTTACATCATCCAGAAAACTATGCAAATTTTAGTTTTTGGTTCATATTTCAAAAACCACTTGACTGATTTCGATAAGATTTATATGGGATAATCCGAACATAGAACGAAGTTTTAAAATCGGTTCGGGGGTTCTCGAGAAATCAGGTAACATACATTAAAAAAAACATAGGGATCGAATTGATAACAACCTCCTTTTTTGGAAGTCTGTTAATGAACACTAATTAAGCAAAATTGAAAGATACCGCATGTTTAAAAATCAAGTAATGATTGTAAAATACTGTAGAATATTAAATGAACTAAAATCGACCGAGAATTCGAACGAGATCGAGAATCGACGTGATCCATCTATAAGCAAATAAGTGACATGAAACTAAATTAAGCATTTGAGACGAAGACAATGTTTCCAGATCATAACCCTGAAACACACACTTTTCAACAGTTGAATCTTACTAACTTAGTCAAAATGTTATTTCATTTGATATTGTCTCATTTGATGATGTTACCCGAGGGTCAGTTTGAACGGAATGGTTTTATAAAATGTTGATTTGTCTGTCTGTGCCCCGAGGCTGACTGTTCATAGAAATGATTTGCTTATAATAAATATTACAGACGCCTAATATGAAATAAAAAATGTTTTATACTTTGTTGCAATCAGTACCTATTATCACTCAAAATTTATCGTATTTGTCATTTTACATGATGGCTCAAATTAACACACTTTAGTACCTAAGTCGTCAATTACCTGAATTTGTCCTTATCGGAATTTGTCATTTTCCGTTGTTGTCGTTTTAGGAATTCGTCCTTTACGTAATTTGTATCTTTGGAATAGATGTTTTAGGAAGTTGTCGTTCTCAGCCTGAGGGACCAAAGTATAGAGTAGTATAGAGTATGCTGCAAATCTAATTCAGGTATGCTCTACGTAGGACGTAAGTATGGATAGTTACGTTTAGGTTAGTAGAACCCTGTAACTCTTGCCCTAGCCCGAAGTTTGGTAGGTACTAAAAGTAATTTGTACAAATTTTTGTATTGTATCTGGGTTTTTCATATGGATAATAAGTATGTATTTCAAAATATATTAGCATTGTTTCAGGCACCTGGATCCCATAGTATAACCTTTGCTTAGTTTGGGGCTAGATGGTGTTGTGTGTGAAATGTCCAACAATATTTATTTATTTTATTATTAATGCCATAAGTAAGTCAATAAAAACATCGGGTGTCAACATGAATATGTATGTATATTCAGGATTAAGGCAACAAAGTTATGTGCAAATGAAAATGTTCAAACATTTTTTAGTCCATTGAACTAACCTACCGTCAACAAAATAATACGCCTTTAGTTCTAAACTGACAGCGCACAATTCTACGGTGACACATACACACACATTCTCTGACGTTATAAATAAAATTGTGTTTATAAGTATAAAAGATAAGAAATAAAAAAGCAATTGTTCGAAATGCGGTGATAAAATTGTGTATTATTTTTGCAGTATTCAACTGTAGGTGTTCACTGTTCATATCATCAGAGGGAAATCCAGAGAACGTGCTTCAGTATAATCAGTGGGATATAAGAGAGCGTGCTCGTTGCGTTCCTTGCTCTATTCTAACCCGGTTCACAATTTGTTTCAAAGTGATATGTTTACTGAGAACTAACGCTTTGTTTTATAAAAACGGAGAGAAGAGATATCAGTGTTGGTGTTATTTGGATTAAAAAGCAGTTTAATAAATGTTTCAATGCAAAAATAACTATTGACGAGAAAACTGCGTTTGGCGCACCACACATAGAATTTTCATAGGTTGTAAATTAACCTCAAGCGTCACGTTCGTAAATGAAAGAAATCTCGGGTGAACTGGAGACCACGGCGTGTTACCATGGTTACCATTACCATCTTAGCTCTTAGAAAACTTATTTATACCTCTATATTATGTATTCGATAATGATTTGCTAATTTATTATAGACTAGCAGCGCTTTCCGGATTCACCCGCTTAGATTCCAAAGTGAGCTTTCAAATTCTTAAAGTTTACACTTCTATCGGCATTCCCTATGACTGCCATTTTTAGGGTTCCGTAGAAAAAACGGGACCCTTATAGATTTGTCATGTCTGTCTGTCTGTCCGTATTTCCGAAACTGTAATAACTATACTGTTGAAACTTGGTAAGTAGATGTATTTTGTGAACCGCATTAGGGATATGACACAAAAATAGAAAAAAAAAAACAAAAATATTTGGTTAGGTTTGGTAGCATGGTTAGGACTGCAACACAACATTTTTTTTTATCATCAAAACCTTGTGTGGTTTCTGTAAATAGGTCTAGAAAAATGATATTGAGGCTTGTAATTTTTTTTTCTAAGCTGCATAGTTTGCGCGACATACTCTTCCAAAGTGGTAAAATGAGTCCCTCCTCCCTCCACTGGAACTTCTAAAATAAGAAAACGACAACGCTAAATAAAATGTATGATGTACATTACGATGCAATCTACACCGAAAATTGGTCTGAACTAGAGCTACGTCGATCAAAGTTACAACGACTTACAAGAGTTTTTATATTATGCCACATGTTTCTATGAACCAGGTACCCTTCATGGGCGAGTGCAACTCGCAATTGGCCACTTTTATTTTTTATATGAAGGCAAGGGAAATGTTTTTCTGAGATTGCGTGATGATTGCTTGCACCCTTTCGTTTTTGTAAACATATTTAGATTAGATTACCGTCATATTCATAATTTTACGTCTTATACTCTTAATAGTTTGTAATAATAAACTAACACACAATAAAAAATAACATAATTTACGCTTCAAAAAGTATAAACACAGCCTTAACTCTCCATTAGATAGCAGTGAGAACAAACATTAAGCGGCTAGTATGTTAAAAACTACAAATCTCAAAGTATGACAATTGTATAACAAAAATGAAAGAATATTCAAAATTCACGTAAAAATATCTTCAACGAATTCCCCGTCTCCATTTATATCTGGGAGATCGCAGAGTCGTCTCCAAAGGAAATTGCTACGTTATGTCTTTATGGGATCAGACGCCCCATCAACTGTTGCTTTATCGATTCCAGGAGCTTTGATAGAGTATTGGTGTTTGGCGTATTATATTTGGAAAACGGAAGGAAAACTGCAAAAGTTTCATGCAAGGTGATATCTGTTCAACTATAACTGTCTTTATAAATCTGTTACAGAATTAAACACATTGAAATACCTAACAAATAAGTATAATTTGTTTAATTTTTATTTGTGTATTTCTTTTAATCATTTTAAATGTGAGAGTCAAGATGTTTGGATGTGAAGATATCTGTTGCCATTGACGAGATCAGGCTGAAATTCGGGACTCAAATAGGTTTACATTGGAATAACTTTTCGTCCCGAAGAAAAATCATAGTTCGATAAGGAATACCATAATAACACAAGCACGACCAGCCCACAAAGTGATCCTAGAACTGAAATTCGGGGGCTCCTGTCACAAGAACAGAGTCAGGATATACCAATTTTCAATATTTTACGCGAACAACGTCGCGGGGCAGATGTACAATATACAACGATGTTATACGGTTAATAATGTCACAATAATTGGTCATATTTAAAAATAAAAGTAAAAGGATAGTTATATATGACTTGAAAACACTTTTGTTATATATTTTGATTACGCATTAATTATTGTGAACGTTTGTAAAAAATGCACAAACTAATAGTTAAAGTAAGCGAAATAACTAATAACACTATTAACATACACAATACATTTCACCCTATTCACATAAATTATTGCACCTACAGACATTGTTGCAATTTTTAAAAGTGGTAATGAAAATGATTATTACGCAAGATTTAAACAAAATCCGCAGTTAAATTAATGATAATCATCGCACCCTTTCCCGGGACTTTTGTTCCATCTGGTTCCACGTCCAACACTTTAACGTGTCTATTAATTCATTAATGCTAGAAATTAGGGCGAGATTCCGTCCTCACCCTTGTCAGAGAACACAATGGCCTAAATGATCACAATAGTTGAGTTTAATTGTTGTTGCAAGAACATGTTACTGTCGTTAAAGTTATAGGAAAGTCTGTACTAGCATATGAAATGCCGAAGGAAATCTCAGTAACAAGGAGCCTACGTTGATTTTATGCAATACATAGTAAGTACCTGGTTGACCGAGCTTTGCTCGGTTTAAATGCGTTTATAAAGTGGTCTAAGTAAAAGATTTTCCCAGAAAAAAGAAAAAACCCGAGTGTAACCATCAGGATTCGAACCGGGGCCTGTTGACTCCGGGGGGGCGAGCATATTCCGTCTGAGCCATTTGGATTTAAAGAACAGTGGCGAAATAAGTTATCGTATTCTAATGACATTGTGGAAGTTTTTCATTGTTTAAAAAGCGCATAAAATTATGTTTAAAAAAAATAAAACCTAGCTAGATCGATTTATCGTCCCCGAAACCCCCTGTATACATAATTTCATGAAATCGTTCGAGCCGTTTCCGAGATTCAGATTCTATATATATACCTATATACCTACAAGAATTGCTCGTTTAAAGGTATAAGATAAGATTCAACTAGTACGTGTACAGTATATAAACATATTTAATATCTACTTGCATAAAACCTACGTGTTAAATAATGACACGTGGATTACTTTTAGTCGCTAAGCCCAGCTACTGATTAAAATTAGCGTAATATGTATTGTTCAAAAAAGTATGTATCATATGTATGTATGTGGGCATAATATAATACAACAATGATTAGCCTCAAATTAATTAAAGATTACACTGTGAGCGACCGATATCTGATTTAATTCTTATATTATAATTATAAATACGAATACATATTAATGATACATAAAAACACCCAGACAAACATTTTTTTAATCACACAAATATTTGTCCTGGTTGAGAACCAAACCCATGACCTATTTGGTCCGCAGGCAGACGATCTATAATATATCTAAGCCGCTAGGTTAGTCAAAATAGAATAAGTGTTATTTAGAAGTTTAGATATTCTTACTGTGTAAATGACTGATACACAATGTTGAGCCTAAAATAGTACTGTTTTACATTGAAATTCGAATGGTGTAATTTTTTTAGTAATGTAAACTTTTGCTATGGTAAAAAAACCCTTCAAGGAGAATGTTGAATTTCACAATGTCAACGCTAAAAAAATAAACCTCACCGTAGCCAAAAATGTCGATATAAATTTTCAGAATTGTTCCAGTAACTTTAAATTTTGGTAACTTTAAAAAAAAATCCAGTTTATAATGTAGATTTTATGCTAAAAAAATAATTGAAGTTGTAATTGAAAAAAAAATGTCATTCACAAATCAATTTGATAACCTCTTTTTTGAAAGTCTGTTAATAAGTAGGTAACTCACTGATCAGTGTTACATACAAATGGGTAAAGTTCAAAGCATCCATCCCACGCATAACTAACACCAAGAATACGGCAAAAACACACACACCAACTAATGTTCATTGTAAAAGCAACAAATAACCCACAATCAAAGTAACGACCGACCTCTATTTGTTAGTGGAGAAATATCGGGCGTCGTGCGTACGTAATGCACGGACATAAAGAAAACTAAGTCAGATAGACGCGGTAACTAACGCCAATTACTCCGCGGACACTGGATGGATTGTGTTTTGCATAAAAAATTAATGGGGTCAGTGTCAGGACTTATTGAAGGTAAAAAACTAATTGATGTGCTAATTTATTCTGGAGGAGGTCGTATACCTCGCCAGCGAGGTAGACGGGGCTGCCGTAGGCGCCGTAATAATCTGGCACCTATACAAAAATTATGCATTTACGATTTCCGAAAGCTGAGGGCTCAACTGGCTCCAGCGGTGTCAATACAGCGGTAGCAATGGGGTTGTTAGCGGCACACAGTATGTACCTATAGTCCAAGATCCCTGAGCCGCCAGACGTCACGAATTTCCTGATTGATGAAATGTGGACGATTGAGTAGAGTTAATATGTACTAAGAGCACATGCTTGCCCGCTAACTTGCTTAGTTAATGCGGCCAATTTTAAGATATGGGGTCCAAATGATACATTACTTACTTCACGCAAAACGGCCAACGGAAAGTGTCTGGGAGTATTGGGTGCTTACTTTTAAAGATATTGCATATAACATACGTGAAAATCAGTTATCAGAAAATACGTGAAGTAACTAATGTATCATTTGTACCCCATATCTCAAAATTGGCCGTCTAAGTAAGTTAGCGGGCAAGCATGTGCTCTTAATACGTATTAACTCTACTCAATCGTCCACATTTCATCCATCAGAAAATACGTGACGTCTGGCGGCCCTGGGATCTTACTCTACTATCTTTATCGATCGTTATCGACAGTGGAATTAAACTATGGAAGCCATAGTCATACATGTGAAATATTAGATGTGTAATATTAATACATACTTATGACACATAAAAGTACTAAAACATGGTACAAAAATGCGTATGACACAAATGTAGAGATCCTTATTAAATACCTGTTGAAGCAGACAGACTACTTACTGAGCTACGAAACAACTACCTAACGAACCTACTAATAACAATAAACAAAATCGTTGTAAAATTACATAAAACAAATTTATTTTATATGTTTTATTTTAGTTTCAATAAGCTAATCAAAAGTTAGTTATAAATATATTTAAAATATTTTTTAGTTTAGAATTATATTTTGCAATTATTATACCATGGCCATGGACAATTGGACATTGACGATGTTCTTGCATCACATGCAAGAGTATTTTATTACAAAAAATAATAATTACAAAGTAGGGTTATAAAGACTAAACCATATAGGTACATACATAAGGCTTATCCTTCGTCTTACTTAACTTGTTTTATTTTATTTGTACATAAAATACTAATCTACTTAAGTACTTCTTTTTTTGTTTGATACTCGTACATCTAAGAACACTCACCGTATAAGCTAACACAAGAGACAAAACCATTAAACTTAGTGTCGCGTCAAACAACGGTGAATCTCATATAAGTATGTATCGTATGCATTCAGGCTCTTCATTTTACAAAGATGAGCCTCAAGTAAGTACAGCAATAATATTAAAAAAATAAGATTACATAACATACAACTTTCTTGAAGTGTGTAATCAAAAAAATCTGAGCATTTGTAAAAGACGCGGACACTGGTAAACGCTACCGACACCTAACGTAAGACACCTTAGTTACCTAAAAGACAAAAAATAAAATAAAAAAAGACAAACGAATAAAAAAATATTTTAACTAGTTTTGAAAGCATAAAGAACAAAACAATCCATATGAGGTACCTTTCTTATTCTGATAAGTATTGCATATGTAACACAAACATATAGAATCTCTATTAATCCATGCAATAAAGCTTTATTTAAAAGCTTGTGCAGAACCTGAAAAACAAGACCACATTTCGTAGCGGAACATTGAGCTAATTTTATGATAGCTATTAAATCGCCCCGAACTAAACTTAGCAAATCATTGTATAATTAACGAGCACCCAAGGAAGATAATGAATAAACAGTAATCAAAATAACAATCTAAAACGGCGAGGATTTCCTGTTGGGGTTGCCACTCGCGAACTTTCCCAAGTTCAATCCAAGTTTAAACGAGTTAATCCCTTTTTATTAAATGTTGATGCTCACTGTGGTTTTCGAGGATCCTATTTCGCGGTTAACTAGAGTTTTCGACTTAATTTTGTTTTAACTTCTTTGAATCACTTCGAATGTTTGCGTCAAATGGTAAAAGTAAGCGAGGCTATGCACAAATCTTTAAAAGTGCAACCAGGGGTACGCTAGTGTTGAGGGGGGACGTACAAGAACTTTCGTCCCGTCAAAATGTAAGAGCAGCTCGACATTAAAACTGTACTGCTTAGTTTATGTCGCGTACAGGGCGAAAGTGGGAAATAATAAAGCGTGAGCTTTGAAACATCTCAAATACTGTACTGACTCAGTACACTTAAAATTTCTATTTTAAGTCATAGGTACGAATCAAAGCAGCATTGGAGCACGGAACAACAAGTTTCTTTAATTTACATATCATTTCGCATTGGTTTAATGCCTCTGTGGTAACCTATAATCACGATGAATTAAAAAAAAAAGGTATGAATATTGAATTTGATGTGTTGAGAACAAGAAATTTTGAAGTGCGAATGTGCATGACACAATACTCCACACGCATAAAAAATATAGCACTGATGAAATTTTTCGGAGTTCCACAAAAAATTCAAAGTTTGAATACGGTTTTGAGAGATCACAAAATGATGAAAAAAATATGTCTTTCTCTACAAAGGCCACCTAATTAATCTATTAAAAGTATGACGGCCAAAAACGGTAAGTTAAGTATCATATAATTTTATTATATCATAACTAGCATAAAATATTAATAAGTAGTGAGGGACGATGGTGCCTTATTTTCTGTGTGTAAAAATACATTTCGTGATATGAAGGAAGTGTTCCGTCGATGCCACCGATTGAGTTAATTTTCACGAAATCGTTTTACGGTTTCCTCACACGCTGTTACGGTTTATTTCACCCCACGGTGTCATTTCTAGGAAATTGTTTCCGTGATCCTTTTGCGCTTCGCGGAAAAAATAAGCTCTCACCGAGTCTCGCGAACTAACGTGGGCGCAAAGCAAAATATTTTAGTGTTGGCTAAAATTTGCCGCAATTTAGTTGATTTGTTTCATTATGTAGTTTTTACTAACAGTTTTACTTAACAAGTGAAAGTTTTTTTTTTGTAATTTAATAAATCTTTATTTGAGTTTTTTGGTTTTCAATTTGTATTTAATGTAAGTACGTTAGGATCATCATACGTTTTTATAAAACCTGTGATGACAGATTTTTAGCTTCAATTTTTAGTTATATTTGTTTTACTCAAAGACGGAAACGTGTTTTACACAATTTTTAACAGACTACGAAAAAAGGTACACCAACAAAAAAGTGTCTCTGAACTCTACGAGTAAAGGTGCATAATTATATCTATGACAATTATAGAATAAGGCAAGTAAATTACAATGAATTTTGAATGAGTCTATTTAGTTCTTTTAAATACCTATTCCGACATACCTAACAGAAAATTCACCTAAGAAGTCAATTGAAAGACTACACTACACAGATCGCTTTCCTTACTGTCATCAAAACTGCACAATCAGCACACATGAAGTCAGTAGTAATCATTAAACGGTCTTATCAAGTGTAAACATCAAATATAGTGAACAAATGAGGGTGTGTACCTTTGAGAGATAGCATCGACGCCGGTAGCTAGCGGAATCATTTCCGGTGTGTCAATCAAGCGTCCCGGCCGGCACCGGACGGCATACGGTGGCCATTCTCGATGCATTCCATGTTAACCAGTATTATAGCTCCGATGATTGTTTGTTTTTTCTACTGCCAGCATCAAAACCCCAACTATGGGATTGAACTTTCCCACTTAAACATAACTTACCAATCACAAATTCCCTACTTCTCTTATTTCTCTTCAATTCATTTAATTCTTATTGATTTCTTTTTTAAAAAATTGGTTATCTGTAAAGTCATTTGGTGTACGGACGATAGTTTAACGTGACAACGTCATAACAAAATATTGCTAGACGTGGCGCAAGCGTCCAATAAACGCTCCACTCACGAGTCTAAAACCAGAGGAAATGACGTAAAAGTAGTATAGGGAAGCCTACATCGCACCATATGATTGGTGATTTATGGTGCGATGTAGGGTCCGCCCCACTAGTTTTACGTAATTTCTTCTGATATTAGGGCTCGTGTGTAGAGGGTTTTAGACACTTTTTCGTGCATGCAGCCGGCGTTCATCGATTTATTAGAAGTTGTCACGTCAAAATTGATTTAAAACGTGTTGTTCTTTTTTATCCAACACTTACTTTATTTTCAGCAGAATTAAAAAAAGTAGAAGGTTCTAAATTCGGTTGAATGTTTTAGGTACGTATGTTACGTGATTACAAATCAATTTTGATTACCTATTATTTTTTTATTAGTAGAAAATACTTCAGAAGTTGTTGGTAGTCGGCGCAGCGTTTTTCGAAATATGAACGAATAGCTAAAATTTGCTACCATTTATCTGGACGGCTTTGTGATATTAGCTTGTGTGTCTGAATTTAATTTAAAATTGAAGTCGGTTTAGTTGAAATTTTACTAAATACTAACGGCCTTATTCATAAAAAAGTTATAGCATGTCTAAAGACTTGCTATAGTACGTCTTAGGAAAAATGGTATTCATAACAGCATTTTAGCGCTAAAACGTGCTATAAGCCTTCTATAAAGTTATAGAGCCGAGAACCCTACTTTAGCGGTGTTTTAAAGCTAATATGGCCGACTCTTAACAGCTGATTAGTGTCAAAATGGCGTTGAGACATATTCAGCTTCAACTTATTTTTTGGTTTCCATTCGGTAATGTCACCGTAATTTCGCCAATGTCCAGCGTTTGAGCGTTGGGAGTATTTATTTTAAATTAGAATTGTTTCTAATTTATTTCTTTAGCAATTTCTCTTATAAAATACAAGAAATTAATGAGAGAACGAACGAACACCACTACGTTTTAGTAATATAACTTTAAATTTCCCCGCTTCATAATTTCACAGTGTATGTCATTTTTTTTATTCTGTAACATTGTCTATAGTTCCACCATCAAAGTCGTTTTATCTGTGGACGATTCTGTCAGTTTTTCTATAAAGTCGATCGATTTCACATCGATTTCATTATAATGGCAACATTTTGATCCTAAAACTGATATTAGTAATGCTTTAGTTATAGAAGACTTATAGAGCGTTTATGAATACGGAATTTTATAGAAGGTTTCATAAGCTTATCGAGCGTTTTAACTAATGAGTGTTTTAAGTCTTCTATAAGCATTTATTATGAATAAGACCGTTAGATTACGATTTTTTTGTACGAAATGGCCCTATCAACATTTTATCAAAACCAGTTGCGCAGTGGCGGTTATCCCAATAAACATGAAAACACACGCCGCGCATCTGTGATACATTAGTTTATTATTAATTTTATTTTTAGATTAGTAAATTGTGTGAGTTTAATTTTCAAATTGAAGTCAATGATAGATAATGGTGCGCAACCCTTGCAACGCAAGTTTGACTCGCACTTAGTCGCTTTTTTTATAACCCTAAAAAAGATAACAAATAAAGAAACAAACTACAAAGATTGACTACATCTGACCGTGGGGAAACTATCACACTACAGGGATACGGGGTGCAAACATCAACCTAGTGAGAGTTAGCAGCAAGACTTCACAATACCTTGTAACTTGACTTTACTCGTGGCAGCAGGCAGATCTTAGATACTGTTTCTAATGCAACATTCCGGACATACAGCCACTAATGAGTTCGGAGCTCAATTGCATCTAGATTGAGTAAGCTCATTTTGCTTGTTAATTAATTTCATGTTGCGATATTTAGAAGTTTTTTGTAGTAGTACTTTAAATAGCGCTTTAAGGGATGCATCAACAAAAATTGAGCGCAATAATGATGTTTAAAGTGTGTATTTATAGTATAGAGGTATAGAGAGTGACATGACTAGTAGAACATCAGTCCGTAATGGTAAGTAACACGCCTGCCCATAACAGTACTGTCTCACGCAGCTATAAGATAAAAAAAAGTCTAAGTCTTAACCTAGCACTGCACTGCGCTCGTCAGCTACGTACATAAGATGACTTAATTTTTTTGGAAACATTTCCCTTCAAACCCCTAGACTATGATGTTTACGCATTACTGATTGGCGGTACAACTATGCTAGCAAAATTGTGATATCTCAGAAGGACTCTGCAATGAGTCGTACCACTAGATGCTAAATAAATTCGTTTATGAGTTTCAAAGACTCTAAATAACTTTCTCAATAGAATCTAGATGCTGCCATTTTTTAGAAATTCCACCCGTAAAAGCGCCTCACTAAAAGGCATCCATTTTGTGTACACTCACGTAATGTGTCAATGCCTGTCACAGTATCTTTATTAGCGGCAAAGTTCGCATCGAAGTGAGGGCTGACCGCGAGAGGGGCAAGCTTGGGCCAAGTCGGAAACATTAAGGCTCCATCAGCGGCCATATTTTCCGGAATTTCCACGAGGCCGGACCGGCCGGCGCCGACACGCCTTTGCACTCAGACACTGGCGTCGGATGAAGCTGAATGTGTACCCTCCGAGCCGATATTTTCACGCTTTTACAGTTTAAGACGTCGACCTGTCGAGAAAATGGGTACACGTGTGTCTTTACTATGCTGTCGCTTCGATGAGGATCGAACTTTTATCAAAAAGTTTAAAAATTGATGGGTGAATTGAGTAAAAGAGAGATTAGGTGAATTGAGAAGTCACCGATTTTGTTTTATATTTGTTATTTCATATATACCTACTCGTATAATGACGGATAATTATAAACCGATTATTGGCTATATCTCAGAACTAATCATTAAGTAAGTGAGGTATATAAAAGTAAATTTTATTTTTTGGTCGTATATAAAAAATCACAACACCGATTGAGATAAAATTTATAACGATGAACCACGGAAAAAACAACGTCTGAACTATGATATACGAAACAAAAAAAGACATCAAGATTGATTTACATTTGAAGGAGCTATCGCGTATAAAATAAATAACCGCCCGAATTAAAAACCTCTCCTTTTTTGAAGTCGGCTAAAAATCGTCATAGCTCGTCATAAAAACCGAATGTAAATACTAAAAATTAACCTTGTATAAACGCTGGAATGAAGAAATTGAGTGATGCGATCACCTAACATTAAATAATTGTATTTTCCATACATATTTGCCAGCGTTTACGCAACGTGAACCTGAAAGACCGTTTTTGTGCCAGTACCTCGGCTTTTAATTTAAAGTCCGTCGTTTGATTTTCCGAAGATAATAAGGCAGAATTGAACCTTAATAAAGTAAAGTTTCTATCACCCTATTACCTAATAATAATTTGTTTAAGTTTAATTCAGTAATAATTCAATGATAATACATTTCATACAATACATTTTTTAAATGACTTTATTGAGATATTCGATCCTCAAATCAAGCTTTAACGACAATTTGATGACATCATACTCTTAGTAATTTACTGCTTGCTACAACAGGCCATAAAAAAAAAGTTTATCCTTAGCCGTAAAAAATAAACATCTTGTCTTATCTCATAAGTTCGGGGTGGCTCTTTCAGAAATGACACCTTAGGGCGTCTTTGTCGCCCAACAAACGCCCCGTGAAATTGAAACAGACCGGTCGCTCCATATTCCAGAAAATTTCCGTCAAATTCCTTTTTGTTCTTTTTAATCCCGAAATCTCTTCAAAAGAATGGGCAAATAGACTCCAATCTCGATAAAATTTGTCATTGAGACATATTGCGTTAAAATTTTAGTGAACTTTAGAAAATAGGTACCGCTTTTCTTGCTTGCTAGCTTGGGTGCTTGGAATTAAAACTTTTTGTGTGGTTAACTTCAATACTAACAAATTGCATTTAATAATAACTTATGTACATAAAATTGCTTACTGAAATTTATTGTTCCATAAATAAATTAATAAATAAATATTAGTAGACAATTCACACACAGCACCATCTGGTGGCCAGATACTGAGATAATACTTTTATAGTTGTAAGTACATACTTATTATACATAGAAACACCCAGACACAGTACAAACATTTGAATTCATCACACAAATATTTGCACTGCATGGAGATCGAACCCACAGCTTCGCAGGCAGAGTTACTACCCATTGTCTCCAATACTGACGCGCCTGTATAGACTCTCTCTCGAAACTGGGCAAGTACCGAAGTCTTGGAAGCTTGCCAACGTGCAACCAGTACCCAAGAAAGGTAGTCGTGCTGACCCTGCCAACTACAGGCCAATCTCGGTCACGTCCATACTCTGCAAGACTATGGAACGTGTCTTAAACCACAGGCTCCTGGCGTACCTAGAATCGAACGATCTCCTCAGTGACCGGCAATACGGGTTTCGCCGAAACCGGTCCACCGGGGATATTCTAGCGTACGTCACTCACATCTGGAGTGAAGCTATCGAGAAGCACGGGGAAGCACTTGCAGTCTCCTGGATATCTCGAAGGCTTTCGACAGGGTTTGGCACGATGGCCTTTTAAGCAAGCTTTCAGCTTATGGTTTGTCTCCAGGTTTTATAACGTGGATATCGGACTTTTGAGGATCGATCCATACGAGTGGTCATTGATGGCTGCTCGTCGGATCAAATGGCTATTAATGCCGGAGTCCCTCAAGGGTCGGTGCTCTCTGCGACACTCTTTCTGCTACATATCAACGATCTGTTGAAGCCCGGTATCTTTGGGTACGCAGATGATAGCACCGTTGTAGAGAGCTACATATCGAGCGCGAGAGCCAATAGGCAACAAACTCAGGTACTGAGAGAGAGTTTGATCGAGCGTTTAAACTTGACTCTTGAGGCAGTCTCTAAATGGGGCGATGCCAACCTGGTCAGGTTTAACGAGGGAAAGACGCAGGCGTGTCTGTTCTCCGCAAAAAGGAGTCCTTTCCAACAGACTCCTACTTTTCGTGGTGTATCCGTGCCGGTATCCGACCATCTCGAGCTGTTGGGCGTTACTTTGTCATCGACTCTCAACTTTGGCTCGTATATCGAATCTAAGGCTAAATTAGCTGCCAAAAAACTAGGTGTCCTCTCAAGGGTGCGACGGTACTTGAAGTCTGAACAGTTGCTCACGATATACCAAGCACAGATTCGCTCCTGTATGGAGTACTGCTCGCACCTTTGGGATGGATCGGCTAAGTATCAGCTGGAAGCTCTGGAATCGATCGAGAGACGTGCCAAAAGGCTCATAGGCAATGACATTCTCGTGCGAAAAAGACTGCAAAGTCTAGAACATCGCCGGAAAATTGCCAGCTTATCGGTTTTTTATCGGATACACTTCGGAGAGTGTGCTACTGATTTGTACGATCTAATACCACCTTGCCCTTTTTTCTATCGGAATGCTCGTAGCTCGAAAAAGCGTCATCGTTTCATGGTTGATGTTCCAAAGACACGAACGAAGAGATTTGACTCTACTTTTGTGATAAGAACGTCTAGGCTGTGGAATACGTTGCCTGAGAGGGTTTTTCCCGATAGTTACAATCTTTGTGTCTTCAAATCGAGAGTGAATCGGTTTCTTCTAGGTAAACACGCTTCATCGTAGGCCGCATCATCGTTTAACATCAGGCGAGATGGTGGTCAAGTGTAAACCTATAAAAGTTAAAAAAAAAAAAAAATTAAGCCACAAGGCCAGCTATTGAATGTGTATTTGTTAAAATATTATTTAGCATATTATTTTAGCGTTTTACAGATTACGTTTTGATAGATTAAGCCATTGTAATACTATACACTACGCTAAGCCCTATGTGTGTTGAAATACTTTCACTTGCCTCAAAATAAAAATTTACCGAAAAGCAAGTTTCCTTATCATGATGTCCTTAATTTTTTTTACCGAAACATTACTTAACGTATTTTTAAACTTCCGCGAAATTTGCCACATTTTTCGGGACTAAAAGTATTTACTTATTTTATGTTCTATTTCAGACTAAAATCTGCCTACATTCCATATTGCAGCTAAATTCATTCAGTTTTTCTGACGTGTTTAATTAATAAACATCTACATCCATACTTTAAAATATATTGTTGAATTTAGTAGCACTATTATAATATCTAGAGATCTATTACTCAGTGTTATTTCTAAAAGTTTGCATATCAATTTAAAGCTAATTATAACTTTACACAAACTCCACAAGCGATAATAACCTCACAAACAAATAGCAAGGTCGCTGTGTAATGAATACGCGCGATCTATCAGAATTAAAAGACCCTTTCGCTGTCACCAGCATGATGGATGTGCGGAAATGAACATCTTTTTCTAGAGAGCGATATGAGCTGAATCGCACTGGGGCCTGTATTCTAAATAAGCAAAGTAGACAAAACTCATTTTAGTGCTTCTATAATAGCAAAATTTGTGAAGATGTGTATACCTAGACCTAGAGTATCTAGTACCTAGAGTAGAGTAACAGTGGAAAATCACTCCATACAAAACGCAGATGCGGCTCCAATTATATATCTTTTTTTTAATTTAAATTAGCTACTCCACAGACTCCGGTGTCTGTGAACTTTGTCATTACAATTGTCTTTTTTTACACATTTCTTGTATAAGGAGAAGAACAGGAAAATAGGTGGGAGTTGGGTACATTCAAAATCTAATTCTAGTGCTCGTCTGTAGAGCCAATCATTACCGGTTGGGATTCCGTTAGTAATCGACTCGACATTGAGTTTTTGCCTAATTGCCTTTTGCCATTTGCCTAAGCTGCCTCCTCCCGGCCCAGAGCCTCCACAACGGTCGCATTTCTGTCCCTGATGGCCATCTGTAGGTTGAAATCTTGGAGGGTCCATACATTGTTACACTTGCACGCATAATGCTGACCCGAAATTGACTTGTACGCATGACGATTTATTTAAAATATTGTCTCTGTTGTTTAACGTTCTAAAATAAAATCCTAGTGTAAGTAAAAAATAATTATAAGTAGTAGAAATTTACATTTAAAATCATTTATAGAAGTCTTAAGCGCTCTACACACGAGCCCTGAAATCAAAGGAAATGATACCACCATATGGACTGGTGATTTATGGTGCGATGTAGGGTCCTCCCCACTAGTTTTACGTAATTTCCTTTGATTTTAGGTTTTCGGTAAAACTCTCCTGGCAAAGCTAGATGCCAATGTCATAAAGATATTGAAGTCATGGTTCGGATTGGCACATCCGGCTGATCCCTCTACTCTTTTTAGGGATCACAATAGTTTTGGGCTGAAACTAAAGAAACCGTCTGAACTTTACAAACACCTAAGAGTTACAAAAACGCATGTTTTGGGAAAGTCGCAAGACGAATTAATTACATCTCTCCCAAAAGACAAAACTGCTTCAGACCTGGAATCTAGACTTCAATTCCATAAACAATTTATGGCAGGTGCACAAGTAAATACTGCTGGGTTGGGTGCGAGAAAAAAAAAAGGGAAAACCGAGACATGGTAAAAACCTTTCTACAACAAGACGAAAATGACGGTTACAAAGTGCACGCTATGAATTTAGAAATGCAAAGTGAGTGGTTAACCATAGGTGAGTTCTGTATCCCATTAGCTCTAAAATGGCGCACCTTGATCTATGACTGGTCCCCTGCCTTATTAAAATTTTATCTAAATGCATTCCAAATGACCCTCCCTGACCAGAGTAACTTGGTAAGGTGGGGAAAAGCCTCTGAAAAATGTTGCTATACTTGTGGAGAGGCGATATATACAGCAAGGCACATATTGGTGGGATGCAAGGTGCTCCTTAATGGGGTCATTACTCACGGCGTCATGACAGAGTACTTGAAATCATACGTGAAGCCATGAGCCTTTCAGTAGCTAGAGCCCAAAAAGGATTGACGACAAACAACAGACAAATTAACTTTGTAAAAGAAGGCTCAACTTCAAACTCCAGGAACAAGCCTTACTCAATCCTGGGTACAGCACCTGATTGGACTATTTTAATGGACACGTATGAAAAGCACTACAAAATCCCAGAGGATGTGGGTGTTTCGTCATCCAGACCGGACATTTTCCTTTTTCTAGAGCTACGAAACGCATAGTCCTTGTATAACTTACCGTACCGTGGGAAACTAATATACCTAAAGACCACGCGATGAAACAAAATAAGTATTACGACCTCCTAAACGAATTAACAAAAAACGGCTATGTAGTTAGTTTATACGCTGTAGAAGTGGGAGCGAGAGGTATACCAGCAAAATCTCTCTATAACCTACTGAAAGACCTTGGCTTATCCAGAAGTGCAGTAAGTTCTATACTAGAACGTGTATCTAAAGCTGCACTAGTAGGCTCATATCAGATTTGGCTGGGCAGGAAGAGAAAAACGAGTGGTGAAGGTGAGTGTTGATGTACGTCAGAAAGGGGCCCCTTAAACCTACGCCCGAGTCACAAGTCTCGGGAACTACTCGACTTTTTCTCTCTCTGCCACACGATGGACCCGGCACCCGCACGGTGAATCCATGGAATGCTAAGAAAATCGTCTCTCGTGTGTGGAGCGTTTTATTGTACCCTATGTGTCGTTATGACAAAATCGCTAAGATGTTGAATACATTTTCGCACCAACTTATAGGTAAATACATTTATTAAAAAAAATGTTACGGTATACCGCAACATTTTCTGCAAACTACCCCTGATTGCAAGCCTAATTCTCACATAATAAAATATTACAATACAGGAAACAACACTTCAATAGTAACTGACATACAATAGTTTATATAACACACGCTTATGTGATTTGTACGGATTTTTATCGTATATACACGTATATATGATAAAAATTCCAGAATATACAGTTCAAAAGTAAAAAAATATGTACTTACTTTAA
Organism: Ectropis grisescens; assembly: GCA_017562165.1. Classification (NCBI taxonomy): domain Eukaryota; kingdom Metazoa; phylum Arthropoda; class Insecta; order Lepidoptera; family Geometridae; genus Ectropis; species Ectropis grisescens. The sequence continues at coordinate 15,414,391 of CM029779.1, forward strand.
TAAATGTTCATTTTTTTGATACATATTAGACCAATCAATGAAAAATTTACACAAGTTCAAATTTGAACAACAAGTTCAATAACTCGAGTTTGCTTTTACAGAATAGAGGTTTAGTAGAGGACATCGTTACACTTTTACATAACGCCGACGCAAGATGTCTATTTTCTAAAATGATTTAGATTGCGATTGATAACATGGTTTTCTGTATAGTGAGTGTTTTTTTGGATAGAGTGTTTTTGTTTTTAAGCTATTGCATAGCTTTTATCGCGGGCCTGGGGACCGAATTGTAGTGATTGTGCATCTCTTTCTTATGTTCACAAGAAAGAGGGATGGAAGACCGTAACGCCGTCCTCCCCACTCGGTCATTCGACTTTGAATCTTATTTGTATTAGCTTTACAGACTAAATGCTCTTAGCAGTGTTGCCAACTTAACGGATTTCCCGTGATGTTTTTTATGGTAAACAAATGTCACTCTTCAAAATAAAAGCAATTCCGAAAAATTGTTAACATCCCTATTGCTTATGTTGATAAAAATGCATGCAACATGCAATAGCTTTACCGCGGCAGTCTCCGAGTGCCACACTTCTTTTTTTTACGTACGCAGGTTCCTTCGTATACATCGTTGCGTGCTATTTGGCGAGAAAATGAAACTATTATAGCATTCTTTAGATATGTTATAAACAAAATAAATATGCGTTTTTTATTTTATCTGGGCAGAACCTTTATTAACAAAACTAAAATACAATGACATGAAATATGCGTTTGACTTGTATATTTATTATCGACTTAATAAAATCATTGGACCATGCGATGTTTTCCTTCACCGCTAAAGCCAAGTGAGTATCTACACTTTTAAAACCGAAAAATTACATTACAGTATAGAGTGACGAGACGAGCAGGACACGTGCTTGATGGTAAGCAACATGCTTGCTTATAACAACACAGTGACACGCGGCTATTACACAGCACGGCGCTCGTCACCCAGAGATTTTAACGTGTTTTATCTCATAGCCCAGTAATTTCTCTGGAAACATTTCCCTTCAAATCGGAACACAGTAATGTTTGCACACTACTGCTTGAAGGCAGAATAACTGGCAAAGATGTGGTGCTTTCCCAGGCGGACTCTGCAAAGAGCCCCACCGCTACAAAAACATGTTATGCAATAAAATGTATCAGATGCCGAATTCTCAATATGATTTACATTATTTTTTGGAGGAGTTTATCCAATCATGTCATATCATCTGTCTGACTTTAACAGATTTTTATATTGTGCTACGGATTTTACAAAAATACAAATAAACCAGCCAAGTAGAACCAACAAACAATAAAAGAAGGTTTTTCTTGCGGTTTAGCCGCCACACACTCGTACTCTTCGAATAATTTATTACGAAAAGGATTTTAAAAACACGTATCTCCGAACCCTCGGATAAAGCCGTTTTAAGAGTATGTGGGAATTTCTTCAGGTGATTGTAAGAAAAATATATATCATCCTCCGAGCGGGTGTAAGTAAGGATTCTCTTAAAATAATATTAGGAAGGAGCTTTGGCACGCGATTTACGAAGCGCGATAATTCTATCATTCATACAAATCCCAGCTCTATGGAGGTGTGTGTCTACACTAGTATTATTAATTATAGGATATTTATTGTGGTTATATGGTGGAGCAAGTCCTTGATATTTCACTATAGTCTCACGCAGCATATTCTTCAAGTGTGCAAATATTACTGTGTTCCGGTTTGAAGGGAAATGTTTCCAGAGAAATTGCTGGACTGCTGGCTGGACTGGAATAAAACACCTTATATCTCCAGGTGACAAGTGCAGTGCGTTGCTTGGTGCGTGTTCCAATAGCTGCGTGTCACTGTACTGTTATGAGCAGGTTTGTTGCTTACCATCAAGCATATGTCACGTCTCGTCTTGTCACTCTATATTATAAAAAAACCTTAGAAGTAGTCCCGTATAATATTTGCAAACAACGATAATATTTTTTTTCATCCTACCAGCTCGGAAAGAGTACTTTTGCTCCTCGATATCAGGGCGCAAAAGTCGTTTTTACCCTCTAGAGGTTAAAGTAAATTTGAATTTAGAACATCGTGTGTACTGAGGTTTTGAATTCAAAACATAATTCAACCTATTTATTTCTACCTCCTTGGTGCCGAATGCATCATAATTTTTTTTAATATGTTAAAAACTCAGACTCGGAACCTCCTTGGTATACTTACTTTTTTTTTAATTTGCTTAGCGCGAAAACATTTAAAAAATTGTATTAGACTGCAGGCCCGTGAACAAAATGTATGGGTCAAATGAGCCAGCATGAGACCTATGTAGGATGATAGATGGGTATAAAATAATAAGATTCAGCACTATGCCGTCACTTGTAAGCTGTCCAACTGAATGTAGATGAGCATTCAAAAGCGCAAGTAGAGTGGTAAATTTTGGTCATTTGTTTTTGTACGGCATTCTTACCATCAAATAGATCCATGGAAAATAATGAGAAAACGCGTAGTGCCGTACAAAAAATAGTGGTCCACCAAATCGGAAACATGTTTGATATTTCGGAAATTTTCAGGGAAAATTTGGTCATTTGATACTGTACGGCATGGGTTCCATACAGTTGCACTAGTTCGTCTAACCCATTATTCCGCAACGCCGTACAAAAATAATGCGACAAGAGGAAAATATCGAGGATCAATCTCTCTTTTCAGTGATCCAAGGAGGTGATTTGATACAGTACGGCATCGGTTCCATAACATTTTGTAGCAGTCAAACGTACAGTTAAAAATAATGCCGTACAAAAATGACTGTTCATTTAAATGTTTATCGATAATTACCTTAATTTCAACGTATACTTTATTTATAAAGGTGGTAGGTCATTTGATACTGTACGCCACCTTATTTTTCTAAATTACCTTGCTAAAACTATTGTTGTATAGTAATGCCGTACAAAAAAACGTGTTCTAAAAGAAATACAGAGGAATACAAAACATGCAAATTTTCATTTATTTCAATAATCTTAGATTAATGAAATATAGCAATTTTTTACATATTATCGTTGCTTTAAATAGTATCCAGGTAAATAAATTAGGAAAAAATAATGCCGTACATTTTAACCCTTAATCGAACAAAATGTGCATCACTTAGTTAGAAACTCGGAAACTCGGAAACTATGTACTTCAGGGCAAAAATTATGGAGATCATTATTGTCGAAAATAGTATTTTACACTTTTTGTTGTCAAAAAACCTTTTTGTGAAACGTACCGTTTACGATTTACGTCTCATTTAATGAAACAGTTTTTCTATCGCGGCCGATAGCTTTTGAAATATTAGGTAAATCAATAGAACGCATCTATTCATTTTTAAAGATCAGTTTATTTTCTATAACTTTTACCTTCACTTTTTTTTAAGTCCGTACGTTTGATTTATAAGACGTTTAAATTCTGTTATTCTGCCAGAAATAACAAAAATTTAAGAATTGTATTAAAATAAACAATTGTTTTGTTTGTGGTGGGTTATTAGATGATGAAAACTCTGTATTTGTGAGACAAAACAACGATAACTTGTTAGACACGCCTGTCGTGTCCTCCGCAACGAACCGGTTAATAAAATAAAATATAGGAATTTTCAACATATTATCGTTGCTTTAAATAGTATTCAGATGAATAAATAATGCTTTACATTTTAACCCTCAATTAAACAAAATATGTACACCTAGTTAGGAACTATAGGCCCGTGTACGAAATTGATGGGTTAAACCACTAACAGACCTATGTAGGTCAAAGATAAAAGGGTACCTGTAAAATAATAAGATTCAGCACTATGCCGTCACTTGTTACCTGCCCAACTAAGTGCAGGTGAAGAGAGAGTGTTGCTACCCTTTATCTTTTCTTCTTGTCGTACGACTTTTGTACGGCGTTGCGGAATAAAGGATTAGAAAAGGTATTTAAACTGTATGAAACCGATGCCATACATTATCAAATGAACGAATTTACCTTGAAAAGAGTCTGATAAAAAAACCAACTGGAAAAATAATTAAAATTTAAAAAAATTACAATTTCAATACATTTTCTAATCAATTATTTCGCAATGCCGTACAAAAATCATACAATATGGGGAAAAGTTCGAGGGTTGCAACATCCTCTCTTCACCTGCACTCAGTTGGACAGCTAACAACTAACGGCATAGTGCTGAATATTATTATTTTATATATACCCTTTTATCATAAATGTGAGGTTAAAATAACAACGCTGTACGGGGAAGGATTTCACCTTATAAGCGGAGGATTAATCTGAATCAACCACTGAGTCGTCATTGGAATCAACGTCTTCATCGATGTCAGAATTATCTTGTCTATCATCTTCTGAAATATGAAATTTTTTATCAAAATAACATCTGACGTGCAAATTTAAAACATCCACGGGTATTTTTTTACCTTTACCGTCCTCAGCTTCTTCTCCTAATTCTTCATCCGCTTCAGTTACCTCCCAGACTTGTTTAGGGCATTTTTCTCCATGGAACCAGTCAAAAGCATACCGACCGTCACTCAAAATCCATCCATAGCTAGTTGGTAATAAAGTTGACGGAATTTTGGCGTAGGAGTTACACCAAATTTGTGCAATGTACGTTGTTCTTTTGATATGTTGCTTTAACTCCTGGAAACAAGGAGGAAACGACGTTGCTTCCAACTTCATGGTAGATTTCATAAAAGCCTCGTTGGTGTTTTTCGGCGTATAAATCCTATCAAACATAACACATCTGGCTTCGTTGACGGTTTTTCTTGCTTTTACGTTATACAAATGGCACACATATTCTTGGAGAACATTGTAAGTTTGCTCCATGACTACTGGATCTGCTACAATCGTATCTTGTCCCATTGCTATGAAAGCGTCTTGAAATTTTACAGAGTTCTCCAAAATTTTCAAGGGTCTACTTTTGCCCTTCCTATAAAACGCAGGATTAAAATCGCATCCCGTAAAAGCATGGAATGCAGCCAACGAAGAACACAACTTTTTGCCCAAGTCGTTGTAAAGAGCACAAATGTCAATATTTTTCACATTGTTACCCGTTCCGAGTTGCATCCATATTTTACGATCCACATTGAATTGATCGTCGCCTACATTTATTAGGATTTGTTTCATGTTTGTCAATAATATTATAAGAATATCTGTATCAGAACATTTGATCAAAATTTTAGTATTTGACTCAGCTGCGCAAACATGATATACTATTTTTGTATCAGCTTCTTCGTGAGCGCTACAAGTGTACTTTTCTGACACTTTTCTCACTACAGACTCTGCTGATCTTTTGTAAGAATGACATATCTGATAGTTTAGAAATACTTTCTGTGTAGGTTTGATTAACGAAGCTTTGCCTTGAGTTGACCAATCATTGATGAGAAACTGAACAAATGCTTGTTTAAATTTTATGTTCTTCAACTCAGCGATGAAATTCACCGGACGTTTTGTTTGAGGTCCTTCTATAACGAAATCATCATTTCGTAAGTTTTCACGAATGGAATGTTCGTAATCTTTTATACTTGGCTCTGGGTAAGTATCAAAGATCACGTGGACTTCTCTAGCCACGTGATTTGTGAGATTACGAAGCAAATTATGACTGATAGCACCAAAGGTAATAGGAATATCTCGGAGAGTATAGAGATAAAAAAATCCATCAATAATCACGATATCCAATTCTTTAGGAATAATTTCAACAATTTTTTCTCTATCTATCAAAGGTTTTACCAGTTTTGATTTATCTGTTTTGTTGATGGTTCCATCCATATGACATAACGATAGTGGAATAGGGGTTAGAGGATACTCCAGAACCTTTTCGATCTCTACATTTTGTTGTAGGGATATACCTAATAATCGGCCAAATAAATCTCTGTGTAGTTTAACTTCTTCCATTTTTCCATCTTGACGTTTCAATATTTTCTTGGATTTGAAAGTATGAATAACGTTTCTCTGGATAGGTTGTTGAAAACGACGTGGGTTTGATGCACATTGTTCTAAAAATGTTTTCCTCTGCTTTTCTCCGATTTCTACGACATTAATTAGAAATTCATGGACCTCATGAGTTGCAGACTGCCCGTTACAAATATTGTATAACAAGTTATCTTTTAATGAAGTTGAAAATGGATTCAAACGATTGTTAATACTGTCTTGAAACTGTTGTATTTGTAGCTGACTTTTTTCTATTTTGTTTTTCCTTAAATCATTAGTAAATTCTTCTCGTTTTTTCATTAGCACTTCGGTAAGTACGTGAGAGATAATTTCCGTTCGTAGAGCATGGCTTTTGCTCCATCTTTGACGAGCAGATATTGAGTTTTTCATACATGTTATGCCAGTTGATCGTTTAGCAGCATCAGCGTTGATCGTACTTTCAACAGTAAAGTCTACTTCTCGCTTCGAAAAAGGCTTATTAGTTCTTTTTATCCCAACTACCAGATTCAATCCAGGATGCGATTTTTCCACATTTTCTAAGTTGCTATGGTACAAAGTGAGGTATCTAGCATAATTTTGATGATTGAAGACAAAGAAAAGGTTGCCAATGAGTGGCAGAGTATATTTGTACAAATCGATATCACCCGTTCGAATACTTCGGTCGAAAAGAAAGTAGTTGTTAATCATTTCAACATAAGTAAGATAAAATTTCGGTGTACATCCATGATCACCATTCAAGGTTTTTTTACGGAAGTCTTCATATTTATGTAACATGTCTAGAAAGTGATCATTATCTACTGTAGGATATGTAACAACTTTTTCAGTACTGTCTTCACCTTTTCTATTTTGAAAAACTTTCAAGAAGTCTAGACATTCATCCATTACTACTACATTTTCTTTTTCGATGAAAAATTTGTAATGCATTATTTCAATAGCAACAGACATAAGGGGATGTAATCGTTTACATCTGTTAAAGTGCTTCCCTGTAAGAAATGAGTTTACAGAACCACTCGCCAATAAGCCTGAATCAATTAAAATTTCCGATAAACCACAGTTTTCAATGTATTTACCAATTGCTTTGAACTGTGCCGTTGCTATGTGGAAAGGTCCCAGGTGAACGAAAATGCGTTTCAATGTAGAGTCTTCATTGATTCTCAACTCAGAATTTTGTATTTTCAACGATTTACTAGCCATAGCCAAATCATAATGTACCTGCACGTACTGTTGTCCGCATTCTTCAGCACCTTTGATACTCTGCATCATAGTTTCATGTACCACGCAATCTTTGGTAGGTGATTCATTGATAGGGGTTAAATAGAATACATCTTGAGTAATACTTTTGTCATTGGCAATTAAAGCGTTAAATCCCACCCACATTGGTGTAGGTATATTCAAAGCATGACTTATCATCCATACTCTGTCTAACGTTTTCGCTTCTTCTAAATTAGTAGGTACGTTATCCTTTACCGGCAATTGAAGAGTGCTCTCAAACATTGGAGTTTCTGTTAGCGGCGGTATAACGAGAGTATCGGCTTCATAGTGTCTACGGAATCGTTTCCTACGAGGCTCGTTACTTTCAAAACCATTGTTACTTTCCTCAGAAGATATGTCAACTTGCGGAGCATGATCTTGGAATGAAATTCCAACCGTATCGTGCATAGTGTCTTTACCGTCACATGTTTCCACGTAACGATCAAAATTATCGAAAGCAAAACCACTATTGAGTGATGGTTGTAATACCATACCAGCAGGGCACACTTTATTTGTTTCAGAGATATTATAGGTTGCTTCTGTCTCCAATTCTAATACCTTCGAGTACGAAATGCAATGCTCTACTCCACTCCACTCTACTTGCGCTTTTGAATGCTCATCTACATTCAGTTGGACAGCTTACAAGTTACGGCATAGTGCTGAATCTTATTATTTTATACCCATCTATCATCCTACATAGGTCTCATGCTGGCTCATTTGACCCATAAATTTTGTTCACGGGCCTGCAGTCTATATTTAGTAATTTCCTCGCTGAGGTGGAATGAAAAGTTACGTGTTGCACTCGAGTGCAAAGATTTGTCTCCTTGTGCTCTTTTGATTCCCTTGCTACGCTCAGGATTCTAATTTTGAATCACTCGCTGCGCTCGTGATTCTATTTTAGAATCCTTCGCTTGCTCGGTCATCAAAATTGAGCACGCGGTTAAAAATCAACTTTGCACTCTTGTATAACAAATAACTATTATTTACTGCAAAACTTTGCTCTTTCATCGGGATACTGCCTATGTTTAGATGGTTTTACAAAAATTATGAAATACTAGTGACCCGCCCCGACGTCGCACGGGTGCAATTTAAATCAAATACACCCTGAATTAAAGATATTAGGTTATGGTATGTATGTAGGTATTTTAGTATTAAAATTAACGTGGTGGTTACACATATTTAATTGGATAACGGGACACTCACGTATATACGGTCGGTCAATCCGACTCGAGTTTCGGCCGCGTCCGGCGGCCTTTTTCAAGGCGAGTGCACACGCGCGGTGGCTGCCCGTTTGGCACACAGTGCGAAAGTATGTAGTATGTAGGTAGGTAACCAAGTATGTAGGTATGTTTTGGAGAAAATTATCTTAATCTAACGGGTCCATAAATAGACATAATAAATGGCGTCATAAATAGTCAATAACAGAACATGTTCAACTTAAGAAGTTTGCCCATTCCTGTGGAATGGATTGTGAAACCAATAGATTTTACTAATCAATTTTTAAATACTTGCAGTACCCCGCGGTTTAGCCACGTAATTCCTCTCTCCCTTTATTTTTTCAGGGTAAAACTGAGAGGCAACTATTTTTCTAATTTTGACCGATCTGTACTTTGACACTTTCACATTCATAATACCTATTAGTTGTATTTTCAAGACACCTCATGATAAGAAGTACACAATTTATGTTTAATAAGCACATTCATCATGATTTAACAATATAGTATTAGAGTCCACATATTAGTGCTACGTATTAGATAGAGTATAATGTATAATGTGAATATTAAAGAAACTACCTATTATTTTCAGTCCAACGAATAGTACTGTACCTTACTAATCAACTGCAATAACATATTATTATAACACCATCCTGGATCTGCATAAACTCAACAAACAACAATAATTGAGTTATTCTATCGCCAAGTACCTTTGCCAGTTATTCTACCGCCAAGCAGTAATGTGCAAACATTACTGTGTTCCGGTTTGAAGGACAATGTTTCCAGAGAAATTACAGGGCTTAGAGATATAACATCTTAGACCTCTGGGTGACAAGCGCAGTGCAGTACAAGGATGATTTGGACTCTTCATGGTCCAATAGCTGCGTGTCACTGTGTTGTTATGTGGCAGGCATGATGCTTGCCATCAGGCACATGTCTTACTCGTCTGGTCACTCTTTATTTAAAAAAAAAACAATCATTTTTAATTTTGTTGCTCTACGTCGTTATCGAGCGATATCACAGAACAGATATTGTTCTGTGAGCGATAGCATACCAGGCAATATATCTCGATCATGTAATCGAAAGCGAAACAAGATATTTGCCCGTCTCTCATCTTTCCTCCGTCCAATCGGTCGTATTCGAGTCCCATTGCAATCTCTATTGTATTTGCAGAAGGCTTCAGCGCTCATGTCGATTGCCCATCGGGTGGAACGCGAGCGAATGCCAGCCATTTGCCAGGAATGAATGGCTGCCGTTGATTATTTGCTAATCATGCTCCGACGATACGGGTATGTCTATGTATGTGTGTATCTAGCAATATACAAAACCTGCAGAATTTTTATTTCTTTGTTTCGCTATTATAATATTAGCTACGTCCTACGGTTTCGATCTCGATATTTTAATTTCATTTTCGTTATTAATGAAAACCCCTTTGTTTTCTGATAATTATCTATCTATGCGTCAAATTACAGCCAGATTCTTTCAGTAGTTCATCTGTGAAAAAGTAAAATATTTATATCCATCCATCCTGGCTCGCAATTTGTTGCAATTCGCAAAAAATCGCAATAGTAGGTAAGTGGGATTTGGTGTAGAAATTTATAAATAAAATATCTATCTGGAAAAACTTACTTATATATTAATTGGCTCGTATTTCATATTTCAGTAACGGAAATCAATAAGAATTGTCCTACTAAAAGCTGCTCAACATGCCTAAAGAAATTAATACTCAAATATGCTATAAGCGAGCAAAACCGTGAGGTATTGAATACCTGTATTGAATACCCTCGCCCTCATCGCTTCCATAACCACACTTGCTCTTTGCATAATTGTAAAAAAAGAAACGTTTGTATTGTCGCCGTCCTACGGGAATAAGCCCTGTCTGCGGCCGTTATTACGTCCACGTCGCAGAGTGGAAACGTTAGATTAATTAGCTGGGAGCGAGATGAAGTTTTAATTTTTATAATACTCGTCCCGTATCCCCAAAGGTGAGTGGCGGGTAAACATGGCGGTGCATTTTTCAATCTAGAACCGTCGGATTCGGAAACCGAAACGTATCGGATGTTTGGTTATCGGATGGACACACCGCGTGTAATCGAATGCGCTATAGATACGTAGTTATGTGTGTTGCACCAAATAACGTGTAACCACAATAGTTTGAAGTTAGGTTTCACTTCTATTTTTGAAAATATTAGTTCGCGTGACGGACACGCTTAAAATAGCAGTATATTGTGTAGCTGTACAGGGGACGATTATATAAGTTCAAAAATTTTAATTGCTATCGGCAAGTAAAATAAGATATTACAAAATATTTTAAAAGCTGACCCATTCAAACTGGCCTCTTCGAGAGGCATATAATATGTCTGGCAAAAATATTTGTACTAATATGAATTTATACAATGATAAAAAGTATATTGTGAAATACTAGTGCTGTCGAAGACTAAAAACTCTAAGCTCTAGCGTTACGTTCCGTTCCGTTTACTTACTACAGTATTTAAAAAGATTCTCGCAAACACATACCTACTTCTTAATGACTCGAAACTTTATTTTTGGACTGTCAAATAAACACTAAAACTTTGTTAAGATTGTGTTCAAATGTACAAAACTACCTCGCTACGATAATCTTAAATATGGGTGCGGCTAGTAATCAGAGATGCAGCAAACAAATGGAGGTAGTTAGGCGCTCGCCGCAGAGGGCAGTATCCGCGATTTATGAACCACCGACGGGGAGGGCAGCTACTGAGCGTAGGTGCTGTCTTGTTACCCGTACAGGTAAGTAATTTTCTGTTACTGCTTTACTACAAGCATCATCTATTTTATGTTCCTATTGTTGAAATTTGCGGCACACGGACCACAAAGAGAAAATCAAGAGTATAGGATTTCTTGACTGCTAGATTTAGTAGGGTTTTCTCATATGAATAGAGTCAAAAATAAAGTTCACTTCGACTGTGCTGGTGTTAGATGTCACATATTATCCTCGAAACATTTGGTTTTTTCATGAATGGAATTTTCATGTTTTAAAAATGACAGAAATAGGAAAGACAAAACAAGGTAGGGCAAGAGGAGGCGAAGCAAGCAAAATATATATTTTTTTTAATTATAAGCCACAAAGTTTACACAAGAATTTCAAGAAATTATGAGCCAGACATTTTAATTGGTACATTTGGCAGAGAGAACTCAAGCACGGGGTATCAGTGGATGGTATGAGTAGATGTGATGACTACTGCATGTTACACTGCTTACTTGACGTGGAAACAGTAATTCGAAACTAATCTTAAATTTTGTTGTTTTAAAATCGATAAATCATGATTGTCATGAAATGCTTTAGCATAGCGTTCTAAGCCATAGCCATTAATGAATTTAAAAAACTAGTTTCCTTCTTTACTTCCCGTTAAAAAGACTAGTACCCTATTAAAGGAAATAAAATAGCATTCAAATTATCACTGTACTGGGATAGCTTTACTAGTTGCTGTGGTGAATGGGCGCTATAACCTTTCAGATTGGCGCGTGCAAATAGAAAGCGGCCCGCATTGACTTAGCTCTCAACTGCGCGTGTTTTGGATGCGAACCTCACTTTCATGCAGTTTGTCGCCACGCTTGTATTCTACTATTGCAATATTTAGACCCAAAATATAGTCAGAAACTATGGTTTTCATAAAAAATGGCCAGTTCTGATGTTTGACTTTGCCAATAAATTATTGAATGCATCAAAAAAAGTATGCAGATGAGTATTTAGGTATTATTCATATCTGCATATTCATATTCTAAAGCTGATTTTAACCGAGAAAAAAACATGGTGAGGAAACCAGCCTGTTCCAAAACAGAGATCTTACGAAGATGTGAAATTGAACGTTCTCGCCTCTAACGTCTCACCATGAAGATTATAGATTTAATGCAACTGAACACAAAGTTGAAATTTATCCGTATTTGTGATATTAACTGAGTTGGAGGTGAATTTGTGTTGTATCGTACTATGCTTCAACTTTTATAAAATCAACAAACAGCGTCGCTACTCAGAAATGCTCCAGCTATCTCGATCTATTGACGGCACATTAATATTTATTTCGTGTTTCGTCACGAAGATATTGATACGAAATTCAATTTGGCCAATGAGCGCCAGCGTTCTTTATCTATGCACAGAAGGTCCTTTATTTGATGGCCCCGCTGGGACAAGCCTGTCCCAGAGTACTGTTGCTAACAAAATGTTTGAAACATATGGATACGACTTTTATTTATGACTAATGATTTATTTTTCTTTGATATAATTTTATCAATAAAAATATCGAGTTTATAAAAGTTTGTGTTTGTTTTACTACAAAATAGTTTTACCAATTTAAAGAAAAATGGGGGTAAGTTTCTATCAAATGGTAGGCATAAAACAGATCTTAAAATATTTTTGACGTTATTCCACTCTATTTTTGTTATAGTGATTTTATTATTTTGCTAGATAGCACCATGATAAATCAATTTTGATTGTTATATTTTTGTTTGGTAAAGTATAGTTTGGAAATAGTTCTATGTATATTTTTTTGAAATCGTTGAAGTAGTTTTTGAAATTTCAAAAAAGTACCTGAAATTTACGTACCTTTGTGTCTGGATCACGTTATCTTAGATTTCATATATGCATGTAAATTACTAAGTTTCTAAATTACGGCTGGTCTAGTCGGGAGAACGGCGCCTGCCGATCCGGAGACCCCGGGTTCAAACCCCACACGCACCACTGTCTTTTCGAAGTCATGTGCGTAATGCCGCTAACTTAAAACGGTGAAGGAAAACATCGTAAAACCGACATGCACCTAGAATCTTTCGAAGTCATGTGTCATCCACCAACACGCACTGGGTCAGCGTGGTGGATTATGGCCTGAACTCTATCTTTGCGAGAGAAGACCCCGAGTCCGAGTGGGAACAATTAGTGGGCTGTGGATGATGTAAATTACTAGCTTAACCCTACGCGCGTTGCTACGCCACCTGTCTAAAATTGGTCGTACCAACTTAGATTTAGAACAAATTTGGTTAACTAAGGTTATACAAATTTAGACACATACTGTTACGGACTTCGGAGTACTAAATCATTAATGTCCCAATTAACATTATTTATTCTCGTATTTATGATGTTTTTCTTCGTACTATATTGAAACGGCGCTACCAATTTGTACTACATATTTAAATATTTGGCTAGTAAAAGAAATAGGCCGTGCAGTATTTTACAATTTTCTGCCAGCAATTTTTACTTTTAACCTCCCACCAAAAAGTGGGGTGTTACAAGTTTCACGTCGATCTCTCTCTCTCTCTCTCCCTGTTGTGTGTGTGTCTGTCTGTCTCTGGAACCAAGCAAGCAAAATATTAGAAACCTAGTTATTTTATTTTTTGCTTGTTAAATGTTTCGTTAAAATATTAATTTAACGGTTACATAACTAAATGATTCAATAACATTCGCCTAACGTAAATCATCTTATACCTTCAATAAACAACCACAGAACTTAGCCTTATACTTAATACATCTAATACGTCTATATAGGTACAGTGGAAAATTTAACCATTCAACAGCCAATCAAATATTGACCCTCGAAACGTATCCCTCCAAAGCCAACTTTGAATATTCATCACATTTAGATAGCGAGGCCGATAGACCCCACATCAGAAAAACATCAAAAATGCATCAAGCGGAAATACAATGTAAAGAGTAATATTGCGTCTCACGCGCTATGAGGCTCGATAGCTTAGCTTCGTGTTAGCTGCGCTGAACAACAAGATTACCAAAAGTTCACTTATTTAGTTTTACTTTGCGCTTGATTTTTTCACCTACTGTAAAAGAAACCTTACACAGAAGGATCTTGTTAAAAACCTAGATAGAAGTTCTATCATCTCATGAAGTTCTTCTTATAGCTACTTAAAAGTTTAGTTTACCTGTACTTATTTTACTGGGATTTTTACCCGACTGAAAGAAGGGTTATGTTTTTGCGCGCGTATCTTGTATGTTTGTAAATTTTTTTATTCCCACGTATCTTAAGAGTGTGTGTTTATGTAGATTGTGTGTAATATAGATTTGAAGACACTCAGTCGTCCTCATCGGGAAACATAAAATCGGGAAGAGTATTCCACAATCGTGCAGTGAGGATGATAAAAGTTGATTCTATGTATTTGATACTGACATTGAGAATATCTATCATGTACCGATGATTTGACTCAAGCGAGTCAAGTCTTCATAGCCGTATGATAGTAAAAAAAGAGCGGGCGGAATTAAGTTGTATAAGTGTCCACATTCTCCGAAACATATCCGCTAGAAAAGCGATAAACTAACAAACCTAAGTCGATGCTCGAGACTTTGAATTCAGGAAACTATAATAGGTTTGCTCTTGACCGCCTGATATTAAGCGACAATGCGGTCTACAACGGAGCGTGTTTAACAAAAAAATTATTCAGATGAAAAAGTCCTGACAGCAAATCAAACAACTCCAAAATAGCTACGAGTTACCGTGCTGTTACGAGGCAAGCATGCCGCTTAGAATCAGGCACATGTCCTGCTCGTCTCGTAAATCTATACTCATAAGAAAAATAACAAAGATATGGAAATTATTATCAGATAACGGGAACTATTATCCTTCTATAAACAAGACACTTTTATAAAGTAAAAAAAAATTATTGCGTTAATTTGAAATCACGACTGTTTCACCACTAATGTCACAAATTTGAAATTAATAACAGTGAATGAGGGCAGACACATTTCTAAAGACCCTTTACGACGTGACTACGACCGTTCAAAAGTTAGGAAAATTTTAGGGTTGGGTAACACTTCTTTCTCTTTCTACAAAACCTACTGAAGTACGCAGAAAACCAACTAAAATTATAAATGTGAAATTTGAACTAATTTTTTTTTTTTTTTAAAGGAAGAATTTGAGGAATTTCGTGAAACGTAGATAACAACATTTTAATAGTCTAAATTAGCACATAGGCTATACCGAAGAATAACAAAATTCTTCATTAATTCCCTAGCAAGATTTTTTAGGGTCCTTGCGTAAATAAAATTCATAATAAATGTGTATATATTTTTGTTTCTACCATTTTTTCGTTTTTAAAACAATCTTTCCATAATAATTTCCACCACAATAAAACTCCCGGTAGTGTTCTACACTGTCTACACGACGTATGTCTTATAACCTATAACGTACAGTAACACTAAAAATCACAATAATTGGATTAGAACCATATTCAAAATAGCTTGTAATTAAAGAATATATACAACGAATACTTGAGTATTTATTACGTGTTTTATTTAGTTTTTGAAGTAAGTTCAATCATTCACAAAACATTATTATCGCTACCTCTATAGTAAGAGGCTCTAATGATAACAAATCACAAAAAAAACTTATTTCTTTTCAAATTTCGAACAAAACCGCATTCAAAATGAGAACACATGAAACATACATATTCTTAAACAACAACCCAAATTCTTATTTTTAATCATACAGCATCTTTTCTTCGGATCCGTATTCTTGTTTTCGATATTGTTTCGCGGGCGGGTATACACTGCAATATCTCCCAGTTCCGTCCGCCGAGCACTGCACGTGTGTTCAATGATTATTGTGCTTATGCGAATTTACATAAGCACAATACTGTATGGAAACCAATATGCGGTTGAAAAAGTTTGCTGCAAGTGGGTTGCGAGAGATATAAACGAGAATGTTCTTTTGTTAGTCTTGTGGTATTATTGTGTTGGAGAATTTAGGTACAGCGACGATTATTGAACCTCGTTACTTGTTCTGAGATGACATTTAAATACCTATTAGGTAAGAGTTTTGTGATGTAAAATCTTCAGGTTATGGTTTTTTACATATTTATTAATTAATACTAATATTATAATTTATATACTTTACAAAAATATTAACATTAACAATCTACAAACGACAGTTTTAACAATTATGCACAATATTCATTCATAGTTAGATTTGCAGTATTGTATTGGAGTTTCCTGCGAGTCCCACACTAAGCAGAGCCTGTGTCTTGGGCGTCCTGTCCGCAATTTCTCGTATCTATTTGATTAGTATTTCCTGTTAAAGAAACGCATGCGGATGGACCGCGATATTGTTTTTTAGGGTTCCGTAGCAAGATACGGGACCCTTATAGATTCGTCATGTCTGTCTGTCCGTCCGTCCGTCCGTCAAAAACAAAAAAAATTAGGGTTGTCCCATACTGAAACTCAAAAACTTTTTTTTGGTCAAAACCATACGTGTGGGGCCTCTATGGATAGGCCATTAAAAATGATATTGATGTTTATTTTTGTCATTCTCTTATTTTAGAAGTAACAGGGGGGTGGGGACACTTTTTACCACTTTGGATGAATCCCTCGCGTAAACTATTCAGTTTAGAAAAAAAATATGTTAGAAACCTCGATATCATTTTTGATGACCTATCCATATATACCACACACGTATAGTGTTTATGAAAAAAAATTGAGTTTCGGTTCTATGTATGGGACTACCCTAAATATTTTTTCTATTTTTTGTATCAAAATATTAATGCGGTTTACAGATTACATGTACTTACCAAGATTCAATAGTATATATAGCTTTTATAGTTTCGGAGAAAAGTGGCTGTGACATACGAACTGACAAACAGACAGACAAATGACGAATCTATAAGGGTCCCGTATTTTGCCATTTGGCTACGGAACCCTAAAAGCGAAGACGTCTACGCGAACGAAAAGAGTTCTACCACTGCTAAAAAACGAAACCGTTTACGCGAGCGAAGTAGCTTACAATAATAACAGTCCAGTACTGAAAACGTTACGTATCTTCCCGCTTGTAAATCAGTGGCTCAAGCAGGTATTTGTGACCTCGTACACAATGCGGCGAAGGGATGATAAACTAATATTAACAGGCTCGTATCACAAACCGCAAGATCATGAAAATTTACCCCAGATCCCTCTCTGGCTTGGATAACTTCCATGTTTGCCCTGTGTACATTATTTATAACGTTAGCTACGTTGTTTACATTGGTTGCCTTTTGGCAAACTATCCGCCCTGCCACAGCTAATTTGGACAAATTAATTTTCAGTCGATGTTTGTTTATTGATGTGCTTACATAATTCCTGTCAATGGTTGCGGGCTGTGTGAGCATTTGCTTTGCTGTTGAGTGTGATTCGGGCTGAGTGAGTTTACATGTTGATTTTAGTTAGAGTAGTGTAAATAGATTATCTGCGTTTGACCAGTTCATTGTGGTACTAGTTGATTAAAAATAAACGTTTTTGTGATCGATCATAGCTTATATTTATTTCACTATTATGTGTAGATCTATTTCTTATCCTACTTATGTTATAAATGCGAATCTGCGTAACTATGTAAATATGGATGTTTCAAATTAATTCAATCAAAAACTAGTAAAAGGATGAAGAAAAAATCCATAGATATATATGTCTATAACGGGAAAATAATATGATTGGGGATTATTGCTGTAAAACCGTGGGATGCTACATTATTCAGAATAATTCCATTAGCCTGAACTTTTCTACATACATTGCCAGACCAGAAACCAGATCACAGTAATATTTACGCATTATTGTTGCGACAATAATCGTATCACATACATTGTACTCGTATTTAAAATCTTTTAAATATAAACGTAGTTCGTGAACTTACAAAAGAGAATCCGAAGTGATTTACACTTGCTCTTTTGGCAATGCAAAAAATACACGCAAAGAAAGGAAGTAATTCCTTGTGTACGGATGGATGAAAAACGTCGACAGGTGTACCAATTCAGTAGGAAACGCTTTCAGAGATCTTAACACACGATTAAACTAACGCGAGCTCGTTCCACCTCCTTACGCCACTCTAGAAAAAGCTCTGTGATGGTTTCCTAATGATGATATTTTCATTTCAGTAGTATTATTTCCTTTTTGTTAGTATCAATTGCCTTCGTAGTCTTCTTGATCACAGTATATGATAGACATAGCACAATAAACAGGGAGGGAGAGAAAGAGAGAGAGAGAGATCGTATTAATCGTATTGCATTGTTTAAGTAGATATTCTAATGTTCAGTAACTTATTTCTTTTTAAAATATACCTATGTACTAAGATTTGGAAGAGCGGGGACTCCTGATACAGGCATATGTTTGCTTAAAGGGCTCCCCAATGCACTGTAAAATTGTATGTATTGTGAAATGTATTTTTTTCATTTTCATTTTACATAGAACAGATAAACTAAGTATTGAAAATGTATAATCGTTGATAAAAATGGCAGTTGTAGAGATGCCGATAGAAGCGACTACTTGTAATAAGCAAATTGTAGAAGTAATAAAGAATTATATTATTATTATTAATATTAAGCAGCACAAATATTAATTTTAATTTTGCACAATTTATACAGATATCCTGCTATTACAAATATGGGCGACGAGAACTGACAATATTTCATCTATACAAAACATCGATAGAAACTATGGATGTGCTCTGAGCACCTTTAAATTGGTAATAAACTGCGTCTGTGTATCTAGCGTAGGTATGTGATTTACTCAACACCAATGTACTTTACCCCTAGAATCGCTAGCGGCGACGTATGCTGTAGTTCTACTTATTTTGGTTGTTGAAAACGTCCAGCGTTCGCAGCTTCCTGAAACCGACTAAAACAGTGTGCTCACTCTTCCCAACTAGATATGCCATAGTTCCGTGCGCCCGAAGATTGAGAGGGCACATCCATTGGTTTATATCGATGATCCAAAAACTATGTAACGAACATGTTCCGCTCCGCTGTTCTGCCACCACTCCAACGCTACGCCGCTACGCTACCACCGGCACCGCCACGCCGCCGCAGCCCGGTATTAACATGTCGGTGCCCGAAACCATAAGATTTTCCTATACCAAAGAGTATGTACTCAGTGCGGCTCGAATAGTTTTCACTACATCATCATCATCACCAGCTCGTAGTCATCCACTGCTGGTCATAAACCTTTCCAATGTTGCGCTACCAAATCTGGCCTCGGCTCTCCGCATCCACGTTTTCACTTAAATTGTAAAAAAATATTGCCTACTACAATTGGGTATAGTATGTAATTTTAAGATTATTCAGTCAAAGAGTTCTATTTCTTGCTTGTATTTGAAACTATTTGTCGTTGAGGCCATATTGTTTTATTACACCTGACTAAAAATATTTTCATTATCATCATCATCATCAGCTTATCTTAGTCCACTGCTGGACATAGGCCTCTATCATGGCACGCCACTCAGCCCTATCCTCAGCTTTACATCTCCATCCACAGCCTGCTGTCTTCCGTATATCGTCACTCCATCTAGTCTCAGGGTGTCCTACACTACGCTTGCCGATTCGTGGTGTCCACTCAAGAACACCTCTACTCCAACGGTTATCGGTTCTGCGACAGATATGACCGGCCCATTGCTACAATACTAAAATACACAAAACTATTTTAAAATAGTGTATAAAAACCAAACATAATTTCACTAGCCTTACTAAACTTTCATAATAATTATATAGGTATAGGATAGTCGAAGCTAGGTTTGCATTCATTTAGACAGCAAGATATCTGGATGCTGAGCAAAGTTAGTGAACCGGCGACTTTCAGATAATTTAGGTTAACTGCAAACATAAATAATGGAATTAGAACGCTAAATCAAAACTATGCTTTGTAGTAAGACCCTAATACCGATACAAACAATTTATGGGTCGTATGAAGTGATTAAAGTAACATTTCCAAGAATTCCTGCGGGGTTAGGGATAATTATTATGTTGTTATAAGTGACCGTGGACCTGCTGCAAATTACTACAGATTTCCTGACAACGTATACAAATTATTATTTATTCTGGGTCAGCAGAAATCTTTAAAAAACTTTATTCTACGCGTGTTAGTTTTCTTTTATTTATTTGAGCATATTAACAAAACTAACTGCCGTATTCTAAATATTTCTGCAAGTTGAAAACCTGTAAAATATTTGGGGTACCTATAGTAAATTATTAGCCACGGTTCCCATCTATATAAGTATAGACATAGATGGGATACGTGGCTCGGGAACGTTTACGTAGTACACTCTGGGCCTCACACAACAATTTGCCTCGGTGGTAGCTTGTTGTGTTATGGCAAATCTCGGCCGAAGCGGGAGCCTCTACTGGCGCTCCTCTCCCTTTTGAGCAGTGCGTGTACAGATTGGGGAGAGGGACTGGAAGACTTGGGAAGTTTACTCGGCTGATTCTTTTATCGGCCAGGTAAAATTTTTAACTCTTCCTAGTCACTGTGGTAAGGGCGGACCTTTTGCTGTCAATCATCTCAGCCAAGATGCTCGACAGTGAGAGGTCGTGTGAGTTGGCGGAGCGAGAGTTGTAGAATCCTGCCGCTCCTCCACTTAGGCAGAAGTGGACACGAGGGCGAGCTTGAAGGCACACTGTCACTTGCACCTCACCTAGGGATATCCCTTCTTGAGGAGGTGTGTATGATTGACAACTACAGAGTTGGAGCTGTAGATGATTGCATACGAGTAATAGGAGATCACTCTCAACAATTTACAATATTGTCTCAGAATATAAGAAGTATCCGGGCAAACTTTGACCAATTTTTGGTGTACTTGTCTAGACTGGGGTTTCTTCCTGATGTGATAGTCGTGTCGGAGGCCTGGATTGACAACTCTTTTCAAGGCATTCACCTCCCTAACTATGACTGCCACTCATCGTCTATCTTAAGAAACCAAAATGATGGACTAGTTGTTTTTACCAAACAAGGTCTTAACGTAGATGTAAGTGAGCCACAATTTGATGATGCGAACTGCTTTGTTTTAAGAATAGGATCTGAACTATGTATAATTGCAATATATCGCAGTCCTGCCGTTGATAACATAAGCAGCTTTTTACTTTCACTTGAAACTACTATATCCAACATCTCATCAGACTCTTGTGTCATTACCGGGGATATTAATATTGATATTAAGCCCACATCCACCGATAAAAAACATTGGATTATCTGGATATTACAGCCCATCTTGGTTTTACGCCGGGTCACACTATGCCTACTCGCGTACGAAACTGTCTAGATCACTCTCTAATTAGGACAAAAAAACTAGCCAGGGTTATAGTTAATGACTCCGACATTACGGACCACGTCGCTATTCTAACTGGAATAAATAGATTTTCAGTAAAATCCACATCAAAATCAAAAGCAGTAACCAAAATTAACTATGATGGTGTAGTGACTGAACTAAGCAACACTAATTGGTCTAACCTTTATCAAGAAACGGACGTAAATCTGGCTACAAACTTATTGATAGACCAAATTGGGCTTGCTATTACAAATAACACCACTTCAATTAAACTGCGTAGCTCCGAAGTAATAACTAAGCCCTGGATGACAAAAGGATTATTAAAATGCGCAAGACGTAAAGATTCACTGCACCTAAAAGTTAAAAAAAAATCCAAATGACTTATCCATCTTAGAAGAATACAAAAAATATCGCAATTATTACATTAATATAATGCGCTACCTCAAAAATAAACATGATTCTGATAAATCACTTGCCAACAAAGATAATACCAAAAAATTATGGGATACTGTTAAGGATATTTGTGACATAAAAATTAAAGAGACTGATTCGTCTAATCTCTTCAAAACTAAAAACACCGCATTAGACTCACTAAACTATGCCAACAACTACTTTTCTTCGATAGGAACCAACTTAGCTCAAAATATCCTTAGTGACCTTAATAAGTCGCAGCAACAGTTGGCAGATGCAGTCGTTGTCGATCATTCGCCGGCCCACTCGTTATTCCTAACCCCAACAGACGATTATGAAAAAAATTATAAACAGCCTTAAAACCTCTTCAGCTCCTGGTTTTGATCGAATTAACAACAAAATATTGAAGCTGGGTGTTGTTGTGCTGGCTCCACTTATTTCGCACATTTGCAACTTGAGCATGCAGCAAGGTGTGGTACCGGACAGCTTCAAATTAGCAGATATCTGTCCCATTTATAAATCTGGTGCAACGTCAGCAATTTCTAATTATAGGCCAATTTCTCTTCTTCCTTCACTTTCGAAAGTATTGGAAAAACTTGTGAATAGGCGACTGGTCAGCTTTTTAGATAGAAATGATATGTTGTCGTCAAATCAATTTGGCTTTAGAGCCGCCAAATCGACGGAGGATGCTGTTGTAGCACTTATAGATCACGTTACAGAAAGGCTGGATGCAAATAAAAGGTGTGTAGGTGTGTTTTGTGACATGGCAAAGGCCTTCGACACGGTAGCCTGGCCAATACTATTAAAGAAACTGGAATCAACCGGAGTTCGTGGAATTGCTTTGAACTGGTTCTGTTCCTACCTCAGCAACAGAAAACAAAGAGTTCGAATTTGCAATCAGTTCAGTGATTATGCGTCTGTTTCCTTCGGTGTGCCTCAAGGAAGTGTGCTTGGACCTACCCTATTCCTAGTCTACATCAATGAGCTGTGTGGACTGAAACTTTCAAATGGAAGCATATTTACCTTTGCTGATGATACCGCTATTGTGTTCCATGGAAACAGCTGGGATGAAGTGAATGATGTTGCCCAACTAGGACTATCCCGGGTTGCCAAATGGCTACAGGTTAACCTACTCACACTAAATGCTACTAAAACTAAGTACATAGCATTTAAAATCACGCAAAAGACTAGTCCAGAACCTATGTTGATCAAACTGCACTCTTGCGGTTTGCACTCTGATTCGACATGCAATTGCCCTGCACTTGAGTGTGTAGAAAACATCAAATACCTTGGAGTAACTATTGATCACAGGCTTACATTCGATGGACAGGTAAACAATTTACGATGCAGGCTGCGTAAGATGTTATATGTTTTCAGAAGACTTGGTTCCGTAGCCGACCCTAAAACGCTGCGTACTGTTTACTTGGCCCTGTGTCAGTCTGTGTTAAACTACTCCATTGTCTCTTGGGGATCTGCAGCTAAAACTCGGGTCATCAACCTAGAAAGAGCCCAGCGTGGGGTTTTAAAAGTTGCTTACAAAAAACCATTCCGTTACCCCACCGACAAACTATACAAAGAGTGTGAATTTCTAACAGTTCGTCAATTGTATGTGCTATCCGTTGTCGTACGGTTTCATAGGACAGCAATATTAATTGCGACTCATACTAAAAAGGACAACCACCGACGGAACGCCTGGGCCTTACCTAGACTGAGAACTGTTTTTGCCCAAAATTCCTTCTCCTTCTATGGACCATATCTCTACCAGAGACTTGACCAAACATTAGACTTGCTGTATTTGTCGCGTTTTATTGCGAGGAAGAAATAACGTCATGGCTATTGACCCTAGGGTACTTGAAAACAGAGAAGTTATTAAGCATTGAAAAGTGATCATAGTAAATATTATCGCGCTTTTTTAATTTACCTACTTGTAATTTATCGCCGTTGTGTTAGTTCATATCCTGAAAATTTATCTAATATCTATCGCTCCTACTTTATTGTATGTAATTATTGAGCTATAAATAATTTATTAATTTATGTATTGATTTTGCCCTCCCCCATCTCAAGTTATGTATTATTATTGTTTAAATATTTCAAATATTGTGTACATTTACGATGTATTTGTAACATTTGATTTAGTGTTTGTGTAAGTTCTTGAGGCTTATTAACCCTGAGTAGAAATGTATCTTTGGCTTGTGTTTTTTTACCTTTTGTTTGTATTTTTTTATTTTTCAAGTCTTAAAAAAAAGTCTAGTGGAGAGCCTGAAACCTACGACACAGGACAACCTAGTGTGGGTTTCAGTGAACACCTCGAAATCGAAATGATTGTACTTTGTTTGGTTTTAGTTCTAAGTTCTTGGTGTAACTAATTAGATAAGTAAGTTTTGCGAAAAAATAAAATTGCGAATTTATTTAATTTATGTTGCGCTGGTTTCCGGCGCCTCACTGGAGCCAAATGCGAGGGTTTGGACACCCTCCACAAGGTGGGCCCGCAAAGTGGTCTGTGGGTTATGGTCGTTGGTGAGTGCGAAAAATATCCACATAACTTTAATCTCAGGTCATGCCGGAGAAACCTATGGGCGTTTCAGTCGGTAGAGGTACCGTGACCGCCACGATGATGTCAAGCCCGACATATCCCATCATGTCCTGGCATTGTGGTCATACGTAAATGTATTTCCCCACATAAAAAAGGTTACTAATAGATATGTAGGTAGGCATAGGCATTTTCAATCAGTCTAGCACCTAAAAAAATAGTTGCTCCGTTGCGCAGGTAAAGTAGTGCTATAATAATAATCTTGTTTCAGTCGATAATATTTATTTCAGAATTGAGTTCCATGAACATTCCATTTTCACATTCATCAGTTTCACGATTTGTTGCAGCGGTTCCGTCTGGGCTTATCTGCCGTAGCTATCCTGCCGCAGTTTTCTGTGCTGACCTATTCTATCATTGTCCAAACTTAATTAGGCTCTAGCTGAAAACGAATGTAGTCATTTACGCTTTTTAGATTTACGAGGGACGTCATAGATATAAGTGCGAAATAAAATATAAGTAATTAACATTTGAAACATAAATAATACACAGTGTTATTTGAATGCAAGATTTAAAATTCACCTATTTTGTGTAACAAAAATGCACAGAAAATAAAATAATTCCTTTCAAACAAATAAAAAAAATACAGGGATAAAAAAATGTGCCAGAACGCAAAAAACTAATAACGCCATACTTATACATTATAATTATCTGCCATACGGCATTATATTAATGATTATCAGCATTCATTTACCAAATACAGAAATAACAATACCAGCCAGAGCAAATACAGTGAATGCTATGGAAAGATTAACACTGGTGTCATCAAATGAATAATGGTTTCGTAGGCTAAACCCAAAGCAAATGCAAATAAATGCCATAGATATAGTCAAAATATCAAAATGCCGGTGCCATTTTTTATACCAGGTTGTATACTTTCCCTTAGGGTAGTTGTATCTCAGTACTCTTCCTATGAAGCTTAGTGCTGTTAGCACCATGGTCAACCAAGCTGGAAAAGAATTAGACATTGCTATATGTTTCTGACAGAGAAGAAGCTTCTTAAACACAAAACAAATTCTTGACAGTATACAAGTGTCAACTGTTAGGTACCTATATAAATTTTCAGAAGCATCTACACAAAGCAAAAGTTCGCATTCTGTTCGTCATTTTGCATTTTTACAAACAACTTTTAGTGTGAGGCCAATCTTATAATCATTTTTTTTAAAGATTTTACACAAAAAAAAAAAAAATAGAAACGATAAAATTGGAACAGCCGATATTTGTGAATTATTTACCATTTTAATTATGATATTAATGTAATTCGTTAAAATTGATAAAATATTACTAAGTTAGGCTTTTTAATCATCCGAGTCATGTAACCATTAAAATTTGCAGGTTTTTACCACAATCATTACACTTAGTACATGTACGTACTCATTCAAAATAAGAATTAATGGAATTTTAGTACAATACGGTAAACTGACCAGTAATGCTGTGAACGTTGGGAAAGTTCAAAATAGACCAGTCTGCGACCCTGACGATGAAGCCAGCGAGAGCCAGTATGCAACCAAGCATATGCAGGGCGCTTTGCATCATTGTGCTCTCACTATTTGGTCTCACCAACAGCGCCGATTGACTCATTAGAAATACGAACTGCACACACAAGAATCATAATCAGTACAAAATATGGTATTATAATATTTCTTACACATCAAAAAATATTACAACAACCAAAACAAAAACATTCAGTGCATGATAACGCTTCGTTCGTTGGTAATTTCAAACAACGAACCGAACATAATCCTCGTACGATATAGATCTCCTCTTGATAATTACATACTCGTATGCATCATTTTATCTTGCCAAATATGCTACGGAAGTCAGTGTACTTACGGCATGACGGTCAGATAAGAACTACAAGTCGATTTTACTCATATGAAACCTCAGAACGTTGTCAAGTATGAAACCAATTGCTTTAGTACATATATCGCATGAGGGTGATAAATTGGCAGACTGCCATTTCTTATGAGAAAAGAAGTGTAAGAAGATAAGTGTGGTATAATGAATGAATGAATGTAAGTTAAGGTACCTACCCCAGAAACACACAAGTAGATATGTTGCGAAAACGAGTTCGGGTAAAACGCGTATTTGTTAGCCACCATGAATGCGCTACATGTGACTGCACCCAGGAGGAACTGTGTAAGAGAGCGAGTTGCGGCCAGGCCCACCGCTCTCTGTGATATTTGATCTGGTGCAGCTGTGGCAAGTTCAGTTGTGGCCCATCCAGGTGTAGGCGACCCAGTAGTGGACATTGTACCCGATCGCCCAACCTTTTCTTCCTTCGGCAACGCTTTCTCCACGTTATCTGTCTCCTCATAAGACGGTGGTGCAGACTGCGCGTCCATGTTGTCCGAAACTTATGAATTTTATGCGTCAATAAACTGTTTATATTCCTGCGGAAGGAAAATTTTATCAATTTGATAAGATATAATTGTTAACCTTTCGGTCGCATAGAAGAACTTGCTTGTGTATACTTTTATTTGGTTGTGGTTCTTAAAACACAATACTGTAGCGAGTAAATGCAGTATGTTTTTGTCATCTTTGGGCAAATTAGGAAAAAACGGCGAGACTAGCCGTGGGATACCATTTTATTGTGTTTTTACATGATTTTTACTCACCAGTATTGACAAAAAAAGTCTTCGATTTATCGATTGACAAAATTTTACTGTTTATGCGTTGATTTTCATGAGTCAGTCTTGTAGTATTTGTTTTAAAGTTATTGATTCTGGCCAATATAATTGAATCAATCATTTTTAGATGTCAACATTTAAACGATTGTCTTTAATTGCATCGCGTTGGCTTGAGGTTAAAGCAGATAAATACTAAGATAAGATACTTTTATCTCTACATATTTCTTTATTACATTTAGGATCATTATGATACATCGCATAAACATGATCAGACCTGTATTAACTAAAAATAACAAGATTTTTCACAACAAGACATTGTATTTATGCACTGCGTAACGTCATAGAGTAAATACCCCAGAGTTTGGCTATAATTGTTCGATTTTAAATCTGCCCTAGCTTCGAGCCGTCTAATTCACTTTGATCGGCTTTGCACGCATGACATAAACTTTGACCAACCAACCAACCCAACATTCCAGATTCTCAGAGAGTCAACATTCCAGAATCACAGCGAGTACGAATGTGACGCAGCTAGCATCCGGTCAACAGACCGATGGACAGACGGACAGCGTAACTAAACCTCTTTAATTTTGGAAATCACATGAAACGAAATCAAAACAATTATAATTATTATTAACAATTTTACATATTTATGAGTAAAAGGTAAAACATTTTTTTTGTTAACTGGAATTTTTACTGTTGGTCCCACATCATTTTTAGAACTGACATTTTTATCCACTACCATTAGAATACCTTTTTTTAAATAGAAGCAACAGATTGAATGCGCACAAGTCGAAGTTCTGGTCAAAATTAATAAGTCCTAGGATGCCCCTGCGCCGATTGATATAGCGCGAAATAGCCTTATTGTAGCAGAATTTAGAAGTAAAACGTTACAACTCGCGAGCATATTTACTCTGTGGTAGACGTAGACACCTTTAATTGCACGCCCAAAATGAGTAAACTGTTGTTTCTTTAATATTGTGTTGAGTACCATCTTATGTACACAGTTTAGCAATAAATGATTCTGATTCTGATTCTTTAGTTTCCAGTTACTGATACCGACGAGTTTTTGATCTCTTTTGTCCAGTTACAGACACAAAAAATGTTTGTGTCTACTCAGACAATGAATGATTTCATAATGATTCTATTGAAAAGAAATATTCATCGATAACTCATATCTAACACAGATCACGAAAAGTGTCCACGTTTGCGCTCTGCCTAATGATATATCACTATGATTTAGCTTTAGCATGACAATTTCATGAAGAGAGTCAAACCCATACATAATCCACCAGGCTGGCCCAGGACGGGTTGGTAGATGACACATGATTTCGAAAGATCCAAGGTACATTTCGGTTTCCTGACGATGTTTTCCTTCACCGTTTCAAGTTAGCGACATTACGCAGATAACTTCGAAAAGACAGTGGTGCGCGTGGTTATTAACTCGAGGTCTCCGGGTCGGCAGTCGCCGTTCTCCTAACTAGACCAGCCGTACCAGTATTAGAATTGTGTAAATTCATAGAATGGCATCTTTAGGAATTATAGAAAACATAAAATAAATGATTTTTTACATTAGATTAAAAAGATAAAAGAATTATTTTGCGAGGTGCTATCGGGTTGATGACATTGTAAAGGGCGCAGGATATCCGTGGGCGCAGGTCACACCTGGATGCCATTAGTGCAGAATCGTGATAAGTGGCGTACACGAAGGGAGTCCAATGCTAAGCCGGGAGCTATAATGAGGCTGAGAAGGAATGAATGTAAATATCCATTCCCTGTTGAATTATCCCATTAATATTGTCAATATCAATGTTTAGATATTTGTTGCTCAATGGTTCTTTGTTGTTCGTATCATCTGAACGGATCGGGTTGTGATTTGGAATACATTCACACTTCACAATACATACAGACTTTTATCCCGAAAAAAAAACGGGAACGGTAGCTTCACGGGTGCAACCGCGCTGGTAGTAAGAACTAAAAGCGTATAATTCAGGGACCAGGAACATTAAAAAAAACATTCGAATGTAACTGCTGTACGTTTCAAAAGCACCGTGAAATGTATAAATTTTCAATTCATAAAATACTGTTGAGTTAAATATATAAGCATATTTTGTATTGAAATGGATATTCCGGCAGTGCGGCCGTAAAACCTGACAATGGGACGTACGGCACTCACTAATCATACTTTGCTTTCTGTTTTATTTCGTTTTTCCATTAGCGTATTTCAAAAGGTATTGACGTATGAGACACTTTTACGAGTTTTGAAATGTTCCTGACTATGGAACAAATTTAATGATACTTTTGTCTATCCCCTTTATTTGTCTAGATATGTATAATAATATTGTTTATACAATCTTGAGTACTGTCTTAGACGTACAATTTGTTTTTTTAAATAAAATATACCTACAAAGATTTGACTGTTCATTTGCCAAAGCCATGGCATCCTGGCGGCTCAATCTCACGGTCGTGTGTTCGAATCTCACCTGCACCCTAAGTATTTTCTACGTGCATATGTACAGGTTTGTTACCACTATTAGCTTCAAAGGTAAAGGAGAATATCGTTAGGAAACTAACATGTTCTTAGAATCAAAGTCACGCGTCATCCACCATCCGGCACTGGGTTGGCGTGGTGGATTATGGCCTTGACTATCTTCTTATGAGAGAAGGAACTGATTCCCACCTGTGGGAACGTTTAAGGGGCTACGTTTGCTATGCAAACATTTACGTACTAAGTAAATTATATGACGTCAAATATATGCAAGTACAGAAAATATTAAATGCATTAGGTACCTATATTATGTACATTTCATTATGTTCAGTATCTATAGTATAGGACTAGTTCGTATTTATTAGTCGTAGATTCATTACCCGTATGCATTTTCTAACTCTTGATGTGGGCTTGTGATCAGAGGTGAAGCCGCAATGGATCGATCCCTGTGGCTTTCTCTCTGATCAAATGCTCCTGCCTGCACATAGGTGAGATTAAAAGTCCAGTGCTGTTGTCTGCGGGGAGCGAGCGAACACTCGACCCAGTTGCTCGCTCCAGTCACTCGCTCTAGTCACTCGCTCCAGTCGTCCTGTTATGATTAATGCGCGGAGTATTCACCTACAATAAATGCAGCCCATGCTGTGAATGTATTGCACCGTAATTTCCAGGTTTCATATTCATTTGTCTATTTTGTGCCGAGACCAAAGCGTGTGAAGGCTTTAATGTTCATCGTTCGGCGCATTTTCAATGTTTTGCGAATTTTACAATTTCCGTTTTAAGGCATGTTTGGTAATTTTTCTGAGGTGTGTTAAGAATAAATTTCACTAAATTACTTTTCTTCGATATAATTGTTTTTTTTCTTTTCTTTAGCTACTCTCAAGTCTAAACACGTGTTGGAGTGTTGAAGTTCAAATTATAAATAGGCGACTCATGAACTAGCGTGTTCAACGTAAATCTGCAGTGTAATTATGCATGAAAAATGTGTAGTCCAAATAACTGTAAATTTAATAATTGTTCGAAGATACCCACATTATCTGCATCAGTTTTCATATTTACTCTAAGATATTTTATTATTAGGATATAATTTATTGTACCACGTTGTTTTTAACCTTCCGTAAACCACGTGGGTAAAAGTTGCCTCCTGCACTTGTTGGGGCTTCCTATACCCCGACATCATTATATCTATATTCGTACTGTGTCTGGGTGTTTCTATGTTTAATAAGTATGGATTTAAAACTTTGTAAGTATTATATCAGCTATCTGGCCGCTATAGTACAAGTTCTGCTTAGTTTGGAGTCGGATGGTGTAGTGTGTGAATTGACCACCAATTTTTTTTTTAAAGGATATATATTTTTAAAGTTTGTCTCAGCACCTTCTTTGGTGATTCCACACTTGATTCACCAAGTAAGACATGTATGCGCTTACGAGAATCCCTTGGAATTTGAGGATTATCTTTGTGGTTTCTCGGATGATCTTCAATCAAAGCCATGAGACCTTGTTAAACTTGCAATAAAATACAGAAACGATTAAAGTAATTAAAAAAGACAAAATAAATTAATATATATGTAGAAATAGGTATATTTTGCATGTCAAACTGCTTACCTTTTACACGACGTGCCGAAATAGGTGGGGTTCCTGACACCCCGTCACAATTTGAACGGTCGCCGTACCGTCCGCTGGACCTGCGACACAAGTACTAAATCACTGTTACTATGCGACCCACCAACGCCCCAACTCCAGCTACTCGATGTTTCGTGGAATTCGTTAAACAGTTTAAAAATATACGACGATTTTTGTTTTGCTGGAGTTTATTAAGCCCCATGTGGTGCACGGAAGATTAAACTTTGATATACTTACGCTTGAGAAACAGACAAATTTAATGCCATAATTTGACAGAATTATAATTTAATTTCTAAGTTAATATTATGCGTGAAATTGTGACAAAATATCCAGCGCACAGATTGGCTACAAACAAATTTCTGTAAAAAAATTAAATCATTTTAAGTTCAGGATTCTGACGCTCCAGAAAACAATCAAATCATCAAGAGTAGAGACTGATCACACTACCTACGAGTACCTAAGCACAAGTTGGTGTATATCGCATACCCACAATATCAGTGATTGTTTTTGTATGTGACAGTATTTTCAAGGTGTTTTTTTTCACCAAAAGTATAGAGTATAAAAGTATCTAACGAGACTTTTGGTCCCACACATGTTTCAAGAGAGATTGTATTGGACATACGATTGACCTATTACAATTACCTAATTTTAGAGAGATAGATAAACGTTTCATTGCACATAACAAACCTAACTTTAAAAAAAAACACACAAAAAAACATATGAACGGTCGAATTGAGAAACCTCCTTTTTTGAAACCTGTAAAAATATACTAGCAAATAGCGATCTTTTTGCTAACAGCGATCTCTTCCAAACAAATGTGTGATGGAAAAGGAATTATACCATAAAAATGCGTTTAACTAGCTTATTTCAAAGCTTCAGAATTATTTTATTAGTCCAGTGAACAAAATACTAGTTCGATATAGTGATTAGAGTTCTCAAGGTGCTCGCTAGATTTATAGCAGGCCTCGACCGCTAACGACGGGCGGCGGTCACTGCCCGCTGACTGATGTGCTATATTTGTTTCAACTGATTTACTTTCCGCATTCGCACACATTTACACGACTCTGCCCACTAATTTATCGTACTTTCCTACTTATGGCCTTATTCTAATATTCGGAATAATTTGGAAGGTTGTAATTCAACACTTACGCTGTGTTAAGTGTTGCTACGTCGTTAGTGATAACAATTTTATTGGATCTTGTTAGATGATGAAAACACCAGAAAATAAGCTTTATGTAGTATGTACCACCTATATACAAACTGTAACGAGTCAAATCCGGTACATTTAAAAAAATCTCTTTGAGCGCGCTCTGTAACTGATACTGGTACTGGTGTACTCTATGTGTTGAGTGGTTTTTAAATATAAAAAGAGGTAAATTAACTCAAATTTATAGAATATTTTATTTTGTGGGAGATAAAAAATTAAAAACTAAAAACATGTTTTTCAAGTACAATTTAGGGTATGTAAAGAAAGACTTAATACAAAATAGATATTTTTACTACCTCCAACTTTATATAATTTTTGTCACAGGGCTTTTAATTTTGCCGAATATCGAGATAAACCGTTTTTTTTCACTTTCCGACCTCAGACCGGCCGTAAATAATATTTGCCTTTAATTGCCATTTCTGTTATATTGTTTTCTTTTTACAACGGTTGTTGTTATAGTGTAATTTATTATACACATGATAGTAATTTTCTTTCACCTTTTACTATTTTCAAAGGCTTTAGCATGTCCAAAGGAAAAGTTCAATTCCCTACTCCCCGTTCTTTCTTTCTCTTCTATGTATTCTAAAAAATAATCCAAATAACAAAAGGCCATGGACGTCGGAGCTCATGGAGAGGCTAATTCAAATAAAAAGTGCATAGAACTTTGTGTTAATATTTCATCGTTACAAAATGACTCATGAAAATGTAGTAGGATTGAGGTGCAACCCTAACTAAATGTCGCACCGCTGGATATCTGAATAAACTTTCCCCAATTTAGTAGTATAATATTGCATTCAAATAAAATCGAGCAGCCAACGTAAACCTCAGACAAAGTTTTCATTAGGAGCGCGAGTAAGTTTGTGGCGAGTGTGCGAGTGGGAACGTTTGGCACGACGCTGATAACACAACAAACAACTTGTTACAAACGTGTTTAGTTTTAGTTATTGCTTCGAGTTCGACGCTTTAACTCATTGGTCTAATAATGAAGAGGGTAAAAGCGGGTTGTAATTAAGCCCGGTTTTGTTTAGTACGAGAATATGGGTTCTAGACAGATAAAAACACTTTAAAACGCACATCAGGAAAATTGAAGCAGTTACAAAAGATGAGTGACATATGACTAATGCCATGAAATGGTGGCCTTATTGAAAACTAGCGATCCGCCCGACTTTGCTCGTGGCTTTTATATATAGCCTATAGCTCTCAAAGATCACGTACATCGTATCTAGTGGTGGAAGAGTTTTTGAAATCGGTTTAGTAGTTCCTGACATTAGCACGTTCAAACAAACAAGCTATTCAGCTTTATAATCTAATATATAAAATTCTCGTGTCACAGTTTTCGTTGCCATACTCCTCCGAAACGGCTTGACTGATTTTGATGAAATTTTTTGTGTTTATCCGGTATCAATGAGAATCGACCAACATCTATTTTTCATCCCCCTAAATGTTAGGGGTAGTAGTCCACCCCTAATATTTCTATTTTTTTATGATACAACATACAAAAATACATACAATCCTCAATGTTCTACGTTCTTCTACGATCAACCCCTATTTTTTAATAGCCGTTTTAGTAATTTAATCATTTTTAATCCCCGGTCGATAACTGATCAATCGTCATTTAATTAGTTATCCCCACCAGTTGTCTACAGGTGTCACTTCTATATAATATCTATCTATCTAAACAGCACGATAATTTGGGGATCAAAAGTAGCCTATAGCATATATATAGTTTGAATACGCTAATCTCGGGAACTACTGGATCGATTTAAAAAATCGTTGACCGTTCTTTCATATGTACGTAATCCTTGAATGCTGTAGGTTATATATATGTACCACGGGCGAATTTAGATGTTTGGACCCAATCACTGAACAGTCTGAACGGATCAGATTGAAATTTGGAATGAAAGTGGATTATAGTCTGGAATAGCAAATTAGTTATTTTTAATCGCAATAAAAGAATGGGAATGGGAACTGCGTGGGTATAAATAATAATTAGTAATTTTGTTTACCGACTTCAAAAAAGGAGGTTTCTCAATTCGACCGTATGTAGGTATATACATATACATATATCTTTTCTAGTCTTCCACTCGGTGACTCTTTGCATGGTGCAACTACTATACAACCATGATATCAACTTTATGTTTTCCATTTCAAATTCTTAGCCACACGTTCCAGTTTTACACATATGTATATTCGTCAAAGTGATACAAGATTAAATTACGGGCAGAGTGAGCTCACGCGGACACCGCACACCGGTCACTAACATTTTCGGGATTTTTTTGGGCAGCATTCGTTTGCCGTATGTCAAACAGATCTGTAAGCCGAAATCAAATTGGGAAATTTGTCCGGAATCCGGATCGACTGCGCCGTGTGTGATTTAGGTGTTTTCACTTTGCGGGTAGTTTTAATTTACGGTTTCAGTGCATAAATATGCCACAAAAATACTGCTACTTTATTCGCGTGATGAATTATTGCAGTTTTTGATTACAACGCACGTGTTGCGTAAAAAATGGTAAATGTTCGGGACAAAAAACTACGAAAAATAACATAGTCAGATTTTCAGTGGAAGCACAAAGGTTCATATTAATTTTTATAATAATAATTTTAATAGGTTGATATTTTTAAAATCATCATTCTGTTTTTTCTATTGGTGGCAAGTTGCGTTGTACTGAACATTTTTGCAAAATCAAGTTTATTAAGTTCAAGGAGAGTAACTCTTGAGTTTTATAACTCTGATAGTATTCAGTAAATTTATAGAAGTAGACTGATAAAGTATAGATTATATTTTATGAATTATATTCTCTCTATTTATAAGCACTATGTTTATTTTTAACACACACTTTACCGAAGATATCCCGGAAGTCAGCCTGTATGAGATTAGGATGGCCCTCAAACAACTTAAAAACAACAAGGCACCTGGCGACGACGGAATTACGACTGAGCTTCTGAGAGCGGGTGGAAAACCGGTACTTAAAGTCCTCCAGAAGCTGTTCGACTCCGTCATACTTAACGGTAATACGCCAGAAGCGTGGAGCAGAAGTGTGGTGGTGCTCTTCTTCAAAAAAGGTGACAACACCTTGTTGAAGAACTACAGACCCATCTCACTTCTGAGCCACGTTTATAAGTTGTTTTCGAGGGTAATCACGAATCGTCTCGCACGCAGGTTTGACGACTTCCAGCCACCCGAACAAGCCGGTTTCCGAAAAGGCTATAGTACCATAGACAACATCCATACGCTTCGGCAGATTATACAGAAAACCGAGGAGTATAATCGGCCACTATGTATAGCGTATGTGGACTATGAGAAAGCCTTCGATTCCATCGAGACCTGGGCAGTGCTTCAGTCTCTCCAGCGATGCCGCATTGACTACCGCTATATCGAAGTGTTGAAGTGTATCTACAGTAAAGCCACAATGTCTGTCCGATTACAGGACCAGAGCACTAAACATATCCAGCTACAGAAAGGCGTGAGACAGGGAGATGTTATATCTCCGAAACTGTTCACTGCCGCGCTGGAAAATGTTTTTAAGCTACTGGACTGAAACGGATATGGCATCAATATCAACGGCGAATGCATCACTCACCTTCGGTTTGCCGACGACATAGTCATTGTGGCGGAGTCGCTGGAGGCCGAGGTCCTCCAGCGACTCCGTGCTATGCTCAGGGACCTCAGTAGAGTATCCCAACAGGTAGGTTTGAGGATGAATATGGACAAGACGAAAGTCATGTCAAATGTTCAAATCTCACCTGTACCGGTTATTGTTGGGAATACCACACTCGAAGTTGTTGACGAATACGTCTACCTGGGTCAAAAGATCCAATTAGGTAGATCCAACTTCGACAAAGAGGTCCAGCGAAGGACCCAACTCGGATGGGCAGCGTTCGAGAAACTTCGGCACATCTTTGAGTACAGAATACCCCAATGCCTAAAGACGAAAGTCTTTAACCAGTGCGTGTTGCCAGTGATGGCTTATGGAACTGAGACGTGGTCCTTAACTGTGGGCCTCATAACGAAGCTCAAAGTCACACAGCGAGCTATGGAGAGGGCTATGCTCGGAGTCTCTTTGCGCGACAGAATCCGTAATGAGGATATTCGCAAAAGAACGAAAGTGGCCGACATAGCTCAAAGAGTAAGCAAGCTGAAGTGGCAATGGGCAGGCCACATCGCTCGCAGAACCGACAACCGATGGGGAAGAAAGGTTCTCGAGTGGCGACCACGTACCGGAAGACGCAGTGTTGGACGGCCTCCCACTAGATGGACAGATGACCTCATAAAGGTCGCTGGAAACCGCTGGTTGCAGGTTGCGCAGGACCGTTCGTTGTGGAAATCTAAGGGGGAGGCCTATGTTCAGCAGTGGACGTCTTGCGGCTGATGATGATGATGATGATGTTTATTTTTTGATAGTTTTGACGTCTGAAACTTATACACTTATTTGACATTACTCAGAAAAAAACAGCTTT
Source organism: Ectropis grisescens (assembly GCA_017562165.1). Taxonomy (NCBI): domain Eukaryota; kingdom Metazoa; phylum Arthropoda; class Insecta; order Lepidoptera; family Geometridae; genus Ectropis; species Ectropis grisescens. Next base: position 15,451,220 of record CM029779.1, read on the forward strand.
TTGACTTGTGCAAGCTTTGCGTATATATTTTTTAACCCCCGACCAAAAAAAGGGGTGTTATAAGTTTGACGTCGATGTCTGTCTGTCTGTCTGTCTGTCTGGCGGTGTGTGTGTGTCTGTCTGTGGCACCGTAGAGCTCAAACGGATAGGCTGATTTCGATGTAGTTTTTTATTTGAAAGTTAATGTCCGTGCGGATGTTCTTAGCTATGTTTGGTTAATATAGATTCAAGATGGCTGCCGCCACAAAATGGCGGACAAAATATTTCTTCACAACCTACCTTAAAATGGGTATCAAATGAAAGGGCTTGACTAGTAAAATACTATACACCATAAAAAAATCAAATCCAAGATGGCCGCCACCACAAAATGGCGAATTATATTATTTTTTTCACTACTACCGCAATATGGGTATCAAACGAAAGGGCTTGACTAGTAGAATACATTGCACTATGACAAATTTCAAATCCAAGATGGCCGCTTCCACAAAATGGCGAAATACATTTCTTTTTTCACAACTCACTCCCTTAATTTGGGTATCAAATGAAAAGGCTTGACTAGTACAATGTTGTACGGATAACAAATCTGAGGTAGTCGGGGATTAATCAAAATTTTTAATTTTGTTCTTGTTTTATAATAAAGAGTGATGGTGAGCACTAAGTCCATCAATCAAGCGAAACAGTCAAGTGCCACGCACCTATTCAAATATGATGCGCCTGAATCCTTGTCTAGCACTCCTCTGCAGTCCTCATCCGAAGAAATATGTATTATTGTATTTGCTCAGTAATTTATCTGGAAACATTTCCCTTCAAATCGAAGCATAATCATTTTTGCACGTTACTTTTTGGCAGTAGAATAACTGGAAAAGGTGCGGTGCTTTCCCATGCAGGTTCTGCAAAGTGCCCTACCGCTTTTTACTTTTATAGGTTTACACTTGCCCGATGCTAAGCGATGATGCGATCTACGATAGAGCGTGCTTCACTCTACCAATTCACTCTCAATTTGAAGACAAAGATTGTAAACATCGGGAAAAACTCACTCAGGCAATGCTAAATGTTTGGCATACAGCGGTAAAACTTGACAACCGTCGACTCGTAAATAATATTCTACTTATTATAGCTGTCCAAGGAAAGTAGAAAGTGGTGCATTAGGTGTTTATACTAGCTATGTCTTTTGTAGTGTGTCCGTTACACGATGTTAGGCAAAGGGGCAGGAAGGGGAAGCGGTTTATCTGAGCTCCGGAAGCCAGGAAGACGTACGCCCGCGCCGGCTCTGGCTGAATTCCTTTAGGCTTTGCATTCGTATGAAATTGCTATTGTGTGGGACTTTGCGATGTGTGCGTGCCATTGTCCGACTATCTTATGAGCGTTATGGAATGTCGTGATACTTTTCTTTTTTACGTTTTTAATTGTTGTTGAATTCATAGTGGCGCCCATTTAAAAAAAAAATTACGTAAAGGTTACTTAGCTCAATGGCTAAAATAAGCTCAATTTTATCTCTATAAGTTCATTTGACCTTACAAAAGTAAAAAATAACTATACGGATTTGCGGTCACCCGATAATTTAACAGCTTTCTGAGTCTCGTAATCAGAAAACTCAAAAAATCTATTATTAGTAATTTTATTTAATTAATTATGCGAAAAAGAAAACAATTTTTATTTATCTGCCATAGCGTATTACCACCATCTAGCCAGATATTAAACGACAGTAGCTTACGTTATAGACCTTGACCTTAAACAAACTGACTCCATTATCAAAAAGAGCTTTAAATACAAACAAACCTTTCAGGCTGCTAAAACTTACAAATCGACAGCAATATTATTCAAAAACATAAGAAGACTGATTTACATATTTAATTTTAAATTTACATATCTAAACATTTGTAGTGCTGCGCATTGCTACTCGTACATTAAACATAATGACTTTTTAACGGGATTTTACTGCTGTTTTTTTTTATTTTGTTGTTTATGGGTCCAGTAGCTAACATTATATTTACACCACAATTACATTACAAATTTAAGCTCTGCGGAACAAATGAAAAAAAAAAATAGTGTGCCTGCCGAAGTGATAACAAAATTGAAAACTTGAACAACTACTACGTACATAGACATTATAAGTACACTCTGATATGTACAGTATCACAAGTTCAAACACTCTTACCATCTCGAAAAATAATCAACGCTCCTAAAAAGATTTTACTTCAAAAATATAGATAAATCAAAATGAGACATAAAATTCAGAAAATAATAGCTAAGTTTAAATGGAAACAAACAATTGAATTGATCGCAATTATTGAATTATAGTTAAAATTATTTGATCTCTTCGTATTCCAATAGCTGCACGACATTATAACGAGCAGATGTGTTGCTTACACAGAAATCTAAAGTTAGATTTCTGTGGTTGCTTCCCAGCAAGCACAATACTCGTATTCTGCTCGACCCGCTACAATTCAATAAAAAATGTCATGATTTTAGCTTGATTAAATTAATATTTTCTTCAATGTTTCCCTTAGCTACCAAAACCGTCCTCTACTAACAAATACTAAAAATTACACAAAATGCAAAAATCATATGATAGGAAAATTGAGCAAGTTAATCCTATAACGCATTCAAGACTCGCATGCAAATCCTCTCAGGGCATTTGTCTGGTGCACCGTTTTATTTTCTTATCTCTCGGAAACGTTCTGGCTTTGTCTCCTTTGCACAACAAAGCGCGAACCAGACGCTAGCCGACCTTCAGGGACCGATTTTAAACGAAATACAACGATTCTTCCACTACCCTAACCACTTTGAAAGCATACAAATGTAAATAGATGCGACTAGTAGGTACTAGGTACCTACGTTTGTTCTGGTTCGCGCTAGAAGCTGTAAATCCAGCTAAGGAAAACGCAAGAGTTATTTTTGTAAATACTTCTAAATAGGTAAGTACGTGTATAACATAAACTTTCAATTAGTCTTGAAACTTATTTACCTGTTTATCTAAAATATATTTTTATTTTAATGGGTTTAGTATTGAATTCCACATTATATCGGAAAAAAGTGATTTGGTTTCCCAAAAAAATTATATGTAATTCGTTTATTGGTATCATGATGTGTAAATTATCTTTCTCATTTCTAGGATCAGACGTAAAGGTGCCGTATTTGTTTTTAAGTTACGTAGTAAAATGGGGTGGATGAAATATTTGCCCTTTTTATCGAAATTATTAAGCTCGAAGAAGTGGCATCGTTTCATGGTTGATGTTCTAAAGACACGAACAAAAAGATTTGACTTTACTTTTGTGATAAGAACGTCTAGGCTGTGGTATGAGTTGCCTGAGTGGGTTTTTCCCGGTGGTTATAATCTTGGTGTCTTAAAATCGATAGTAAATCGGTTTCTCTAGGTAAGCACGCTCCACGGTAGATCGCATCGTCGCTTAACATCAGGCGAGATAGCCATCTTGTGTAAACCTAAATAAGATAAAAGAAAAAAAATATACTTATTTTTATTACAAGACATTCAGAAAGAGTTAGAAACTATAGATGGGTAATTGAATAAAAATTATATAAATAGAACCTCTCCAAAACTGAACAGAGAACCCTAGTAAAAAGTGTCACGTGCAAAAGTGAGTTAGCAAAAGCTTTTGATACTTACTAGAGTGGTTTTTGTATCGTAACTATGAAGTTAGCGATGGAATCTCGCCGCTAATGTCAACTTGTGAAGTTTCTTTTTGTAAGGAAAGTTGTAACGCTTTGTGCGTCGCACTCGGATGTTTTTTAGTTCGCAAAGTTAATTTTGTGGAAGTGATAGACCTGTCCAAAGTAACTTTAGTAACTTTATTTGCAAAATTAATAGTAGTTCTCAGTATTTTGATAAAAAAAATACTAAACGTGAATCATCTAAAATTTCGAAGTAATTTAGATACTCTTTGGTAATTGTTAGTGAGAAGTGTCTTTGATACTTAGTTTTTTAAATATTTCAACATTTTCTTTGTTACCAACATAGATTTGCGCTGGAATGGCATATCGTCCGATGTTACGCGACGTAGCGATAGGGATCTATGTTGGAGATAAAGAAAATGGAGATAAATTTTCAATTTAAAGACACTCGGTTTAAATCTATCAGTAAGGATACGCATTCCAAATTTTAGATCAAAGGACGGCAACCTTTTTTATACAAAACCCATAAATATGAGGCATTAAAAAAAGATTTTTTTTCATTTTTTACTTTTAATTGCAACTCTCATTTTTTAACGTTATGGGTAAAAAATTAAAAAATACTTTTAAAGCAATACTTTATTTTTTATTTTTGTGCGGTCTTGTTTGAATTAATGTTTTTTATGTTCTTTTATTTCAAGTTTTCGAGCTACAAGTAGTCCAGTGAGAGGGACAAAATGGTATCAGATAACTCTGCAAAGTGTATCGGATAATAATTATTCACAATTTTGCAAATTTACGGCGATGTTCAAAACAATTGAAGTATCTTTAGAACGATGGAGACATTGCTCGTTTCTTTTTGCCATTTTGTCCATTGCCAATTGATAACGATCCAATGTATTTTTTGACAGTTTGCTTTATATGTGAATAATTTTAAAATATTATTGTAAAATATTGGCGTTGTAGGAATAATTTGAATTTTAACTATTATTTCATAATGGCCAAACGAGGTAGAAATTGCAACTAGCCCTTTCCAAATAAATTATCGCATTTCCCCCAACAAAACGCAAAAAGTTCTAAATGAAACTACGACTTGCAGTAAACGTCTACCGTAAGAAATACGAGAACAGCTAATGATGCTATTTCCTGGCTGCAGTGCGGTTCACTCCAAATATAATTTCCAAAGGTGTTCGGCGTCCGATAGGTAACACATAAATTTACACTGCGATAGTAATAGGCTGCTGTTGCGCTGGTTTGATTTAAAGCAAGTAGAGAGTAGCGGACTGAAGATTTTATACAACAAATCTTTTTATTTGTGTGTATATTATTTCTGCTATTAAAGTCAAGATTTTAAATACAAATATTGCTGAATAAATTTAGCTTTATCTCCAACCAAATCAAAACGAATTTCTTGTATTTTTTTAATCCTTGTGACTCATTTGGCGTGACTCGTTGGGAACCCACCTTTTTATTTACTTAAAATAATTTGATCGATATGCGACTATGTCCTATAGCCAATCAACTTCTATAATAAACTAGCTGTACCCTGCCACGCTTCGCTGTGGCACACTATCATGCAAAAATTAGATAAAAACAATCGGATGCGGACCTTGATGCGGATTAAATAGCATTGTAAAATTTCACCTCGATAGGTGCAGAACTTTTTGAGTTTTTGAAGCGTACACAAACCAACATAAAATTTTTATAAATAGAGATAAATAAAAAATAATCAGTAAAACTAAATGATCAATATATCCGATAGTAGTATCTATCATTAACTTAAAACAAACAAGGAGACAGCAAAAATAGTTAAACATAAATAAATAAAAGAACTAAGTGTAGATAGAGGTAAAGCCGCGGCAGCTGTTGGCTTCGTTCCGATAATGGTTAATTATTTGTTAAATATAATTTAGTCCAGACCATAGCCTAATTCTTGAGAAACTAGGCGAGTTTTACGAAAAAAGAGCTAATGTGCTTTTTATACTACAATATATCAGAACTTTCAAACTGATCCGTTCACTCGTTCCGATGCGTTTAAGCCTGCCAAACGCAAACTTTTGTTAAACAATATTTTTTAAACTATTGCATAGCTTCTATCGCGGGCCTGGGGACCGAATTTTAGGGATCGTGCATCTCTTTCTTATGTTCACAAGAAAGAGGGATGGAAGACCGTAACGCCGTCCTCCCCACTCGGTCATTCGACTTTTAAATCTTATTCGTATGAGATTTACCTATAGACTAAATGCTCTTAGCAGTGTTGCCAACTTAACGGATTTCCCGTGATACGTAGCGGATTTGAGTACGTAGAGAACGGGAAAATAACTTTCTAACGGCTATTATCATAGCGTAATAATGTATTATGTTATTGTTATGTATTTAAAAATTACGTACTTCAAATAAAAAATATATAATATCTATACTTATAATAAAACTGTAACGGGTCGAATTCTGTACATTGAAGATATTTTAAAAAAAAAATTTTTGGAGCACTTCATAGTCGATACTGATGGCGAAACTGATTTTTTTTGTAGTATAGAGTGACAAGACGAGCAGTACATGTGCCTGATGTTAATCGACATGCCTGCCACATAACAGCACAGTGGCATGCAGCTATTGGAACATGAAAAGGCCATATCATTACCTGCACTGCGCTGTCACCCAAAGATATAAGATCTTTTATCTTTACGCCCTGTAATTTCACCGACAAAAATTGCCCTTCAAACCGGAACACAGTAAAATGCAAATATTACTTTGTTCCGGTTACCATTACTGCTTGGCGTTAGAATAACTGGCACTACACATAACTACAAATATCTATTATTAGGACATTTAACAGGTTAATTATCTTTTTTTACAAGTTTTATAAAAACTACATTATTGTTATTCCTTGAAAAGCTTCATAAGATGATGATTGAGGTTTTATTTTTCAGAATCAAAGTAACTGCTTGAAAACAACTAGCATCTTCAAAATACAAACAATATTAAACGCTCACAAAAGAAAAACTAAATAACAACAAATACCTTCAGTGCTCTCTTGTGGTGCTCTGTCTTGATTGCTAAGCTATTTTTTCCCTTATTTACGATACAATTTCAGGCTGCAATCTTTTCTCGCGTTATGTGGGCTCCCAAAAAGGGTCTATTCCCTAGATTGTAGTAGTGTCTTGCCCCTCCGATGGGTGTAAGTGGTGTTTTTCACCAAACAAATACTCCGTGAAATTAACTGCGCCGCGCCCAGTGAGCTTCGGACGCTTCGCTTTAGCAATAAATCTAGAGTTTCTGGATAAGGCGAGGAAAAAGGTTTTTTTGTTACATTACTTAAAAGCATCATGTGTTTTAAAGCAACACAATTGTGTGTAATAAATAATATACACAGTTGTGTGGCAAATTATGTGTAGAAGATAGGCTTGCAATCATTTTTTTCAAACTTTATTTATTTTTTTTCCTACAAATCCAGACTCCAATATTAAAATTTATTTTTATAATGATATGATGGGTATGCATATTATTGTTGTATTTGTTATGTTATCACTGAGTAGTGTAGGCTTTTAATAGAGTCAATTTATTAATTTCTACAAAACACCAACAATGTGATTCAATTTAAACGAACTTGGAATGAGCTGCTATTTTTATGCTTAATAATAAAGCGACATCAATCGACCCGAACGAGGAGATCTGACTTCACTTTTGAAATAAGAGTATAGGTATGGACTATGGAATGCGTTGCCTGGGTGGCAACGTGAATTTTTCCTGATAATATACTCTTGTACTTGGTAAAATAACTTACAGGTGCATAAAGTGGCACTGCTACTAAACATGTCTCTAGTTTGAGGCTCTAAACAAAAGATTCAGAGAAGTTCAGAGAAAATGATGCAAAATTACTAGTAAATTCTAATCACACATATACCCAAATTCTGCAAATAATATTGTCTCGTAGACAACCACTTCTAACTAGTGTATTTTCCCTATTCTGGTCCAAAAAGGTATTACACCTTTGGAAGAGAAACCACGTAGTGTGCAAAATGGTCGATGCAATAAAGCAAACCTCCATGGAACTGACCCGTCCACGACTTTAATTAACTTTTCAACCAGGAATTTTCAAACAGAAAAAAGAAATCGCCAAGTTTAGGAATCACGTACAAAGTTACAACTCTGTTCGAATCCGAAGAAAATAACTTTTAAAATTAACGTCGCGTTTAAAGATCTAGTTGGATATCGTAATAACGCCGCACCTGTACTGAATCTAAAATGAAATTGTGAAGAAAATATTGAAGAAGTTGTAACCTACTTTGTAAACCTTGAATACTTTGCAAAAGAATATTCTTAAGGTTCCATTTTAACTAAAATGTGGTCGAATTACGGATATGTATAGTAATAAATAATACTGCAACATTGCTTGAAGAAGATATTATACTCGGAATTTTAATTCGATTTCAGATTTGACAATTTCAGTGTTGCAACGTTATGACAAGTACTAAATAGTGACGTTGCGAAATTATTCGATATGGAAATGGAATATTTTCTTCTCGTTTATAATTTTACTCTCGTAAACTAAGTATATCAGGAAATTAAATATTTCTGAACCGATAATTTAGTTTTGACGATTAATTAACGATCTGAGACTTTTCTTTTATAATTGTGTGTGAAATAAATAAAAAAATGTGATCATGAAGAAACATGACAAATAAAACAGATAGATGTATTATGGTAATAACTTATTTTATAAATTGTCGCCGTCATCGCTATCGCCATCGCTGTCCCTTTCTGTAACATTTATTATATATGTGTCTATGATATTGTCAATTAACATATCTAGCTTACACATTTTTTCCTCTTCCTTGACAACATGGGATACGCATTTAGACCATTTGGTAGCCGTAATTATTTGAATGCCTTTCTGAAATAAATTTCTCACGTCTGTCAATTTGAAGGTTTTATTATTTTGAGCTACATGCCCCTTTACCTGCGCCCATATCAATTCGATGGGGTTTAGCTCGCAATGGTAAGGGGGCGGTCTTAAAACCGTGATCCCATGTTGTGCTGCCATTTCATCTACAGCGTACTTATTAAAAGACTCGTTATATGGAATCAGTTTTAAAAGCGTAGCTATAACCATATTTGGTTCGTAATGAATATTTTTATTTAAAAGCCAATCTTGAATGGCAACTTTTTTTCAGCTTATTTTTGGTGCCGTTTCCAATTTTCGGGAGTGGTAAGGTGCATTATCCATCAACACAATTGAGTTTGGTCTTAATATTGGTAAGACTCCAGCAAACCACTCCTCAAAACAAACTGCATTCATCTCATCACGGTAATCTTCACAATTTTTCTTTGCTTCAAAAATCTTGAGCCCCTCTTCCAGGAAGCCTTCTTCACTACCTATATGGCTAATTATGAGACGTTTGCCTTTTCCAGATGGATTTTTTAATCCGGTGGTCAGTCCCTCCAAAAACGCTTGTCGAGATGATGTGACTTTCTTGTCCACCTAAGTTTTTTTTACAGTATGACCTTAAAATAAATATAGTACATGAACATTCAATATTACTATTAAATTTAATGTAAAATGTATATAAATTCATTTTGTGTATAAATGTTAGCCTTACCTGCGTTAACCCAAGTTTCATCTTGATAATATATATGTCTCCCTTCTCGTCGAAACTGACATATAGATCGCAAGTAACGCTGGCGCCATTATTTCGACATAGATAGACTGTTTCTCATAGTTAAAAGGTTGTACTGTTTAATTTTTTTGTCGCATTTGAAATTTGAATTATTTTACGTATTGTAAACCGGAAGTAAACATTTCAAATCGATTTTTGAGTAACTTGGACAATTGAAAAAATATATATTTTATCTTTAAATTAAAGCTATAAATGTAAAAAATCTACATATATTTTTTTTAATGAGATCTCTCATAGTTTACGACTTAGAGCAAATAGAGTACATACACATCGGTAAGATCGTGGTCAAAACCAGCGGTTGATGCTAAAAAACTAAGCTATTAATATTTTATAACTTCATTATGACATGCAAAAATATAAAAATAAACGATCTTTTAATAAAACTTAATTAACAATATAAAATTCGAAATTTGAATTTTTTTATGTATTGCAAACCGGAAGTGTACATTTTAAATCAATTTTTGAGCAATTTTCATACAAAAAAGGGAAAAATCAATAAATTTTCCCATACTTAGAACCGAAACTCAAAATTTTTTTTCATCAAAACCATACGTGTGGGTATTGGTTATCTATGAATAGGTCTTCAAAAATGATATTGAGGTTTCTAACATATTTTTTTTAAAACTGAATAGTTTGCGCGACAGACTTTTCAAAAGTAGTAAAATTGAATACGTCATAAATTCACTATTGTTAAAACACTGATTAAAGTAACAACGAACTACAAGAACTTATTATGTTACTTGCTGCTACTGAAGCCTTCATGGGCGAGTCTGACTGACACTTGACCACTTTTATTAAGTTCCATCGGCCAAGATTCAAGAGCTTTTCGCAGTTGGAGGTAAGGACACACTAAGTAGATGTTGCTAATCCTCAAAATATGGAAATTAAGGAACCGGACGGTTTCCTCAAGGTGTATTTCTTCAGCCAGTAATGACAAACTTATACATCTGATTTTGGAAAATTGCTCAAGAGTATATCTCTATTTCTAAAAATGTTATGTTGGTTTGTGTACGCTTCAAAATCTCAAAAAGTTCTGCACCGATCGAGCTGAAATTTTACAATGATATATAATCCGCATCAAGGATCGTTTTTATCTAATTTTTGCATCACAATGTGCCACAGCAAAGCGTGGCAGGGTACAGCTAGTACATACATTATACATTCACGTAACTAAGAATGAGGAAGAAAGTATTTATCGAGTTTCGCAGTTCCTGCGTAAAGGATGCAGCAAGGATAATTTCTAAGTTTCTACAACGTTTTGTTGGACGTGTAATATATGTTTATAATGATTTTGATTATAATTTAAAGCGTTGATCAATCTCAAATTACTATAATGATTAAAGTCACGCGTGATTAAGACTTCTTGGAGTGCCTATTTCAATAGGCCGCAATTCACGGGAACGATTGATAAATTTACGAAATAATATTAAAAAAAAACTCACATGAAATGTTTTATCACTTACTTATTAGTAGTTTGAGACAGACATATCATTAAATTGTTATATTTTGACGTAACGCTGGAATTGAGATTTTTTAAAATTGTATCATAAAGAAGATAATTTAAATCTTATTGTAAAATTATTTCCTCAATATTTTTTTAAACTGAAAGAACCAAATTGTGGTTCTTTCTTTATTGCATCAAAAATATGGACATGTTTATCGATGTACACAGTGGGTCTTTATTGTATTTCTCTAATTACGGAACTGGTTATTTTATTTGTCACTAGCGCTCCGGCCTTACTTTGCTCGTGGTACACATATAGCCTACCTGTAGCAATCAGGGATCAGGTAAATATCCAACGGTGAAAGATTTTTTGAAATCGGTGTAGTGGTTCCTGAAATTAGCTAGTTCAAACAAACTCTTCTGCTAAAAACATTAGTATAGATCTATAGATTGTTATTAATGCTTTCGGTTGATTATCAATGACACAGCATGTGTAGTTTACGCAAAACGAACAATCGTATTTTATAAAGAAAACAATATTTTATTTACTACCTCATATCCGAGCATCCAAGAAATTTACGACTTCTCGTAGAACTTCCCAAAAAAAACCAATGATATATAAGGCCACGACATTGCACCTGCCAGCTAAATTTGACATGGGTCGGACTTGCATGCATCACGTCGACATGGCAAGTAAATTTCTGTCGCCTGAATAAGTAATCGCATCGCTTATGTCACAGGAATGTTACATTCTTGGATGGGCTTATGAATATTTACACATACACATTAGTTTGACGTTATTATTCTCCCAGTGAAGGTACAAGATCGTCTGAACCTTTAAGAAATTGGAGCATGCTTGCTTATTTACATAAGTGTACCTGAGTTTACGTCAGTGCTCGTTTGATTATTTTTTCCAATATATTGATTATTTTCAATGATGTCGAGGGGAACCTATACAAAACTGCATAAATATATGACAGTTCCGTAGTACTCGTATTTGTGCTGATTTGATTACATTATATTACAGTCTTACAGGCTTTCAAAATCCATTCAAAATGCATGTGGTTCAGTGGAAGCAAGCAACGTAAACGAATAAGGTTTACCGCGTAGGTCAAGTGGTCTTGAACTACACTACGCTTTGCTTACTTTCGCTTGAAATTAAATGCGAATAGAACGCTGTACTAAAATCACGCAGGTATTTGGCTGCGTCTGACAGTACTTTTGCCAGCACCCACCCACCCGTCGAACGCCTAACTAAAATAGTTATGCATTTGAAACTAATTGCTCTTTCTAGTTTCCCGTAAAAATATAGAAAGAGCAATATCAAAGACAAGGCAAGATAAGACAAATGTCTTTGTGACAAATTTTTTTCTTTGAATTGAATTTTTAGATTTTATTTTATTTTCACAATACTGATATATAATAATACTGTTATGTTTTGTTTGTATTTTGTTGTTTATCTGACATTGTGTGTCTAATATTTCTATAATTTGACGTTCAAAAGTGTACCCATGTACCAAATTGATATATAAGTTATTGAATTGAATTGAAGAAACTTCAGTTCTGCCGCAGACCTTTGTGGTAGCTCACCTATATAACAAATATTGATAATATTATTTAGCTTAATTGAAAACTGACAGATAGTGTATGCTTACCTAAATAAACGTTGTTTGTGATTTTGTAACTCAATAAAAGCATATTAATAACGGGAAAATCATTTTTAACCTGCGTCATATAAAAAGTATGTTTGTGTTTTCTCCTGACTTTGGATTGATGAAAACTATTTCGTGTTTTTAAAAGTAGATGACCAAAATTATTGTGACGCTTATGCCACGCTTAAGAATACAGCGGCACTACTTATATTTAAAATACTTACGTTTAATAATTAAGAATGAATAATTATTGATAAAAGTTAAAAACACTGCCTAACAGTACAATACGAGTACGAGTACCTACTACTGAAACTAATGTTTTGCTATATCTACAAATGTATAACGCATTCGGTTACCAAATTGTATGAAAAAGTAACGCTAATTCGTCTTTTCTTTAAATTAACAATGAAGTTCACTTCGAACTCGTCCTATTAACACAGTTTCTCGGAAAATAAAACCTTATCAGACCGAACTTTGCTTATTTCGGTCAAGGAATTAAAGTTTTTTATTAGCAAACAGGGCTCTAGCAGCAAACAGAGACGTTTTGGCTAAGGCATCGTAATATATTAAGTGGTGGCACGCGACTCGGCAATAAGTTTGCCTCGCCTAGCCGGCTAGATAACAATTATAAATCTTACTAATACTTCTTACTGTCCACACCGGGCCTTGGCATTGTATTGTACTCTGGTTTTATGCGAAAGAACGCTGTATTTCCTTCTTGACAAGGCTACATGCATTTGCTAAAGTAGGCTATAAATGACAAATTTTGAATGTTTGAAATCACGTCGGAACGCATGAACGGATCCGGTTGAAATTTGGATCACAGTTACTTACTTGTTATCACAATCTTTGCAATTTTTTTTTTGGGAAAATGTCGGCATCTGGAACTACGTGGTCAAAACCACGGGGCGCTGCTAATATTTTGCAAATATTGCAACTTTGTAGAGTTTTATAACTTATTTGTGTTGATTTTTTGTATCTATATGAAATGTTTCGTCATAAAACACACAATGGAGAACATATCAGATTTAATTTACCACCACACAACCACCTACTGCAGTGGTCCATAATTTTTTTCGCGGACGTTCAATCTTGAGAGGCTTAGATCTCTACTAAAGCGGAGATGTGCAGAGATGTCTGAAACCGAGACCAGAAGATACCATTAAGCGGAGATTATATTATATTTGTATGGCGCGATGCCGTGACGAAAGCGGAGACGAGACATGTACCTACGCAGGCTACGACGCGCGGCGTTTGGCACTGCTTCGGTGGAGTCAGCCGAGATGAAAAACATCTCTTCTCGTCTCCGCTTCAGACAACTCCGCTTTGGTGGAGACTCAGCCTATTATGAAATTTCTTCCATCTTCATGTTCCAAATTTCAATCCAATCCGTTTAGTCATTACAACGTGATTGAATAATAAACATCGTGGCATACAAACTGTCGAATTCATACTGTTAGTAAGATTTAAAAGTTTTGAAACCAAAGGGCGCTGCTAGTTTTTATACCCAAACTTTTTCAGTTCACAGTGAATTTAGTTTAGTGTTTTGTCTCAGTCTGTTAAAATAGATATGGTAGACTAGTACATGCAAATGCACGGCTTTAGCTGCCCACCCTGACCCTCGTGCCCTAGGCTGCAGCCTAATTAGCCTCAGGGTTAATCAGGCCTTGCGTATATCACCGTGAAATTGTAAATGCTAATGTCGATGGCGATCGAAAATTCTTGTTGAAAATGAATAACAAAACGGATTTTAAATTGGGATTCAGGGAGTCGAAATAGCTGCCCGTAGGTGTGGGTCCGGACCCAAAGTGTTCTATCTATATCTAAAGTATTAGTAAGCATTGACAACCTTTTTATAGTGAAAATTTCTTTTGGCGCGCCACAGACATATCGTACTTTTTGTGGGCTGTGAATTGAATTCTAGCACCACGCTCGGGATTGATAAGAATGGGTAAACTCGGGATCATGGTCATTGGCCATCTCAGAATCATCATCAGAAATGCCACCATTTCTAGACGGCCATACTCATGGCCACGCCCTCCGGTTTCATCTGCTTAGTTTCCAAAGTTAGTTATCAAATTCTGAGCTATAAGTGTTAACTTTTATTGGCAGTTCCTATGACTGCCAATTTTTTTGTGTGTGCCGGTGTCATTGTTATAGTTAGAAATCGTGTCAAACTACGTTTATTTCTATTATATCGCGCCAACAACAAGAGTTGAAATATGTGTAGTGAGATTTAATATATTATCATGTGTCTTCTTGTCCAAGACATCATAAAGACATCAAGAACACATCAGAGGCAGTAACAGGTTGGTCTACACAATGTGTTTTATTTTTAACGTGATTTGTATTTTCGCTACGTATTATAATACCGTAGCATTTTTTTACTCAAAAAATGCTTAGCTACGATTATTTAGTAGATAAAATTTTAGTTTCTAATATCCATCCTACAATCATAAAGTTTACTATGTGATGTCCTTCTACTCTGTATTGTCGCAAGTTTTATAAAACGTTTTAAAGTATTTTTTATTTATTAAGGGTCCGTTCACATAGACCGGCTAGGAGAGCATCGGCGCCTATTTTTCTTTTCACACAGACCGGATCGCATACGCTTGGAGTTGGTCGAAGCGGAGCAGCCAACTATACACGTATACACATATAACTACGAGTATTTCACATAGAACGGCTGGAAGCGAGAGAACCAGAAAGAGCATGCAATCGGGCATGCATTCAAGCATTCTTAATAACAAAAGCCGAGCACATGCAAAAATAAACCTTACTACAAATACTAAAATCTCTGTTTTCAACGTGATCTCCTGAATCTGCTCTCCTCTCCGAGCTGGTCTGTGTGACCGGACCCTTATAGAGAGATGGGACGAGCATAACCTGCTATGCATGGTAAACAACACACTTACAGCATAATAAACAGCACAGTGCCATACAGCAGCAATTTCTTTGGAAAACAGATTCTTAATCAGATTCAGATTCATATAGTGCCCTTATAACCTGTAGCTATACTGAGCATTGAACAAGTCACAGGTCACACAGAACCTACCTTCAAGTAAATTAATTCTATAATAAGTTACATAAAAAACTTCTAAATATGCAATGCTACTTAATACGTAACTATACAACAAATATGTACTCAGAGGTAATATCGTCATTTAGAAAAATCGAAATGCATTGATTAAAGGTCTTTTTGTGTACTTATGTATGTGTAAAAGCTAACTATCTTGTTTTTTAAGTAATGTTTTTTGGACTAAATAAATACCTACATTTCATTTCATAGAAAAATATGTTAAGCTATGACTTTTAAACATTATACATTTTCTGCTTAGTAGTGACTAAGCAGAATAATAACTCATAAGATACACTTCCCCATGCTGATTCTGCAAAAAGTTTTACCTTTAGAGCAACATTTAATTTTTGAACGAAATAATTCGAACATTTTGAAGATTGCATGAGAAACGGAAGTGTCTGTGTCGACGCGGCGCCGGCGGTCTACTGACGTCGAGACAAGCAAAATTGCATCTTAAATGGTCGAGCAAGTTCACCGAAACGTTCATATCAGTTTGAACAATAGTCTGTGTACTTCTCTAGAATATTTAAGAGTTTAGGGAAAATGTTTATTGGACTTCAAATTCATTCAATCATCAGCATTTAATGGACAAATTCATTTGAATAATTGTAATACTCGTAACAACTCGGGATTATAAATTGGCTTTAGATGCAGTTACATATATGTTATGTAGCAGTTATAAGTAGTACTCATTGAAGCTCAATGCTATGGAGATCAAACATTAGGAACCATGATAAACTTGAGACACTATATAAATTTATACATTTTGAAGTTATTTCTGCGGCGACCCTACTAATTTTAGGTATGCATGCGAATGTTTAGATGTGTGTTGCTCAATCACGTCGAAAGGCCTGAACGGATCGAGTTGAAATTTGGAACATTATAGGTAAATTATAGTTTCGAATAATAGAAAGACTCATACTGGAAAAATAACGGGGAGGAGAACTGCGCGGGTAAAATTGCAGGGCGCTGTTAGAAAATAATAACAATAATAATAATACATAGAAAAGACGTAAGACGTAGAAGATACAAGTTTTTCAGCATGAAATTATCAAGAATAAAAATTGAATCTTATTCGGAGATATAAGGATCTCTTCCACGGCCCAAACATTTCTTATTTACAACAGTTTTTCTGTTGGCGACTGTAAATCACAGTAAGCGTCTTCTTTTTGTGTATTCTGTCCGTAAAAGCTGCAGGAAACATAAAAAAGGTCAGCATTGAATACCGTGGATTTTACTACGACAAATTGCTTTAAGCTTTAGGATTAAACCACACTACACTTTGTTTAGTTAAAAGAATCTACTTCTATTCCGCGTGTTTGGGTTTGCCTCTGAATACAGATAGGTACCGTGTACACGGTGATACTAGTAGGTTAGGTTAGGTTAGGTTAGGTTATGTAGTAGGTTTCAAATAATTTGGCTAGTCAATCCAATATTGCCCCTGATGGTGCGCTACAACATGACTACCTATAACATTATAATGCAACACAGTTATAGGTACGAACACAAGTGTAAATGAAATACTACCAAGTTCGGCACTGCGCTTGTCACCTGGAGACGGCAGAATGTTTATTTCTTTACCTTATGATTTCTCAGGAAATATTGCTCTTCTGATCGGAAAACTGACTCATTATAATTTATTAAGTACTTATATGCATTTATGTCGATATTAAAATTATTACTCAAAATTATTATTTAATATATATAATTTAACGCTAAGTAGTTAAATTTCACCAATATGAATGACTTAAAGCAAATGCAAATTACATATTTTTACTGCTTATGAGTATATTTCTTTGATTACTTACGTTTTACTAAAACAGCCCAATCAGTAACAAATTGCCTAGTTGTAATTAATTAGTTTGACAACAAATCGTAAAATCTAAAGATTCTACAGAATGCCATGCTGCTATGTTTACAATTTTAAAACTCAATTAAAATTACCAAATAACTAATTTGCATTACGCTGACGTATAAAAATAACAAAGTGGTTTGGAGACTTGTCTTTACCCAAAAAAGATCGAAGTGTTACTTATTAATTTTAATGACATATCCCGAATCTTGCTGAGATCGCTTCTCGGTCCCCTCAGCAGTCAAGAGTGCTTCTCATAAAGGTCTCCAAGCTGCAGGGTTCAGTCCTCATGATAATCACTTCTCTGACCCCACTTGAAATGGCACGCAAGATAAACGGGAGCTACCTTTATTTTGTTGGTTTGTACAGACAGCACAAAAGTTGAAGTTAATTTTAAATAAATAAACTATTTTGATAATTTGGTGAAGGCTACAAAAATAATTTAGATGCAAACATTGAAAATAATTAATGTGTAATGCCAAATTACACCTTTCTGCTAGCAACATAATAGTAGCAGTGTAACAGTATTAATAAAATATTTTTAAATATATAGATGGTTACGAGGGTTTCAGTTTGTTAGTTACCCTTAATTCGGAGTTGTTTTTATTGATACGCTATTATTGTCCAAATTCCATAAATATTGTTGAGAATAGCAAACACACTGAATGTAAATTAATGAGTTTTTTATCGGACACAAAAAAGGTTTTTGTCAAATATATTAAAATGAACTTAATTCGATTACCATTCATTAACTTATTCTTCTACAGCTTTTTCTGTCGAGATTTAACTTATTCTTCTACAGCTTTTGCTGTCGACCGTACGTCTGGCGAGCGAAGTGAAAACATCACTCAAGCCAATATTGAATTATTTATAAACAGACAGCACTGAATGGAACCGAAGAATGTTTTGACACCAGCTATTGACTGCACTCTTACTTATGACTCCTGAGTGATAACTCTCTTTGTGAACGTGGCTTTTGTGTTTATTCGAAAACGTTCAAGTACCATTTCTCACTCGATTCGATATTGAAATATCTGTTCATTTTGAAGTTGGCTTCTGAAAATTCTTGTGTTACTGAGATTAATACTTCGATTTCGTTATTCGCTAAGAGGTACGCTTGTGGTTGTAATACAAGGAAAGAAGATCAAATAAATACATAAAATGGGAATAATTTTATAATAGACTGACAGGTCAGTCTGAGATCTAAATTATTCCCATCTAAAAATAATTTACGTCTAAATAGTTCAATTGGGCTAACTTTATTTTAAATAGATAACTAACTTACGCAACTGACTTTGTCTAACGGCCGAAACATTTTTAGTACAACTCGCAAAACTCGAAGGACATTTTTGGAAACAATTCGAAAGCAATCCAACGAAAATGTGCGAATTGAAACAGCTGTGTATTTTCTCGAAATAACCGTCTTCCTACTGTTGTTTACGCATACGTATTCCATCTTGATTCTTCACAAAACGGTACAATAATGTATGTTTGAACATGTTTATTTCTAACAACGAGATTTGTTTCTTAACAAAACAAACCAAATTTATGGGCTACTTATGTTCACGGCTCTACTACGGTATTGACATAAACCACAGACAACTTTCTTAAAAGTTGAATTGTAAAAAAAAACATTTTTGTTCTTTTGACGCGATAAGGAAAAATGATGATGTACTATAGTATTTTTTTACAATACCCGCGCAAATCGTCACGAAAAACCGACACCCTGAAATTAGCTACACAACATTTTAATAAATATTGTACTCGTAACTAATTTCAGGTTAATACTGATAATATAAAGATACGAGTATTATCAATTCTATGATTGAAGTTAGACTTCTTAGCACGGGGGATAAGGAAAAGAAGTACCTAAGGTACAAGTTCGCGCTGAGACCGTGACACGAAACCGCGACCGGAGACCGCGACAGGCTCGACAAGACGAACTGGCGCCCATACAATTCCATAGTGTCAAGTGCATGTCGCGGTCTCCGGTCGCGGTCTCGTGTCGCGGTCTCTGGGCGAACCGCTACCTTAAGTAGGTATTTACTTCTTGCATGCGTGCATAACAAACAAAAGTTTTTTTTCTTTTCCATTATCACATCTGAACTCTCAAACTTGTGTAAACCTGAAGTCAGTCGGTACACAGATACACCGTGTTGATTGAAATATAGTTGTCGGCATTGTTAAAATACTTATTTATGTCCACAAAAAGCATTTACTGAGTTCTGTGAACAAACAAAACCCTATGATGGAACGGACCACAAAATTCAATTTACGTGGCAGACAAAATAAAAACGCCCCAGACTGTATCGTATCGTTGATTTGTTTCACTTTGTTGCTCCTACCTACACCGTGTACCTACACATCCTCGTAGTCCCCAAAAAACATAGACCCTTTTTCGTGAAAAGAGATCGAATAAAATAAAGACAAGGTGCGGATTTCGGGGTCGACTCAAGTTGGTCGTATGAAAGGTCGAAATCGCCGTCCGACATGAGATATGACACTTTTGTTCAGATTTCATGAAGTTTAATTAAACATCTGCCCTCTGATGACATTTTGTAATACAAGTTGTTGCTTGGCACCATTTGATTGATTGAAGGAAATTGTGTAATTATTTTGTAAATTACTTTTTGGAGATAAAATTTGGAATATTTGAAATGTAGAGAAGGAGAAAATATCTTCATTAAAAATAACGCATAGGTACTTATTTATTATGATTAACAAGTACTTTTCCTGTATTAGTGTTTTGATATGCATATTTTCACTGTTCTTTTAAAGAGACTTGTGTCAAAATGAAAAGCTAATAATTTCTTTTTTGGGTAGTGATTAGTTTATGAAGCTTGTCTCGATGTGAGGCATTGCACGTAAGTTACAGCTGGTCTAGTTGAGAGAACGGCGACTGCCGATGCGGACCTCCGGGCTTAAATCCCACGCGCACCACTGTCTTTTCGCAGTCATGTACGTTTTGCCGCTAACTTAAAAACGCAGAAGGAAAACACCGTAAAGAAACCGATAAGTACATAGAATCTTTCGAGGTTATATGTGTCATCCACCAACCCGCACTTGGCCAGCGTGGTGAATTATGGTCTTGACTCTCTCCTTGCAAGAGAAGGCCCGAGTTTCAGCAGTATTACTCGTTTTATACATCTTGTTTAGACGCGCGATGGCAAGTTTTATGCTTGGCAATAACAGCACAGCGCCAACAATTTGAACATGAATAGCTAAAATCATGGCCTTGAACTGTACTCGTCATCCGTATATATACGATCATATATCTGTTATTCCACAGACGAATTAGATGTACTTACTATGTGTTACATTATTTCTTATTTTCTTACAATTTCTTTAAACCTCATTTTCGTTCTTTGTATCTCACAATTTATGGACACATTACACATTTCCCATTAGTTTTAGTGGACTTTCATAAATATTTTAAACCCAAAATTATCAAAATATTTGCAGTTGTTGTTTAATATACCTATATAAAACTATTAAACATAAAAACACGTCAAACGTTAAGGACGATTAGTTTACTCAATTGTTTTAAAAACAAACGTTTCACATAAGAATATCATAGTTATGTTTCAATCGACCGTCCAATCCAATCAACAAGAACAAAATTAAAAATTTTGATTAACCCCCGACTACCTTAGATTTGTTATATGTACAACATTCTACTAGTCAAACCCTTTCATTTGGTACTCATATTGAGGGAATTGTGAAAAAATAAATGTAATTCGCCATTTTGTTGTAGCGGCCATCTTGGATTTGAAATTTGTCAAAGTGCAAAGTATTCTACTAGTCAAGCCCTTTTGTTTGACACCCATATTGAGGTAGTAGTGAAAAAAAATGTATAATTTGCCATCTTGTGGTGGCGGCCATCTTGGATTTGAAATTGGTTATAGTGTATAGTATTTTACTACTCATGCCCTTTCATTTGATACCCATATTGAGGTAGGTTGTGAAGAAATATTTTGTCCACCATTTTGTGGAGGCGGCCATTTTGAATTGAATCAGATATTAGACGGACGAACGGACGACGGACGAACGGACAGACGGACGGAGACGGACGACGGACGAACAGACGGACAGACGGACGAACGGACGAACGGACGGACGACGGGACGGACACGGACAGACGGACGGACGAACGGACGGACGACGGACGGACGAACGGACAGACGGACAGACAGACGAACGACGAACGACGACAGACGGACGGACGACGGACGAACGGACGAACGACGACGGAACAGACGGACAGACGGACAGACGGACAGACAGACGGGACAGACGAACGACAGACGGACAGACGAACGGACGAACGGACGCAGACAGACGGACGAACGGACAGACGGACGAGACGGACGAACGGACAGACGGACGGACAGACGGAGCAGACGGACAGACGGACGGACGACGGACAGACGGACAGACGGACAGATTTGGACGGACGGACAGACGGACAGACAGACAGACGGACAGACGGACAGACAGACAGACAGACGGACAGACGGACAGACAGACGGACAGACGGACAGACGGACGGACAGACAGACGGACAGACGGACAGACGGACAGACGGACAGACGGACAGACGGACAGACGGACAGACGGACAGACAGAGACGGACAGACGGACAGACGGACAGACGGGACGGACAGACGGACAGACGGACAGACGGACAGACGGACAGACGGACAGACGGACGGACGACAGACGGACAGACGGACAGACGGACAGACGGACAGACGGACAGACGGACAGACGGACAGACGGACAGACGGACAGACGGACAGACGGACAGACGGACAGACGGACAGACGGACAGGACAGAGACAGACAGACAGACGGACAGACGGACGGACAGACGGACAGACAGACAGACAGACGGACAGACGGACAGACGGACAGACGGACAGACAGACAGACAGACGGACAACAGACGGACGGACAGACGGACAGATTGGACAGACGACAGACGGACAGACGGACAGACGGACACGGACGGACAGACGGACAGACGGACAGACGGACAGACGGACAGAGACGGACGGACAGACGGACAGACGGACGACAGAGACGGACAGACGGACAGACGGACAGACGGACAGACGGACAGACGGACAGACGGACAGACGGACAGATTTGACAGACGGACAGACGGACAGACGGACAGACGGACGGACAGACGGACAGACGGACAGACGGGACGGACAGAGAAGACGAGAACAGACGGACGGACAGACGGACAGACGGACAGACGGACAGACGGACAGACGGACAGACGGAGACGGACGACGTCAGACTTTAGACGGACAGACAGACATCGACGTCAAACTTATTTTTTCGGGGTTAAAAACAGTCGCTTTACTGGTAAACTTCATTCAAATTTAGTTTTAACATTTCACTACAAATTCTACCCGTTGAACTTCAGCCCGTTTCGAGTAAAAGTAGCAAAAATACTTGAACAAAATACACCCTACTTTTTCTCATCGCTCCCTAATACTCACCTGGAGCGTTTCACTAGGAAATGAATTAATTCCATTTTACACAAGAGTGCTTTAAAGGTAAGAAGGTTTCTTGCACTGGGAGAAATACCCCGTGAAATTAACTTCTGGATTCAGTTCGCGCTGGACACCTCTCAGGTGGAAGACAAACGGCCCGGGGAAGAATTGCAGGAGGCTGTTACTTACACGGACGGGACTTTAAAACTCTACGTGATAGTAATTCTAACTGGGAAAGTAATTGCTCTACTTTTCAAGATGATTCACGGACGTTGTACGATGTTAAAGGGCGAAAAAAAAACCAAAATAGTTTATTGAGCTGTAAGGTGGAACGCACTTCGAGTTTCACTTTTTATATTATATCACCGACTCATGCTGCCAACATAATTTATTGCGCATTGAAAGATATTGGCATTTTGCAATGTAGTATTGCATCATTGTCTGACAAGCACAAGTGTAAAATGGGCCTTGATAGGGCCTTGATAAATTAATCTGGTAGATTTATTTTCTCTCGTAATCATCTCTCATTGAGTCTTCTCGTAATCGCGGTGGCTGTAACGCTGCCGAAACGTCGAGGTAATTAAACAATGAATTATTCGTAATTAAGCCCCATACTATAAAAACATTATATTTATTTTCCTATTAAGAAGCCATGAGACTTTGTTGTACAAGACTTTAAGTTGTAAGCCCTAAGAAAACTAAAAAGTTGCAATAAACAAAAAATCCATTGAATAAATAATGTATATAAAGTCACATACTTTAATATCCATCCACTTTAGTCAAAGTATTTTAGTAAAGTTACAGTCAGTTAAAATGCATTAAGCCATTCTAAAGTGATAAAGATTACGAGCCACACGGATGTTGGCGGCAGGTTCGAACCAAGCCACGTTCTTCCCCTGAATACTTTACGTTCTCGGCGGTCGTTCATAAAAAAGACAATTTCCCTTATTGCCGCAATCTGTTACACATGTTCCACACCCGGTTATGTCTGCAAGCGCCCTCATAAACGACAAAGTAAAGCATTATTTATTGCCCAAATTTAGGGTCAAACACAAGAGACATAAATCGCTTTAGTATATTATTTGGTCTAACTGGACGCAGTGGCAATATGTTAACACATTTGTTAATACTGTAATGGGTGGTTTTATTAACAGTATCCGTGGTGTTTGGATGAATGAATAATGTTGTGGCGACGATGAACGCCGAGTGGGTTTGTATTGTTCAAGTTATGAAATTTTGTGAAGCTGTATTTGCTATGAGAACATTTACTTTTTACCACATATCTCACTTTATTCACAACCTTATTTATCCAACAGAAATCCTGGAAATCGGAAATCCTCCCTGGAAATAGGAGCAAGAAAGTTGTTTGCTATTTTGGGATCTTTTTCCTTTTTTATTTGGGGAAAATACATGCAGGGACATGGTGGCTATGTCGGGCTCGACACCATGTGAGTCGACATGGTGCCCCCGACTAAAACCCTCACAGGTTTCTTCGGCATGGCCATAGGTCAGGCTCGCGGGGTCACTTTTCGCACTCCCATCAACGACTCTGACCCACCTGCCACCGCCCATGCGGCCTATCTCGCGGGAGGTGTCCACACATTTGGACCTAGCAAAGCGCTGGAAACCAGCGGTGCGTCATCTCTTCGGGAAGGTCTTTACCTAGGTGGGGTATTAGACGGTTGGGATCTACCCTAGCGCAGTGGCAATTAAGTCTAGAGAACCAACACTTCTAGAGTATTTTACCAAGAGCACAAGTTCATCATCACTACGGCGTTGACGGTGAAGAAAAACAAAGCGAGGAAACTGCTGTTCCAAGAAACACTTCTTTTGGGTACGTTTGTCGTCTTCCGAACCGAACTTGGCCAGCGTTTTGGATTATGTGGCTCTTTGTGTGAGGGAAGACCTCAAATACCAGCAGTGAGAGTATAAAAGTAGGTTGCTTATGTTAATGCTGCGCCAACGGCTTAGGTGTGAAAAGGCAGTCAGAGTCGGAAGAATGTCAGTTTTACCAATTTCAGCCCTCGAACAGGTCCGCATGATGTGTTTATATGTTGTTTTATAGGTTTTGTAGTGGCTCTTTCCAGAGTCCGCCTGGGGAAGTACCACACCTTTGCCAGCTGTTCTACTACCAAGCAGCAGTGTGCAAACATTACTGTGTTCCGGTTTCAAACGCAATGTTTCCAGAGAAATTACTGGGCTAAGAGGTAAAACACCTTATATCTCCGGGTGACGAGTGTGGTGCTAGGTAATGATTTGGACTTTTAATCTTCCAATAGCAGTGTGTCACTGTGCTGTTATAACAGCCTGCATATATGCAGGCATGTTGCTTATAAACAAGTACATGTCCTGCTCGTCTTGTCACTCTAAGCTGTAAAAAAAAAGAGTTATCGCCGTCCTTTTCACATTGACTACTATCAGAGAAGATGGCGAAGGCTTGGTCTTAATTTTGAACTGTGATAATCTCTATATACAAAAACGTTATGTTGGTTTGTGTACGCTTCAAAAACCCAAAAAGTTCTGCACTGATCGTGCTGAAATTTCAGAATGATATATTATAGGTATCAAGGATTGTTTTTATCTATTTTTTGCATCACAATGTGCCACAGCAAAGCGTGGCAGGGTACAGCTAGTAAGGAATAAAATTAGTTTTAAAATTAGCAAATTTTTTCGGTAACAAATTAAACGTTTTTTTTCTAATGTTCGCTCAGAGTGTTCATGTTTACCGCACTATGTACATCATCACTGCGGTCGGCCTCGACTTCTATGTACATCACTGACCCGTGTTTTTTTATCTCATCTATAATACGTAAAATAAATAAATATATTTAATCAATAGCTAATTTGTGAAAAAATATCATCTAAACATAGAATATCTTACACAAATATTACCTACTTTTGAAATTAAAAATATTAATTGTATTATGATCGATTTGTTTTACAGGACAAGTGGCAATAAGCAAATAGTCCGGCTGATAGTAAGCGGTAGCCATCGCTTTTGAACATTCGCAATATCAAAGATGCTGACAACGTTTTGCACGCCCTGATAGCTGGTGTTTAAAGATATCCTTTTAAACTTATCCTTATCGAATTCCGTCAGAAAATCGTTCTGTGACTTCACTTCCACCTGCAATTTATTTTTAAGTTCTTATATTTATTAAAGATATCAAAAACTAAACTAAGTTTACCTAAAAGAAGATCCTATTTTTTATTTTTATTTCTACAATTAACTTACTCTTATATAAATTCGATACAAAACTTAATCATAACACCAACATAATAGTATATCATCTTGAACGAGATGTCCACTACGAGACATTGATACAAGCTACAACTAACTACCAAGTTCCGTCATGAAATATGTAGCTTTACTGTAGCTCTGAAAAATACCGGCACAACTTTTGAAAGTCTGAAACATAGCTCTTCTTTTATTCATGCTCTGACATGTGGCGTTCCCGTTGTGTACAGGCTTTCTTCCCTAACAAAATAAACAACATTTACTTAGAGTTAGGTCCTTTGAGAGGCTGCTTCCTGGTCCAAATGTTTTATGAATGAGCTGTTATGCAGTTACCTTCTGCATTTATTGCAGCGTTTAGGCCACAATCATGGCTCACAGCCAATGATTTATACCAGGCTATGGCTATTACATAGAACTCTATTTTATCTTTGCACAGATTCTAAGAACATTTTAAGATCATCCCCTCCATTCTTATCGTGTAGGCCGTTCCCTTTATCACGAAAACCAGTATCTGTCTCTATCTCACAAGGAAAAATTCACGCGAGTTTCAGCAAGTCGCGTGGTTTTCACGCCTTTGTTATGATGCAATATTCACTCGTATAAAGCGTGAACCATTGTTCATTGTTCACTGAACTAGAAGTTTCACTTACGACGTTTTGTTTCCAAAGCAAAACGCTTCGTAACATTTGATGTCTTCAAAGGGCTGAAGGTTCTGAAAATGCGGCGCATTGTGTCTCTACAGACCATGTCTTTAAGGGTGAAAATTGATTGAGTTGTACAGGGAATTGTGACATATTGGATGGGGTAGCTCAGTGGAAAACTTGTAAGGTAGGCAAGTGGGCATGTATAGGCAGTAGCGAAACAAGCCTTCAGTCGCGCCGCGCACATGCTCGCGTGAGGTCGGTTTCAGAGCTCGACCTTCGCTCGGAATGGCGAGAACTTTTCGATAACTTGCGAACTTTTATTCGTCAGAACATATCGTTTCATATCAACTGTAAAATTTCGGTTACGGCATAAAAAATACCTAATTTTTACGTAATCGTGAGGAATGTTAGCAATACATATTACTTATATAGTTTAAAAAACAGTATTAGTGCTGAAGACTGAAAGACATCGGCAACCTTCACATGTACGTACAAAAAATATTATATCTTATTTTTTACCGTATATATTAAGGCTTGTACTTATACTAGGTACGACTATTACATTTATAAATTGGAAAGTTTCCGTTCCTTCAATAGAAAACCAAAATACAAACCACGAATGCAAAAGAATAGACTAGCTACATCGATGTGTTTGTACATACTATTTACCATATTTGACGTATTTTATGTTATTTGAGAAAAATAATAGTAATTACAATTATTTCTGTTATATTATATTAATTACTATAAATGTCAGTCAGGCCGTCTTAGCAAATAAATATGTAACGTCTAAAACAGCAACTTGTTCTTGAAAGCCGAAATTTCATTTACAAAAGTTATTTCTTAACTGTACTATAAATTTAAAATTATGTTGCTTCAAGCTGACGTTAGTAAGCCGTATACTTCTTTGTACTCGGACTCTTTCAAACGAAACTGCATTTGCTTTCCTTACCTGTTATGAAAAATTTACGTTAATAATTTATCCTGCGATTTTGAGCCGAGAAGATTTTCATTTAGACGCTTAAAAGGATTTGCAACGATCGTTCTAGCTCAGAAAAATTCTGTTATCATATTATGTTGTGTTAGAGTGAGTTTTAAATTATATTATAAAAATCCTGTAATATTTTTACATAGATGTGCGATAGTGACTTCGTTTATGTTTTGTTACGTTGTTATTAATTTCAATTTGACGCTGTGAAGTACATTCCGTTTTGTGTGAATTTAGATTTTTGAAAGAAAAAATACTTTTTACTCCTCAAATACTACATCGTATTCGTACTCTAAAAGTACTACGTTAGATATGGGAATATACTAGGTCCATATTAGGTCCTTACATATGAAGTGTTTTGTCGTACTGACCAACTTTGATCTCAAATATCTCCTCTTTGGATAGGAATTCCAATTTCAAATTTAAACCTTCTTACACATGAACCCTAAAATAGAGGAAATTACGTAAAAGTAGTAGGGAGGACCCTACATCGCACCATATGATTGGTGATTTATGGTGCGATGTAGGCTCTCCTACCCACTACTTTTACATAACTTCCTCTGATTTTAGGGCTCGTGTGTAGAGGGTTTTATACAGATATTTACTCATGATTTTGTGTTTATAAAACAGCAGGTCGAAATTTCCCGAAACGCATTACGTTTTCTTTGGCGCCATACATTAATTTTTCGAGCCGTTTCTGCAGCATAGGTACCACGATGGAACTCGTACTTATAAACAACGCGATTTTTCAAGTTTTCCATCTTGTAAACTGAGTGACCAAAAGAAAAGATCAATAGAGGAAAAAACATATGAATTACGGTTTTCAAACCACAAAAACATGAGTAAATCTCTATATATAAAAATGTTATGTTGGTTTGTGTACGCTTCAAAAACTCAAAAAGTTCTGGACCGATCGAGCTGAAACTTTACAATGATATATGATCCACATCAAGGATTGTTTTTATCTAATTTTTGCATCACAATGTGCCACAGCGAAGCGTGGCAGGGTACAGCTAGTAGCTGTATAAATTTGAAATTGGAGTTAATAACCAAAGAGGATTTATATGAGATCAAATTAGCTAGTACGACAAAACACCAATTTCATATGTAAGGACTTAATGTATTGAAACTAAGAAAATTGTATGTATTATTATATTATAAATGTATGTCAAAGTTTGGATTTTTATTAATTAATTACGTTGGAACGGCTGAACAGATCGGATTAAAATTTGAAACGCAGTCAGATTACAATCTAGCTACTACTCATACACAAAAGCTACTTTTTTACGGAAAAATAACAAGAACGGAAACTACGCGGGTAAAATCACAAGACAAGCTAGTGTGTGATAATTATGAAGACATCTTACTTTGTTCTATTACTTTGAAATATGTTAAATAAAACATTACATATGTAATGATTGACTCAATAATATTCCAACAATATTATTATGCATAGATATAAGTAATTTGAACTGAGTTATGTTTTCTTTTGTTTATTCTATTTAATTCTATTTAATTTATTAAAACTCGCTGTGGTCGTAATATGACCATTGTTTTAAAAAAAGTATACATGCGTATATGAGTCAAATACCAAGTAACTTTTTAATTGATTCAATGTGTTTTTAGGCATAATTTAAATTTACCTAACAGTATACTCTTTCTTTAAATAAACTATGAGTGTGTTATATTTCATCCTCCTCTGTTCGCGCGATTTTCGTAAAAAGGGATTTAAAGTATTGCTTTGCGTAATGACATATGAATTAAATACTAAAATGCTACAATTATAACAATCTAGTATCAACAGAAAAGTATGAGATTCCTAAAGTAATCTTCACGCTTAAGCCTCAGCTCATTCGTAAATCAAACGTAAAAAATCCAGCCGCTATAAATTCGAACAAAATAGTTGTCAGGAAAATTCCCCGTGGAAATAATATTCGGACAAATGAAAATTCCGGGCGGTGCATTCGAGTACCGAGCACCGCGCAGAGGTTTTAATTCCCTTGACTGTTGCGAATCGGCGCATGTTTTTTCATTAAAACGCATTCAATACGACGACGACGTGGCTTTGAAAACGGACCTTTTCAAAAAAATATTTGCCTGACATTCCACTCTGCAGCTCCATTCATGGCTGTTGTGAGGAATTAAAACATCAACGCTCGTAATGTCAATGTTTTTAATAGTTTTGTAGCTAGTTTCCTCGTAAATTGACCTTTTTTCGATCAATACTAGAATTTTAACATGAATACTAGGTATGCCTCACGGTTACAGCCGTTGGAGTTAATTTTATAAAGTTAAAGTAGGCCTTAAAAGTAAAGTGGATAGTTAGTCCACTTTACTTTTAAGGCCAAGAAGATAAATAATCCAAGAAAATAAATAATCTGATTGATATATCTAGGGATTAGAGTATTAACACACATAAACTTTGCAGGTATACTTATAATTATGAAATTGGTGAGACCTTTTGATTGATTGATTACCTCTAAAATAGCAGAACTAATTTAAATACTCGTTGTTGTTTAACAATTAAAAAACTCTTTAGTTACAGGCTAAATAACATTAGTTGATATTGCTCCATGCATAAACTTATTCGGCTAAGGTATTTGATCAAAAAAATGTACTGTTGTAAAAAGTCTCATAGTGTTCTATCAGACCCTCAACTAAGGCATATGTCTGTAAGGGCTAGATACCAGAAAAAAATATACTTTTAAACATCTACGAATATATTTGTGATACATAAAAATATTCCACTGTAGAACAAATAAGCATTTCTCAAATCAATGAAACAAATGGAAGTAACTCCCAACTGAAAAACAAAATGTCGTTTGTTTTTAATAATTCAAATACTTACAATTTATCATCTTCATCAGGTTTTTGCCTTTTACGTACAAGGAGCTGTCAGCACAGCGCATTTTTTACTTCCATTTCATTTCATTCTTCTAATCACTCACTACCTTTAGACGCATGTTGTCTGTAACATAATTCATCCTTTACCCAGGTAAAACGCCTTTTAAATATGCAAGAATATTTGGCAAACAATATAACTCTTGTTTTAAACCATAAGATTAGATTATCGACTAATTTTATTTTTTCAATTCATCGTGATATCACCCATAAGTATAGATATTATAAAGTTCAAAATCTCAAAATTAAGTACAATAAGAAATAGCGATGATCATAGGGAAATGAGTTTAATAAATAACTTGAAATGTCCTCTGTCTCTTTCTCTCTTTATTTCAAAAAATACAATCTCTAGCAACTTGACAAATTCGTGAACCCAAATCCCAAAAATAGAAAACACAGCCCTCATTATAGAAAAGTGACCATACTATAGTTGTAACTTTGTCTGCTAATTACTCCTTTGGATTCGGGACTCGAAGTGGCAATGCGGTTTCAATGACACCCTCACCTCTCCATTAACACACCGAAGCAGGGTTAACGACCACTTCGCGTGACGTTGTACTGCTTCACGCTTATTTATACTGTACGAACAAATGTAACTCGGTGACATATCAAATGTACATTATCAGTAGCTGAAGTAACCGCTTAAACGCGACTAGGCATGCGTTCAACCAATCTCCTTGATCTATGGTAACGCCCCTTGTTTGTTTCTGGTTTTAAACAGTTTCAATTTTACGTACTTTTAAATGAGAACTTTTTTTACAACAATGCAGTCCAGAAACCTAAGCTTTGTATTAATTCAACTCAGTCCAATCATTCACTCAATAGTTACGTAGGCTAAAAAGGTTTCATTTTAACCGAGTTCATCGACTAACTCAAACAAACTATTCTTATTGATACCATCGACGAGGGTAGGCAAACCTAGGTGTTGTCTCAATTTTCCAACTTTTTTGGTGTTGTTAGTCAAAATTCTTAACAGACACAGCCAGAATTGTCATTGACAAATTCGGTATCGAAATGTTCATAGGCGTACATTTCTATAATCTAAGTAGGCGTACCTAGTAAAAAAAAAAATTGGTTGCCTGTAAAGTCGGTATACGGGCGAAAGTTTTACGTGACAACGACTTTGAGTGGTAAAATAATTTTACGGAAGGGACGCGTGCCTTTCACTTTTTATGTCTGTCTCTCTCGCTCTTAGGCGGGCTAACCATGCCCGAGTGGAAGGGACGCGTGCCTCTCACTCGCTCTCGTTGTGAGCGCATAACGTGAGCGGAGCGTAACGCAGTTTCTTGAAGTGTCACCCGGCAAACCAATTTATAAGACGTTGTCACGTAAAAAAAATCGAAATCTATGGGCGTACCACGAAGTAATCGGCAGTGTCGGCACTTGGACGACATTGTCAGGAGAGTGTGGGCATCGGGAAATCAAGCATCGGCCACCCTGGTTGGCTAGACGACGGCGTTAGTTCCCATTTTAGGCTACGTGCTATTTGTTCGATATAGAGGTATATTTATAAAATCGAATTGGTTTAGAAATTATCGTTGATTGGAATGTCAAAATAACTCGAACCCCAAAATGCTCACAAAATAAATATTTAGTTATTATAATAAAGCCTGCCCTGCTAGCCTAGCTAGCCTAGCTGTACCCTACCACGCTTCGCTGTGGAACATTGTGATGCAAAAATTGGTTAAAAACAATCCTTAATGCGAATTATATATCATCCTAAAATTTCAGCTCGATCGGTGCAGAGCTTTTTGAGTTTTTGAAGCGTACACAAGCCAACATAACATTTTTATAGATAGAGATAACATTTATTTCAGTGCCATTTTGGTAATTTTCTTTTTGATTAATCTACAAATTTGATTCGGTTAAGTGGCTATACACTTACTCAAAATATAATTTACATTCATATTTTTATATATTGATATGGTAATCTGCAACAAGATGTCACAAATAATTAATTAAGGTCTGCAGTCTTTAAGAATGCATGCGAATGTCAGTGACGCGGTAAACCGCAAACTAATAAATAGGCTAGCTTTATTTTAAGGCATAAAAGTCAAGTCTGATGAGTCCTTTGAAAGCAAGGCAAAAGCATTTAGCAGCCCTGCGCTATAAACTGTAATTCAATGTTTAGATGCTAGTCGTGTCTGCGTGCGGCTTGCTTCGTGCTTCATGCTTTTATTTTTGTAAGAAGAATTCAATGCTTCTGCAAAATATTTTGCTATGTACACACATACATAATATATGTTTCTTATGTTTAACATCTAACTTTTAAATATATCGATCTTTTTAGTTAATTTAACAAATACTTTAAATATTAATATACCTACAGTTAAATGTATTTTCATTTGAAAACCCCAACAGAATTACCATAGGTATATTTTTTAGGAATAATCTTCTATTCATATTCTAGTCCTTAAACTCATTATTAATCATATTTTATTATTATTATGAACGCAAAAGTTTGTAAAAATATATGAATGTAAAATGTTGGTTACTCTTTCCCGCAAAAACTACTAAGGTTTAAAACAAAGGTTTTTACTGCTAATGTTTAAAAGTTTTAGTACAAGTTCGGAACTAGAACCTAAATTAATTAAAGTTTGTTCTTTGGAAGTCCGATAGGTAACATAGAAATACGCAGACACAGAACAAACATTTAATAGTTCGTGGCACATATTTTAACAAATATTTTTTATTACGTGGGTAACTTGCGCGAGATTTGGTCGGTCCAATCCGACTTAAGTGTCAGCCGCATGCGACCTTACGTCGGTCAAACTTAACTTGGACTGGATCGAACAAATCTCACGTGAGATACCCGTATTAATTTGATCTGTGTAATAAATAATTTAATATCAATAACATACGCTTAACATTAGGAAAAGAAACGTAAATAAATGTAAAAAAGAATATTAATGGCAACTTTTAATTTTTAATTATATTTGTTACAGAAAACATTAAACATGAAGCGGATAAAGAAACAACGACCGAAAAACCAAGAATAATTAATCGATTTATAATTTATCTTCACAATTCCACATGGATGACTTTAATATGGGAAACTGCAAAACGATGTGAAGAATTTCCAATGAGGAGTCAGAAAGAGATAGTTCCATAGACAATGCACAGCCTCTTTGGAGTGGCAATAGCATCAGCATTACTGCAGATATTTTTCTCCTTCACTGGTAAGCATTTCTCGTTTTGTCATCACTCGTAATTTATCGAAAGAATTTAATTTTAAATAAGATTAAATAAAGACAATTTTAAGGAATAGATATTTAGTTTAAAAAATATGCTCAAAAGGCAGCGTCTTCCGAATCATCGAGGTAAATTAAAGTTACCTCGATGATTCGGTAGCGTTACAACCGCTGTAGTCACGAGAATATGAGAAGAAGCGTCGAGGAAATGAAATGATAGTTTTGATTTTCGTGATTAAGTCCTGTTCCGTGTTTACATTAAAATCAAACATATTGACTGACTTAACCTCTGGCTTTCCGAGCGCAGCGCAGCCGTCGCGACGTCGTATAAAAAATTGATTACCTACTCGACTATAAAACAATATTTTACGTTTCTGTAAACGATGAGCTACTCATTGATACAATATATGCCCTATCTATCAAGAATCGAAATAAAGCCATCATTGATCATTTTATTTGTTTACATGTTGTGTAAACTTTCAAACCCATTTTGTGGGTCACGTGACAAGAAATAAACGAATATTCGTAGTAAGGAACAAGTATCTATACTATCTAAATCAGTAACAAAAGTCTTGAAAGAACTAAAGATTATTTATTGTAAACACAATAAGTACCACTTGAAACCTAACGCCACGAACCATAATAACAACTAGTTTGGAATATACTTCTGTTATATCTAACCAACGATCAAAATGCCTTAGCCTGAAAGGGATAGAAAACGCCATTTTGAATCGCGCGTGTTTGCCGCCATATCAAATCGTGTTTGTAAAACAAACATGTATTTCGTAAAAATAGACAAATATACAGTTATTTTGTAATGTAAATGAGTTCTTATCAGGTGCAATAGCACCTGATAAGAACTCATTAACATGTTTACTCTATTTACTGACAAATCTCGTAACAAAACACATCGAATGCGGTAAACACATCGAAAACCTGAGTGGAAAACCGCCACGACTCTTATCCGACGTATTTTGATGAAAATACGATGTATTTCATGCTACATATTATCTAATTAGAATCATTTTAGCATACTAAACACATTTACAATAAGAAACAGTACTTACGTGAGATATTTCCAACAATAAATCCAATTTTAGTCACAAAAACAAACAATTTTCACTCACAGAATATAGCACAGACTAAGTAGAGAGATATAGAATATAGCGGGACTAAAATTCAAATCAATTCGACCACAGACAAAATGCCAATCTTTTCTGTTCAACATTTAGCTAATGTCACAGAGGACGTAAAAAACACAACTTCTTCGTTTAAGCTAATTGAAATAGCTGTGAAGTGCCAGAAGCAACCACATCGCGGTTAGTAGTGCAGCTTTTGATGCAGCTGACTAAGCAGAACTAAGACTGAAACTGAACGCCCACGTTTTTTATAGCTCGGGTATAGCTGCAACGGTGACTAAGATTGTAAGTCAGAAAACCTACCTAAACAAGGTGAAAGCCAATATAACAAATGCTGCGAACAGAGTATTTTATAATTCTTTATTCTGACAACGCGCGTAATTTACTATGAGCCTAGTACTTTTTTAGGCCGTTGTTTTGAAAAATAGTACCGAAGTGACGGAAGACAGTAGTTTTAATATTGTAAAAATACAAAAATTAGTATGAAATTGTTTTTTTTATGCTGCAATTTATTGCTAAATGGAAAAAAAATCATTTTGCATCTGTGTTTTGCAGATTGTTTTTGAGGCAAAACTTTTTAGAAGACAATTATAAAAAATTAAAACAAAATGAATCTTCTTGGACTAAACCTGACACAAATCTGCTACGTTTATCAATACGCGGCAAGGCCAGCTTTGGTTAGAAAAAGTTGGCAAAATAATTAACTACAAAAAATATCTAATAATTAAAGCGTGCTAAAAACAAAAAAATAAAAAAATCATTAAAACGGCACAGGCCAACCAAAATTTGCCGTTTGGATCACAAAACAAGCAGAATGCAAGTTTGTAATTAGTGTTCTTACCCTGGTGGTACGGTTTACCGCCGGGGAATGTACCTTCATAAAACATACCTTAAGCGCTATGGAGTGGAAACTTTAATGTATTTTTGTGCTTGAGGGGAAGTTAATAACGCGAAAACATTTTGCTGATATTAAAGCAAAATTATTGGAGGTAAACTTGGATGAATATTTAATGTGATGATTAAGCGAGTTCTTACAAGTAAATTTTACACTAAACCACTTTATAGTCGATTTTTGGATAATTAGAATAGATTTTAGATAAAGTTGATTTTTGAAGGTATTATTAATTGTTCCAACTAAAATAAAAAATGTTTGCACAAAGTAGTACAAGAAATGTATTAGGCGTAGGTACTTATTTTCATGAAAAACATTTGAATATCGGAAGAATTGGCTGGGAAAAAGTATGTCAAAGATAAGTGTAAACTCGTATTTATTTATCTAGACTAGTGTATGACCTTATCTCTCTCTTTATCAGAAAATGCCCCAAGTCCCAACACTGGAAAAATAAATCTGGCTCCTTATGCTACTTTCTTATCACTTATCACGCCTCAAATTTGTGCAAGCGTAAAGTCCGTTTTTATCACCAAAACAGTTAAAAGCAATTACTTTATCACAATGACAACTGTGCAATAAAGCGAGCCTTCGAGCACCGATCGCAGGAACTACGGAAACAGCTGTGTCCCTCGCGTGCTGTTTACCAATTTATCACTAAGCTGATTATATATAGGCCTGGCTGACGTGCTTTATGACCTTGTTTACTCTCCTCCCATTGTTTCGCACTCCTTTATTTACACACCTCTAAGCCGAAGAAAGTTGACAAGGAATTTCCCGCGTCGACGCGTCCCGTCTGTATCTAGGAGGAAAAATATTTTTACTCTCTCCCACCTTGCTGATTGCTCTCGATAAAGATTTGATACTTCGCTGCTACTTTGGTATCTATCGAATCATGTTTCAATAGTTGTAACTCTCTTTTAGAAACTAAATGTTGTTGTAACTTTTCGTTAGTTTCCTAAATTATGGTTTATGTTGTTTGAATATATTGTGTGAATCTATGAAATAATATCTGAATTATCTGAAAATATTATTATAAACATCGGGTGAGGCTAAATTGATGTTACTTACTTTTTCTAGGTCAGTTGCCGGTAGCTATTTATCTTATGACTGTCACCACGTAATATTATCTAGTTAATTATGTACTTTTTTACTAATTTAGCCCGTGCGTAGCACCAATTTCAAGTGATTAGTTTTTGTTCCCAAAATTTATCTGAGATAAAAAGGATTGTGTGGTATTCGAGACTCTCTATACGATATTGTATACAGGTTGTATGTAGTTGTTTAACGAAATAAACTGTTTTCGTACAAAAAATTAAACCGACTTCAAAACTACATATAGGCACTCTAAAGCGAGAAATAAACTAAAATCATTATTATGAGCGCTACTCACTCATCTATTTGAAATCAGTGCCAGCAAGCAAAACAAGTTTTTATTAATATCCATTTACAAAATTTCGTATTGACAGGTTCGAGTTTCATAACTTTTGTGAAATCTAGAACCACGTCAACCAGAAAATTGTACATAAAATTTTAGTTTATGGTTCATATTTAAAAAACCGCCCGAGTGATTTCAATCAGATTTATATGGGCCCATTCGGGAAGCATACCCATCCGAACACAAAAATATTTTTTTAAATTGGTGCAGGGATTTTCGAGAAATCAGGTAACATACATAAAAAACATAGGGTTCGAATTGATAACCTCCTCCTTTTTGGAAGTCAGTTAATAGTATAATGAACATCCAAGCTTCCATTCGTCCATCTATTCATAGATACAAACTGTTCCAACTGTCATATTAGTAGGACTTTCATTATACCATTCCT
Organism: Ectropis grisescens; assembly: GCA_017562165.1. NCBI lineage: Eukaryota > Metazoa > Arthropoda > Insecta > Lepidoptera > Geometridae > Ectropis > Ectropis grisescens. The sequence continues at coordinate 15,488,878 of CM029779.1, forward strand.
AGAATCACAGTACGGAGTCATAATAAGCAGATTCTACTGTAGCTACATAAAAAAAGAAAACAAATATGCAAGCTATATGCAAATCGTTAGTGCACAGACAAATGTGTAAAAATAAATTCCACAAACACGGGGTCCAAAGGCGCACCGCACCACAAATTGTGTTTTCAGTGCTGCTTGGAGCGCAGGTGGCATGGCCAGCCTTAAGCTCCGTAGCCGCAGCCCAATCCGCATGCGACTTTAATTTAACTTTGCTTCACTGAATATTGTCCTTAGAATGAAATCTGAATTACGGACCGGGCTGCCGTCACGCTTCAATGCAGTTACGACTTTGCATTAAATGAACTTTAACAAGTTTTAATGGGGGTGAACCGAACGCGTTCATAACTTTAGTAAACATTGTTACTGATTGTTGTGTTTTAATTGCTGTGCAAATAACAAGGAGAATAAATTAATTTATTGTTTGCAAGCATCAATTTGATCCACTTATACGGAACCGGCACCTCTGGAACCATGGCGAATTTCTCCAACCTTGACAGTATGCATAGGACAGCCCCCGCGTTGAGCGATGACTGTTGCTAATTCATCTCTTGTTACTGAATCATCCAGACCCAAGATGCGCATTTCTACGCATTTCGTGGGTCTGGAGACCTTTAGTAGTTCAGGGTTTATCACTCCACGAATCTTTTCAGCAAGGGCATCTGCCTTTTCACCACTTTCAACTCCAGAGACCTCCAGTTTTCGAGCACCCGTAGCTGCTCGCCGGCAGTGTAGGCCTCCACCTACTATACCGCAGCTGGCAAGGTCAATTTTTGACTTTAACTCCGCCATAACTTTGGAATATGTCATACCCATGTCCTCAGCTTCCGGTTGCAGTGTGATTACCACAGCCGATGACCGAGGCGACCGCAACTTAACCTGGTTAGATTTTGCCGGCCTAGAAAGTTGATTGTGTTTTTTCCCTTTACCTTTACGCCTATCAACTTTTGTCCAGGTTTCTTCGTTTGTAATAAGCGAGTGGGGTGGAAGTGAACAACTTGGCGTTGCTAGCGTTGTTTGCTTGCTTTGTTGCTTATCAGCTATCTTTACCTTCCCCTTAGACCTCTTAACAGAAATTCTTGGGGTTGCCTTTCCTATGTCAGCCTGCCTGTTTTGTCTGTCCGTCTCAAGATCAGGGGTGTTGGCTGCAGTAAGAAGCTGCATGGACGTCGATCTGGTCATAGGCGTTTCAGTTGACTTAAGCCTCCCACGATCAGCCGCTAGTGGTGGTCGAATACGCTTTTTAGGTAAGTCTTCGAGTCTTGCATTAAGCATACCTCCTATTTGTAGCATTATCTTACGTGTAAGTTCCTCAGCCCAGTCTCCATCCGGCTGCGATGCAGGTGTTGACTTCTTTTGCTTTACAGAAGACGTTTGTTGTGAAGACATAGAAATCGGAGTACTACGCATTCGCGCTAACTCGTTTCTGAGGTCTGCCATTTCTTTCCTCAGTTCTGTCATCTTGCATTCCAGGCGAGCATTATTGGCTTGAAGCATGGCGGTCTCTTCTGTGGAAGTCCTCTTACTGAGGGCATCTACTACAGCTTTCAACGACGCGGCCGAATTCTTCAGCGCTCGCTGGAAGGTTCCCTTCATGTTGCCAGATTTTGTTGCTACTCGTGTGATGACATCAATTTCTTTAATCGCTTTACGATTCAAAGCTTCTACAAGCCGTTCATCACCCCCTTCCCAAGTTGGTAGTTGGCTTAGCACCCCACAGTTCTCTGAGTCGTTGAGCGCCCGTTCTTCCAACTCTTTTTGCAGCTCTTCGGATGCCTCATTCTGTTTCTCTTTCAGGAACCTTCGTCTCTGAGCTCTTTTGGTTCTCAAGTCTCCCGTTGATGACACAAACTTTGCAGGAGGTAGGTCATTATCACTGAACATTGTATTGTGGTCATCAAGGCGTTGTCGTTTAGAATCAGTCTCCAAAAAATCCGCTACTTCAGCGGTAGAACCCTGAGATTCCGAACACCGACCACTTCCGATGTCTTCCTCTGCTGAGGGGTTATCAAGAAGAAGGCAAGACAGAGATCGAGACTCTCTTAGACTTTGTCTCGTTCTCCTCCTTTCTTTCCTTGCTTCTTCTCTCCTCTTTTCTTGTCTGTCTGTTATAGAGCCACTGCTCTCTAGGCGATTGTTGCCCACCCCGTAGTACGAAGGGCAGCTTTCTGAAGAAGGGCGGGATTTCCCGGCCGAAGCCGATGTACCCGCTCGGGGACCATAATTACAATTCACCTTTTCCATGTTTATTCCTTTTTTAAGAGGGGTGTGGTCCCCTTGTGGTGGCCTAACGGCCCGAATGACCATGCTGGCTTTGTGACCTAGGAGCTGTGCTGCAGAGTACAGCTCCGATCTTACACTCCAACACTTCTCCTCAGCGACCACCAGACCTTGAGAAAACTCCTAACTCTTCGTGGCTATTAAAACGGACCGCCCGGGCCGCCCACTTCACCCAAATATTTGAATGAGGCGGTCGGAGAGGGCGGCCCGTCACAACAGCCATATGGACAACACAAAATACACATAAATAATAGGGTTGGCAAGTTATACCCAACCTATTCCCGTCTGGAGGGATGAAGCTCATTCAAGTTAGTCTCTTGGTAAAGCTATCATCACCTAGTTGCCATGGGTCATTCCATCTGTACTCGCCCGTCCACTTTGCCTTCTGCTGATCAGAAGGGCACGCAGAGAGCCCTCGGGTCCAACATAATATATGGACATGTGGTACTTCCACAGTCGCTGTTCCAAACGTTGGATAAGCGAATGGAGAAGCATCACTTTCTCTCGGCCAGATATTAGCAATCAGTCAACAAAATCCCACCGAGGGAAGTTGTTGACTGATCCCCAGGGTACACCGCGTGGAGGTTACCTAGCCCCGTACCCCAGTACCCAGCACCCAACCCAACACCCTCTTCTTAGTGCATACTCAAGAAGAGAAGGAGACCCTGACAAACCAGGTTTACGGGTCGGGCACCGGGTCACGCATCCTTACCATCCATGAAGCTCAGGGTTTGACATACGAGTCGGTCATTGTAATTGAATCTAAGGCAAACATGAAGCCACACGAGAGCGTGCCCCATGTGGTCGTCGCAATCTCACGGCACACTGGAACCTTCACATACTACGCTGACGACACTAATGACGCCATCGGTCGGTTTGTACGGCGAGCGTTAGCTGCAACACCGAAGACCATCCGCGAATTCAACTTACAGATGGCCATCAAGGACAGAAATGCGGCCATGGTGGAGGCTCTGGGCCGGGAGGAGGCGGCTTAGGCAAAAGACGATATCGAGTCGATTACTATCGGAATCCCAACCGGTAGTGATCGGCTTAACAGACAACATCCGACTGACTAGTACTAGGCTTAGGTTCAGAATGTTCACAACACCCTCCTGTTTTTCGTTGTTCGCCTTCTTCTCCTAATTCAAGAAATAAGTAAAAAAAATATAATTGTAATGACAAAGGTCATAACAATTATATTCTTGTTTTATAATTCTGTGGAGTGAATAAAATTAATTGAAAAAAAGACGTTACGGTATCAGCAGTTACGGTTAAAAAATGTTGGTTGTTAGTGTTGTGTCGTGCGAAAGGTGTTAAGTAAGTATTTTGTACACTTTTTAGACTTGACTAGTATATATTATATTATTAACGGGAGTTATTCGGTGGTTATGCGTAGAAGCAACAAACTAAACAACTAGGTACTTCAAAGCAGTGCCACGGACTATGTTTACGGATAAACTGACGTTTCATCGTTTCGCCATCGAGTATAATCGAATGTGCGATTGAAATCCATGGGTTGTCTAATATCACCTTGCCATCACAAAAGCCATATCGGTTCATGGTCGACGTTGTAAAAAAACGAAGGTGTTTTTTTGGTTGACTCTATTTATGTGATAATAACATTTAGGTTATAAAATACGTTACCTGAGTGGGTTTTACCCGATGGAATCTTGGTGTCTTCAAATCGAGCGTAAATAGATTTATTCTTAGTAAGGACGATCCATCGTAGACCGCATCATCGCTTAACATCAGGCGAGGACTGCTTTGCCGCTTAACATAAGGTGAGATGGCAGTCAAGTGTAAATTTATAACAGTTAAAAAAAAACATCGAACTCGAAAACATGTTTCGACGTGTGAACTTGGTTCATGACAAAGTGGTTTGAAATATCGAGTACCTGATTTGACACTTAGCTACAGTAGGTACAGTAAATATTCCGTAATTAATAGTAGGTACTTGTGAAGGCTAAAATGTGCATAAAACACAAGTCACTTCGCAGTAGTATTAACATACTAATAGCTACAGGTATCTGAAAATTCAGATGCAATAGTAAGAATTTGCATAGGTAGGAGTTCTCGCGTCTCGGCGATACGCGCTGAATACGGAATGCCCTGGTGTACCGATACAATTCCGTATCATAAGCGACAGCGCATATTTTGTCTGTTACTTTTATCGTACACTGGATTGGAAAATAACAAATTGGTATTCACAGACATTTCTTTACGGTTTTGCAGTCAATATATTATTATCAGCGTAAGTATAAGCAGCTCACTAAATTTTTCTTCTGATGAGACTCGGGGTCTTCTCTCTCGCAAGGAGAGAGTCAAGGCCATAATTCACCACGATGACCCTGTGCGCGTTGGTGAACCACAGATCACTTCGAAAGATTCTAAGTACGTGTTGGTTTTGCCACGATGTTTTCCTTTGCCGTTTTAAGTTTAATTTTTATAGGTTTACACTTGACCGCCATCTCGCCTGATGTTAGACGACAATGCAGTCTACGATGGAGCGTGTTTACCTAGAATAAACCGATTCACTCTCGATTTGAATACACAAATATTGTAATCATCGGGGAAAGCCCACTCAGGCAACGTATTCCACAGCCTAGACGTTCTTATCACAAAAGTAGAGTTAAATCTCTTTGTTCGTGAAATGAAACGATATCGCTTTTTCGAGCTGCGAGCATTCCGATAGAAAAAAGGGCAAGGTGGTATTAGATCATGCAAATCAGAAGCAAATTCTCCGAAGTGTATCCGATAAAAAAGTTAGCGGCGTTACGCACATAACTACGAAAAAACATTGGTGCGCGTGTTATTTAAACCCGGGGCTCCGGATCGGCAGTCTCCGTTCTCCCGACTAGACCATTTTTTTATGTGAGGGAAAAGCATTGACCATAAGCCAGAGTATATTATTTCTTTTTTTGGCATAAATGCTATATTTATTCGCATTCACTTATTTCCTTAGTCTATCGTACTTATAAGTTAGAAATCATTATTTCTCATACAATAGGAATTTAATACCCCCACTGTCATACTTGATTGAATATTCAGTGACCCTAAACTGTGGACGCAAATTGGCTTCCTGTCTATTTTGATGGAGAAATAAGTCAAATAAATCTACTGCAAGCAAATTTGAAGAAACATAACGTTCGGTAAATGTAGATGGAGGCTCAGAAAAATTACGAGTACATGATTTAATACTCAAATTTAAAAATGTGTACAAAATAATAAAAAATATATATATATGTAGTCCAAACTGAATTGCTGACACGACAAGAAGAAGAATACTCAAATATGTAGAGCACGTTTAAAAATGTTCGATGGCTAAAAAATAAATGTGGCTTATTGTTTCTTAAAATTGTATAAAACTGTTGCTTAGAAAAAGTGAGAATTAAGTCTGATATTGAAAAAATTAAACCAAAAAAGTACCAAATTTTGGATTATGGATTTGTTACGCATTGAGGAAGACGTTAAATTTAACTGATTGATATAGATCTAATGTTAATTATAACTGCCTAGAACTGCACTAAAATAAACCGACAATTAAAACAAATAGATAAATATATTTATGACTTCAGCGTGTCTCGCAGAGTTATGCTGTGTGTTCAAAATTATTTATGCGTTAAATCTTATAGAAAAACATGCATTTTATATTAAATTTCACGTTTAGCTTACAGTGACAATCATCCAGCGAAAATTCAATAGAAGACATTATCTTACACAATACACAGATTTGTGAATTAAACTTACGAATATATTATGATCGCGTGAGACAGTGTAGCTCAAATGTTCGCTTTACTTCAGCCAAGTTAGAATAGAATTACTACCGCTAGGGTAATAAAATAAGAACCTTATCGTCGTTTTACAAACACACTCAAATACTCGAGCTACCACGTGGAAAACAGCATTTTGACATGTTTGATGTCAGACAAACTGACAAGAACAAAATAAAAAATTTTGATTAACCCCGAATACCTCAGATTTGTTATCTGTACAACATTCTACCAGTCCAGTCCTTTCAGTTGATACCCATATTGAGGCAGTAGTGCAAAAAATAATGTAATTCGCCATTTTGTGGTGGCGGCCATCTTGGATTTGAAATTTGTCATAGTGCAAAGTATTCTACTAGTTAAGCCCTTTCGTTTGATACCCATATTGAGGCAGTAGTGAAAAAAATAATGTAATTCGCCATTTTGTGGTGGCAGCCATCTTGGATTTGAAATTTGTCATAATGCAATGTATTTTACTAGTCAAGCCCTTTCATTTGATACCCATATTGAGGTAGGTTGTGAAGAAATATTTTATCCGCCATTTTGTGGAGGCGGCCATCATGCATCGATATTAACTAAACATAGCAAAGAACATCCGCACAGATATTTACCTTCAAACAAAAAAAACCGCATCGAAATCGGCCTATCCGTTTGAGCTCTACGGTGCCACAGACAGACACACAAGGAAAATTCAGGCAATTAATACGGCTTACATCATTTTATAATGAATGTAAATGAGGACAACGTCACAAAACTTTATCGAGCACTAGTAAAGCTATATAAAATTATATATAACTGCATAAAATTAAATTAAAAAAAAATAGCATCTGCAGAAAACTCGATTAAATTTGTCCGTGCCAGCAAAGCTTTTGTTATGCGGGCGTCGACGACCACAGCCGAGGCGACGCGGCGAGCAGCCTTGCACTGCCACGCAAAGAACATCCAATGCACCGTGAAATTGCCTATTTTCCACGTGATTTTATTTATTTATTTCATACATCGATGACATTTCCATTCGTTCTGTCACGGCTCACTGCATCGGAAAATCGCTATCGAAGTCTCGACGCGACTGAATCATCCCCTTTTATGGAGTGTTTTACTAATGCACTTCTAGGACAAAAGCGGAGTGCGAGACTTAATTCAATCAGTTTTAATGCTTGAGCGTTTTAAACATGATGAATTTAAAATTCTTGAACATGACAGAGTACTTTGTACGTACGTCTTCGTCCTGTATCTACATGTTCCCATTAGATGCGCATCCTGTTTAAATTTGTTCATTGAACGGTAATTCGTATACAGTAAAGTCTCATTTTCAACGTGAGGGTAGGGAGAGATATATCATTTGCTTCACTCAAAACGGAAACTGATTCATTTCCGATGCATGGTTGAGGCTCTTTGTGAAGTTCGTCGGCTGCGAAATGCTCACGTTTTCAACATTTGATTGCGACATCAATAAGGTTTGAAATGTTGTTCATAATTTTTGTGGCACAGTTCTAAATTTGTATTTAGTTGCAAATCGTATCCTTCTGTGGATGTATGAGGAACATCTCAAGGATTTCGTGATTTTTAATAGATTTTTTATCACTACTGGTGTAACTCTCGCGTTGCATTGAATGTCATTGAATGCTCATAATTATGTGTTCCCATGCTGTGCGTAAGAAAAAATCAATCTGTACCTAATAGAGAGATTAAGTCCCACAGTTTCCACGCTCTGTAGCAAAATTTGGATCTAAAGAGTTCACAGAGGAGAACAGAGTAGAGTTTTTTTATTTCGTAAGCAAGCTTTGTGTACGATAATAAGCAAAAGTAGGTTCTAAAAGGAGGTTTAAGATTTTTTAAGGTAAATAAATAAATCACATTAATATAGCAGCAAGACGAATGCAGTGCAGTGTTACATAATAATTTGGATTTTTCATGTTTAGTAGCTGCCTATCATGATGTTGCTATAATCTACACATATGCTATAAACAGGAGTATTGCTTACCATTAAGATCTCCCACTATACACATATGTAAAGTTCTATATTATAGCTTATGGCACTCAAGGATCACGTTTAGAACCAACAGTGAAAAAAAATTTTAATCGGTTCAATAGCAGTCACTAATATTATCGCATTCAAACGAACTCTTCAGCTTTATAATGTCAGTTGTAGATAAGTACAAAACCTATCTGGGTGAGAATTGTACGCTTTCCGCTAAGAAAGCAATCTAAAACCTTTTGAACAAGTACAAAAGCGCAAAAGATAGTGTGTGTATGCGAATACACACACTGATGCAACCTTTATTATTTATTACACTAAATAACTGCGCTACCAAAATAAATTCTCCATTGGCTCCGGGAGCCCGGCAGTGCAGACTTCCAGACGTCGAGAGTTAAAACTAAGCAGAAGCTGACTGGCATTTCCCAGTGCAACGGGAACGCCGCTCTACGTTGCAATCCCGTCTGCAAAATGCAACAATGCATAAGATTTCAATCTTACATTTGTTTCGATATTTACTCGTGAAATCTCACTTCGAATTTCCTCTGAATAATATAACATTTTGGTAACTACAGACTGATACACTGTGAAATAAAGATATCATTTATGTATATTGTTACATTATAAATGTAATTTGTATTGTTTAATTTAAGTTGACGTGTAAAATGATATTTTATTAATAAAGAATATGAATATGAATATTGATTAAAATTTTGAATTAAACATTGACGTACATTTTTCATGCACAAAGACTGATTTATTTTTCGTGAATCAAAGATAATTAATTAGTCATTGTGTTGAGCACAACTCGACTTTTGGTTTAGTACGTGCACATTTTTTGTGCTGATCTATAGATCAGCACAAAAAAGTAAGCGTTAGATATATCTAATCAATATAATGTAGAAACAATATTGAAGTTATTTGTGTTGGTATATTTATGTCTACTCGTATTTTGATAACTACATATATTGTTTGTATGTGACCGTTTGACATGTTTGCTGCATATCAATTATTTATATTTGTAGCTAAGACGAAAGTTGACAAAACTTTTTATAGCTGAATCCGTCGGACATGGCCTCTTGGCAGCTGCTTACTGTTAAATATTGTTACTTGTTTATGTATTTAAACTGTTTTATCATTATTTTGTAATTGACGTTACCAAGTTTTCTTTGTAAAATAATCGTTCGAAGAAATAAATTGAATTCAATTGAATTGAAATGGAGTAAGCTTGTTTACGCCATAGGCTAGTCTGTTGACAGAGTTTAGATTTATTATGTTTGTGTTTGTAAAAGTGTAAGTGTGTATGTTTGCTATTACGTAACTACCGCGTACGGTTAAATCGATTTAAACGTAATAAAAAAATGTAGAACAACACGTGGTTTAGCTATTTTTTATCCCTTTAAAGTCAGCGGTCGGCAGTTACGTAGAACAATCAATTAAAACAAAAAGTAGATGAGATAATTCTACTCAGAAACAATCCAAGTAAACGATTTTACTAAAAAAGTAGCACCGTCACAGTATTAGCATACTACCTATGTATGAGCATACGAGTTGTATCTCTAAAGACACAGAACATACGTACTGCATACACGCTGCCTCAGGTGTTGTTTTCGCCAGTAAAGTTGGTCTAAGCCACCCTGAGCTGTACTTAGTGTCCATACAGGCTTGCGAGCTCACTTAATGTTATCCTTGTTTGCGAAGTTATAAACCAATAATTATTGTTATTAACTGCTTCAACCCAGAAACACGAAACTTTTCAAGTACTTGAACAACTTTTCGAGTTCATTATTTGTTTATTTAATCAACCGGGAGTTTTGTCGATTTAGAAGGAGTAGATTTGATTTTTGCGTTTAGTATGTACGAAAGTCTAATGATCAAATCATTAGACAATAATAAGATTAAATTAATTCAATAATTATTGTAAGCTAACAACTCAGGAAGCGAATCAAACACAGCTTACTATCCATAATCCATCAAATATTAGGTATAATCAATATCACGGGACTATTAACAAATTCGAATTTATGTATACAATTTTTATATGAAACATGTTTTATCTCCGTGGATAGATAAATTTCTAAATTGTCGCTTAAATAAAAAAAATCATACACCGCATTTGTCTCCAAACCTACCTAGTTATAGTATAAACTTAATATAAAGCAGTCAATATAACTAAGAAAATATTTAATGAATATGATACCGTAAAATAGTTAAACATGCCAGATTAAAATCTGACGACGTTACATCATAAAGTAGCCTATCCTTCACACGTTATATTGTAAACTGACGGTTTTCAATTTTAAGGTGACATGTATACAATTACAGAATAAGGTTTTAGGGAATCTAATAAAATAAACATCCAAACTTTCGCATGTAAAATGTTAGAAGGATGAAAAAACATGATTACTATAAAATAATAAATTCGTATTCATTACACATATATTTATATTGGTGAGAATCGAACCTAACTCTCGTATGAACATTAACTCCTAACGGTACAAATAAATCGATACATCTACGACCGCCGTAGGTACTTTTCCTGTTTACAGAAACACTCAACACACAGACGTGTGTCGAGTGCTTCTGTTTATGGCTATTTGCAAAATTTGTTTTTCTAATCTCAATATTATGGATATGCACCACAGATTGTCTAAGAATAGTGTACACTATCCATTATACAAGTCAGACGACGCGTCGTAAATTTTAAATGAATAACTGAACATTTAATTTAAATATCATATTAAGCCGCATTTATAGCATTCACTGCGTCTAGACCTTTCAAAGCTGGTTAAGTTGGTTTTATGTAGTTTTTAGTTATGCGACAGTTGTTTAGATTGGACATGTTTTTACTTTAAATTATTTTGTTTCGTCTCGAGCAGAAGCGTTTTATTTCACTTTCGTTCAAAGTACTAAACTGTGGAATGTGATGTTAGACTGGATGTTTTACGATAGTTATTATCCAAATTACAAATCAATCCGTGTCGTCTAGACAAGCGCGCTTTTTCACAAGTTCCCAACAGTTAAAATCGAGCCAAGCACGAGTTAACCAAATAAATATTTTTAATCAGTGCACGGGAGATATGGTTGGTTCAGCCCGACTTAAGTTTCCTGCTTCTGGCCTTTTTTCAAGGAGAGACGCGGGCGAGATTGCTGTTCAAATCTGATCTGGATGCAACTGAAAGTTAACTGAACTAGACCGACCATATATTATATCATGTGACATATATGCACATGTGAGTTATCCATGAATCTGACAACAAGTTTTTCTGCACACCAAATATAAAAAGTAATAAATTAGGCTAATAGTTTTGTCCATAAAGCGTATCGTATTTCAAATAAATGTACGAGCACGTATCAGCGAGTTTGTTGAGTAGCATTGAAAGATTAAAAGTCGACAGCTCGTTCAAGCTGCAGTGCACGGTATGGAATCGAAACGGGAGCGATATCTCGACTCGTCTGTTACATATATTTGCTATGCAGGGTGCGCGGTACAGGCGGCGCGTCCGTGGCAAACTTCGCCTGGCGAATGCAAAAATTTAAATTAAAAACATAAATCAGCCGTGTATCGAGTAAGTTTCGAGATTGGTGTGCATTTCCAATGCCTATAGGTTATGCGAAATTGTAGCTTTGTGTTCAGTATAATTATACTGAAATGTAGGTAAAATTTTGGCGATATATAGTATTTTGTTGAATCTTGATGAAATTCTTCTGTCGTTGATACGGCTTGACAACTTTTGATTTTGTATCGTTGGGCTGAATAGTTTAATTAAGTAAATTCTTGAATGCAAGTTATATAATCATTTTGGTTTTGTTATTGAGGTAGGTACTTATCTTTCACAGATTTCTAAAACAAAAGGCAGATGGAACGTGCAGAACACAGATCCTTAGGTCCAGAAAGCAAATATCAAACGCCAAAGCAAATACAAACTCCAATCAGTACGAATCGGACTTCCGTCTCGTACGGGAGTCCCGTGTGATTTTAAGTTTTGTTTAAGATTATGCCGTATTGTGCCTTCAAACATTGCAAACATTGTTCCCAAAAATAAGAAAAGGAAAGAGGAATATCATTTCATTGGAAAGTTTAAATATTTTACTGCTATTTATATAATTTAGGCAATTTCATTTCATTTAATGAATAGAAACACAACACCTCAACGAAAATTGATTGGTGTTGCTATACTAAACTGAAATTATTTTCCCTAAAGTTAAGGTAAAATATAGATTATGATTTTTTTGAAGATACTCGTAGACCAAATTATTTATGTAGATTGTATTATTCTATTTTAAACCCTATTTTTATAATCGTATTTTTTTTATTTAATGTGAATCGATGCCTAGCACAAATCCACGCCATTACTAGCGTTTATAAAAAGCATATATATTGTTATAAAGTATAATATTGTTGATGAAAACCATAGTTATGAAGCAAGTTTTTATACTTGTAAGTAGGTATAGTGGAGCTTAAAAAATTAGGCGAGTTATTTTGAGAGATCTAATCGTTTTAATAAACGTCATGTTATCTGGTCGAGTCAGTAGTGACATTGTCGAAGTTTTATACGGTGCTAATTTGTGCGTACATACTTACCCAAAAAAGATGTTGGGATCAGGCCAATCGCTGTTGGAACCACATATACTGGCCTTGCTGCTTTTCGTTTGCGACACGCGTCCAAACAAAGATTGGATACTAAACAAATTTAATGATCTGGCCCCCCAACATCAAATCAGTTGACAAAAATTCTCTGCACTGCCTGTGTTCACCGATATTAAATGAGTAGTTGCCACCTTTTGTCAAGCATAATATTCAAAGCTCCGATAGAATACTCAAAATAAACACACACATGACTTTTACTATTATTCGGCGTTGTCTTTTTATTCCAAATTTTCTGTACGAATATTCGAATTTTTAGTTGCATGCAAAATCAAAATTCTTAAGACAACAATAGTGGGATTTTTTTCTTAAGACTGGAAACATTACACGCACACCAACGTGAGTAATTTGACAACGTCGGTGAGAGCTGTCACGCATACATAACTAATTACTGGCCTCACAGTGTCGTTCACGAAGGTTTCATCTGTTTAGAAATCTGTGTTATCTTTCATGTCCATAGTCAAAAGTCAGTACTAGGTCGGGACTAGTGTGACCAATGTTTTCTTTCCTGACACTTTACATACAAAATACTTTTTTTATTTATGATAAAAATTACATAGTTTACTAAACTTACATAATGATAATAATGACTAGACTTTTAGTTTTCTAGCCGTGTAATGTTAACTTATCTGAGTGTGATATGTTTATATTTGGAACATTTACAGGACCATAGTATGAACGATTTTCTCCTCAAGATCTTGAATTTCTTGATATTGAACTATATAACGAGTTATGTGTATCACGCTCACCTAGAAACTTATCTAGACACACGGCAGTGTGGCCAGCCAAATTTTTTACTTACTTAATTTTTATCAAATGCCCATTCGACTGTTTTTATTGTATTCTCCCCGAATGGTCTCATATAAGTTTTATAGAAATCTGTGCAGTGGTTTTGTAATGTCAACAAAAATAACAAAAAAATATATATTACACATATATATCGATGATTTATTGACTCTACTAAAATTATTGAACGTTGTGAACTTAATTTTTACATATAAGTTGGCTGTTTAATTGAAAAAAAGGATATTACAGATTCACGAATCATAATAATTTTGTTAAGTTTACCACGGGAACTCCTAACATCAGTGAGATAAAAAGCTAATTTGTCATTGCGTAAAATGCACTCACTAATTGTTTAATTTCATTCAAATCCCTTCAGTAAGCAGAAATACTTTGAAACAAACAATCGCCTCTATGGTATTAGAGTGATTCTCAATTATATTTATAATAATCTAATTACAAAGTGCACAATAATAGTAAATTAAACGTGTTAAATTTTATTTAAATGATACACTTTCAAATTTCTGCTCAGTTCAATGACTCTTTAAAATCAAAAGTCATAATAAAAGATCGCGCTTCGCTTGTTAAAGAAATTTTCTTAATAATCTCAAAGGCACCTTTGCTCCGTGGAGTGAGACGAGAACAGCCTTGTTAAAGGACAAGCATGATACAAATAATTACGCGGCGTAAGAATCTCTACGGGGAATTTTTGAATTAATTGCTATGAAATTATTATGAGTATCATAATCTCATAATCTTAATTAAGAGAACTTTAGCCAGGTCAAATTAGAAATTTTAATCTACTGTAAATCCTCTCTCCGTGTTTATTAAGTTGGAATTTTTGCGGGGCGGTGAAAATATTTTAATTTATTGCGGTGTTTTGGGATAGACTTGAGTGAAAATACTTGGTATTAGATGGACTCGGAAGTTGAAATTCGAGTAACATATGGATGGGCACATTAGTTTTTTAAGTTAAGATTTTGTAGTGGTAGGACTTATTTATTACTCGAGTAACATATGGGTGTTTTATAAGTTAGGTTTTTGTTGTGGTAGGACTTATTACAGAGTCCGCCTGTGGTTCCACACTTTTGTCATTTATTCTACCACTAATAATATGCAAACACTGTATGTGTTCCAGTTTGAAGGGTTATGTTTCCAGCGAAAATACAAGGCATACGTCATTTTATATATCTGGGTGACGAGCGCTATGGAGTAGTAGGCAGTGAATTGGACTCTTCTCTTTCAAATTTCTGCATTGAACTATATTGTTATACAGAGCTTCGTTAATTCCCTTTAAACGCATTTTGTTCGTTCTGATGCTTTTTATTGTAAAAATATAATAAAGCAAGGATTTCATGTTTTGTAATTTAAATGTTCAAACATTTTAAGGAATAGATTTAACTCTGAGTTTTCTGAAAAGAAACTTACTTTCAATGCATGCTATGAAAAGTAATTTTTATTTAAGCCCGTGAAAGTTAAACCAATGATCGGTTTTTATTATGTTTCCACACCTCAACTAACTAACTAAAGACATAACACACAATTTTTGTGCAGGAAAAATGAAATTTGGAGCAAAAAGAAAGCAAAAACCAACAATAGGGGTGTCAGAACACAACGTCGAGGAAAACGTTTGTTTCAAAAGAATAACGCTTTTCCGCTCCATCGGCTCAGTCGTTTCATTTCCATTGATTCAGGAAGGGAGGAACGTAAACGGTGAAAAGATAAAATTAAATAAAAAACAAATAATTCCGTGATTCTTTTTCATAGTCTATTGAACATTGTCTCAACAAGTCTTAACAAAATGGGCAAGACATTGTAAAATTGGTCATTCATTTGTGAGGTTGCCTTTTTTGCTGTTTTGCTATGAAGAAACTTTTTTTTTAAAACGCCAGTGTTTCCAAACAATTGCACGGAGATGTCACTTTAGGAAAAAGAGAGGTATGATGGTATAATGCTATTAGAATTTAAAAAAAACTGCGACTTTTTGTAAATTGAATCTTCATGGACTTTGTGATCCATACCTTTTTAACCGACTTCAAAAAGGAGACGGGTTTATTATTGATTCGACACTTGGTTGCACACGAGATTCTCATCTGCAAGGATAACATTGTAAAATAAGCTAACAACTAAGTATAGATAAGATTTAAGGCATGAGTTTTTAATGAATAATAACTCTAGAGTTTCTAATGTACGAGTACTTACCTACACTGTTTTAAAGTATGTAGGTATATGTCTACTTGACAAGCAAAGAGTAAACTCTTTGTTTGTCTACTCACGTTTTCCTACAGTATAACTCCTTTTCCATTTCCCGATTACCAGGAAGAGATCGCTTTTAGCTATCCTATGTCTATTTTATTCTGTAAGTAAAAAAAGAGTTTATCTCTCTATATTTGTGTAAAGGACAAGACTAGATACAATTTATCGTTTAGTGATTATGACTCACGCCCACTTCGTTGAACGTTACATTGATTAATTTTACTTGTTGTGTTATGAGTGTAGTTCAGTTAATACTGAGTATCACTAATTTTCTGACTGCTAAAAGGTAAATACCTATGTATGTTTGTATTGACATGCCAATTTGGCCAGATTAATGTTTTTCTAACAACTCTTTCGTTGAGTCCAGAGCTAAATTATCTGACAAAAAACTAATTGTGCTCTCAAAGGTGCTTCAAATCTAAATAGTTACTCATGTTACCCAGCACAGATTCGCTCTTGTATGGAGTATTGTTTGGGTTTTGGGCTTTTTATATTAGAACTGGCGTGACGGATTATGGCCTTGACTCTCTCCTTGCCAGTCCCAGCTGGAACATTTAGTGGTCTGCTTATACTAACTTAGCTAATTTACTGATATTGTAACCAATAACTAATATTGACCATTCTAGCATTTACTTAAAAGATTTAACTATCCAAGTTTCACAAAATCAATACCACAATGCACAGTGGCACACAGCTATTGGAACATGAGGAGTCCAAATCATTACGTAGCACTGCACTGCGTTCATCACCCAGAGATATACGATGTTTTATGTCTATACCCACCCTGTATTGACGTGTAAAATGTACATTTATGAATAAAGTACTTTGACTTTGACTCTGTAATTTCACTGGAAACATTGCCCTTAAAACTGGAACACAGCAATATTTGCACATAACTGCTTGGTGGTAGAATGACTAACAAATGTGTGGTACTTCCCCAGACGGACTCTGCAAAGAGCCGTACCACTACAAAATACAGGTAGATAAAAGTCTGGAAGAACACATAGGCTGCTTTTTATCCCGGAAAAATGATGGGATTAATGGGGTCGGGAACGACGCGGGTAAAACCGCGGGGTGCTGCTAGTATTATAAATGTTAATGTTTGGATGTTTGTTGATCAATCATGTCGTAACTTATGAACGGACCGGGCTCAACTTTGGAACACAGATGATAGTCTGGAAAAACACATAGGAATAGCGGGAATTTTTATCCCAAGCAATAACGGGGACGGAAACTACGGCCGCTGCGAATTTATAATATTAGTAGAATAGTCTACTAGCCGTATGCTCTCAAACAATTTAGCAAACGGTACAGTGGTAGTAGGAGTGACAGTTCATTACGTCCATGAAGCTAATTAGTCGGTCTGATTGCAGCCGTGAGCGGCGTCAGCTGGGAGGAATGGTGGACCTACGACGGAATATCAGGTGAGTTCTCTACATAATACCTACTTCCAATTACTTATTACAAATTTCGTTTATGTTGAGTAAGTTGAAAAGACAGTCTTAGTTGAACTCAGAATTTCAACGTTGTTTTCGTTGATTTTGGAAAATAAATGTCGCAATAATAGCATAATCTAATGAGTTTTTGTTGAGTGACGAAATAAGCAAGACTTACGTATTATGGTAATTAACACAACAACCTTTTTTTTTTATCTTTTATAGGCTCACACTTGACCGCCATCTCGCCTGATGTTAAGCGACGATGCGGTCCACGATGGAGCGTGTTTACCTAGAACAAACCGATTCACTCTCGATTTGAAGACACAAAGATTGTAACCATCGGGGAAAACCCACTAAGGCAACGTATTCCACAGCCTAGACGTTCTTATCACAAACGTAGAGTCAAATCTCTTCGTTCGTGTCTTTGGAACATCAACCATGAAACGATGTCGCTTTTTCGAGCTACGAGCATTCCAATAGAAAAAAGGGCAAGGTGGTATTAGATCATGCAGATCAGTCGCACACTCTCCGAAGTGTATCCGATAAAAACCGATAGGCTAGCGATTTTTCGGCGATGTTCAAGACTTTGAAGTCTTTTTCGCACAAGAGTGTCATTGCCTATGAGGCTTTTTGGCACGTCTCTCGATCGATTCCAGGGCTTCCAGCTGATACTTAGCCTATCCATCCCAAAGGTGCGAACAGTACTCCATACAGGAGCGAATCTGTGCTTGATATAATGTGAGCAACTGTTCAGACTTGAAGTACCTTCGCACCTTTGAAAGGACACCCAGTTTTTTTGGCAGCTAATTTAGCCTTGGACTCGATATACGAGCCAAAGTTGAGCGTAGATGTCAAAGTGACGCCCAAAAGCTCAAGACGGTCAGAAACCGGCACGGACACACCTCGAAAAGTAGGAGTCAGTTGAAATGGACTCCGTTTTGCGGAGAAAAGACACGCCTGCGTCTTACTCTCGTTGAACTTAACCAGATTGGCATCGCCCCATTTAGACACCGCCTCAAGGGTCAAGGTCAAACGCTCGATCAAACTCTCTCTCAATGCCTGAGTTTGCTGCCCACTGGCTCTCGCGCTAGATATGTAACTCTCCACGACGGTGCTATCATCTGCGTACCCAAAAATACCGGGCTTTGACATAACAGCCTATCAATAACAGAGCAATATATGTTCTTATACATTTGTACAAGAAAAGTCTAAATCACTGGCAAGCACTGCGCTGTGCTCGTTACCCAAATTTATAAGATGAGTATTCTCAATAGTACTTTCTCTAGAAACATTGCCTTTCAAATCGGAATACAGTACCAAATTCTATATATATATATTTTATTATTAAAAAAATCTATTCTGTAATAGTAATGATAGTAATGTAGAACAGAATAGATGGTTATTTATTCCTTAGAGGTTACTTTTGTTAAAAAAAAATGAATCATCAAAAATATAATTTTACAAAATTTATTCAATTAATAAATTAAATAATGGATAACTATTTGGCAGTAAAATAACTGCGTGGTACTTCCCCGATGAACTCTGCGAATTGTCCAACCACATTATTTTAAATAATATGTCTTCCCATTACAAAAAGCTTAAATAAACTAATTAAACTACCCAAAAATCACTACAATTGAACCTGTACCCACACTCAAAGTGGCACTACCATAAAACTGGAGATAGATCATAAAATCCGGAAGGATATCATGAAAATATCGAACGAGTGGGACGATAACACACCTCACAACCCCGCTTGTAATATGAATGCAAGATAAATCACCCGTATAAATTTCGCGTCACGTAAACCGGCAAAAATGTTATCGACGCGAGATATTGATACGGCGGGAAATATGTTGCGATGCGATTGTGGTAGGTCAATGGACCGGGAATCTGGTGCGATACTTCTGCTTCCGATTCCTCGTATTGCTTCCGCGTTTACAATTTTGTATAATGTACCGCTATTTTACTGTTACCATCATCATCATCAATCAAAACAGGAATGTTGGTTAACATCAGGCGCATGTCTTCGCCCGTCACTTTTTAACGTTAATAGGATTGCACTTGACCGCCATTTTGCCTGATGTTAATCGACGCTAATAAAGCGTGCTTACCTTCAAAGATCGATTCACTCTTGGTTTCTCCCTAAACTATACGTATAAAAACACTCGTGTATTTTTATGAATCCGGAATAATTTTGCTGTCTTTTTGATTCTTCACAAAATTTCGCAGAGCGTCGTGATGGTGACGTGTGGCCTTATGAGTTGCATTTCTTTACTTATTAATATTTTACTGTGAGGTACGTATTAACAAAAGCAATCGTTTTCTATATTTATACTAGCGGCCCGTTTCGGCTTCGCTCGGATATTGTCACATAAAGCCCATTAATCGAAATAAAAACTATCCTATCTTTTAAGTTGGATCAATCTACACACATCGTCCAAATTTGATAGAAATGGGCTAAGCTATTACCGGCTTTTGAATGGTGGCATCGATAACCCTGAGGCTTTGGCTCGTTGCTCTTTCGCTGTCCCCGACCGGCTGCGCAGCTCGCGCGCGTGCGCCGTGCGGAGACTCTTCCAGGAGCCGCGTGCGCGCACCGACACGGCTAAGTTCGCGCCCACCGCACAGGCCCTTGCCCTACTCAACGACTTACTCGCCTATTCGCCGGGCATTGATATATTTTTTAGTAAGCGTGGAGAATTTATCGCTCTAGTAATTAGATTTTTAAGTGTGTAGCTGTAGGGCTACATGCTATATGTTGAGTTGGCTTGTAGCCAATAGGGTGTTGTAAGATTTTGATTTGTGTTTGTGTATTTTTATAATGCTATATATATACTTAATTAAATACTGGTTGCTGTGCGTGTTGGCTTAAGCTGTTAGCATAGTTAACAATTGTTTAAATAAATAAATAAATAAATAATAAATAAGTAGTTAAGGAATCCATCGCGGACAAACATCGTGACAGGAGATTTATATATATTAAGATTATAAGTATGTGTAAATCCCGAAAACTTTTGCGGTTGTTTTCTCAGTACAATATACATATTAGGCAGAACGCCTGAACTAATACGACGAGTCCAATTATGTTTATTATTATTTTATTAAAGGACCTATTCTGAAACTGAGAACATTGTTTCGTAAATTTTGTCGAGTTCACGTGCATTTTTGCATTCAGCAACAGATTTTTATTTCGCTATTCGAACTTCCTTCCGTTATAAATGGTATTCAAAATGATGAATAGAACGCAATACTTTTGGCTTAATACAGCGTTCTACGTTTACAAGTCTATCCAATACTATGTTATTACGTTTTGCAACATACAATATTTTGAGGGATTTCTTGAATCTTCGTCATTTAACCAAGATAATATGTTCTACTTCTGGATTTTTCATGAGTTTGCAATAATTACAGGCAATAACATCTGATAAATTGTGGCAGTGCTAAAATTTTGCTATCAAAATTTTCAGTAATGTTCAACATTTCATAGAATTGTAATGCGAAAGATGAGCAAACCGTCGCAATTCAATTAAATTCAGCAACGGAAAAGCTCCCTTAATTTGTGACATTAATTACTCCCGCAACACCATACCGTTCCATCGCTAATTAATACTTAAACGAAATGGATATTATTTACCTTATTTATCATAATTGAGAATAAAAACAGGCATTGATCCGGTATTTAACCGGACTAATTGAATAATAAACATCAGAAAGCCAATTACATTGTTGTTATGACCGTTGTATTAATTGAACAGTTAAACTAGCCATTTCCAATAATGGGAGGTGCGTGATAGCGATATGGCAGAGACAAAGCCTGAGCAATGTAATGAGGGATTGACCTGCTAAAAGTACAAAAACATTTGTTCAAATAAATTCTCACAGGATACCAGAAACTATGATGTGACTGCAGACTGCAACACAAGTGGTGTTAAGACCGCAAGGTGTCACGTTAAAGAACTCGTCGTTGTCAGATATTTTGTCTCGCTTAAAGGTGCTGGAGTGACTGAGATGAGTGCAGCTACGGCATGCCGCCGCGCTTGAAGAGAAATATAAGCAACCACGACCGCAGGTACCACTGGGGTCAACAGCAGCAATAGCCGTGATATCACCTATGGTTGCAGTCTGCAGTCCATCTCGAACTCATTCATATCCTTACACTTGACCGCCATCTCGCCCAATGTTAAGCGACGATGCGGTCTACGATGGAGCGTGCTTACCTAGAAGAAACCGATCCACTTTCGATTTGAAAACACCAGGATTGTAACTACCGGAAACAAACCCACGCAGACAACGGACTCCACAGTCTATACGTTCTTATCTAAAAAGTAAAATCAAACCTCTTCGTTCGTGTCTTTGGAACATCAATCATGAAACTGTCACTTTTTATACTACTTTCGAGTACTTTTTCAAGTGCTGGTGTACAAGTGTATCATCACCATTGGCTTTAGCGTAAGAACTATGCAAAGACATAGTTATTTCAAGCAATCACAAACACAAAACAACCGCCCTGATGTTATAATACTAATGTATTTGCTCTTATTCGTTCCGATTACACAAATTCACAACTTTTTACTCGTGACGTAATTCTTCCAACAAAAAAGCCCAATAAATTAGCATTAATGGAAAGTTCGCTTAACGCTTGGCTGTAAAATGGGCGTGACCACAACCGCTGCGCCGGCTTACCCATGCAATTTTCAAGGTCGTAAATAATAAAGCAGTGAACGCGGTCCAAAGCACTTTGGCTACTTTTCCGTAGCGAAGGTAAGTACCACGGCGATTGGGGGAAAAGTATGAGTATTTGGGGTAGGAGAGCTTTTGGTAAGGGCAATACCGTGAATTTGTAACTTAAAGTATGTCCCCCAGCAAAACGAGTTTTTTTGTCCAGCTTTCAGACATATCTACTCATTAGCCAAAACAAATATCAACTACATAGTAAAAATACATTTCATTTCTACAATTTATTGGCTTCAAAGTGGTAGTTTCATTTTTGTTGTTAATGAATTTATTGTTTAAATAATCTCCTTACAACGAAACCATAAAAAATAGAAAAAATTGTAACTATAATGCATAAATAAATAGTTTAAGTATTCTAAAATTTGAGCGTAAAACAACGACAAATCCTACTGTTTCTCTCTTGCTCATTCTTGCGGTGTGCGATGAGGTATAAAATTATTACATAACTGCAATGTTTCCAGAGAAATTACAGGGCTTAGAGTTTTAACATCTTAGATCTCTGGGTGACGAGCGCAGTGCAGTACTAGGTAATGATTGGGTTTTTAATTTAATTTGATTTATATTTTGTACGTAATTATGTATTATTATATAAGTTTACGTCACTTGAAATGTGTTTATTAATTAGTAGATACGGAATTAAATAATGCCTAATTTTATAATCACTACCTAAGATGTGAATGATGACGATTTTTTTTTTATAAATTGGTATAAATAAACACATGATGGTGATGGTGATGGAAATGCTACTAATTTCTATGCGTATAATTTCCAAAATTATTCCAAACATTGCTATTTGCGCCCAAAATTACACACCCGACGTAACAACGTTGTCAATGTGATAATGAACATGAATTTTCTGTGCCATCTGATATTTGCAATTTGGACATGAGTTTCATTTCCAAATTTTAGTTACAGTTTCAAGTAGCAAGCCTATCTGGTACAGCTTCGCTGATAATGTCCGGTATAAAGTGCTATTTATTTGGCTGTTAAACATTAATTTGTACTTATTGTCAATTACATGGTGCAACTTAATACAATTGCTGTTTTAGTGGTCATTTGAATTGCGCTCATCGATATTCATCCCTGATAAGACATTCAGTATGATAGCCATGTTATATAGGTACATATTTATGTAAACGTGAGTTATTTTTTACAGGAGTTTATTTTTGAACTTGTAGGCAGCTAAAGAGATAATACCTAGTAACTATTACACAAAATACTTAATGTTTACGTTCATAACCACAATTTTATAACATGATTATGAGTAGATGTAATAATAACAGTCCCTTTTAGGAATGAATTTTGTCTTGACCTAATATCACTATATACGACTTTTTTTCTATACCTAAGAACACTGATATCCTGGTGACACAGTTTCACGGTTGACATTTTAAAGAACAAGTTTTAAGGTTTTAAAGTTTCGTCTACGTAGAACTTCTAATAGACTACAGGCCCGTGAACAAAATGCATGGATCATATAATCCACCAGGAGACCCATTTAGGGTGATAGAAGGGTATAAAATATTAAGATTCAGTACTATGCTGAATTTGTAAGCCGTCCAACTGAGTGCAACTTGAAGACGGGGGTGCAAGTCTCGCTCTTACCTTCTTGTCGCATGATTTTTGTACGGCATTGCGGAACAATGGAGGTATTGAAAATGTATGGAACTAATGCCATACATAATGAAAACACTAAATTTACCCAGAAATTCGTCGGAAAATCATGAGTTTTTCCGACAAAAATAATAATAAAAAAAAAAATATCTACAAGTTTTAAAGTTTCAATAAAACTTGTAAATTTTAGTTGGATAATTCAGTTGGACAGCTTACGAATAGCGCCGACATAACGCTGAATCTTATTATTTTATACCCTTCTATCATCCTACCATCTCATCATCATATCATCTTGGTGTATCATATGACCCATACATTTTGTTCAGGGGCCTGTAGTCTATAAGCTCCAGAATGCTTTGCCTGAGTGGGGTAACATTCCCTAACCTTGACACACATTGGTTTGAAGACACCTTGTCTTCAAACCAATAGAGAATAGGGTAATTTCTAGAAAAGCGCCCTCAATTGTAGACTGTACCGTCGTTTTTCATCAGCCGTGAAGACACAGCACAAAACCATTATCCATGAAAAAATCCATCTACGTATACAGCTGTCGAGCAACATCAAACACAAAACAAAAAAGATATATTTTTTTTTAATCAAGATAATACACAACATTGTCCTTAACTATTCCAGTAGCAATGGTGGAAAAAATGAATACTAACATTGCACAAACATGAAAAGAACAGGGTTCTACTGAACTTATTATTATTGTAAATTTACACATCCTTGCAAATAGATATCCATGGTTTTTTTTTCAAAGGAATGGTTCTTGGTCTGGCCAGTGGCGGATTAGCCATATAGCAAGAGTAGCAAATGCTACGGGCCCCGCGCAAGCTAGGGGCCCCGCGCTCCGACGTCTGTCTGACTGTAAATATGTAGCGAATATATCTGGCATAACTTGACCCTTCCCTTCCTAAACCTAAGCAAACCAAGGGCCCCTTGACAGAAATTGCTACAGGCCCCGCGCTGGCTTAATCCGGCACTGGGTCTGGCAACAAATAAACAACACCTCTGATCTGGGCAGTCATTTTGTTTATCACTATTCCCAAAATCGATAGCCACAGATATGTTTAAGCTAAAATGGTTTTCTATAGGTACCTACATTTGATACTTTTTTTTTAATGTAGTCAAAAAGAAATGAGGTATTGTATACAATTATATTCTATACAATAATTATGCTCTGTAAACTCGATAAAATGAATGAAACAGAATGTATTGTACTGACTTGAGAGTTTAACACCGCCTATTGGTTCCAGGACCAGCGTTCTGGGGTCTGATAAACCCGGAGTGGTCGCTATGCAACAAGGGCCGGCGCCAGTCCCCGGTCAACTTGGAGCCGGACAAGCTACTCTTCGACCCCAACCTACGCTTTTTGCACATAGATAAACATAGGGTAAGTAACGCTAGTACAAAATATAAAAAAAAACTTCATCTGCATTGAAATTCCGATATAACATTACTCAAACTCAAACGGAGATAATACATAAGTTAAGTAAGTACTTAACTTATGTATTATCTCCCGTTTAACAGTGACTATGCCGCTCGAAACACCATCCAAATATAGGACATTTGCAAACACATTTTCAAAAGGCAAACCACATGTGAAATAACACCAGCGTAATATGAGCCGCAAGATCATCGAGACGCTCCCAAGCGGTCACAAAAATCCTCATACGAGAAGATATTGGTTTCGTCAATCCATCTAAGAAGACAGGAAAAAAGATCCAGAAGAAAGTCTCGTAAGACCAGAAAAGAATAGTGTGAACCACGGATATATCCGTGGTGCGAACCGTGGGAAGTTGAGAGTTCATGCTTAGAAAGGTTTTGTTCCAAACAGTTATCTAAGCCATAGAATTACAGTCTCCAGATTTTGTTTAACGTCTTCCATTGAACTTGCAAGAGTAACATAGTTCAAGAACTTCAAATAGGTTCAAAGATAATCTGAGTTTTAAAATAATTTTGTGGATGACTAATCTGAAGATTAGAGGTCCCAGTGTGTGTCCCCTGCTCATGAGTGCTCGAGCTCGAGACCAAAAGTTTTCGTGGGCACTCACTAGAGAAAAAAAACAATTTTACAAGAATCTTGATATAGGTATGAAGATCAAGACTTTTTTGTTTTATAAAATTTTGCAGCGAGTACTATGTGTATCAATACTATGTTGTTCATATTTTTTCCGTTGTTAACAGATAAACGGCCTAATCACAAACACGGGTCACTCCGTGATATTCACGGTGGAAAACGAGACCCGTCATCACATCAACATCACCGGTGGCCCACTTTCATACAAATATCAGTTTCACGAGATCCACATACATTATGGGCTGCACGACCAGTTTGGATCAGAACACGCCATCAATGGTTACTCATTTCCAGCAGAGGTTAGTTACAAACGAATATTTCTTGAAACCCAGTCACACCACAACAAAAGCTCATTGTGGTTGCCCAAATATTTGCTAAATACATATTTAATAATAAATTTACTGTCGCATGATAATAGTATACGCGGTCTAACCTGCATAGCTCCCGTACCCGTTATTTTCCTGCAATAATAGTAGCCTATGTGTTAATTACGTGTCAATGACAATGGCAATAGATTGGCCATTTGATATTCCGACGCAATGGAGCAACAAACACCTACATCAAAATACCCATAATTTTACATTTATGACGTTAATAGGACAGTAGGATATAAAAAATAGTGCAGAAAAGGAATATTTTCAAAATTATGATTAAAAAAATATACTTATTCAATAAAAAAACATTACATTCATGTATTATTGTAAAAAAGTTTTTGGTATACATAGCACAACCATGAAGACGATGAATCAGATGACATAATTATAATATGATACAACCGATTAAAAGCTAAAAATTAAAAAAAGAAGAAGAATACTTTATCAGCTGACTATTGTTATCTTTGTGTAAATTTAGCCCAATAGAAACTGTATTGCTAGACATATTGCATGCCTCTAGAAGAAGAGGCCAGTTTGTATGGGTCAACTTTTGAAATGTTTTGTATCACCTTATCTTACCTGCAAACAGCAATAAAGATTTTTGTATTTGTATTTGAGATTCAGCTGGGCTATTGTGTCATAATATTTAGCTGCTCTATTAAAATTAAGTGGTAATAAAACTGTAGCCTAGAAACGTAATAGGTAATATTAATTGCACTGCAATTAGTTAAACTGCAGGCGTGCCTTTACAGTCACAGTTTAGAAACTTATAAAATGAGGTTATTCTCGTAACTTTGCCTACTAAAATAAAGCTGCTTTAAGCTGTAACTACAAATCATTTATTTAGATAGTATTACTGTTTAACCTTAAATTTATGCTTACCTACTAGGCGTAAATAAAACGGAAAAATATTTAAACTCGTATTCTACCAACGGGCCTCTTTGTTATTACGTTAATTATAAGTAAGGTTTCGATTTTCTTTAAAAAAACAAAGAAAAACTTTGAATGTCATATTTAGTTTGTTCAATTTAGTCAATCAAGAGTCGGAAAAATAAGTTTCAAACATCTAGCTTCAAAAAAGACAAAACTTCCTTACAAACTTTCATCCCCCTTTTCCGCTTGTGGGATATGATAAGGCTACGTTTGACTATGTATCGACTCGACACCACGAGTGGTGCCTTTATCGACAAAAACTCGGTGGGATTCCACCTTTGCCGCCTACATTTGGATTGATGGGACGCTATCGCATTTTTCCGCGAACCTTTTGCAGCTTGTCCGTCTCCGAATCCTCCCCAGGGGCATATTCACGTCAATTGAACCCAAAATACGGTGTGATTACCTTGGGGACCAACCAGTAAGTGGGTGTCAGACGCCCAGGTCGCAACGTGTCAGGTCTGTGGTCGTGCCGCCTTCCTCTTTTCAGCTACAAAGGACACAGTGAGCGGCGCACCGCAATACCGGCAATACAATACAATTTTTACCGGTTAGTACAATTATAGGGTATCTTGCGCCATCTTTAAGTAGCGTATCCACCAAGGGGCACGGTTAAGTCCTCTCGTCCCCCAGTTTACAGCCGTGATATTCACGACCCAACATCTTGGCCCGCCTCAGTTGTGCTGGTGCCATACACTGGGCAACTTTCATGGGTGCCATCGTTGTCGGCTTGAATGCAAAATCTAGTCGAGTAACCCAATCTCGGAATCCTCTTAATTTCACTGTGAGTGATCAGGCTACGGCTACTAAACACATTACAACTCTTTTTATCCTCAGGATCTCTCACGGGCTATAAACTATCTCTTTACCAAATTTAACTGAAATCGGTTAAGTAATAAAGCACGTAAACGTAACAGACAAACAAAATTACTTTCGTATTTATAATATTAATAGGGAAGTAGGGAATGATATCATAAACTAGAAAGTTTGTTTATAGGGATGGACGTGTGAATGTTACTTTTTTATCCAAAGACTTAATGGGTTTTGGAATAAGAAAATTATTTGAATGAAATTTTTGGTGCTGATGTTTACCATAATCTGGAATGATATTTACATATTTTAACACGGGAAAATTCTGGAAACTTCTCGTAATAAATGAAAACAAAGCAGTTAAAATCAAGAAGCGGTACATACTAGTTTAAAATAAAATAAATGTTTTCTGTTATAGTAAATCTACCCACATAATATTTAATATAATTTCCCAAACACATTTTTCTTGTGTGTGTATGAAATAAAACACACAAAGTGAAACATTTTTATTTAATACCACTCCTGAAGCTAAACGCCGAAACATGATCGCGGATTTGTTAGAAGCTCAAAGGCAAAGCGTAACAGATGTTTTCACACGCACTCCGAAATCCTGAGGGCGAAGGCTTCGCTCGACTGTAACTCGTGTTTATTTATGGGATAAATTCTAATGTAGACACGAGAATCAGGGACCGTGTCACTATAACATGCTGGGTTTGATTTGTTTACTCTACCGATGTGTAGTGATTTGGTGAATATATTACACACAGATCTAATGTGATTTTGATTGATTTTTGTTACTTTAGCCAAAAATTTTCCACATACTGTTTATGTTGGAATATTTATTAAAACATAGTAACTTATAACATAATATATAACAGTAACAGTATAAGATATAAATTACAAAACAAAAGTTTCTTATGTGAATAGTTAGTACCTACGACGATAAATATGATTAGAAAAAATTGAATGTCGTTAATTTGTAAAATATTGTTATCCTGTTAGTTATTTTATAGAAAAAATAGAATCAGGCGCAAAATTTGACTAATTAGTTCCAGTAATATTCGAAGTTTAGTAAATTTTTATATTTGTAATAATAGGTTTGGAATTTTGAGATGTCTGTATTACCCAAAGTTCTTGCTTGAATATCTTGGCGTTAAGTATTTTATAAATTCGTAGTTAGTGAAGAATTTTCCTTAAATTAAATCAATTATGTTGTTTCAGATTCAAATATTTGGTTTCAACTCTCAGCTTTATTCAAATTTTTCCGAGGCGCTACACAAGGCTCAAGGAATCGTCTCCATTTCCTTATTACTTCAGGTGAGGTAAAGAAGTTTTGAAAAACACAAAAAAAAAATATTACAAAAAAAATCAAAGCTTTACACCAAGAGAAATTATAGAGCAAAAATACAAGTCTTATTTCTCCTGGTAGTTATTTGATTTAAGAACCCTAAGGTTATACGAAAAAACAAATGAAGCGTTAGGCCAAGCTTTATATCTCATTTTTGTTTTCCGTAAAACCGATCGATACAAAAATCCATTGCACTTTGTGGTAATTGTTTCCACCGAGGTGTTATCATGAAGCCGCACCTTTTCACTCCTGTCTGGAGTGAGCGCGGTTAATCAAGGAAATTGCTGCTTTCTGCGGCACCGGATCGCCACTGAAGCTATTAGTTCCAATTAACTATGTTCAAATACGAAGTTACCAAAGTGTCTACTGAAACAGGTTTCATAGAAGGCGTCTTCACATTTTTTGTTCTGTAAAAACTGTATTGAAGTTTAATAGAAGACAAATGGTTTTTGGTTTTCATTAAGGTTGTAATGAACCAACGATAACCCTGGCCATAGGTACTACGCTTACCTACAAAATGATGATATTAATAACTCTAACTCTTGTTGTTTAAAGTCATTAAAAATTTAATTGGTAGTACCAGATACATATTAAAGCATTCATGAAAAAACAACTATTGGCTTCAGCCTAAATGATTCACGATAAATAAATAATACGATATGAACGATATTTCATATTTGCATAGCATCCTGACGATCTCATTTTTTTATACTTATGGTCCGCCCTGGCTTAAATGCTGTAATTATCGGTTTAAACACATGGTTTCGTGCTAATGATTTTATGGTAAACTCCAAAAAGACTCATTTTATTCACTTTTGTCTGTCGGGTCACTGTACAAAATCGCTAAAAGTCTTACTTGACGGGGTTCGGATTGAGCAGGTACAAAGCACAACATTTCTGGGGTTCGAGATTGACCGCTGCATGACATGGGAACACCACATCGACAAGATGTGTGCTAAAGTAAGCAGTGCGTGCTTTGCACTAAGACGGGTGTCCCGAGTGGTGTCTGCAGATGTATCTCGTTCGTGTTACTTCGCCACGGTGCATTCCCGGTTACAGTACGGAGCCGAACTATACGCACGCGCTGCCGACTGGGAGCGTGCTTTCCGCGCCCAAAAACGTGCCATACGCGCCATCGTGGGCGTGTCGCAATGCACATCCGTCAGACCATATTTCAAAGAGCTTGGCATAGATAGATAAACTCTTTATTGCACTTAAATTACAACGAAAAATAATAATGAAAAAACAAACCATAGAATAAAGTAGCAATTGGCGACCTTATCGCTAAGAGCGATTTACAGCATACTTAGAGCATACTTACGTTGCCTGCAATCTTGATCTACCAAGTAGCTGTGTATGTCAGAAACAACTTAAAATCATACGACACGCGAGGAGAGAGACATTCGCGCAATATACGTAACGCTGACAAGCTGGATAGTATACCGCACTCTCTCGCGAGATCGGAAAAACTGCCTCACATTATGGGACCGGAAGTTTATAACACTCTTCCTAAAATAGTTAAATCAGCACCGAGTTCGGGTAGCTTCAAAAACCGATTAAAAAGCTGGCTTATCGATCAAACTTTTTATAGTTACAGCGAGTTTTTATATAGTGATGGCAAACTCACAATAAAGTTGTAAAAATTTACATTGTTCATTACAATTGTAATAAGTACATATATTTTAATTTTTGACACTTATTTGTACGATACCTATTATCGTACAATATAAAGTTCAATTTAAACTTTAAAAATGTATACTCTTTGTATGCTCTCATTTTGTTTTTTTATAAAATTGACGTGTAAATTGTACATTTATCAATAAAGAACTTTGACTTTGACTTTGCTTCGCCCGTGGTACATACTAAAGTTCAGGGATCACGTAAATTTACAACGGTAAAAGATTTTTTGAATTCGGTCCAGTAGTTCCTGAGATTAGCGTGTTCAAAAAGATAAGCTCTTCAGTTTAATAATATTAGTATAAATTTGCGCTGAAAATAAGAGACATTCAAATTAAATATTTAGAGCGATATAATGTTAACAATTATGTAATGCTTTACACCAGCTGCCTACAACCCTTTCGATAAACACGGCACTAGTCTACTTATTATTATCAATTCGGCTAACCCCCATTTAATTCGGGCTCAAATTGATCGTGATCTCTGGCTCATGATCGTCTGGGCCTCGTTGTCCGATCGTTTTATAGCTTTCCTTAATGAAGGCCGGTCTCCGTGTTAGCAGATTCCTTGTTGTCCCAGAGGGAATGTGTTTGCACTCACGTTCATATTTCGCTTGTGGCCGCAGTTAACTGAAACTTTGCTGAAACAAGCTATTTCCGCAAGCGACAAACAATTACAACCACCTACAGTACAGTTTTTAACTAAAGCGCATGTTTGATATATTTAAAATAAAATCTCACGATAATAATAGTTTTATTTCTCTGTCTGACTTACTTTAATTTTTCAGTTGGGAGATTTATCGAATCCTGAGTTAAGAGTGTTGACAGAAGAGTTAGAAAATATTAAATACGGAGGTGAGTTTAAAAAATATGTATTATTAAGACCAATATTGTTTTATTATATCGATAATAGCAATTCATTATTTTGTACTGTGCAAATGAATACTATTATAATCAACTAAAGAACTGATCCCAATAAACACTTCAATGATTGATATATACGGCTATATATCAATCATTGAAGTGTTTATGGAGGTAATTCCTCAATCGCTTAATAAGTCGATCACATTATTTGCAGTATAACTTCCACTAATTAACGGCAAGGTGAAATTTACTCATAAAGTTGACGTTTTTCATATGACAGGAGCAGAGATGCCGGTGAACAAGTTGTCAGTGCGGGGTCTTCTCCCCGATACTGACTACTATATGACGTACGACGGCTCCACTACAGCCCCGGCGTGCTTCGAGACTGTCACTTGGATCATCATCAACAAACCCATTTACATCACTAAGCAACAGGTATCATATATCTTTTGGTTAATGTATCCGAGATCTAGAACACCGGTACTAAGTAGAAAAAGCACGTGATATTGAATAATCTCGAACAATGTCTATTGTCTATATATAAAAATGTTATGTTGGTTTGTGTACGCTTCAAAAACTCAAAAAGTTCTGCACCGATCGAGCTGAAATTATATATAATATAGATATATAATCCGCATCAAGGATTGTTTTTATCTAATTTTTGCATCACAATCTGCCACAGCGAAGCGTGGCAGGGTACAGCTAGTGATTTATAATTATGATAGGGCTAACTTCTGAGTTGACGGTGAAAGAAATTTCTCCCGAACATTTTGTCGACATTGAGTAAACGTAGTAAATAATAGTAAGTACCTGTAACGCTTTTGTGGAATTATTTTAAGCTGTCACAGATGTATATTAGGTTTGCAAATATTTGTATATTTTAATATTTGGTTACTTTAAATGTCCCATCCCATCTTTGCTGATATTTTTTTTGTAAAAACTTTGATGATCATTTAGCTGTTATATTTTTTGTGTTTCACATTAAAATCTTTCTTTATCTATCATTTGATTTGTTTATCCTTATTGAAAAAAATACCACACGAAGTTGAACACACGCTTTGACCTGGCGAAGGTTAGGTATACGTAACTTACTTAATTGAGAGCGACGAACTTTTCTAATATCGCCGACTTGAAACAGTTACGTCTTTATTACATTTATACATACATTAGATAATCATACAAAGGACAACAGGGCGCAACTTACACAGAATCGATTATATTAGTGAATTTTATTTATTTCACTCACTGTTCCACCGTTTCCATAAATATAATATTCCATAGACGATTTCAAAGTTGGACCTTAAAGCGTAATTTATTGCAACGATAAGATTTCTTTTGTTTGATATTAGAGGTATAATCCTGTGTTAACTGTTACGTATCTTTACATAAAACTATAGTTTACTAGCGGCCCTTTCCGGCTTCGCTCGGATATTGTCATATAAAGACAATCAAATCGGATTAATAAGTATCCTCTACCTATCAAGTTGGATCAAACTGCACACGGTGTGCAAGTTTTATTGAAATCGGTTAAGTACCTAGTTTAGGAGCCCATCGCGGACAAACGACGTGACGCGTAATTTATGTAAATATAAGTATATTAAGATTAGAATCTTGCGCCTCCTGCACTAGTATTTGCACTGATACATGTTTTTTTTCTTGTAAGTATGCTGGAATAAAAACTGTAACTTTTTCTGGAGGCGTCGTCTCATCTCGTCGACGTAGGCGTCTACGTCACTACACAAAACAAAAGTAACTAATTTTGTTAACTGTACACAAAAA
Source organism: Ectropis grisescens (assembly GCA_017562165.1). Taxonomy (NCBI): domain Eukaryota; kingdom Metazoa; phylum Arthropoda; class Insecta; order Lepidoptera; family Geometridae; genus Ectropis; species Ectropis grisescens. The sequence goes on from CM029779.1 coordinate 15,522,280, forward strand.
ATCTATTTCTTGTTTTTAGTAATTTTACAAAAAAAAAAACTAATTTCTAAAATTTGTTGTTATCTCTCTTTATATAAAAATGTAATGTTGGTTTGTGTACGCTTCAAAAACTCAAAAAGTATTGCACCGATCGAGCTGAAATTTTACAATGATATATAATCCGCATCAAGGATTGTTTTTTATCTAATTTTTGCATTACAATGTGCCACAGCGAAGCGTGGCAGGGTGCAGCTAGTTACATACATATATTTTATGTAGTTTTCAGAATATAAAAAATTAGTGTTTTTAGTTATTAATTTAAATTAATAACTAAAAATTGGTTTGTAGATGAATGTGATTGTTCTATGTTCTTTATTCTATGTTATTTTCAATTATATCGCTAGTCTAATTATAAACATTTATATCATAAGCCTTTCAAAAGCGATTTTGGAAAGTCTTATAACGACGTCGTAAACGCTCCTATTTATAAAACTTAGACAAAACACTTTACTGGCACTACAATCAAAGTTGATAGAAAACATACAAAATAACAACACATAATGGACACAAAAGGCGTTCTTATCTCTAAAAGCGATCTCTACCTGATAACCTTTTAATTTTTAAGAAATCTATTCACAATAGTGTGGCGATCTATTTATAAAACTTATACAGGTAAATGTCACAGGTAATTATGTAGCGGTAGGACTCTTGGCAGAGTCCGCCTGGGGGTACCTTTGCTAGTTATTCTACCGCTAAACAGTAATGTGCGATCATTACTGTGATCCGGTTTAAGATGAGAGCTTAGAGATGTAACATCTTAGATCTGTGGGTGACGAGCGCAGTGCAGTGCTAGGTAATGATTTGGACTCTTCATGTTCCAATAGCTGCGTGTCACTGTGCTGTTATGTGGCAAGCATGTTGCTTACCATCAGGTACGTGTACTGCTCGTCTCATCACTCTTTCATTAAAAAAAATGTACTTTGATATGGAACCTTCTTAATAACAATCAATATAAGCAGAGCTTGCAACGGCTGAACTTCACCCTATTTGCATTACACGCTTGCTTGCGCCGAGTTCGACACCAGACATAAAAATAATGGAACCCCATTATTTCTTGTCGTGGAAAATCTTATATGTGCCGTTTTTCGCTTCACGCTCGTAAATTAAGGAAATTAAAGAAAATGGCCGTAGCTAAAGTTTCGTTTATGTTCAGTTTTATTTGCTCTACCGTGAAGTAGGGAATTTAGGTACAATGTGCATGTGTTGAAACGTCTGTCTTTTGAACTATTATTCTAGAAATACATGTTTTATTTGGACTTGTCTTTTACTTGAACTCCACCTACTTCAATTAAGTATCTTGTGATTATTTCACTCACACTTCGATATTTATTGATTTAAAGATAAACTGGTTATTTTAGTATCAAATTTAGATTGATATAGTTAGAAAAGGTAACATTCATTCATTCATAATTTAAGAGCGATGCTTTTGTCGGTGGAGTTCTTTCCATGTACTTCTACACTCCGCCTTCTCCTTGACTTCCTGATACGACACTACATTAATAAAAGGTAACATTAAAGGTAAGGTAAGAAAAGGTAACATTAGTAAATAAATAAATATTGGTGGATAATTCACACACCACCATCTGACCCCAAACTAAGCAAAGCTACAATATATAGTTGTAAATAAATACTTCTTATACAGAGAAACACCCAGTCACAGTACAAATATTTATTGATTACCTATTGTTTTTTTTATCAAAACCTGATGTTATAAAAAGTTACGTGTAAATCTACATATGATGTATGATGTGATAAACATAATTATATATGGTAGACAAATTTAAAAATAGAATTATGTGGTCTAAAATAGAAATCTAGATCTCAAAATTCATAAAAACTTATCGATTTTGTTAAATAAAAATCACATTTCTAAACGCGGCTTTTGCAGCCTAATTCAGGCGTTTAGCATTACCCTTAATACAACAGGGCTATTTGTATACAATATCGAATTTTATTATCTAGGATATTTTATAAATTAAATTATTGCTTTACATAAAAACGCTAAAACGTACAAGTTCTTAATTGTTACCGACTTGAACGTGAGGAAATACAAGTAGACATTTTCAAAGAAAGATATATTTCAGTTAATGTTACATCGTCACATTCGTAATTTGCCAGTGTGGTAGATTATTATTTATAGTCTTGACGCTTTCTTTGAAGTATAATGTAAGCTGTTTTGCTAATTTACAATTTTATTATTATTCAGATAACTTTAATTTTTTATTTTGAATCTAACAATTAGGTCTCTAGAAGTTCAAGATTAAGGATTAGCCTAGTTTACGATTCGCTTGGAAATGCATAAATGCGAAAATGATTTTTGCATTGTTTTTGTTGCGATTTAGAAATACCTATTTTGCAATTATTGTCGTTGAACTTTTTGGGTGTAATAATAAAGTACAATTTGATTTATCACGATCATAGGATTGCGGTAGGTCATAGTGGCTCTTCCAGTGGGTCAGCTTCCCTAGCGCCCGCGGTCGAGGCCAGCGTAATAACATTTTCATTTGTGCTCACGCTACAATAAACAACTCACGTCCTTCGCCTTTAGACAAAGACTCCACCGTGAATTATGTACGTGTTAAAAGTAAACTGAAAGTGCCGCGTTGTGTGGCTGTTATTATAAATCATTGTTTATGTTTTCCGTTTGCTGGTAGGGGGATATTAAGTGCTAGAACAGCAGGACTGGTGGGGAAGACACGGAGTCGCTTCAGACTCGGTTTGATATGCGGTTTAGCGTTTCAACTCACATGCTATTTCCCTAGGGTTGATATACCACTGTCAGCTTGTTAACTAGATAGTACGATAGTAGAATTTAATTACTCATATAACACTTCATTGCAAATATTTTAACTATGTGAACTTTACTCTATTTTTGTCGTTGTTATTTTTTATTACATTAAAAAACTGCGCAGTAAATACAAATACTTTTTGAAGAAAACATATGAGGAGTCCTACTAATATAATAAATGCCAACGTTTAAATGTTTGTCGCTCAATTACGTCGTATCGTCTGAACAGATCAATTTGAAATTTGGAACAGTTAGATTATAGTCTGGAAAATACATAGGCTACTTTTTAATCCTGAACTACGCGGGTGAAACTGCAGGGCGCATGTATTTGATATTTTTATTTATCTTCTCTCTTACTACACAGCCTACATTGCACTCGCTGACAATCCTCAAATCACAGATTAGGAAATTTCTGTAATCTGTGCCTCAAATATGTAGTTATTTTATTTTTATACGTGTTGCTTACTGAACTTGATAAACTTGGCCAAACTTACTATCAACTTTTTCATTGTACAAAAACCAAAACAACCCACGTAAACTAATTCAGGTTAACTATACGTAACTATAGATTCATAGAGTATCAAAGCAGAACGGGCATCTGAAATCAGAATCAAATTGTTTAATACGGCGTAAACATCGATGAGGAGATAGGGGGGATCGCGTGCGCCTCGCCCGTTAATCCAGCACTCACACAAGCGTACCGGAACTATATCAGTACTACAGAATACAACAGTATGAACTGGACAGCGAAAATAGTTGACTTTGTGTGCATGTGACATGTATTTATCGTGAAAGTCAGCTAACGCAAAATGTGTTTTATACTGTAGTACTTAGAAGTCATGTTATTAAGTGTATGGATAGATGTTAGTTGTAGCTCAATTTTTTGAATTCCCAAACAAAATAATGAATTGTTAAAGATTACCAGATGTACATACATAAGATTACATGATTAAAATATAGTACACCAAATAGCAAAAGAACACGCAGTTTGTTATTTAAACGTTTTATTTTAAATAAAAAAATATTTTCCGAAACGAGCTGAAGCAAAACACAAAAGTTCCAACCTGATATTACAATAGTTTTATTACTATACGAATTATTTACCAAATAAATATTTATGTTGCCTTAGAAGCATTATAATATGTTGTGTATATTTAATTACATATATGTATATTAGTTTATACACATTTTACAATGCATAAATAATTTGAAATGATAAATGCGAAACATTCAGCTGACATGACAGACGTAATTGGAATAGAATATGGTCCAGTAATATTTATTACTACGATGTAATTGATTTTAAAATATGCTGAGTAATTAACCTTCGCCGTAGTATTTCAATATAAATAGGTTTTACGTCAATTTATTTTTCAATAATCATCGAACTTCATTTGGTGATCTAATAATATTCAATCACTCTTTTCGAAGATACTCGTATAGTAGATAGATACTTAGATTACTTGTCCAAAATAACAATACTCAATTGGAAATACAAATACTATTGTGATGGAACTTCCATTTAAAAATTAGTTAGTTTCACTATTCTGTACATCCTACACAATTTTTTTATATTTTATAGTTAATTATTTCACGAATACGACTGGTCCGATAGAAAAAGGCACGGCACACTCTCCACAATGTATCCGATAAAAAGCCGAAAAATTTTAATAAAACTTTGCGGCGATGTTCAAGACTTTAAAGTGTTTTACTACTCGTAAAAAGTGTACAAGGTACTTGCCATATAATAATTTATATAATTTTAAATGTGTGGAATATAAATTGGTTACAAGCGCTACCCATACTGTTTATATTCAACTATGATATCTACACTACACACCACTCTCTAGCACAAGTATCATGTAAAGGGAAGAAATTTCAATTTACTAGAAATCGCTTTCGTTCGCTGTTTAAAGGCTTAAATGAAACCTGAAAATACCCGTATGAGTTTTCCAATTGTTTTGCAAGTTACTGATGATTTCATTCTGGTTCCTAATATCCAAAAACTTAGTAGGTATCTACCTAATCTGTTTATTTGCAAAAACAGACTGGTAATGTCCGAGAGACACGAGGCTAGTTTTTCAAGCAGGGCTATTGTTAGTAAACTAGTCATCATCGTCACTTATGTCCGAGCGACACGAGGCTAGTTATTCAAGCTAGTGTTAGCAAGCTAGCAAGCTAGTACTTCTAGCTTCGTGTAGGCAAAACTAGCTAAGCGTAGCGTTGTCTACGATGAAACGCGCAAAATCGAGAAGAATCATAGAAGACATCTAGGAGTTTGATCTCATAGTACATCTTGTTTTTAGTAGCAAATTGCCAAAAACATATTTTTTTTGTACAAATGTCAATTACAATTAGGCTACTAGCTGTTTTGTGATAGGTATGATTTCAGTCATTTTGGCCTGGCATCGAGCCAGTTTCATTGATTTCGTTTTTTCGATTTCGATTTCGTTTTCGACTTTTCCACTAAAAGAAATATTTTGAAGTCATATTTTTAACTCTTCACAGTAAAGCTTACAAATATTTTATTTTATCATGGTCAAACTAAACAAATAAATATTTTTTAATAATTTGTGCTTTGAACAAAGTAGCGAATAAATGACAAATTCTCTCGACGCATAACTCCATCGATACAATAGCTGTTCCAAATCTTCACTATTTAAAATATTTTCAGATATGGTACCTACTTTGAATTTTTATTCAAATCATTAGATATATTTAATGCTTTGTCATAAAAATAAATGTGGCTTAAACGACTGCAATCCGATAATATATTTGTGTAGGTATTTGTTTTGTGCACGACATGTGAAATTGAAAAGTTACACGCAAACGCTTATCATTTTCTCTTTAATGTTGCTCGTACTCTAATGATTTAACATAAAATTAATTGTTACCCAAATTCAGTGTTTTAGAAATTGGGTATACATTTCCAAAAATGTATAATGAAATGAATGAATAGATAAACTGAACCAGATATCATAATATCAATTTTATAATTCGTTATTTACTAAAATGGGTAGTTACTATAAGACCTTTACTATTCACATAGATGGCATGATGTCATTCTTCATTCAAGAATTCCATCTGGCATGCATACTCGTATTCAAATTTGTTCTATGACAAGTAGCCAAACAAAATGACAAATTGCCACATTATTGTTTCAGGAGTAATTCCTACTGGCTTTCTCACATTTTTAAAAGTTTTGTGTTATACCTACTAGCAGCGCCAGCACCCCGCTGTTTTTCACCGCGTATTTCCCGATCTAGTTAATTTCTCGGATTAAAAAGTAGCCTATGTGTTATTCCAGACCATTACCTATCAACGTACCAAATTTCATCCAAATCCCCTCAGTAGTTTTTGCGTGAGAGAATAACGAACATACATCCATACTGTCTTACAAATTTTCGTGTCTGTAACAATAGTTGGTTAACAACAGGGAAAATCTCTTCGAAATGAGGTATCATCGCCCGAACCTGGTAACAAAGATCAGCCAGAAGTTGCTCTGCACACATCGAAACCCAATGGACGTCGCATATGCGCTGAGGGAAATATACTCCGGTATGTACTCCTCAGCGCCCCGTATAAAGTCCCTAGAGCAGAGAAGATATAAGGGGAGCGCAAATACCCAACAACCTACCAAACACCCTCTTCTTAGTTCACACTCAAGAGGAGAAGGAGACCCTGACAAACCAGGGTTATGGGTCAGGCACCGGGTCACGCATCCTTACCATCCATGAAGCTCAGGGACTAACATACGAGTCGGTAATCGCAATCAAAACCAAGGCAAACATGAAGCTGCACGAGAGCGTACCCCATGCGGTTGTTGCAATCTCACGGCACACGGGGACCTTCACATACTACGCTGACGACACCGACGACGCCATCGGTCGGTTCGTGCGGCGAGCGTGGGCTGCATCACCAAAGACCATCCGAGATTTCAACCTACAGATGGCCATCAGGGACAGAAATGCGGCCGTTGTGGAGGCTCTGGGCCGGGAGGAGGCAGCTTAGGCAAATGGCAAAAGGCAATTAGGCAAACACTCGATGTCGAGTCGATTACTAGCGGAATCCCAGCCGGTAGTGATCGGCTCTACAGACGAGCACTAGAATTAGATTTTAAATGTACCCAACTCCCTCCTATTTTCCTCTTCTTCTCCTTATCCAAAATATGTGTAAAAAATAATAATATATAATTTTAATGACAAAGATCACGGACCCCGGAGTCTGTGGAGTGGCTAATTTAAATAAAATAATAAAAAAAAAAAAACAATAGTTGGTTTCAGAAAATTATCTACATATATTTGGTGCATCAATAAAGTGTGAATATTTATCTATCTTCCTTAGCTGCACGGTTTACGGCGTCTAATGCAGGGCGACGCTCGACACCCAAAGGCGCCTCTTGGGAACAACTTCCGACCACCGCAGCCGTTACACCACCGCGCGGTCAGAACCAACATCGACTTCGATCTTAGCAAGGTACTGAGGAATACTCTGTTCAGTAACAAATCTTACAGTGGTTGATTAACGGTGACGTCATACTTCTTGTACCTCTTGAAAATTGGCGGCTACTTGCACAGACGCACAAATGAGCTGTTAGAAGCAACAGCAATTATAATCTCAGCTAGTATTGTGTGTTATTGCTTTATCCACCTGCCGTGCTCACAGCCGCTTACAAGTGTTAAGTGACTTTCCCGATTCACTTCTGACTACCGCAGTCACTGGTACCACTGCGTAACACTATTATCGGCGTCAAGCTTGTAAAGTAATAGTGTTTTTATAGATCAGAGTGACGAGACGAGCAGTACATGTGCCTGATGGTAAGCAACATGCCTGCCCATAACAGTACAGTGACACATACCTATTGGAATGCATATGAAGAGTCCAAATTATAACCTAGAACTGGACTGCGCTCGTCACCCCGATATATAAGATATTTTATCTCTGTGCCCTGTAATTTAAATAGAAACATTGCCCTGCAAACCAAAACACAGTAAGTTTGCACATTACTGCTTAGTGGTAGAACAACTGGCAAAGGTGGTACTTCCTCAGATTGACTCAGTCACTTTTTTTAAATGTGCAACATGCAGAACCTAATGAAAGGTGTAACATGTAGTACGAAGGTGCCTCTCAAATTGCTTGCAACGCAGCTGCTACATCATCAGCATGGTTAGGACTGACTTTGACTTTAATTTAAGAAAAGTATGAAGAAGATTTTTATGGTATTACAGTTTCTATCCATCTTCTTTGCAAGCCATTCATGAAGAATATAAATAAATCTAAAAAACGTGTTGAACAACAACATGTTAATTTTAGAAGAGATATCATGTAGTAGTAAACAAATATTATTCAACAAAAAATGGTCATATGACCAATGTAATGAAATATTAAGGGCTTACTAATTTATTTATTTGATTCACAGTACCCTGGAAAGACTTGCCCCAGCATGCATCGCGACATACATTATAAAGGTAGGTAAAGGCCTTATTTATGTTTAAATTTAACCATCACTGAGTTGAGTTATACAATTTGTTCATCAATCATTATACATAATTGTGTATATTATTTTCTTAAATGAACGCATTAAATAGCATGTGGAAGTAAAAAAAATAATTTTAAAAAGAAATAGCAAGGAGAAAACGAATTAATTTTAACTAAATTGGTCGTAGCGTGTAGAAGCGTTTTCGTTTTATGGTGGACTCAAACACAAAAAAAATATAACTCCACTTTCGTAACAAGAACATGTAACTGTGAAATACGTAGTTTCAGATTGGCTTAGTGTAAGTAGGTACCGATAGCGCGCGAGTTGAATGCAGTCGGGGTCTGAGGTAGAGCAGAAGCATTTCACCCCGCCGCCCGCACACCGCCTCTCACGCGCCTGCAGTGTAGTTGGTAGTGGTATGCTGTCTTTGACAACTATCATAGGTATGTGTATCGCATTCCTGAGCTCTGCATTCAACTCGCGCGCTATCTGTAGTTAGGTGCGTATGTACATTATACAGTATAGTTTTCATTATAAATCAAAAGATTCAGCCCGTAGTTAAAAAAACTCTTGTCTGTGTAGGTAAGTGTCCCAAATAGATTTCATTAAACTAAGCACGCAAAGTATATCATAAACCGTCGCTCCACATCAGGCGAGATGACAGTCAAATATGAATCTATTGTAAAAACAAATCTAGTTAAATGTCACAGACTCACTTAAATTTTAGAAATATGGTTTGTTTTAAGCAATATTTTATAATAAATATTGTTTTGTTTCAGCCAAAACCTGGACACAATATTAGATCTATTCCACGACGACGACGGTAGGCATTCATAGATATATTTATTAGATTAGCTGCTCGGTAGGAAAAACACTAGAAAAAAAATACTAGTCTAATTTTGTACATACTTCTTGTAAATACTTAACTATAAAACGTGCTTATGACGCTGTAACTCTAAGTAAGTTAACAATTACTCGTAACTGTAATACAATAATATCTTAAATTTTAGTACTAAATGTATACCTACCATCAATTAATATAATGTTGTAACTATTTATATATGATAGGCAAAGTTACCTCTAGAATAAAGAATTAAAATGGCCTGATGAATATTTTCTGATAGTGTGTTCCATGCCATACTTAACGTTTCGCTATTAGTCGTAGAATCAAAATTATTTATAGCGTAACATGTAAGACAATTCCACTTATGAAATTGAAAAGATTAAAGAGGATTTAATTGGGATCTAAATATTTTTTAATTACCTCGAAAAGGTTTGATGTTAGAGCTGGTTTGGTTACCGAGAAGAATTCTTTACGAGACCACGGGCGTTGTAACGCGAGCGTAGAAGATTTCTCGCGACTACGGTCATTATATCGTGAATAAAAATGTATTGGTAATGCGACCAATACGACAAAAAGTAATTTAGATGCCTAATTTATTTATTGTTTTAGTTTGAGTTAAGGAAATTTAAACGTTATATCAACTTAGGCTATGAATTAATTATGTACCAAGAATCTTTGTTGTATCCTACAAGTTTATTACGTTGAAATTATGTAAAAGTTTTAGATATCTAAGGAGTATCAATTAAAGTTAATTGTGCTGAGTTTAAGTCAATCGCTTCTGTTTTTATACACAATAAATGTGCGATTAACCGCGTATTGCCTGGTGTTACATGGATATAAAAATCATTGTTACTAAAATTATATGATCTTTGTTTTTAAGAATCACTGAATCTTTGTAAAAAATATTTTTTCATATATTTTTCGGAGAGAAATGACAAATATGCTGATTTCAATACAACTGTCGGATATGTTCCATTTTGTGGCTTGTTCATGCGGTTACAAGTATTTAAAACACAACTTATCGCTTTTGATAGTGTTAACCTTATAGGGAGTAATTCTAATTTTTTTGTTGTATGTATTTACTTATGATAAAAAAGAATTTCGAAAAATAAATATCCATATCAAATTTTAGGAGACAATATTTGTTACGTTCCTATTTTAAATGTAATTTTTCTGTTGATGTGTTTTACTAATTGCTTTAAGGTATAGCTTTAAAGTAACAATTATCTAATAATTTATAGCAGTATATTACGGTACTATATCGACAAATATTCGTATTTCCGTATCATATCGCCTGCTTTACGTAAGATCTATTAGAAAACATATATTTAAATAAAGCATAACATCTACTAAATTCAATCTTTTAATAATTCTTACCTTGCATTAATTTGATTTAAATAATTTTGCCGACTTAAAACAAAACGTTTAAACACTGACCTCTGTATTCCAAAAAAACAATTTATTTTATATAAGTTTTCGACCGTTTGTAAAAATAATAATTTTATCTGTATTTGTCAACGTCAAAAAACGTCGATTAGTCATTCGGTTTGACCTTAAAAATGTGACGGTTTTTTTTAAGTGAAAGAAGAACAAAATTGTTGAGGTTCTTTATTTTGAAATGGTTATATTCCTTCTGCCTTTCTACATTGACTGGCCTCGTGGCTTAGTGGGTAGTAACTCTGCCTGCGAAGCCGAGGGTCGTGGGTTCGATTCCCACCCAGTGCAAATATTTGTGTGATGAATTCAAATGTTTGCACTGTGTCTGGGTGTTTCTATGTATAATAAGTATGTATTTAGTACTATATAAGTATTCTATCAGCTATCTGGGCGCCATATTACAAGCTTTGCTTAGTTTGGGGTCAGATGGTGTTGTGTGTGTGATTTGTCCACCAATATTTATTTATTTATTTATTCAATATAGACAGCATATTGCAATAAAAATGTTGTCCTCCACTCCACTGTTTAATTTAGAAACAGTTTAAAAACTAGCCCTAACGTTTTACAGATTTTTGTCGCGTCAAAGTTTTAACCGTAAATAGATATTTATGCGGAAAGAAAGTATTGCAGTATGAAAACTCTCACCATGTTCTTGTAATCTAATGCAATGGAGTGGAACCGTCTGTTTTAGTGTCGACTCCAGTCTGCTGTTTGAATAAAAAGCTCATTTGAATTCTATGAGAATCGAAATTGCCCTCTTTTTCGCTGTAGTAACTTAATTTAATCGAGTTCCATCACAATGTCTTTTACCTTTAGATTAGGAAGTCGCAATAATGCTGACAAAATGGCCGACTGAAAAATAAAGATCTTCTATTACAATCAGCATTGCGCAGGGTCACAGTTTTGTGACTTAGTTGTACAACTTATTCAGAATCCTACTAATATTATAAATACGAAAGTTTGGATGTTTGTATGCTTGTTGCTCAATCACGTCAAAACGTCCGTACGGATCAGATTGAAATTTGACACAGATTATATATAGTCTCGAATAGTAGTACATAGGCTACTTTTTATCAGGAAAAATAACAGGAACAACGTGGGTAAAACAGGGGGGTGCTAGAATGAACACAGTTTTTTTGTACACTAAGAAGATATAGCCAACAACATAAGTACCTACGCAACTAAATATAACTAAATATACGCAATAAAAATAATAGTGTTCCGGTGAAAACATCAATATTTCCAGCGAAATTACAGGGCGTGGCAATCTTCTTGTTCCAATGGTTACCATCAGGCACATGCCCTGCTTGTCTTGTCACTCTACATTATACAATAATAATTAAATAATTAATAATTCAAATGAAATGAAGGAAACACTCATAATAGTTAAATCATTGATAGGCCGCCATTAAATTTGTGGTGCTAATTCATAAGTGTTCTACTGTAATATTTCTGTTTTTGTGTCTCAATCAAGAGTTATCTATCTATATTACTATTACAATTATGGTATAATATAGTTTCGTGAGTCAAAACCTATAGTATTAATAAAATAATTATTACACGTATTTAAAACGGCAAATTTGAAAGTAAGTATGTGTATATACGCAAAAGAAGGTTTGAAGCATAAAATTACCTGTTCACTCCACGAAACCGGGTGATATTGGAAAACTTCCCTTCGCTAATGGACTCACGCAAATTGACTTCGTTAAAAATTAATAATCCGCTGCTAATCAGGATCAACCGCAAATTTTGAGGGTATCAAGGTGATTCGTGATAGACACTTCCGTAGCTTTGCTTTACCTTCAGAGAATTACAGTTTAGAATAATTGAAAAACGGGAAAATGAATTGCTCGTTTTAATTATTTCTTTTCCTTTTCGTTAACATTGTTACAGAGATTACATCTACGTAGTTAACAGACCTTTTCACTGTAGTGTCTGTCTCACGATATCACCACCAAAAATGACAAATATCCTTTTCATCCCACCAGCTCGGAAAGAGTACTTTTGCTCCTCGATATCAGGGCGCAAAAGTCGTTTTTACCTTCTAGAAGTTAAAGTAAATTTGAATTTAGAACATCGTGTGTACTGAGGTTTTGAATTCAAAACAAAATTCAACCTATTTATTTCTACCTCCTTGGTGCCGAATGCATCATACATTTTTTTAAATATGTGAAAAACTCAGACTCGGAGCCTCCTTGGTGTAGGTACTTACTTTTTTTTAATTTGCTTAGCGCGAAAACATTTAAAAATTTGCATTTAGTCATTTCCTCGCTGAGGTGGAATGAAAAGTTACGTGTTACACTCGAGAGCAAAGATTTTTCACCTTGTGCTCTTTTGATTCCCTTGCTACGCTCAGGATTCTAAAATTGAATCACGAGCACAGCGAGTGATTCAAAATTGAGCACGCGGTTAAAAATCAACTTTGCACTCTTGTATAACAAATAACTATTGTCTTGTCGTAAAAACATAAAGAAAAGCAGAATTAATTGAATCCTCATTTAAAAGAATGGTAGTAAAACGTCAGCTCTGTATGTCCGATTTCTTTTACTTAGCCGCTTTCATTCTTTTTTTTTTGCTAGGAGGAAATACATAGGTATGCTTACATTTACATGAGACCTGCCTGTATCCTGGGATAACGTCTCGTAACCAGCGTATCTGATCACCACCACCACGCCAGGCTCCCCTCGGGGTACTAGCCAGTAAGTAAACAGCACGACGCCGTCACGACTAGATAGCGTTGACACACATCACCGCTGACCCACAGCGGGTTAGATGGTTCGCCCTGACACGTGCATCCATTCGGCTGCAGAGGAAACAAAGAGCGACGCACCGCAATATCGGCCTCTTTCCCTGTAATCACACCACTCTAACCCTTACGTCCGTTGCTAACACTCTGCTTCGAACTCTGTCATGCCGGCCGGCGCTGCCTTCACTACGAAAATATTAATCAGCCGCATCGCCGCTGAAAAACATGGGATTGGCACAAATAGCCAGATATTCGGAAATATCGGCCTAGTAACGCTGTGTTTTTTTTCTAGTACCACCTCTTCAAGAACCTCTACACGCGGTGCTTGACGAAAAAAGGAATACGCATTGAAATTCCCACCAAGGCTGAAATTAGCTATCAGTCAGCAAGAACCCATCCCACACACAAAGTGCATAACAAGGAGGTTGCCTCCTACAATACCGATCCACACGTGGACAACACTACATTTGAATACCCAATTAGTACTACGAAAAGATCGTTTATTATAACTGACCTTTTCACAATAACAAATCACAAATAACAAGCCTTTTAAATTCTACTTCTTATTATCTAGTATGCCAATAGTGAAGACAAAAATCTTTAAAATAAACAAGTAAAAAATTCAGTTCATCTGCTTGCATGTGTACATTTAACGTGAATACAAAGCTGAGTTATATGAAACCCGATTTAATATTTAGGTCAGAACTTTTTGTAGCCATAGAACATTTTTATTTTTCATGTTGAACTTAGGTACACCAACTTAGGTAGTTTTGAACACCAACTGCCAACATTAAAGTATTGGAGATTCCCACATACTCACTTTTGCGTTAGTAACTTTGCCTCTACGTTGCCCCTAGAGCATTTGGATGGCGCGGAAAATCAAGTTGAGCGTTTGCAGAGAACTGTTTATTTCTTTTTTGCGACGTCTCCCGTTTAACTCCACTCGGGGAATACCGAGCTGATCGTATGCAGTACGTGCATTCTACGAACACAGTTCGGATGCTTTCTAAAAGTTCTTGCGAAACTGTTATGTTATATTTAAACCTTATAACATGAGTACTAAACTAAGAATATTAATATTACTATGTGGTGCCTATATACAAATGTGAAGGCCACTATACAATCTACCTGTACCCACATACTTCGAAAGAATTTCTGGACTTAGATCTGGATCTGGCTTATTACTCTTACCTTATATTGTATCTTTTTAACCCCCGACCAAAAAAAGGGGTGTTATAAGTTTGACGTCGATGTCTGTCTGTCTGTCTGTCTGTCTGTCTGTGTGTGTGTCTGTCTATGGCACCGTAGAGCTCAAACGGATGGGCCGATTTCGATGCAGTTTTTTTTAATGAAATTTAATATCCGTGCGGGTGTTCTTAGCTATGTTTGGTTAATATCGATTCGAAATGGTCGCCTCCACAAAATGGCGGACAAAATATTTCTTCACAACCTACCTCAATATGGGTATCAAATGAAAGGACTTGACTAGTAGAGTACTATACGCTGTAACAAATTTCAAATCCAAGATGGCCGCCACCACAAAATGGCGAATTATATAATATTTTTTCACTACTACTTCAATATGGGTATCAAACGAAAGGGATTGATTAGTAGAATACTTTGCACTATGACAAATTTCAAATCCAAGATGGCCGCTACCACAAAATGGCGAATGAAATTTCTTTTTTCACAATTCGCTTAATATGGGTATCAAATCAAAGGGCTTGACTAGTAGAATGTTGTACAGATAACAAATCTTAGGTAGTCGGGGGTTAATCAAAAATTTTAATTTTGTTCTTGTGTTTTAAAATCTGAACTTTTTCGAAATAGTATAATGAGTTGTAATGGGTAAATATACAAATAACATTTCTAACAGTTCGACTATCTGTCAGCAAGATTACTAACAAGACTACTTTACCTACAAACTACTAAAAGACAACATTTGTTGTATCAACGGTTATTGAAAATATTTCGAAACAATAGTTTACAATTAATTGTTCGTGGTCTGAAATTAACATTTAATTTTGTAAAGTAATATTAACTACGTGTATCTACATCTGTATTTACATAATTAATTATGTTTTATTTATTTTCTAGGGTTTTGCCAAACAGTTTGAGCGGAGCTTGATTACTGAAAACATCAGTATATTTGCGTTAGCTCACGTTCTTTTAAAAGCTCGCTTCGAATAGCTCTGTACATATTTCTGTTTATAAGTCCTAAATGCATTTATGTTAAGATACCTAAACGAATTTAAAATAATCCTACTAATATTATAAATAAATAAATATTGGTGGACAATTCACACACAACACCATCTGACCCCAAACTAAGCAAAGCTTGTGTGATGGCAGCCACATATATAGTTACTTATATAGTTTTAAATACATACTTATTATACATAGAAACGTCCAGACTCAGTGCAAACATTTGAATTCATCACACAAATATTTGAACTGGGTGGGGATCGAACCTACGACCCTCGGCTTTGCAGGCAGAGCTACTACCAACTAAGCCACTAGGGCAGTCAATATAAATCATTATAAATATAATATAGTCATTATAAATGTCAATGTTGGATGTTTGTTGTTCAATTACGTCGGAGCATCTGAACCTATCCTGCAAATGGCAATGTACGCGCGAATTCACCTGTCAACGGACTCGGACGAACGAAAAACAACTCTTGTGAAGTCGAGCGAACTCACGCATGTCATGGGTACAGTAGTATATAGCAAGCTACCAAACTCTATCAGGATGGCCCCCAGCCATAACAGTTTCAAATACCGGCTTCAGCGCTGGCTTGTCGAGCACTTGTTTTATGACATTAATGAATTTTTATAATTGTAATTTATTTATTGTTATTTTCGGATTTAATTATTATTAATTATTAATTATTAATTCTATGTGACGTGTGACGTGACGGGCTTTACCAAATAAATGAATATGAATATCGCTGAAATTAGGAACATAGTTAGATTAAATCATCTGTAAAAGGAAATAAATAGGCTACTTTTTGTCACGGGAAAGTAAGTACACTGCTAGTAGAACATAAAATAACTCCACATTTTAGACATAGAATGAAGATAGCGTAGACAACTCTTGCGTTTTTATTCAGGAAAACATCCGCAGCCTTATGTATAACGCGTATTCTTTGACAATAACGTTGTACCTACTCTATAATTACCTGAAAACTATTTAATGTGTATCGAAGACTTAGCTTAATTATACTTTTATGTTTTTGATTACTTTTAATATTTTTGTCAAATGACGGATTACGAGGCATTATCTGATCATTCAGACCAATTTAAATCATCAAAGTTGGTAATGGTCAAAGTCATCAAAGTTAATACTCGTATTATCAATCTGCATACAAATATTATCTGATAGAAATACCGATTCAAACAGGTCGCGGACAGAATTGGCATTGGACAGATTGAATGACATACTCAAGTCTAGTCTCAGTTTTACCAATGAAAACTTATTTATATCATTGCCAGACATAATCTAACATAATTTAGCCCGCCTGAGGAAGTATCTTCGCCAGTTATTCCATCGCCAAGCCATAATGTACAAACTTTACTGTGTTCCGGTTTGAAAGGCAATGTTACCAGAGCAATTACAGGACTTAGAGATCTATGGGTGACGACCACAGTGCACTGCTAGGTAAAAATTTGGACTCTTCATGTTCCAATAGCTGCGTGCCACTGCTGTTATGTGGCAGGGATGTTGCTTACCATCAAGCACATGTTCTGTTCGACTCTTCGGTCGGTAAAAAAGATTACACACTGTAATCTTTTTTGACCGACTTCCAAAAAGGAGGTTATCAATTGAACCACCATATATTTTTATGTATTATGATACCTATAATTTGTAATGAAAGGATGAGGAATACAAAATCTCAGGTCTATGAATTTATTTGAATAGAAGGAGACCTTACCGCTGCCTAGCACTGCACTTCAGTCGTAACCTGTTATTAGTTCCATTCAGTGCCATAGCCAAAACACGAGCTCATACTCAAATCCTTTATACATACAATAATATTGATTAACAAAATTTGGTATATATTCAATCTCGTCAATTACAATATCTTCCAATACACCGGTTATTACGTAAAGAAAACGTAAACGTTATTCCAAAACCATTCACGTAACACATAAATCAAGTAGTGAAGTAGGGGGTTGTTTACACAGTCTGCTAAACACTCGGCGAGTGGCGCGCGACTTGAGAGTTCTCGAGCACAAGGGCCGCTCTGATGTATTTACTCGTATATTCAGTGACGAGATTTGACGCGTGTCTCGTGTGCACTGCGCTTTATGTTGACGCTGCCGTGACAGATGTCGCAGATCCGACACTTGTGCGCAAACTTGACTCGCGCTTTGGAGTTATCTGATCGAATATGCAAAGTGTTGTATGTATGCAGAAATGATGTACTAAACTGTAACAGATATAAATACGGTACTGCCCGAGCTACATGAAGCTAGTTTTTTCAAGCTAGGATAGCATGCTACTGTAAACTAGCGTTGCGTAGCATTGTCTACACGAAGCTATAAGTACTAGCTTGGTAGGTTACTAACACTTCCTGGCTATTCTAGCTTGAAAAACTAGCCTCGTGGCGCTCGGGCATAAGAGCAACAGTTTTAAGAAATATAAATACTTACTTTGATTGTTTAAAAGAAAGTCTCTTTAGCCGCTTTGAGCATTCTTTTGGTAAGTGAAAATCCTATGAGTTTGCGGTACTTTCGTGCTAAAATAATATAGCGTAGCGGTATCGGAGCGGCAGCGGATCTGTAGCGGAGCGGCAGCGGAGTTGCCTGGTAGATGCTTTTTGGGTGTACTGTTAAAATCTTGAGTTCGCGTCACCGACATGTAATAGCAGTATATTTGTAACTATACAGGTGACAAATTGTATGTTATTAGTGCAGATGAATACTAAAATTATAAGCTATAATAAGGTATTACTTCCATGGGCAGTCTCTAGGACTGCATTTTGTTCTCATTTTGACGCTTATCATTAACTACTTATACGCTGTCATACTAATAATAGACATGTTTGGTTTTTGACTAATCATGCTGTAAGATTGGATTAGGCTAAAATTTGGATCTCAAATAAATTATACAAATTATTTGTTTTTCACTAAAACTTACGGAATATTTATCGTATTTTGCGGTTGAGATCTCAATATTTCAATGCTGTATCATGCACGTGATCGCGGGTAATTATTATATTTTTGTTAATATTATAATTTCTAATTGCTATCTATTTTGGTCGCCACTCTGGCAGCAACTTATTCTACCTATTATACCTACAATTCTACATCTTACCAAATAGCCTTTTTAGCCGTTTTTGGGATCACAGAACTGTTTACGATAAAACTACCTATTAATGAGATATCTAAACTTTCTATCTACTTATATATACTAATACTAGCGGCCCGCCCCGGCTTCGCCCGTGGTACATATATATAACCTACATCATTCAAGGATTACGTACATATGAAAGAACGGTGAATGATTTTTTTAAATCGGTCCGATAGTTCCCGAGATTACCGTGTACTAACTATATTTATGCTATAGACTACTTTTGATCCCCAAATTATCGTGCTGTTTACTGGGTCAGAAGTGACACCTGTAGACAACTGGCGGGGATGACTAATTAAATGACGATTGATCAGTTTTCGACCGGAGAGGAAAAATGATTAAATTACTAAAATGGCTATTAAAAAATAAGGGTTGATCGTAGAATGGTAAAAATTGAGCATTGTATGTATTTTTGTATGTTGTATCATAAAATAATATAAATTAAAAATTTTGTCTAAAAAATAAAATAAAAAATTTAGGGGTGGACTACCCCTAACATTTAGGGGGATGAAAAATAGATGTTGGCCGATTCTCATAGATACCAGATAAGTACAAAAAAAATCATCAAAATCGGTCAAGCCGTTTCGGAGGAGTATGGCAACAAAAACTGTGACACGAGAATTTTATATATTAGATTATAAAACTGACGAGGTGTTTTATTTGATCGGGCAAAATTTACAACTATACTTATAATAAATAAATAAATAAACTACAGCACTATTGAAACATATATAGGTGCATAGGGTAAAGAGATAAATCATATTAAATTCTAGTCTACTAGTCTGGGTGATTAGTGTAGAGCAGTAATAGGCGGTGATTTGGACTCTTCGTGTTCAAATAGCTAAATGACATTGTGCAATTTGTAATGATGTGAGTGAGTTGAGTGCTACTTATCATCAAGTCCATGTCATGATAAGCAGAAGCTCTTTATAGTAAAAGCAAACGAAAACAACAAAAAGCTAGAGCGAATAACTGACAACAATCTTATTTATGCAATATTTTACTACCTATAATAAAAATGTGAAAACATTACTGTGGTCCGGTTTAAAGGCCAATGTTTTCAGTGAAACTGGCAGGACATAGAGATACAACATCTCATATCTCCGGGTGACGAGCGTAGTCCAGTTCTTGGTAATTATTTGGCCTCTTTTTACAATAGCTGCGTATCACTGTGCTGTTATGGGCAGGCATGTTGCTTACCATCAGGCACATGTCCTACTCGTCTCGTTGCACTATAATCTAATTTATAAAAAAAGGTTATACCATTGAGAGTATGATAACACCAGGTGGTAAATTACTTATTTATTAAAAGTATCTTAACAGAAATATGTTTTCAAACTCCAAAGCAATACAGAACCAACTACCGGAAAAGTTTCCTTACAACAGTAACATACACTAGTGAGGCCAATTCTAGTTTTATGCAAATTCATGTACAGACAAACTTGCGCCGCGCGCTGGGATGTTAACAAAAACCATAGTATGTGCACCACAATACAACTAGCCTTACATGTAATAGCTAAATGAATATTGAATAGCATCACAAAAGCGAAATGAAATACTGAATAAGTGCTTTGTATGCTTATTTAGAGCAAATGTTGTTGCATTTGCACAAAATCATTTTAGTTTACGCAATGAAATCGTTTTAACTGTAAATCGAATATACTTGTACGGTCCATAGACTAAAATGGAATAATTGATGCGGTTAGTTTTTACGGTTGTGTTGTAATCTAATCAATATTTTTTTTCGATGATTTGTTGAATCGATACATACATAATAGTTTTGCGGCTGTCTCACCATAAGTTAAACGATGACGTGGACTTCGATGGAGGCACTATAACTCCCATGTTTCAGGATTTAAGCACGTAAGGATTAAGTCACGTTGTGTTAGGACTCTTGGCAAAGTTCGCCTGGGGAACTACCACACTTTTGCAAGTTATTCTACCGCCAAGCAGTAATGTACAAACATTACTGTGTTCCGGTTTGAAGGGCAATGTTTCCAGTGAAATTACAGGGCTTAGAGATATCCACAGCTACGAAGTGCTTACAACAAAAGTGGAATCAAACCTCTTCGTTGTAGTTTTCGTCAACTACTTTTGGTGTTGGTTTGATGAGCCTTTCGAACTACGAGTGGTCTGATAGTGATGGTGTGATCTTTTGTCTATCAGACTAGAAGAAATAAAGGATAGATGAAGTAATTTTGTGTTCCGGGATATGATAAAACACCTTATATCTTTGGGAGAAGAGCGCAGTGGGGTGCTAGGTAAAGGTGCATCTCAGTGTGCTACTATGGGCATATTGCTTACCATCAAGCACATCTCCTGCTCGTCTTATCACTTTAAAATATAAAGGTCAGTTGCATACTCTCCTAATTGTATCCAATAAAAACTTACAAAATTGCCACTTTGAGAAGTCATTCAAGACTCTCTTCAACTCATTCAAGTATTTTTGAACGAGGGATTGACAATGGAGTTTCCCACAACAAAATACTTATTTCTGTTTATTTTAGAACTGAATAGATATAGCTAAAGATATCATTGATACTCATCATTGGATTTGAAAAAAAATATGCGTATGGTAAAGTCATCTTCATATACTGCTATGTAATATACTATCATAAAATACCACAGTATAAAGAAATGACTGTGGTAATAGATTCAAATCTGAGCTTTAATATTGCGTTTGGACAAGACTTGAAGTCATAAAATAGTTCAATATCAAGATTATTTTATTTTTCATAATTGCTTTTATCTAAACCAAAATTTATCCTTACGACATCCTTACGAAAGTGTATTAAAATCTAACACTTCACAATAATAATATTTGCAAATAAACGTGCTACCAACAAATGTTGAGAATTGCTTCTGAAATATTTCTTGAGAATAGTCACAAAAATCGTCCTGATTGTTGTTATAAAGACGTCCCAAAAGTTATCAATACGAGTCGAGAGAAGTTATTCAAACATTATCGCTGGGAACTCCCAACTTTCTATTTTGCTCTGTGACAATGTATTGAGAAAGTTCACGAATATTTTGAACAAATAAATTGTGAAGTGTCTGAATATGACACAGTGAAATATCTCCAGTAGACTCACTTTTGTTATCTGTTCGTAATAAATGGATTTGAATTTTAGAAATTACTCATTTATGACTTACGAATATTATTTTGCATTGATCTCCTAGTAAAATTTATTTAAGGTGACCAGCACTTCTGTTTCTGTGTAATTATCTACCAAAATGTATTTTTTTACAATCATTTTATATCCAAGAAAGAATCAAAATCAACAATATTGTAGAAAAAATAAATCATGAGTACCTAATCAATTAAAATCGATTTCCTGAAATGAAAGAATGAATTAAAATAGTCAAAAAACTAAGTGATTATTAGGTGAATCTATTGTTTTTATTTCAGTTATTTTTTATTATTCATGACCACAACAGACATAACAACAAATTATTCTAGTTATCCAAATGATCAAAAACACAGTAGTATTTATTTACAGTAAAATCGACATCTCGTAACAGTAAGGACAAATTCAAGATAGCCAGGACTTATAACGTGAAAATATTATACTAGACATTAGTTACAGTCTGCCCTGAAAAAACTAATGCTGATTATTAATTTTGACTGATATCACTATCTTGCCAATATTATAATGCAAAATAGATGTTTGTTGCTCGATCGCGTCGGGACGGCTGAATGGATCGGGTTTAAATTTGCAAAATAGTTAAATTATAGTCTAAAATAGCACAAGGAATACTTCTATCACGGGAAAATATAAGGAACGAGAACTGCGTGTGTAAAACCGCGGGGCATTGATAGTTTATCATAAAACTTTCATCGTCTTACTAAAGATTACAAACAGATACAAACGTTGAGCACTCACCATCAGCTTGGCTGCTTGCCCGTTTGAATATGAAAAACATAAAATTTTGCAAAATGGCAACCGGCCAAGAATGCTGTATTTACTAACATAAGTTGTCGCTTGATAAATCTCCTTTCGAATGTCAGCTAACTCTTTATTTGTGTGGACCCTTGCGGCCAAGTTAAAAACAGCTTTCAACGGCCGACGTTTGAATAAGTTTGTCCGAAGTTTTATTGAAGTAACCTTCGACCCACGTGATATATGTAGTCTCGCATCTGTACCGAACAGGCCGCCGCGGCCAAAGTTGGTGCTCTCGTAAATTATTCAACCCCCCGCTGTTATACATCTACTGTCGTGCTGGAGTTGAATCTTTGGTTTTCGATTTATAAATACAGCTAAGCATAACAGCCATGGATATTGATGTGAAATTCTATACTGTTTTTAATCAAGAGTTTCTCGATTTAAACTCATTTAAAGCTTATACCTACATATTAAGACGTTAAATGTATTTCTTCCGCGTGATTATTACAAGTAATCTTAGCTTTTTGCACTTGTAGAAACACGAACGTAGACGTCATTACAAATTACCTACCGTAGCTCAAGCTACGTAGATACTCGTAGGTGAAGGTTAATTTAGTTTAAAATTGTAATAGTATTTATTAGCTACATTGACTACTGAAAGATCTGGTAATGTATAGCATCAGTGTTGCATGTTGCAAAAGTTGCGTCGAAAGATGTCTATCTTGAAACATGGCGGTTTCCATTTTGGCCAGGGATTAACGATGAATTTGTACATCTGCACTTGGAAATTATTCATTTAACAGCATTGAGCTGTCGGACTTCCAAAAAACTTCTCGTAATCTTCTAGTTACTTGTTGCTGATTTTGTATCCGAATGTAATATATACCTGTAACTGTAAAATAGAGCAACCGAAATCATTTAGTATGTTTCTACCTATGTAGGTACCTACAGGATAGACGGTTAACGACGTGTTGTAAACATTTGTATCACTGGTTGGCGATGGCTTACGTGAGCCAAAAAGCTATCAAATCCAAAGTGCAAAGATAATGTGGTATAGAAATTTCCTACGATTGTACAATCAAATAAACTCAAAGACAGAGTTGAGCGTAAGAGTCTAGTTCTGTAATCCGGCGGTAAGTTTTCTTGTTAAATATGTACAGAGTAATAATTTAAGAGCAAACTAAAAGACGCTAGTGTGTCCTAACCGACCGTGGGAACGGCCATACGGTTCGTTCTTCTTCGCAATATTAGCTCGACGCCACATTATTTTATCCAGTGTTGCCCGTAAATATAGCACCTTACCCCATTATTGTTGCAGAAAGTGAGCGGTACGGGTACGGCACGAGCGCTAAAACCACCACTTATTTGTCTATGGCTGCCCTGAGAAATAGCACTAACGTCTATGTTTCTAACCACAGACGATATCAAGTTGTAAGTTTTAAAATATTATATATAGTTATGGCCAGCCAACCCTGTCTAAATTATGCGTAAGATGGAAGAACCCTAAAAATATGAAAGTATTTATAAATCTTGAAGCTGAGAAAATTTAACTTTTAAAACCACATTTTTATTTAATTTTTAAAATCACAAAATTTATGAGTAAAGTCGGTCTAAATTATTGTAATCCTTTATAATCCCTGAAAGAATATCCAGTCATTAGCAGGTAATTAAGCACAACTTTGGTTTTGGGTTTCCGTTTGAATGTAATATTCTGTAAAAGAAAGGACAAGTGGCTTATTCTGATTTCACAAAACTGACTAAATTTATTTAAAAAAATAACTAATTTTCTCCGAAAAAACTAACACCGCCTTCAATTTAAAATTAAAGTCAAACTAGTGTTTTTTGTTAAATACAGTAACGTTGTCTAGATAAAGGTAAGATTTTTTTTTTGATATTTCAATATGGTTCACTCCGGTTTCAAGTAGATTTATATGGGAACCACTTCTGTTATTTATTTTTTATTTCGTTAGTATTATTATATTATTTCGTTTCATAGAGAAAAAAAAATATTATGTATTTTTACGTTGAAAATAAGTCTCATTCTTTTTATTACCATAATTGATTAGAAATCGAAAAACAGGAGGGAAAATCTAGGTTTTGCCCGCTTCGGAATAAGGGCGAGCGCAGACGGCATGTGTCGGTTCCCACGCTCCCAGCGCAGACATGCGACGTTTATTAAGCTCTTCACCTTTTTGTTACCTGCCGAGAGATTTATTACTTTTAATTATTTTTCATTGTCCGCACCGTTATTCGTCTTAGAGGCATCGCATTAAATTATTTTGCTTAAGGGTAATAATTTTTGCGTCACGACGCTCCGTAATTTATGATCTAAATAGTTCGGTTAAAATTTTCATGATCTTTTTTTCTAAGAATTTACTCTGTAATAAATCTTTTCTATTTACGAGTAGAACGATTAGTGTGAAGTTATTTTATAACAGAGTAACGTGACGAGCAGAACATACACCTGACGGTAAGCAACAGTTATTTGAACTTGAACAGTCTAAATAAATCGCGCTTGTTACTCGCAAATTTGATGTTATGTTTTTTTACAGCGCTGCGTTTCAAACCGTCATACAGCAATTTTAGCACTCTTCTACTTGCCGGAAGAATAAATGACAAATATGGGGCATTTTTCCCGGTGGAGGCTACAAATAGTTTTATGTTCTACTTCAGTACAATTTAATTGTTACAGTTGAATAAGATTATAAACCTTAATAAGATAATTTTGATGTGCTTGCAAAACTGGTAGCAAATTTTTGTGTTAAATTCAATTAGTTTTAGATTTAATACTAACGTCTAATTTATGGATCTGTTCTCAGTGCGGTCACAAATGATATCATTAATTTAAACCAATGTATTAGTAACAGTATTAACAGGACTGAAACAAATGCACAGGTTTTAACAATGGGGTCAATGGGAGAAACTTTGGAGATCTATGTTATTTTATTAATTACCTATTTAATATTATTCAATGACTGCCCTAGTGGCTTAGTTGGTAGTAGCTCTGCCTGCGAAGCCGAGGGTCGTGGGTTCGATCCCCACCCAGTGCAAATATTTGTGTGATGAATTCAAATGTTTGCACTGTGTCTGGGTGTTTCTATGTATAATAAGTATGTATTTAAAACTATATAAGTATTATATCAGCTATCTGGCTGCCATCACACAAGCTTTGCTTAGTTTGGGGTCAGATGGTGTTGTGTGTGAATTGTCCACCAATATTTATTTATTTATTTATTTATGTAATGCTCAACTACATTGTACAACTACATTATAGTTAATGTTTTTATTACCCCTATTTTTGTTATATTAGCCCTACTATTCATAAAAATATATAAAAATCATCCTAATTAAAATGTCAAGCTTGTGTAATAATTATAAAATATTTTTCTTTTCCTTGCTTTTGTATTTTTTCTTTTCCTTGTTTTGAATCAAAAGTTATCTTATCTTATTATACTAGTCGTGATCGGATTCGCATAAAATTTCGATTTTTTTTAACGAACTACTTATGTAATCTCAAAAAATTATACAAAATATCTAAGCATCGAAGCATCCAATTGGTTATTCCGCTAGTATACTGGATATACTTCCGACTGGTAGTGGGCTGAAAAATCTTGATTATCTGTAGACCTTCATTGTTCTATGGATAATTCAGATGTGCTTAGTGTAAACGTCCGTATTTTTACAGTTATAATATTAGCAATTACTAATAGCACTCCACAGTTTTACCCGTATAGTTCCGTTGGCAATATTTACTCGCGATAATAGTCTTTAGTAATTCCTATAATCTATGTGTCAAATCAAAATCTGTATTTAATTTCGTCTAGATTTATTAAATCGGCGAAGCACAAAAGAGGAACAAGCACCCAAATATCCCTTCATACCTCGAGCTATAAGTACTTTCAATCGATAGATTATAATTACTCATAGTATTAGCAAAATCATCTTAAAAAATAAAGACTTGCACTGCAGCACGTTAAACCAAACACAACAGCATACAATACAATAGCATATAACTTGTTTATCTACTTACGTATTATTACAATGTTACTTTTCCACTTCATATGTCGGAAAATTGAATAGGCTACAGAGAGAAAGTTTGTAGGTATTCCATAATTAAGTACAGAATAAACCCGACAAATATTGAAACACACAATCGCGAACGGTTATTTGCTAATGACCGCGCTCCATATTTGCCTTCTCCGTACGAAGGAGCTATGAATAACAGAAACACATTTCGCAAACATGTTGTTTACAAAATAGAGGAGGTAAAACATGGCCCTTCATCGGTATTCATCGGCCACAGTCGGGTTCATTAAAATGCGACCAACAATAAACGGTGTTCTCGCGGGACCTTTTGTACGGCGGGAGCTAACCGCATTTCAATCTGCTGCTCAAAATGTTATTATTTTCGTTGTTTTTTGGTTATTCTTGCATGTACATTGTACAGTCTAGTATTTTGGGTGTACGGTGGAGTTTACGCTGAAGTAAGCACGGTCAGTTTTCTACTTTTAGGCAGGGCGCAAACGTGGCCACTTTAGTAACCTGTGTCAGATACAGGCAACCGACCTTGAACCGAAAATGAACATTTGATTTCTACAGAAGCTGTATAAAACCATCCACTCGCTACACGTCCAAACGTACGCGTACGATCACTACTGCACCACACTGTAACTACGGTTTTCTGTGATGGTGTGCTATGACGGCAAAATAAAGTGACTTTGTTTGCGCAGCCCCTTAAAAATATTTTTAATTTTTGCTCTAATTTAGGTAGTAATGTTTTTGTTTCTAAGCCTGTACTTGTGCGAAGATATATGTACAAACATACAAATACAGACGCACTAATATTACTCAGATATGCGAGTTACACACACGCACGTCCACCCTCACACTCACCTGTAACAGTATAATCATTTACCGCTGTATCCCAACAATTTGCTCAAACATTACATGAGATAAAAAATGTCATATTTTTGAACCAATTGAAATCCGTATTTTCGATTCGAATATCGGAAATATTCGTTATTTGTGGCGTCAAATCTACTTACTCAAAAGGATAAAATTAAGCGTAACTCAAGTCACGTAGTATGACGCTGAATTTATATTATAGTTATGTAATAGTACCCCTGGATAAGACATCATTAGTTATTCTCATAAAAACCAAAACCTTAAGCACACCTGAGTTATTTATATTCAATAGCTATGCCGTAATAAGCAGACTATTTGCTCTTCAAAACATTACTGCTTAGCAAGGTAAAACAATGTAACCAAAATCAAGATAAAGCACTCTACAGTACTTGTACTGCACAATATTTTGCGATAATTTAATAAATTTAGTAAATGGCGTGTGCACAGTCGTCGACGCCCAACCGCTGTTCAGTATATCTACGGCGCGGCGACCCGCCCAGCGGATTTCCATACGGGCCATAACCACTATAAATTAACCACGGCTGCGGATATGGATTTAAAATTATAACTTTAGTAAGTTAAATCCACAAGAGGAATATATGCGTTGGAATTGCTACATTATTTTTCTATTCACACCTTGGAAACAATAAATGAGTGGATATTCCTTTTTTACGTGCAGAAAATGTAGTCACGAATTAGATAAGAAAACACTTCAATAAAAGTCACAATACAAGAGAAAAACTATTTACTTAACTAAATATAAAACGGTGATAACGACATTTCAATTGGTGGCCTTATCGCTTATAGCGATCTCGTCCAGACCACCGTGCATGGATTAGATACAAAAGATAGTAATGTGGCCCATATCATACACATTTGATACAATTTATCAACAACATTGCGAGAACTAATCACAACAGAAAATAAATACTAACATATTACTTACTTATAACGTAGATATACCTGCTTAGACATATTAATTCATAATATAGAGTTATAATCCCTTTTTGCCTCGGGGAGATGTCCAGGTTATGTCAATCTCAACACTACAAGTGGTGCCCCTGCCGACTGAAACCTCCACGAGGTTCCATCTTTCTCGCTTACCGCAACAACCCAGGGGCAGTCTCGGATTCTTCTACAAAACCATTGCGGCCTGCTCAATTTAGTACACAATGTAATTAATATCTTAAACATGCTATTCCTATAAGGATTTATGTACCTTTTTTCATTACGAGCACCGAAACTAATTATATAAAAAAAACATTCGATCAAAACCACTATGAAAAATTTGAGAAAGTTGAACTTGCAGAAAAGGCAAAAATCGAACTAAAGACAAGATCTGTACCATCGAATGTATTAGAAGTATAAATAACGAGCGCGACATAAACAAACAAAACTAAAGAGTTAGTAAAAAAAAAGAAACAAAATACCCTAAATTAGGTAAAGGTTACCGAAAGCAGTCGATATTCCGACTTTACTCGACTCGGGTTAAGATATTCGAGTGAGCTCAGACATGGCCCATTCAAAAGGCGCTCTAAACGGAAGGATCCCAGCCGTAAAATAGGATTTCATGCATGCGTTGCTTTGTGTGAACAAATATGTACGGTTGACAACGCACGACCTTTGCCAATAACCTCCGTGCGGAAAAAATGATTTTTCATTTCGTAGATAATATTTTTGGAATACCAGTGCAATGTTTGCACCAGAATATTCTTCGTAAAATACGGCGAATATGAAATTTGGTAAAAATTGGGTGTGAAGTTTTTTAGTACTCCATTTAGTCGGATAAAATTTTGTGATAAAATCATCTATGTGTATATTCTGCCAGAAATAAATTTGTAT
Organism: Ectropis grisescens; assembly: GCA_017562165.1. Taxonomy (NCBI): domain Eukaryota; kingdom Metazoa; phylum Arthropoda; class Insecta; order Lepidoptera; family Geometridae; genus Ectropis; species Ectropis grisescens. The sequence goes on from CM029779.1 coordinate 15,551,600, forward strand.
AATGGTAGATTAAACAATTCAGTAGATTATATTGGATTAACTTATATCTTTAATATTAACTAAACATTTATATACTAATAGCAGTTTAATTGTAGGTAATTAATAAACTTAAAAACGACTGTGCCGATTTTTTGAATCTATTCTATTATAAACTACTAGATCATTAATGTATACATAACTAATAGTGACATAAGCATATTGTTAAGCTAAACTTAACTTAGGTAGGTACTTAACTCATTTACATTTTAAACTACATAATCCAAAAATATTGTTTTCTCTCTTCAACACAATTCTCTCGTCTCTGAAACAAACTCTTTAGCTTTATTCTATAGATAGCATGGAACGGCAAGTTAAGTGTAGTGAAACTTAATTTAAATACAAAACAAAGTGAAACGAGCAGTTGTTTGTCCGAATGAATCTCCATCGCAGATTCATGCCCGGGGTGCTATTCTCAGAGCAATCAGTAACACATACGTGAGTCTGGTTCGTCCCGTGCGACCCATCGCACACTCGTTCTGAATATTGCATTTAGCGCTACTATCCGTTGAGTTAGACTCTGTAGAAGTGCTACTGAAAACCACCCATTATATCTATTATATCAATACCGGAAACAACAACTTTTTATTCCTATACAAAAATTGCACAGACGGAGAAACATGAATTTTTCCACATTTATAGTTTGTATAGAAAAGGAGTGCAGTAAGCTAATATATATTTTTTTATCGTTATGGTATATACAACCGACAGCCACTACTAATTTAAATATATCAGATATTACCTAGTATTCATTTTACACAATATTTGTTTTTTTTTAATGAGTGAGTTAAAGATTTCAATGTATATTTTAGACAAATTTCATTTTACAATGTACAGGAAATTCACTTTACATTTTTGTAATTACTTACCCTTTTCTCCGATTTTCAAAACTCCTATTGATTGACGGCTAAAAATATTTTCCGATTTAAATGTTACAATATTATTTATTTATAAATCGTTAATCAATGAAAATAATCAGAATCATCTTTAACCATAGAATATTACAAAATTCACAGACCTATTGTTACAATATTTACAGATTTATATTTTATAGAAATACAAATTCAGTCCGTCTATCTATAACAACACAAATAGTCATATAAGTTCAAAAATATTAGATGTTTTTATTGATCTACTAGCGGCCCGTTCCGGCTTCGCTCGGATATCGTCACATGAAGCCCATTAATCGAAATAAAAACTATCCTATCTCTCAAGTTGGATCGAACTGCACATGGTGTGCGAATTTTATTATAATCGGTTAAGTGGTTTAGGGGTCACACTGTGAGTAACATTGTGACACGAGATTTATATATATTAAGATAAGTATAGGACCTCATAGACGTAGATTATGAAATGTAAACTAAAAAAACACAATGCAACGTACATTTAACAAATAAAAATGTCAGTTAATTAGGTAGTCCAACAGAAATAACGATACCAGCCATATTACCCATAGTAATACATATATAATTAAAAGCTGTTTTATAAAATTGTATGGTAACGACCTTCTTAAATTGTTTTAATCACTTTGTGGTACTTATTCAAAAGTGAAGTACCGCTACCTGGCATTCTGTAAGCTTGCATCTCAGTTTGAATGCACTAACTTGACTGCCACTTCTATGTAAAACATTTCTGTGACAGTATCTCTACGAAACTCACCCTCGCCGACACTCCACTTGCGCTTTTACAGTGAATTGGCCTGAAATATTGTCAAAATATATTATGAAACGAGAAACAACGCTGTGCTTCAAACATAATGTGTCTCGAATGAGTTCAGTGACATTACCGAGTCACCTCGTGTCTGGTTTCGAGGTGTCTGTTATGCACCTTGTATTAATGTCTGAGCAGAATCATTTCATATTTTCATCTCACAGAGGTACCCAGCACTCTGGAGAATCTGCCAAGTCTACTCGTACCTATATCATGGGTCTATATTAGGTATGCATATTATAATTAGTTTCTGGATCTAACAGTTTCAACTGCCACAATCGGTAGTTTCAAATCGAGACTCAGGCATCGGCTTATCGAGCAGTCATTTTAAATTATGACGAATTCATAAGTGTTTAGAAATTAAATAACTAAAATTTGTAATCATGGTTAATGGTGTTAAATTATTTGTATTTTAAGTATTTCATTTGTTATGGTATATTATAGTTATTTCGGATTAAATCAAATATTCTAATAATTTAATTAATAATGCAATATAATAATACATAGATACTTACCTACATTGTGTAATTAATGTCACTAACAACTGATGTTATCAACAAATTGATCTTGATTATGATTTTTATTAATTTTGACTTGAATCAAATGTATTAGATCCATAAACCAAAAGTTGAAATGTATTAGATAAACCATTGTGACATGATCATCGCAGAAATCACGCAAAAAAAATGTGATCATTTCACTTTATGATGATCCAAAGTTAAGTTTCACAAATGTGAGCTCATAGATTCGAACCCCACCTACACTTCTTTTAGGATCCACCTACCATTTTTTTTTTCTCAGTTGTTTGTTCTCTCGCCTTTTTTAATGTTGTCACGAGACGAATACTGTCACACTTTGATATGATTAATTTATTTAGTTACATCGCATACCACTAATCACGAAAAACTGAAAAAAAAACGCATTTTGGACTTAAGTTGTGCTTTCTAATCATTAACGCACTCGCATTAAAATCAATTTTATTATCAAATAGACCGATATAATTTACCCACAAAATCGTAAAAACTTAAAACTGTCTAAAATGTTCTCTTAGTGCATATGCTCTTAATAGAAACAATACTCTCGTACTTATTATACAGCACAGGCAAACCGTGCTTTGAGAACTTGAAGCAACCAATCTGCGAAGAGAACAACCGGATTTGACAACATTGACATCAGCACTGACATTTCATCTCAGTTGCAAGTCCCGGTTTGCAATTTCTCAAAGTAGTAATCTAAGTTTCTGTTCGGATTGTGGGGCAACTTAGACGGGAGCTATACAGTTAAGAGTATCCATTTAACTAATGCACTGTCCGACTATTGGTCTTGGTGCAAACGAGGCACTTTGTTCTAGTGAGTAACGCGTAAGCTACGTATTCTGCCTAGACTTTGAACTGTTTACTGTGCTAACTTGGAACATAAGTTATTAGTTCTAATTTATTAGACTAGTTAATTCTCGCTAACTTTTGTGGTAATATCAGTGAAGGCAGTAACATTGTGAAGATTTCTATGCGTAGTACGGTTTGAAAAAAGATGGAATAGTTACAAAATGATGTAAGCTACAACATTCAGTAGGTATGCTGTTGATACCAATTTTTTAAATTTGATCGCTTTTTTGAAACAGGGCTATATTTAACTACAATATTTTCTTTAAGCCCTTAGTTTAGTTTATTGAGTCCACTTGAGTTATTTCCACTCCTTTGTGAAATATACTACTGCTAGTGATTGGCAGTATTACATAAATATTAAGTGTTTCGTTTTGAAAGCAAATTTACGTAGTACTTGATGTAGTAGACCAATTTCATAATAAGAAATAAATAAAATCTAGTTTCTATTGCGGACCTAACAACGCTTTTGCCATACAAATCAGTAATATGAACTTAAAAACAACCAATCATTACTAAAATACTTGCTACTAAAGCTGAAAATACCGATACAACGTGAAACGAGCATTTATTTAATTCCAGTATTCCATTACTTACAAAATAAACCCTGTAACCATCGTGAGACGGACTGATTTTGTATAACATTTTGTTATTTTGCCATCTCTTTGTGTATGTAAACATGACTTTTTATTTGACTCAGTAAAAGTCACTAAATTTAGCTAGCATGATGGAATTAAGTGCGCTTCCTCCCTTAGTTCCTGTCGTTAGCTGGGGAAACGTTACTTTGAAATGTAGCGTACTCGTACAAACTGTCAATTATATTTACATTTGCATGCTCGTGCACTATGTACAACTTCATCAGAACACTATTAAAGTTAATTTCTCAGTGATAGACCAATTTGCGAGTGAAGTCTGAATGCGGCCCAGCCACGTTATTAGTTCCAATTACCGCGGTAACCTCAGCATGTATGGCCAATTAAATGGAGTGATACCTTACTTCCATTACTGGCCGTGCGTGTATGTGTGTTGTTTACATCAATTAGCAGCAGTGTTAATTTTAATGCGAGCATCTGTTGCCCGCTTTGTGTGGTGTGCCTTTACTGACTAAACTGCGGTTAATGGAATTGGTTACACTAAATATGCATATATTTCTTTTTTCAATATTTTAATGAGGCTCTCTAGAAAAAACCAGTTCATTTTATAACTGATTTAAAATTTTATTTCGGTCTCGAAAGATACATTTACGACGTTTAGACGCGTATCATAAAACTTGACTTAGGTTAATTAAGTCTGTATGAGTTTGTTTAACGTCATGATCGTCGAAAGTTAATTTAATTATTTATTTAAGTTTTCTAAGTTTCCGTTGTTTAAGTCTCCAGCCAGCTCAATTTTTGTATCCACTTTTATTACGACATTTTAAATAAAATGTGAAATGAAAAGTCAAATCAATTTTCTTCTAAAATTTCGCCAAAAAAAAGTATAGGTACCTATAGAACAGTGGGGATGAGAGCTACACAATAAAATACTGTGGCTACTAACAACTAAACTACTACCAGCAATCGCTGATCTACTAAATATAATCTTGTGTAATTTTACGAAATATTGTAAATGTATAATAATATTTAAGTATAATATTTAACCTAAAACGATGAAGGAAAACATCATAAGGAAACCGACATGTACCTAGAATCTTTCGAAGTCATGTTTCATCCACACGCACCGGGCCAGCGTGGTGGATTATGGCCTTAACTCTCTCCTTGCGAGAGAAGTCCAGAGTCCCAGCAGTGGGAACATTTAGTGGGATGTTGATAATGATGAATATTGGCATAATTACGGAGAAAAATCATAAAATAAATCCTCTTTAGCGTTTGAAAGTTTGGAAATTTGGATGTTTGTCACTCAACCACGTCGGAACAGCTGAACGGAATGCGTTAAATTCGAAATACAGTTAGGATTAATCTATAATAACACATATCATGTTTTATTTAATGTGAGCGGGAGTCACGCAGGTAAAATCACAGGATGCTGTTAGTTAATGATATTCGTATAGTGAACATCCATGACAGCTTAAAACAATACCTACGGTTGAAGAAGCTTAGCTTAGTAAGATTAGCTTACAGGAACTTAAAACGCTATCACGTTAAGACGAGACGTCGGCTGTCAGTAGGTGCAATGCCACAGGTCGTAGTTTTTACGCTCCCTTTAATGTTATTTCGCCGTTTATGACACTATAAAGACGATGGCGGCCACTACACGTAATGAAATCTTCGTTCGATACCTCGGATAGATACAAGTATCTACAGGTAACAAAGGGCAGTTTCAATACCTATTACGGTTTTAATTACAGAGTTAGAGCATTAGATTAGCTATGGGAAGAACAAATAGTTTGCATGAATTTATACCGTTATCCACTTGAGACACAAAGCTGTTGAATTAGACTAATAAATACTTTTTTAAACGGGCAGGACCTTATTAACAAAACTAAAATACAATGAGAACTAACACTACGTTAGGTACCTAGCTACTTACACTAAACATGTCTGAATTATCTATGGACTAATAAAGGTCTAAACATCAAGATATCATCATTATATAAAGTGTCAAGATGTATAAGCCTACCAGTTGGAAGTGTGCTCAGCATGTTGGTGGCATTACCACGCTGAATGGCAATCCTTATATATTGGGCTAAATAAACGCTAGCATTTTGGGGTCACTATTCACGTCAAGCAAGTGCTCAGAAAGGTTTTTAAATTAAGCTAACAAAATAAATTATAATATTTGTATGCATTCGTACTCATAGTTTATAAAAAGAATACGTTTAACAGTAGAGGAGGCAAGTAAACCTTTTTAAAGTTCATTGCACTTGCATTTGTTCGCTGAAATTGATTGATTTATAGATTGATGAAATTTCGTAAACATTTACGAAATTTCATTCAATACGACAACGATTTAGAATTTAAATTTCAAGACTAATAGTAAATATTAATTTATATTTTCGTAAAAAAAACTAATTTTTTTGATCCATAAACCAATCTACATAATTTTATCCACCATCACCAAACATAGATTTAAGCAATACAGCATCTCATAATTAAAAATTAATAAAGGGTTTTCTTATTTAAATAATTGATGTAACATTAACCAATTTAAATAGAATTTGTGATAAAGGCGCTATTGTTTTACAAAGTTCTAATGTCTTATTATACTTACTCATGATGTAGGTAGGTATTAATAAATGTGAACTCATATCAATGCATTCAATAGTTAAATATATAGTATCTACCGTAAGTGTAAGTTAAGTGTGTTAAGTAATATTAGCTACTTGCACCTAGCATATAGAGCAAGGTTACCCGGAAACAAACAGCCTTTGTGCATGCCCGCATGAGCGTCTAATCTAACATTCAACCCGTACCTGATCCAGAACATTCGTGCTAAGTACCTATAGATGTTAGGCGATTGTTAATGCATAGATATTCAGTGCTATCTCCACAACGCTACTCATTATTGTGTATTATTGGTGCCACTGTCGTATTCCACAAAGATAAATAAAAGCTACAGTATAATAGTAACGTAGTTCTACTGTTTTGTCAATTGACTTCAGTGATGGCATGGATTCTACGAGTCCATTTGCTACGAGTGTAGACTCGTCTCGAGCGCTATTGCTACGAGCTACAAGGCTCTTAACTAGTAGCTGTCATAAATAAATTTGTTAGTGAGTAGCTTTTTGACGTTAAAATATGACTCATAATAAACTATTTTCGTACAAAAAATTAAACCGACTTCAAAACCACAAATAGGCACTCAAAAGCGAAAAATAAACTAAAATCATTATTATAAGCGCTATTCACTCATCTATTTGAAGTCGGTGCCAGCCAAATCTAACAGGTATAGGATAGATACTACTTACCTGTGCCTACATAGCATCAATCTACTAACTTTTTGACCTGACTGGCACCGACTTCAAATAGATGAGTGAATAGCGCTTATAATAATGATTTTAGTTTATTTTTCGCTTTTGAGTGCCTATTTGTGGTTTTGAAGTCGGTTTAATTTTTTGTACGAAAATAGTTTATTTTACTCTTTTTAAGTGTACAAGAACAAAATTAAAAACTTTGATTAACTACCTTGGATTTGTTAGCTGTACAACATTCTACTAGTCAAGCCCTTTCATTTGATACCCATATAAGGGAGTTGTGAAAAAAGAAATGTATTTCGGCATTTTGTGGAAGCGGCCATCTTGGATTTGAAATTTGTCATAGTGCAAAGTATTCTACTAGTCAAGCTCTTTCGTTTGATACCCAAATTGAGGTAGTAATGAAATATATAATATAATTCGCCATTTTGTCGTGGCGGCCATTTTTTATTGCGGATTTGATATTTGTTATAGTACATAGTATTCTACTAGTCGAGCCCTTTCGTTTGATACCCAAATTGAGGTAGGTTGTGGAGAAATATTTTGTCCGCCATTTTGTGGAGGCGGCCATCTTGAATCGACATTAACCAGACATAGCTAAGAACATTTGCTATTGTATTAACCTTGAAATAAAAGAAACCGCATCGAAATCGGTCCATCTGTTTGAGTTCTACTACGGTGCCACAGCAGACAGACAGACACACAGACAGACATCGACGTCACTTATAGCACCCCTTTTTTTGGTCGGGGGTTAAGAACAAGTTTTTATTAAAGCATTTACACAATTTTGTATTGACAGGGTCGAGAATCATAACTTTTGTGAAATCTACAACTACGTCATCCAGATAATTGTACGCAAATTTTCAGTTTTTGGTTCATATTTCAAAAACTACTTGACCGATTTCGAAAACATGTATATGGGACCATTCGGGAAGCATACCCATCGGAACACAAAAATAAATTTTAAAATCGGTGTAGAGGTTCTCGAGAAATCAGGTAACATACATTAAAAAAAAGGGGGTCGAATTGATAACCTCCTCCTTGTTTTGGAAGTCGGTTAAAAAGTTTAGAGACCTTATATATATCTTTTTTTTTGGCTTAGTTCAGGCTTATTCATGCCATCATAGTATTACAATTTGTCCTGTAATTTATATATTAATGTGAAAATGCAGTCGAGATCATACATTTACATTTAGCAATAATGTCACGGCCTATCTCAAAAGGGAATACCAAAAGGCATTCATTAACTTAACGCCGGCCTACCACACCTTATTTATTTATGATTCGTCTGCAGTAAAAGTGCCAAAAGTATTTTTTCAGAGCAATTTACAGCAATCATAACACTTGTCATGGAAAATTACGGCTCCCCTGAGGCAATGATATCGTAACATGGTTACGAATTTGTTATCCCCCCGAGGGGCAACCCTATTATCTTATCCCTATTCTAGCGTTTTGTTCATTGCAATGATTCTTAATAACTTCTTCGCTTTATTGCAGAGCTCTTCTGCCTCGTAATTATATCCGAATAATACGCCTTGTTCAGAAACATAAAACTCTTTTGGTTATGATATTTTCTGATATAAGCGCCTGATAGTAATTAAAATAAATTGAAGTTACAATTGGGATGATGTCATTATATCATTCTTATTAATTCGTCATGTTTATAGAACTGTGCAGGGGGCACGTATTTAAAAAAAAAACAACAAAAAATAATGTCATAAAAGTTCCGGAGTTACGAGGATGTGAGTTGTGACGTCACATCTACATTAAAATTGTATATACACGTGACGTCACTCGAAATTTCTAAAAACATTTTCTTATTTGTTAAACAAAAGAAAAAATTATAGGTGTACAAGACTTACTGACAGACTAATCAGGTTTTTATTCACCATGCCTATTGCGCTGAAATTAAGGTTTATAATGAAACGGTCAATCTATATTAATATTATAAAGCTGAAGAGTTTGTTTGTTTGTTTGAACGCTAGGATCTCGGGAAGTACTGGCCCGGATTGAAAGATTATTTATCTATTAGATAGTCCATTTATCGAGGAAGGCTTTAGGCTATAGAAAATAACGCTACTATTAATAGAAGCGGAGCATGAATCAAGAATGTAACAAATTCGGGAAAAAATATTCCTTTTTGAGAGTTTTCGTACGTTTCGTGCTTTAACATGACACATGACAGCATGTGTCTAAGATTGCGTCATTGAATATCACAGATTACATACCTCTTGAATATAAAACCTTTGCTAATCAATTTTTTTTTCTAAATCTGAGTTGGTACAACCAATTTTCGACAGGTGGCGTAGCAGGTAGCTAAAGAGGTGTTTTGTTTGAAAGCGATATTCTCTGGAATGGCTGAACCGATTTCAGTCATTCTTTCACCGTTGTATATGTACGGGATCCTGATGAGTACTATATAATGTACCACATGCAACGCCGGGGCGGACATCTAGTAATACAATAAGATGCAAAGTAATCTCTAAGAAAAATCCACAAAACGCAATATAAAATTACAATGAACTTGCAAATAGATTGCTACGGTACGGTAGCGATAAGACCATTATGGTCTCACCGCTTAGAGCGATTTATTTCAAAAAATCGTACGCGGCTTTTTGGAAACAAAAAATGCCCTTGACTTACTAGTATTTAATGACCAGCGAGATTTAAATTTACCCTACATTTAGCAGCCTTTTTCAAGGGCGTGTGCACTAACCGCTTATTGTTTAACACCCGCCAATTGCGACTGAAACTTAAATCAGGCTAAACAAACAGTACCACAAATGAATAACCTGTCAGTTTTTAGAAATACAGGTAACATAATAAATAATAATAATGAATAAATATTGGTGGACAATTCACACACAACACCATCTGACTCCAAACTAAGCAAAGCTTGTACTATGGCGGCCAGATAGCTGATACAATACTTATAGACTTTAAATCATAGTTTAATTCAGTTGATAAGTAAGCCATTCAAAGAAAACATCAGCTTCAATGAAAGCGCAATAAGGTTATAAAAATAAGAGATTGAAACAGCGTGCTAACAACAAGGATAGCGTTGGAAAGTGTCCCAAGTTTATCCTTAAAGTCAGGGGTGAGAACGGCGAACACGTATCGTCGCTCGCTAATTCTTCACCCGCTCCGGATGGAGGCATCCGATCCAACTCTGATCCAACTTTGCCTCGGAACCATTTCGCCTTGATGTAGCTCACTAGCACGCAGTAATAAATGTTTAGACCGATATCGCCAATTATTCTGCACTCAAAACAACACAGCATTGTTTAAAAAAGCATATCATATAACTCTCAGGAAACTAAATTTTAAATAGGTAAATTCTTGTGAAACTTACTCCTGGTAAATTTTATAAAGTGTCTATCGATAGGATTTACGTTCAGGTTTAAATTACGTGGTTCTACTATAACGACAACATAGTGTCTACAAGCTTTGCTTAGTTTGGGGTCAGAGGTCAGTGAGGTGTTGTGTGATGGTGAACTGTCCAGCAATACTTATTTGATAACAGCAAAAGAAAGACTAGAATAAAACAGTAGTATGTATTCTGATGTTACAAAACATGCCTAGCATTTTAATACTTGACCTAGTAGAATACTTTGCTGTCGAATGGGAAAACGCCACACTGCTTCATCTTATACCTTTAAACGAGCAATTCTTGTATATATATATAGAATCTGAATCTCGGAAACGGCTCGAACGATTTTCATGAAATTATGTATAAAGGGGGTTTCGGGGACGATAAATCGATCTAGCTAGGTTTTTTTTTTAAACATCATTTTATGCGTGTTTTTAGACAATGAAAAACTCCTACAATGTCATTAGAATACGATAACTTATTTCGCCACTGTTCTTTAAGTCTAAATGGCTCAGACGGAATATGCTCGCCTTCGGAGACAACAGGCCCCGGTTCGAATCCTGGTGGTTACTTTTCTTTTTGTACTTTTTTTGCTCGCCCTCGTTTGTTCTTTTTTTCTGAGAAAATCTTATACTTAGCGCCTTTTAGTAGGTCTAAGTAAGTCATCACTTCGTAATTCGTACCTACTTATATATCATTTAAAAAAAACCGAGCAAAGCTCGGTCAACCAGGTACTATTATATTAACCAAGAGATAAATTTATATACATGTCGGGGAGACAGATAGGTCGCCCGATATCAGTGAGGGCGGATCAGCTATTTTCCGTCACGTGAGGTTATGCCTGGTTTCTTCAGTTGCGGGTTTATTTAAACCAATAGTTGATATGAATCAGCGGAGTTATATATTCCGTTTTACAATTTATTTGATACAAATTAATCACAGGCAATTAAGATTGAGATGGATTTAGAAAGCAACAGATTTGTACGCGAGCTCAACTGACGTTCACCCACAGAGATAGAATGGCATAGAGAATATTGTCGTGAGGATTTGTGTACTAACCTTGTTCAACCTTTTTAACTCACTTGTTAATGTCAACCTGTTACAACTTCTCAACGCCATTCCACTCCAATGTAAGCGACCGGTGTTGCCGCGTACGACCCTGTTCGAGTAATACTCGCTCTAAATCTGTACACAATAATCATAAGGGTACTCTGCCCCGACACGGCCATCCTGCTGTTCATACGTCCTCGTGTGAATCTTCATGGTCTGTTAGCAACACAATAGACCAATGTGTAATAACGATAACAAAACGTGTACCGAAGTACTCCTCAAAACAAACAGAAACAATCGATTTTCTAAATGACACCGATCACCGATCGCACAATCTACTGGTTCATAATAGCGACACACATCAGAACACATCAAAATTACAGCAAGTCTATAAAATTTCCAGGCACCCCTCTGAAAACTTGTCTTCTTTAATTCCAGTACCTCTTACACCTATCTAGGTGCACTACTCAATCTACCCATTTCAGTATAATCTGATCAATTACCACAAAGGCGGGCCACACAGGCTTTTCCTGCACATTGATAACTAAGGTCAGGACTAAGGGTCATCGATTGCCACATAGACCACAACAATTTGCCACACAGACAGGTCATCTACATAAAATTGCTACACCGGCTGGTCACCAAAGATTGCCACACAGGCCAGTCAACAAATATTGCCACATAGGCCAGTCAACAAATATTGCCACACAGGCTTGCCACACAGACTTGCCACACAGACTTGCCACACAGGCTTGCCACACAGGCTTGCCACACAGACTTGCCACACAGGCTTGCCACACAGGTTTCCCACACAGGCTTCCCACACAGGCTTGCCACACAGGCTTCCCACACAGGCTTGCCACACAGGCTTGCCACACAGGCTAGTCAATAAATATTGCCACACAGGCTTGCCACACAGGCTAGTCAATAAATATTGCCACACAGGCTAGCCAATAAATATTGCCACACAGGCTAGTCAATAAATATTGCCAAACAGGCTAGTCAATAAATATTGCCAAACTGGCTAGTCAATAAATATTGCCCCACAGGCTGGTTTTTATTACACAATAACTCTGATGATCACAGACGTAAACGCAAAAACATCCTGCTCTCAAACCAAAGTCAAAATCAAAGGGAACGGTACCTTCGGGCATTGCGTGGAGACGTTCATGAGCGTATTTGTATGAGCTATTTGAGTTCATTACCTTCAAAGTCAAAGTTCTTCATTGACAAATGTACAATTTACACGTCAATTAAATTAAAAAAACAAAATCAAAAGAAAGACCATACAACCTGTTTACGATTTCAAAGCTTAAAATAATTACTTCAATGTATGACAATAATTATCGTACAGAAAATCGTCAAGCATTACGCGAGCATAATAATTATGTTTTAATACAATACTTCCTACTCGTACTCATGTCAGTTTTCTTTTTTACACCTTATAGGAACTCTGTCATCACTCTCCAAAAATTCACCGCAACTATAAAAAGTTTGATCGATAAGCCAGCACTTCAATCTGTTTCTGTTCAAACAATATCTATCGCCATCCGAAAATTCAATCACCTTGTACAGGCCCTTGAACTTTGCATCAAGTTTGTCTGATTTCTTTCATGATTCTCTGTTAAAACATAATCACCAACGCAAACTTCTCAATTTCAACTGAACTTTTATCAAACCTCGGCATTTTGCGCAAGGCACTCGTGTTTATTGCTTGAGCGGCGCGCTCTCAAACTATTTCCAAATCTGTATTGGCTTGCTCTTGTGACACGGTTTCCGGTACCGAAAGCAAGCTGAATATCGGGCAAAGTGCCTTGCCATGACTGATTATTCCCCGTTTCCACTGCATATTTTAAGAGAGAACATAACCCTATCTACCTGACCGTTGGCACGTCTGGTCCCGGTAGAAATCAAATGGAATTTAATATTGTGGTCACTACAAAAATCCTTAAGCTCTTTACTAACAAAACCGAGCCCTTGATCCGCGATTATACAATTCAGCGCTTTTCCAACAAATCCATGTTGTTTTATTGCATTCCTCATAAATTCCGAGACATCATGACTCTATGGTTTACAATAGACCCGACCTCCGCCAGAGCCAGACACACACCGCGCATCCACGGACTGCCTAAAACAGACGCCGACTTCTAACGGACTATGGCTACGAAATTGCTACTGGTACGGCCCGACCAACTGACCTAAGATTCCATACTATCACTCAACTGCATCTTCTCTATTTTAAGAGATATTTGGCCCTCAGATATTCTCATTAACATTCTCATTATCATGTGTATACTTGTAAGTAAGCTTAGAGTGTAATGTTCTCTAAAAACTGAGATCGTATTGTTTAGACCAAAAAGTAAACCATAATCAGGAGCTCATGTCGACTCTCTGCTGTTATAAGAGCAGTGTTCTTTGACGCTTATAGTCACAGATATCAAATGAAAAGCACCGGCGGAGAGTTTAATTTTGAAAGATAATGGCACCATAAAGGCAATGTATTTGATTGGATTTACGGGCGGATATACAGTGTTACTACTAAACTCGCCATAGTCTACACACATGTGGTCTGAACCATCGTTTTTGTTGTTTACAAATATAGCTGGGTTTTCAAATGGGGAGCAGCTAGATCTAATAACATTCGCTTCTAAGAACGGATTCGCATGATCACGTAGCCCTCCGCTCATCTGCGGACATCCTATACAGTTCCATTGTATCACGCTATTTAAAAATCAATAATTTTAATTAAAAGCTCGCCTGTGTTCATTCAGGTAGTCGTAATACCCGCAATGAAACACTCAGAAAAGTGAATTAACGATTTCAAAAACTTAAGACTTCTTATTCTTATCACTAGTTTAATATTTGTTACGATAGAAGTTACATGCGATTGATAGAAACTATTTTATTGTGTTATCAAATTTACACAAAGAACTTTAGTTAATGTGAGTTGCGTCGTTGTCATGTTTTCTGACTAGCCCCGATTTAAAACTTTACGGCCTAACATGACGTCACTTTCGTAATAATTGTCCAGCAAACTAAGTAACAAAATCTTTAGAGGATGATCGTTAATCACTACACGGCATAAAATCTGTCCTTCACTGAATGTTCCTGTTTGACCAATACCAGTTATAGCAAAAACATTACGAATTCGTTTACCTTTGCGTGCTACGAGTAGATACCCTCCAAGTTGTGAGATAGTTGATAACTCCGAAGTAAATAGGTAACTGTGATGATAAACTTGATGAAACTGCTTTTTAAACTCAGCTCAGCATAGGGTGGGCTATTTACAGCAATTACAATCTTTAAATTAAAACTGAATGAAGAGGCAATAATTACGAATGACAACTAGAAACGAACACACCTGATTGACGGTTGAGGCTCCTCGCTGAGCGTAGACTTTGACTCATCGACTTGATCGCTCGACTGCTTGATTAGTGATGTACCAACCAATCTCCACAACTTTATATCGGTGTAGGCTGGCAGGTGGGCAGGCACGTGGTCTGTCTACTGTGGACAGGTGGCAGGTAGCATAAAGACTATCGTTTCGGTCGAAATGTAAAAAGCAGCTTGCTTCCACGTAATTCCTTCATAGGGTAATCTCAGTTAACCACGTTGATGCTTCGCCTTGAAACGCCTTGCTTATGGTTGACCGCCACTTGTGTTTATTTTCCGAGAAATAAATCTGCGTCACACACATGATATTGCATTGGTATTTTGATTTACAGCATCGTATCGCCAGTTCTTTATAGGAGGCTGATTTCGGTGATTGCAGCGGCTCTATTCATACTCGCATGTTTTTCCAAAATCTCACACCGGGGATTTACTTATCGTTAGAGTTAGTTTACTTCCACTTAAGTTTTTCTCCCATGTACAAATCCACCGCGTCCTGCACCACGCACGGATATCGTGATCGGCAAATCAGGGTTAAATTACGGAAAAATAGTTTATTTACTTTCAGCATAACTCGGTTTCTTAAGGGCAGTAATCATTTCGCGTATGGTGTGTGGCTGCATATAACTTCTGCCACTCATCATGATCGAGATTACTGTTAATATTACTCTGACCTGCATTCTGTTGATGTGGACGTTGTCGGGATCCCACTTCTGATGTCGGGGAGACAGATAGGTCGCCCGATATCAGTGAGGGCGGATCAGCTATTTTCCGTCACGTGAGGTTATGCCTGGTTTCTTCAGTTGCGGGTTTATTTAAACCAATAGTTGATATGAATCAGCGGAGTTATATATTCCGTTTTACAATTTATTTGATACAAATTAATCACAGGCAATTAAGATTGAGATGGATTTAGAAAGCAACAGATTTGTACGCGAGCTCAACTGACGTTCACCCACAGAGATAGAATGGCATAGAGAATATTGTCGTGAGGATTTGTGTACTAACCTTGTTCAACCTTTTTAACTCACTTGTTAATGTCAACCTGTTACAACTTCTCAACGCCATTCCACTCCAATGTAAGCGACCGGTGTTGCCGCGTACGACCCTGTTCGAGTAATACTCGCTCTAAATCTGTACACAATAATCATAAGGGTACTCTGCCCCGACATACATAATATATCTATTAGCTGCTACATACGGCATATGTGGTCCCGCTGAGCAACTATTATTTTTTTGTAGCGGTTTAAAACTAAATATAACTTACAAATGATTTTTCGAAATCACAATCTTTAATAATTTCTTCACTCAAGTTTCTCATTATTTTTCCTGAAAAAAAAAAATTGATGGGAAATAATTTCATATACATTCAGTCTTATCGTGATATAGATTTAGATTTATGATAATAATACTTGCACACACAGCACTATATAATGATTGTACTGAAACTTCGTAGATGTTGTAAGATACATTTGATTTGTATTTTGTCATATTGCTCTGTAAAAACTCTAAAGTCTCAAGACAAAATTGTATAACCAGTGCGTCTTACCCGTTAGGACCTACGGTGCTGAAACGTGGACACTGACAGTGAAAATGGTCCGTAAGCTCAAAGTCGCTCAGCGAGCAATGGAAAGGGCTATGCTTGGGGTTTCTCTGAGGGATTGCATCCGCAATGAAGTAATTCGTCAGAGAACTAAAGTCACCGACATAGCTCAGCGTATTAGTAAACTGAAGTGGTAGTGGGCTGGTCAGATCTGTCGCAGACCCGATAACCGATGGGGCAGACGGGTTCTGGAGTGGACACCGGGAATCGGCAAACGTAGTGACAACGCCCTGAGACTAGATGGAGTGACGATATTCGAAAGGCAGCTGGTTGCGGCTGGAGAAGTAGGACCGAGAACCGGGCTGAGTGGCGTATCATAGGGAAGGCCTATGTCCAGCAGTGGAGGAATACAGGCTGATGATGATGATGATGCTCTGTATACAACTGATGTGTTATAATGGCAAATAAAGTATGTATCTGAATCAAAGTAGCAAAACACACAGATGCTTAAGCACTGCGTAAAATAAATATTGGCCCAGCTGCTGTCGATACTATTGTGCTATTCCTAACTCGACTTATCCGCGCGAATGTACGTTTTTCACTTGTTATGTCTAGATACATTCGTGCATCGAAAACGATATGGAGGAAACTCAATATATGATACTCATAGTGTGAACATAAATTTCATCTAACGTCATGGAAATATTTTGCCTCTATCAATACACGGGGTAGATACTACCTACTAACATTTATTTTACTTGCCCTGTGAGCATACTCGACTAGTAGTACACTCATTGACATATTTATATAGAATATCTTGATATTACAGTACAGTGGACCAACTCCTAGATGAATCTTATTTCGTGGTTTTATTAAAGTCATATTTTATGATGGGGTATTTTTTTGTAGGGACTTTTTCTAAGGGTTTTTTTTTGTTTGTATGTTTCCAAAGTAAAACTAAATAAAGCTATAACATTTGAAACGTTTCCACAGTTGGGCATACCGTTCCGTAAAGTACTGAACTGAAATCTTTAATTAACTTAATGTATTTATTTCGTCCGTATCTTGACATTCAAATCTTGGCACATAAATCTAAACAGCCAGTAAGTAGTTACAAATAAGTTGCGGTACGGCCAGAACTTTTGGGGCGGTTAACTTTTCTGCTCTCTTACCCGCGCAGGGATTAAATTTTAAACTTCTACCGACTATCCTCAT
The DNA here is from genome assembly GCA_017562165.1 of Ectropis grisescens. Classification (NCBI taxonomy): domain Eukaryota; kingdom Metazoa; phylum Arthropoda; class Insecta; order Lepidoptera; family Geometridae; genus Ectropis; species Ectropis grisescens. The sequence goes on from CM029779.1 coordinate 15,569,209, forward strand.
GAAGTTGAAATGAGGTGAATTTATACAGTTTACTTAATATTTAGGGGTCTTTAGTAGTTCAATTTGTGAGTACCTTCTTCAGTATTTTGTTAAGGTACAGACATTGACTTTATTCGACGATAAGTAATTTATAAAATGTATGCTTTAACTGAGATTATTATTTTATCAAAATGTTTTTTAGACTGCGTTAAAATAATATCTGGCAAAAAAGACACGTTGTAGTCATCATTATTAAAAACTTTGACAATGGGTCTAACCCTAAAGTTGCGAAACAATAACAGTTTCATTCCAATGTTCCTTGAGAGTTTTCCCCGTGGTTACAACTTTAATGTCTTCAAATCGAGAGTGAATCAGTTTTTTCCTAGGTAAGGACGCTCCATCGTAGACCGCATCACATCAGACGAGATGCGGTCAAGTGTAAACCTATAAAAGTCAAAATAAGTACTGTAAAGATTAGTAAAATTTTTAGAAACGTCTTTTAATTGTACAAAAGGGGGATTTCTTACAAAACTTGTTAGGAATATTAGCCCCAAGAGAACGGAACGGCAATCACCCTCTGTAATACGTAATAGCTTATGTTATTGCACAACTTGTCGACTTTATTGATAGAGTTGCCCAAGTAATTTCGTACCACTGCTGTATTCAATATTCCGGGGATATACAAAAACTATTTTATCTTAGCTAAAATAAATATTACTTGTTGTGGCTTTGCTACCTAGTATATTAATACGAACTTGATAACAACTGAGCAAGTATACGTTTAAATTCTATCTATTCTCATATCTAACGGGTATTGACATTAAGGAATTTGAGTATTATCAATGTGATTTTTGAAGTGAAAAGTTATTTTGGCGCGACACAAACAGATTTTTCGAGGGCTGTGAAATGAATTCTAGCGTTACGATCGGGTATGATAAGAAATCTTTGAGAAAACTCGGGACTATGGCCATTGGCCATCTAGAAATGCGCCAGCATTTCCCATTGGACCCATTTCTCATTAGATGGCCATGCTCATGGTCATGTCCTTCGGTTTCACACGCGTAGTTTCCAAAGTAAGCTATTAAATTCGAATGCATAAGTTTTCACTTCTATCGGCAGTTCCTATAAATACCATTTTTTTTTAAATTTAGATTGTGTATAAAAAATCATCATTTTATCTTAAATTGAAAGTAGAATTACCTCACAGAAAAATAGCTTTTAGGTCGCTTATGCTTTGAATAGTTTTTGAAATAAGGATAAGGGTCGGTACAAACTTTGCTACAAAAGTGTATACCTACTACTATTTTCTAGACGCTTTCTAAATGGTCGCCTAGAAGAAATCGCCCTAAATTGAATATAATTTTCTTTTAGTAGTTTAAGTTTATTTTGTTCTCCTGTGTTGTGGCTTTTAATAACGAGTTTAATTTTCATATCTTACCTAAAACGAGTTTATTATCTACATTGGCATTTTGGAAGGAAGCCATTTTGAGGAAACAGGTGCTGTTCTAAGAAACACATCTTTCGAGATTAGCTTGGCTTATTAGCTTCTTATTATTCTAGCCTTCTGCACGTGAATTTGCGATATTCAAAGTGAGTATATTTTTTAATTTTTATTATTTTTCATGAATTCAACAAGCTTTGTTGTCACTATCATCCTTAGTTTAATGCCATACAAAATTGTACCCACACACATACATTCATAAAATGTCCTAAAATAGATTTTCTCATAACAAGGTGCCAAAACAAAGCAAGCAAGTTTGTTTGTCGCAAAACACTTCATAAAGCCGAAGCGTTAGCATGGAACACTTGCATACAGTAATATCGCACAAAGTAGCCTGTTATAACCAGTGCAAGCGCTGGAGCAAACAATTTGGGGATGCGACACATTGTCCCATACTTAGGTAGTACAAACACGAAGTAGCGCTTAAAGAGTGTACTACTACGGTCTTTTTCGTACGTTTTCAAGCCCCGACGTAAAAACAATGAGATGTGATGGTTAGCCTATTTGGGGCAACGTAGTTCCCAAATGGATGAACTGGTTTTGACTCTTTTTAAGGTTCTGTAGCTAAATGGCAAAATACGGGACCCTTATAGATTCGTCATGTCTGTCTGTCTGTCTGTCTGTCTGTCCGTCCGTATGTCACAGCCACTTTTCTTCGAAACACAAAAAAACAATTTCCAACAAAACTAATACGTCTGGGGGCTATATTAATGGAGAGGTCTTCGAAAATGAAATTGAGGTTTCTAATATATTTATTTTTAAACTGTATAGTTTGCGCGAGAGACTCTTCTTCTGACTTTCTTCCAAAGTGATAATATATGTCCCCTATAACTTCTAAAATAAGAGAATGACAAAACTAAAAAAAATGTATGTATGTACATCACCATGTAAACTTTCAACGAAAATTGACAACGAACTACAAGAACTTTTATATTTTATAACTTGCTGCTACTGAAGCCTTCATGGGCAAGTTTGATTCGCTCTTGACCACTTTTTTGTGTTTGAAATGTGAATTAGTTGTTAAAATGAATTTATCCCAGGTGGACACCTCACCAACAACCGTTGGTGGGATTTCCCCCACTCACCCGCAGACAACTTGTGGGTAGACACACCGTCAACTAAGCCAACAGCTACAAGATCATTCATTGTTATCTTACGCCTGAAACTCATTCAGAAGGGATCTGATTAACAAACATAGCGTATGCTAATTTAGCAACTATTTGTCTTTACAATGAAAAATTATCACTTTTTTTGGGTTTGGCTTATAAATGATAGATCAGGAAGATAAATAATCTTATAACTCAAGGTGACGAGCGCGCTGAAGTGCTAAGCAGTGATTTGGACTCTTCAAGTATATTTTTATAGCAAATGGAATTTTGCTGTTGCATGGCTGGGCATGCTTTGCTCGTCATATTAAAAATAAACGTTTACTAAAAGAAATACTTTAATCGTTTGTATGAATATTAACGACGACTTCATTACTACCATACTGCCGTCCACAAGCTTAAATGCCGTTAAGTACCAAAATGTAGTTTCGAGATATCGCGGGAAAACTGTTTCTATATTTCAAAATTGTGCCATTTGATCAATGTATTTGCATAATTTTGATACCTATCTAGAGAGCTGAGTAAACACTTTGAAATGATTGTATTTTCAATTTGTATAGATGTGTGAAACAATAATAATAAGCGCTTTTGCATTCTGGTCTTGTAATTTTGCCTATTTTTGTTATAAAATCACCACTTAAATTTCATTATGAATACCTTAATGGCATTTTAGCGAAATATTTACTATAACTTAATTGAGTGATACAAGACTATAGAATTTAAAATCATTTCAAAACTAAAATGCCGTTGTATCATGAAACATCCGAGATTACAATGCGGTTAAAGTCATTTAAGCGCAATTAAAACTAGCAAACTTCATAAATTTGTCTTAATCGGTTATTTTAGAGTATCACACAATACTCAAATGCGATTAGACACACAACATTTACATTTAACCGCAATTAAGCTAAGCATGAATAACAAGATATTTCAGAAAATACAATAAAATAGTGAATTATGTGAAATAAGTAAACAAAAAATGATATTAAAAACTTGATATTTGTTGGACTTAAAACAAAACTAAAACCATTATTGTAATTTTTTTGCGAATCCAATCCCTAGAATTGAAAAACACAATTTCTCAAGAGTCAAAATTTAAAAGTTACGATCCCTAAAAATATTACTTTGATTACCCTTAGGTACTTACAACAGATTTTCAGGAATTCACATTAGGAATCAATTGTTTTTGTTTCATATTTGTCATGATCACCTAAACTTTTGTTTAAATATTCCTACAAAATAATTAATAATACACAAGACTCAAATGTTTTTCTTGAATCTAATATCGCTTTACTGGCATTATCATGTCGTCGGTCGACAAGTTCTTACAGAACAAAAGTTTGTATGTATGCACTATGCTGCTTATTATTCGAACTAAATTAATCTTCCAGTATATTTCTGCCTTCTGGTTTTGATTTGAAGTGAAGTATTGTAATTTCTGATATTTTTAAGTAATTGCCATTGAAGAAAGCAACATAATATAGATAATCTTTCACGAAATCATTGTTGTACCTACTAGCTATCACACTCAAACTCAAAAATAAAGTAAACACATTAAATGTTTTTAGAGTAAATCACATTTCCGACATGTTTTTAGACTCTTGGGCTTGAATTTGAATACTTCTTTCTGAAACGTAATTTGGCATAATGACGAAAATGTCTGATATTACGAACTTCACTTCATATTTACTTTTGAGTTGCTAACTAATCACACAGTCGCTTCAAAATGGTCAAAATCATATATTTATTGCATTTATAACTTTACTTTTTGATCTACTTGATCGCAACTCATAAAAGTGTGTTCATATTTGAAATGTAAAGCATAATATATTTTGTGTAGATTATTTTGCCATTTACTAAATGACACTGAGAAGCAGAGAATATAATAGTCAATTTTATTTTGTGCACTGCAGTTGATAACCCAATTGTATGCATCAGATTTTTTTCTTCAATTCAGTGACAACTTTTCTTTTCCGAACTGGTAAACTGCTTTGTATTTGCCACATAAACATTACACTAGACAGGTTCTGACACAGAACATAATATATGTTCTGTGGGTTCTGATACTCGCCAATTTCTATTGTGTCTCCGCATTTGACAGAGAGATGGAAATACATTTTTGGGGTTCATCAATTGAGCTCCAACGCTTTTCTCACCAGTCTTTGGTTTGTTTTTCTGTATTAGGAACAACGGCATTGACAATGTTTTTACAACGTTAAATGGTACTGTTTTTAAGCTAGTTTTCTGCAGGTTTTTTTATTTTGTTATATCGTGGTTTCTCAAGTTAGGCTGATTAGTCTAACTGATTAATCTAGACTTATGCTTCATGGATTTGACTTCTTGAAAATAGTTGCTAAAATGTTCACTTGAATCATCTGGGTTAAATCTTTAAGACGCAAAGATCATCTGAATCGTAATCATACTGTCAATTTGATTGTGGTGTTAAAAACTTTGGCAGATACGGTACGGTGCAAACATCGTTGAGCTGAATTACATCATGCTAAATCTTCAAATTCAATGTTTGTTTTGGTGATTTTGTAGATTATGTCTCTACTTTCTATGTACTCTACTTTCCTTGTAAGTCTATTAATAACCTGATGAATTTTCATTAAACAGATTTGTGATTTCATTATAGTCTAAAGAAAAAAGAGATCGATCTAAAGAAAGAAGAGATTGTACACATTGTTTTCTATACAAGGTCCAGATTGAACCACCTAGATATATTTTGAGCCATCGTAACAAATTGGAGGGCACGAAAGCGTCTTCTTCATCTACACTTTCGTTTACTTAGGTTTCGCATACTACCGTAATACATACGCAAGAACTTATAACGGCCATTTAGTTAAGTAATGTGGCATAGCGGCGTTTTAGTCTATTGATTATAAAAAAAAATATAATGAATATCAAATAGTCAAAGTAGCTTTTGGATTTTTTCTGTTGTAAGTTTACAAAATTGTATACGTATTTACTAGTCTAAAAAGCAGTTAAATATCTCTAACTGCATTTTTGTGCTGTATTTTAGCTTAACGGCTTTATAGCGTTTGACAAATTTGAATTACAAACAAAACTTTATTTAACAACATTAAAGTACTTTAACGGCACTATAGGGTACAAAAGTCAGTGAACGGCAATTAAGTAGTGGAAAATCAAAAGAAATTTCAGCCGAAAGTATCGTTAATATACCTTAGCCACTTTTTAGTCGTGTATTGTTATTTAACTGTGTTTTAACGTTGGGAAACATACAAAATGAAATGACTTAACGGCATTTTTAGTTTTGGTATCTTAAAAACTATCATACATAGAGAAACAAGGGTTACACAGATCGATAGATATTTTTTTTCTGATTGTAGTGCCATTTAAATGTCCAAATCGACCTGTAGTTGGATAACGGCATTTTAGCTTATGGACGGCAGCATAAGCAATTTTTAATGGTATTCTTTCAACTTTTGATCACAAAGAATCTGAAGCCATTATTGTTTCAGAACCAATCCCACAAGACAATCGCAGTTCGAGGGCCTCCGAGACCACGACAAATCACTACCGTCTTAATCGCCTTTAAGGAAATGGCTTTGGTGCATTTCATCGAGAATTCTTCTTTTTTAATATGAGCATCGATTCCAATTACAAAAGATCAAAGAATCGCCGCGCGGCCCACTTCGTCTTTGTTCAAACGAAAGATGAATTATTCAGAGAGCTGGAAACGTTTCAATTGGCCAGCTATAAAAAAGGAAACGGTTCGTTGCCTCTTCCACTAAATTATTTATTTTTTATTTTTGTCTGTTTAAATTTTGATGACGATTTGATGTGCTAATACTCTTTAACACATTAGCTTAAATTCGTAGAAATCATGTGATTTGGGTTTAGCATCTAATAGTAAGTATCAATACTGTTCTAAATATGGCCTTAATTACACGCAACTTAGCAACAACCTAATATGAGTCTGCAAATATGGAAATTTAATCAATTATGCCGTAAGTGTAAAAAAGCCTTTGAATTTTAATAATTTGGTTAATTATTATCACTAAAAATAAGAACGTCTAGGCTGGAATAAGTTGCCTGAGAGGGGTTTTCCCGATAGTTATAATCTTGGTGTTATCAAATCGAGAGTGGATCGGTTTCTTCTAGGTAAACTCGCTCCATCGTAGACCGCATCGCCACGTCGCTTAACATCAGGCGAGATGGCGGTCTAGTGTAAAACTATTAAAGTTAAAATAGAAGGTTTTTGTTTGTTCCCATGGAATAGATGTATAATTAGTAAGTATACAAGAAAAGGCGAATTAGGCCATTACTAATTGGGTTGTTTTAATAATGAATAAAAATAAAAATGCCACAAAATGCCTTAAGAGCTTAATATTAAAAAATATCCTATGATGTTTATGAATGTTGGATAATTCCTGGAATAGACAATCTTTATCACTAAAAAACAATCCTGGAAAACCCCCATAAAAACACGGAAAAATAATGACTTGATGTGCAATATGACTTGGTGCAATACGATTTTGCAATAAAGTTAACAACTGTACCTGCAACTGCAACTTAATAACTGCTATAAACACACAGGGTAATATTATTTCATACAAATACTTAAACTTCATAATAAAATAATCACGTACCTACATAAACCCACTTATTTCATATTTTTAGGTGTTATTTTTGTTGTGATTTCAGACTACTACCATTATGATTTCACTGTAATACGGGGGCGGTGCGTGGGGGCACAACAACTATATTACGGGCTTACGCCACAAGAAGCAAGTTGCTATTTTCAATAACATAATATCTACTTATTCAATATTTATCCCAACAATATCATTGAGATAAATGCCAAAGTTCAGATATTTCGATCTGTGGATGTTAGTTGTTCAATCACGTCGCAACAGATGAACGGATCGCGTTGAAATTTGGAACACCCAGAGTTTGGAATAAGTAGCCAAATGTGCATAGGCTATTTTTCATTGCGGGATAGCTACATGACCGGGAACTGCACGGGTAAAACCGCTAGTCAACTATTTATACCTATACACTATGTCATTCAACGAAACCGAAACTGAGAAATTTATGTAATTGAAAAATATACAACACCTAGTAGGATTTATTTTTCGATTTCAGAGTTGGTCTAATGTTTAAGTCGTGAGGCGAGACCTTGTGATTCATAATCTTGAAGTCGGAAGTTCGGACTCAATCATCGCTTTTGATTATTTTTTCAAGTGCAGATGTACGAATTTGTCGTCAGCACTGGTTATAACAGTGATGAAAAGTTTATAGTTAAAGAAAGGTTTATAGTATGTTAAAAATAATAATAATAATAACACTGAAGGCAAACATAGTGGGAAATCAAAATGTTCTTAGAATCTTTCGAGGTCATACGTCATACGCCAACACGTACTGTGTCAGCGTGGTGATGCTGACTCCCATTATAAAGGATGTTCGCAATAATGGAGCAAGGCAATCCTATTACCCAATAGGTACAGTTATTTATAACCATTTAAGTATATCAAATCTAAGTAATGGTAAGTTATTATATTAAATTCCGATGCAAAAACGATAAAATAAAAGGATGTTATAAAATCGTGGTTTAGTAGGTAGTAACTCTGCCTGCGAACCCGAGGGTCGTGGGTTCGATTCCAACCCAGTGCAAATATTTGTGTGATGAATTCAAATGTTTGCACTGTATCTGGGTGTTTCTATTTATAACAAGTATGTATTTAAAACTAAATAAGTATTATATCAGATATCTGGCCGCCATAGTACAAGCTTTGCTTAGCTTGGGGTCAGAAGGTGTTGTGTGCGAATTGTCCACCAATATTATATTTATTCCGCAGCTTTGATATTCTGATAACAAAAGTATTTTAAAAAAAAAAAGTTGACGTGTGTGTACTTGTATGTAGCATCGTACTCTCCGAACGGAAATCAATTGTGATTTTGATATTTTTTATTTGTGTGTGGAGTGTTTTCATCTCTTTGTTGAAAATGAAATCAAAATGTCAACCGCCATAGAATGGCAGAATATTTATTATATAGGTATGTATTCAGAGGTATATTATTTTTTTCACAATACACTCAATTTGGATCTAATAAACATGCTTGACTAGCAGAATAATTTAATGTACACTATATTGACAGAGAATGAGATATATTTAACCGACAAAATAAAAACTAAAACATGAAAATTGTTATTATTTCATAGAATTATCAGTAGGATGCACCTATTCGTAATCGAGAGGATTCTACTCTACTCGTATGTTGCGTGGAGGCTAAAACAAAATGTTTAAACGTTTTCTTAATTTGTAATTTGTAGGTACATAAAACGTTACGAATAGTTGGGAAACAAACAAAACTTTGTGTGGGAGTTCTTGTAATTTTTAAAAGCGTAGGTACATTTACGTTGGCGACACCTGGCGTCATAGCCAGTGATTGAGAGAGCCGGGCCGTACGAAATTATTAAAGGGTAATTTATGCTCGCAATTTGTACGTTACTTGAATTCGTTCTTTGCGTCATTCATCACGACTGCCAGCGAAACGATTAATTTCGACAATCATCTGTAAAAACGAGTGCGATACTGAGGCAACTCGTAAAAATGATTGATTTAAACTATGTCGCTGGATCTTTCGTCTTTTATAAATTACATGTGGATGTTAACGTTGGTTTCTTTTTCACGTTTTTCGTAGATCAAATGAAATATGTAAGTACATAGAAATAAATACTCAATGATAGTCACAATACACAAATTAATACAATTAACAACTTTACCTCTAACGCCATATCATGAATATCACGCACAAAATTTTACTGATTCATAAAAAATATTTGCATAAAAAAGGCGATAGGTGTTGTACGCTCTCAAAAATTTAATATTGCAATTAACAGAAGTAAGTCACCAAATAGAATCACATTACCACTATCCTTTCGATTCAGGAGAATTCTTGCATTACCTTATAAAGACAAGGATAAAAAACATCAGTTAATATTTTGATAACATAGATACGTTTTTAGTATTTTTGCAGCAGTTTTATTTTGTGCAATCTAATCAATAAAGGTGCCGAGCGGACTTCTCCTTCATTTGTTTTATTTGATTTTCAATGGTTCTAAATTCAAGAAACTGAATCAAACAAAATATAACACGAGCCAACCAACGACTATATTTTTGAAAAGCGAATGTAACTTTCTTTTGCACTCATTTAAATTAAAAATAAAAGTTTTATTTTTGATTTTTGACAAAACATTAGTTTTTTATTACGCATGGGACACTTTCATATCTTTAAACCATCCAGGCAGTACGAAAAGTACTCTCTATACCTTCGCTGTAAATAACTTTTCCGTCAGCGCCGGCGCGTCCGCTTCCTGTGCGCCTTCCGGGGAAGCCCCTCGTTAATTTTATTTTAGTAACGCCTCACTTAATCTAATACCGGTTTGGTACGCACTTCTCACGGATCAATAAAATTCCGACAATTTGTTCCCATCTCAGTCAAAATATTTCAATATAGTTTTGTGCCGATTCGAAGCTATACCTGTGTATTATACAGGTTAACTTAAGCTGAGCATAATCATAAGCAAATCACCACAATTCACTTCAAATATTGTGTCAAATTTTATTTAAATACGATTTCTAATAAATTCAGAGCAAGAAGAAAAACTAATTATAATTCAAATCAGCCCCCTTTTGTTCCTCACAGGCTGCAATAAAAATTAAGTTATACCAAATTTTATTATCTTCCTCTTCAGGCCCATAACTCGTGGAAATATTCATGAGAAAACTTTTTAAATAGAGATTTGTAATTTTTCTGCAGTTTTATCGTACAATCTAATGAATAAGCGGAGCGAATGAACTTATGCGTCATTTCTTTTGTTTTTATTTACAGAACATTGAACAACAAATGTATAATATACTAGAAGATCTCCGTGGTTTCACCTGCACAATTCGCGTTTCCGTCATTTTCCCGGCATAAAATGTATCCTATATTACTTCTAATAGCCTATATACTCCAAGGATATGTGTACAAATGTTTCATGATTATCGGTTACGTAATTACGCGCGAAATCGTGACAAATCAACTTACATTTGTTTTATAAACAATTTGTAATATTACTAGCAATGTTTCACGATTTCACTTGCGTCAATTTGAGGAAAAGCTTAAAAAATAAACTACTATCTTTAGAATAAACTTTTTTTAATGTAATCTAGCGTAAGCAAACATCTCTAATACGGTGCAGCAAATGATTTTTTAAGTTTTGCGTGGAAACTGCAGAGCCATGGTGTGCGGAAGCAAAGAAGTTTGTGGCGGATTTGGGACACCGTTTGAGGGAGAATACGAGTGACCATCGAGTTGGTTGGCTTTGGACTCAACTCGTCTCTTTTTTACTTTATTTATTATTTATCAATTATTCAATAGTTGAAATAGGTATGTCTTATTTTAACACGTTTTTAGTGTCCATTACTACACATTTTTCTACACGTTTTTTTAGGTTTTAAGCACGCATATTTTTTTTTTAATCTAATATCCTAAATTTGGGAAGAGCGGCAGCGTGTCAAAGATGCGGAAAGCAATTTCAGCCGCTGGAATCTCATAAAGTCATAAGTCAGAGGCGCGCCGATGCCAAAATTGCTAATGACCGCGAAACGGCGCCCGCCGCACTATATCGAGCCAAAAACCAATTTGCAACACACTAATAACAACATTGTTGAAACCATTCGCGGTCGGGTGCGGTTATGAACCTTCAGTAGATAGGCGTATGTTGTCACTACCTGAGCTATGCGGAATCCACGATTTATGCTATGCAAGAATAGGCCGTGGTGGCCTAGGGATAAGGATGTCCGAATTCACAAGCTTCACAGCTTAAGTTCGAATCATATCTGCACCACAGAGATTTTCAAAGTGAAGACTTCAAACGTTGAGTGCTTTCGGGTAGGTTTGGTGAGTTCGCGTCACCAACATTATAATGTAGTGGCGTAGAGTCGGAGCACCGACGTAGCAGCGTAGCGGGATGTTCGCGTGAGAATTTTTTTGGTCGGATGAAATTTAATGTGTCGCATTACCGACATGAAGAATAGGTACATACACATACATCTGTACTACTGTACATCTGTATATCTGAAGCTATATATTTGCATGCTATGCAGGGAATATATTTTCCTACGTTAGTGTTTTTCTCTAACGTAAATACGGTTTAGACGCATTAGGGCTAATTCTCAAAATGGCAACCGACTCGTTAAAGGACTACTTCTCATTATGGCCACTTCTCATTTTGGCTACTTCTGATTAGGGCTACTTCTCATTAGGGCTACAATCTGATTTATGCGTAAAATTACAAGTTTTAAATCATATCACAGCAATTTCGGCACCTACCTTACACCATTCTACATTTCTTTAATTACCATTAATCAAAGCCTATAGCAATATTCCTTAAGCACAAGGCCTTAAAAAGTTCAAATTTTACGTTTCCAATTTTCAATGGGTACTAATTAAATCGTTTTTAGAGCCGATCCACGTTGGTCGGAACAAAAACTTTCCCTAGTCCCGGGAACGATAGAAATACACCTGGACTTTGAGCCCATATAAAAGTTTTCCAATTTACAGGAGCTGATTGGGAATTTTCGCCATTTTAGCTGTTAATCGAACCTTGACTTTTCCAGCCCTTGAATCGCATTAAAAGTATCAGTTTCGTTGTTTCGAAGTTTCAACTTGTTTGCTTTTGGTGTGATTAATGTAATTATAAATAACAGATTTGCGGTGGTGGGTGCAGCTTATAGAGATACAAAAATAGATTTGACAAAATTAATTCAATCTGACACAATTTAATTATCACATTTCATATTATGACAATTTAATGATTAATCTAATATTGTCAAAAATTCCAAAATAATGTATGTTAAACTTTGGATAAAATAGAATAGAATAAATATTATAATAATATTGTAATACACTGTGATCGATGTACATCTTTGTTACCACAGGAAGGAACTAGCCACTAAGATACGAGTTTTAACACCCAGTTTGGTGGATAGAGTAACATGACAACTAAATGTACTATTTTTGGATGATTAAATGATTTGTTTACACTACATTAATTACCTAGCTATTTATACTAACCATTGCTGAATTATCCGTATCAAGAAGATCAAGCCCACTACCAGTCAAATTTATGCTATGCGGACAGATTGCTGGTGGTATTACCACGCTGAATGGTAAGTTGAGCAATAAAATGTTTTTGGTCACGCGTATCATCGACCAAGCCTTCGGAAAGGTTTTTGAAAATAACATAAGCTCTCGAACCCGCTGTTATGGGCAGGCGGTTGCTTACCGTCAGGGTCATGTCCCGCTCGTCCCGTCATTATATTTCAAAAACGTCAGAAATGTGTGTGTACTAACTTGACTTTTCGTGTATCTGGAGAAAATGTTTAGAACACGGCGGCGAAAGTGCAAGTGAAAGTCCCTAAATAGGCTTATTCGATTGCACGTTCTAATTATAATACTTTCATTTTTGCCTGTAAATTATAATATTGACCACTGAAAGAACTCCTCGTAGAGAATTCATCGCTATTCAACTCGAGGTCACTCGAAAAGCTAGATATATTTAGAGCAGTAATATTATAAATTCCAAATATAAGTGCTCTCACTCAATTTAGAGGGTGCACTTGAGAAAATTACGGGAAGGCGGTCTCTGCCTCTTCAGCTGCCACTCCCAAAGGTTTGAAGTCAAATTATTATCTGCACAGCTCTCATATAAAACCGTGCTACAATCTATAAGCCACTGATTTGCTCTTTGATGTTTGATTTTGAGGCAATATTTTGAAGTGAAAATAGATTTTGACTTCAACTTTGAACTTTTGCATCATTTATATCGGAGTCCCCAGGAAGACAACGAATATACCGACATTAATATTTATCAATACCAGGGTGATCACTCGATTTTTTTTTATAAAAACGAGGTATTTAAATACACAGAGTCACGTAGGGTGGTGAGACCATCTAGCGCATTTTGTTTAACCTACACAAAACATTGTCAATGTCTCACTGTATGACATTATACCCACTCACCACTACCACGGTCTATTTTATCATAAAATAGTCGTTTGACGAAAACATCTAGACGGGGCAATTGTCCGGGGCAAGACTCGGGAAACGCGCTCCTATGCTGCGATCACGAAAATAACGGCTAGACATCTATCTACTCTCTCTTTCTACGAAAAACGTAATTTCGAAATAAACTCGCGGCTTTTTTACTCCGGTTCTACTTCGTTTTGTCCGATCAAACATTGTTTGACGCTTAAATGTTCTAAATCTACTCTAATTTTAGAGTAGGCTTAGATATTTAAACGGACAAAACGACGGATCGAAGTAGAACCGGAGTAGGATTCGCGAGTTTATTGCGTAATAGTATTTTCCGTAGAAAGAGAGTAGACGTCCAGTTTGGGAGCGCAGTCCGCATGTTTTTATTTTATTTTGTTCATAATTATTGCTAATAATTAGGCATTGTCTATAGTTAATATGTTTACAGAATTTTATTTATCACTAAAGACATTTCTGATGCACATTATTAAAAAAAATATTTTCAAAGAATAAAAAGTTTCATTCAAACTTTCATCCCCTATTTCATACCCTCAGTAGTTGAATTTCGTAATGAGATGTGGTAAGCATTGAGTAAAGCCAAAATAATAAGTGATGGCATGCAGTTTTCTCTAATATTTAATCAATTTAAGTGAAACGTTTAAAAAAATGTATTCGTAATTAATCATATTCTGGACTGAACATTTTTAGGCAACCCATTTGCAATATATTTGATAATGTTTTAAATTGGATATAAAACACATTTTATCCAATAAACAGCTCGGTGAAGGTCGTTTTAAAGCGGGATCTCCTACTATACTCGTAGGTTCCAGTGGTGTCGCGACCGCAGAGATATACCAACTTATAATGACTGTTTCGGAGAGAAATTTATACGACAATACTTTCGTTTTTTTTTTTGTGCAACAATATATGTTTAAAAAAATAGGATAGCTTCCTTCTTTGGTTCAATTTAAAAAATCGTGTGCATTTCTTTTTCTGACAAAGTACTTAACAACAAGTCGTCAACATCTTCCTCATCTTGTAAAAGTTTTATTAGTAAACTGGCGATGTCCGACATTTTATCTCGCACTAAGTTATTGGAGTGACTGAGGTATGCATTGTGCAGCCACGCTTGTAAATAGACGCAACCGCGACCGCAGGCCACTGCGGTCGGCCGCAGTCGTTAGCCGCAATGCCACTTGCGGCTGTAATCTTCACCCTATGTTGGACTTTTAAAGAATAATCATGACTTCAACTAGCTGATGACTGCAACAAATATAATTGTATGAATTGCATCATTGGATTGACTCAAGTTTAATTATAAAAATTCTGTATCATACTATATTAGCTACAAAAAGCAATAAAGATTTTTAAATTTGTATTTGTAAAGCGATCAAACGCCTCCAGCAACAATCGTCATTCGATCGACGCATTCAATACTGGAGAAAGGGATTAATTTGTCAGCAAATTGGATCCTAATGAAGCAAAGGCTCTTTAAGTAAACAAGACGGTCGTCTTGGTGCTGTTTACATGATCCAACGGTTCGTTAGCCTTGTTTCGAATCCGATAGCCTATTTGCTATACAATTGCTTTAGTTCGCTTCAGGTGAACGCTGTTTGCGTACCTTTGTGCATTTTGTTGTTTTCCACTACGGTATTTCGTACAGGGCTGAATTCGTAGACAAGGTAGAAATTCTATACATTTCATATTGTAGAATCCTATCTATAGCTTTAAACAAACAATTCTTGATTCCGGGGAAATTATAGGGCACAGAGATAAATAATTTTCTTTCTTTCTGGGTGACGAACTTGGTAATTATTTGGACTCTTCATGATCCAATAGGTGCGTGACAAGTATTAAGAGCAGGTACATGTCCATTTCGTCCTGTCACTATTTACTAAAAACAAAGAAGTTGAAAATGAAACTAAAAACATATTTTTTAGTGTTCAAAAACTTGACAGTACTACTACTACCTAGTTTTTTTCAGTCTGCGTAGTTCTGATAAGGACCGGATGAAGCCGTGGAACGCTGAGAGTATTCACTTAAAAGTTTACGATAATACATTTTGAAAATTTTGATCGAGGCCTGAAGCCTTAGAAAAGGTTTAAAAAAAACAATTGATGGCCTAGATACAGTGCCTTTTTACTGCCTGACTAAAACGGCTTTGGCTGTGCTACTGCCGTCTCTATAACTTGAAGTTAAAAGAAAAGAGATCAACATCAAAGCTAAGACAGTTTTAGTTACGCGATTCTGGCAATCGAATCACATACAAAATTGGATTTGCGAATAAATTTGACATATCATAATTGTGTCACGTTGAAAATGTATCTCTAAAACAAATGCGTGACAGAGATCCACACTTCATGCAAATTTCGCCTATTCAACGTTTATTAACAGCAATGTAAACATATTGCACCGAAATCAGTTATTCAGAAGCGCTAGATTGTTATGCAAACGTGCTTACGTCGGCCGCGTGTTCGACTGCCGCGTCAATGGAAGACTAATTTGCGAACCAATCAAATTTCTATTAATTATGTCGCCGTGATTAGCGAGGCTTATTGCGTGAATATGTGAATAGGAATAGAAATTGGTTGAGCAATGCGAATGTTGGAGATTAAACACAATTAAATGAGTATCGAATTCGGGTGGTATAATCCCAGTGAGTTATTGTTCGTGAGCTAAATTGTTTTCGTGCTGATATCGTAATTCTACAAACAGATTACTTGATACTTGTGTGAAGGATAAATTGACGTAAACGAAATAGTTTCACCAAAATGCTGTATTTTGCTCCTGGTAAACGCGGTGAGATAGACCGAAGAAAAAAATGTAATTGACCAGATTTACGAATAAAAAAAATTTGTCTAAATGTCCGATATTATAATTAATTTTAAACAAATTTACTGTACATGAAATAAAATTGAGGACGATAATTTTGATCTTTTATAGTTATAAATATGTATTTCATGAGTTCACTTGAAATCGATATTTTATGACAGATCTTACGAGTTGGAGTAGAAACGGTTGGACAATATTGTAAAAACTACTTTTTTTACTATGATTAATTAACTAAATTAAATTAAATAACTAAGCTCACACAAAAGACCCAAAACGATTACGCTATTAAAACGGCCACAAATAAATCAAAATGTACATGGAACATTATTAAAAATTCAAAATTTAGAATACCTAATGAATACTCATGGCAATTGAAAATAAATAATAATACTGTCACTGACCCCGGGAAAATATGCAATATGTTCAATGACTATTTAATTGATAAAATTAAACCTATTGACTCTAGTAGTAACAGTAAACTAAATTCTTTTATAATTAACAAATTAAATTCAATGTTTATGCAACCCTGTACTCCGTATGACATGTTTAAGATTATTAGCTCACTAAAAAAATACGCATGGTGTAGGATACGATGGAATCTCTACTAATGTAATTAAACACGTAGCTAAATACATCTGTGGACATTTAAGCCACATAATGAATTTATGTATTAATACTGGTACCTACCTATCCAAAGGCATTAAAAATTTCTGTAATAAAACCTATTTTAAAAAGAAATAGTAAAGAGTGTACAGATAATTACAGACCAATATCTTTGATACCTATCTTTTCCAAAGTTCTAGAAAAGTATATTCACTCGCAGCTCTGTAACTACATGGAAAAGAAAAATATACTGTGTGAGGAACAGAAGGGTTCAGAGAAAATAAAACTATAAATATAGCAATATACGATTTTTTATACAAGGTAATGACCAAGGTCGATGCAAGGACACCAGTTTGCGCAATATTTTGCGATATGACTCAAGCTTTTGACTATGTCCGCCATGACACATTATTAAGAAAATTAGAGGCATACAGAATAAGAGGAAATGCACTTAAACTTATAGAATCGTATCTAACGGATAGACAAAATTATACGGAAATAGTAGAGATAAATATACCAAAGAAACGCGAAATTATTTATCGCTCTACTGTCCGCTCTCCAAACTTTGGTGTACCACAAGGTAGCGTCGTGGGTCCTGTCTTTTTTGTCGCGTATATAAATGATTTGCCTAGAGCACTTAATCACCCAATAACTTTGTTTGCGGACGATAGCAATGCCATAATTAGCTGTGAAGATACTAAAACTTACGAGTTCGAAATAAACAAATGCCTACAATCGATGATTGCTTGGATGAGTGACAATAACCTTAAAATTAATCTCGAAAAAACATTTATAATGCATTTTAAACAACGTACAAATATGACAAACCCAGTACTACAATATAATAGCGCAGTTGTGCAGGAAGTTCATGTCACAAGGTTCTTGGGTTTGAATATTGATCATAGACTCACTTGGAAAGCACATATTGACACATTAACAAAAAGAATAAATTCGGCGTCTTATGCATTATACAAACTTTCATCAGTAATCAGAATGGATGCTCTTGTGACTGCATATTACGGAATGGTAGAGTCAACTATACGGTATGGCATTATGTTCTGAGGTAACTCTGTCGATAGAGGGGTTGCTTTCAAAGCCCAAAAGCGCTGCATCAGAGCAATGTTCCATCTACATAAAACTGATAGCTGCAAACCTTATTTCTTGGATAAGGGCATTCTAACTTTACCATCTCTCTATATTTTCGAAGTAGCAATGTTTGTTAAGACTAACCCACAACTCTTTTGTGACTGGACTAGTAACGGTGTTAGAACTCGGAGACAGGAAGAAATACGACTTCGCTTACCAACATCAAAATCAGCATTGATGCGTAAGAGTATATTTTGTATGGCTCCCATCATATTCAGCAAAATACCCAGGAATGTCAGAGACTTAAATGTTGATCTATTTAAATGTAAGCTCAAAAAAATGTTAAAGAAAAGATGTTATTATCAGATAACTGACTTTCTTAGCGATAAAATCCATAATATTACAAAAAATTCAACTTATAGCTCACAATGATTAAAACAAAAGCACATTAATGACTATGTAGTTACAATATTGACCTTGTATAAGTCATGACATTTAACAATATATAATTACTAAGATTTGTTCATTCCTATTGACATTATATATTAAAATTTGACATTGTTGCTATCCATTATTTAATTTAAATTATGTGTTATCACAATGGTGACATAATATGACATAAAAGTGTAATTTGTTAGGAGTAGATTTTAAATGATCCTTGTTACTTTTATTTTTTTATTTATAAGCATGATTAAGTATTATTAGTTCCTGTAATAAAATTTGTACGCCGAAACAGGCAAGAACATGAGGCACTATATTTGAATGACATCTGTACACTGCTGTTAATGTATGTGATTACACAACCATGTTCTGACAAATAAATAATTTGATTTGATTTGATTTGATTTGTTCATCATCTCTAGGGTTTTTCTGTTGTGAACTCCAATAAACAATTTTTAACAAAAAAATGAACCGACTTCAACACCACAAATAGGCACTCAAAAGCGAAAAATAATTTAATATATCTACTAGCTTTTTAACTAGACTGGCACCGACTTCATATAGATGAGTGAGTAGCGGTTATAATAATTACCAATATTAAATTATTTTTCGCTTTTGAGTGCCTATTTGTGGTGTTGAAGTCGGTTCATTTTTTTTGTTTAAAATTGTATATTTTACCCTTTTTAGTGCTAAACAAGTTTTCATTAATGCATTTACACGAATTCGTGTTGACAGGGTCGAATTTCAAAACTTTGTGAAATCGACAAATATGTCACCCAGACAAAATGTAGTTTTATGTTCATACTAGATACCCGCCCCGGCTTTGCTCGTGGTACATATATAGTACTTAGCGGGATCCCGTACATATACAACGTGAAAGAATGACTGAAATCG
Source organism: Ectropis grisescens (assembly GCA_017562165.1). Lineage (NCBI taxonomy): Eukaryota > Metazoa > Arthropoda > Insecta > Lepidoptera > Geometridae > Ectropis > Ectropis grisescens. The sequence continues at coordinate 15,588,700 of CM029779.1, forward strand.
GTTCAGTCATTCCTGAGAATATCTGAGAATTAGAATACTTTAACGCAGTCTCAAATTGACGCGTCGTCATAACGTGGTTGTCCTATGTAAGATTTTGATGTTACTTTGGTATTATGTTTGAATTTTAATGCAAAAACGGCGGGTAATTAGATGCACAGACACATCGAACTTGACGTGTAAGTGTATCGCCGTGTCTCGGTCTCGGTTCGAGCCACAATTACTCTGTCTTCTTGTTTCTGTGTATCTCTATGTCCCTCTATCTCGTCTCCCTGACCCTCTGTTTCTCTGTCTTACAGCCTCTCTGTCTCTTTTCTTTCTGACTCGTTTTCACTCGTTGTCTCTTTGCGGGTACAGGCATGGGCATCCAAAGGAACGGGCTTGACTAGTACAATACAATGTGATATGTTTTAAATCCAAGATGGCAAGATGGATGATGACAAAGTGATGAATTATATGTTTTTTTTCTAAACTCCCTCAATAATGGTACCAAAAGAAGAACTTGACGAGTAGAATAATATTCACTATGATAACATTCAAATCCACGATGGTCAGTGTACACAGACCTGTAATGGCGCTCAAAACCCGTATGGGTGCAAAGTTTATATCATTATCCAGCATCATAATCATCAGCCTATCTTAGTCCACTGCTGGACATAGACCTCTCCCACGGTTGGAGGATCGCATACGTGAATTAAACCCAAACACTGGGTAGTTCCTGTAAGCCGGTAAGAAATTCCCTTGACTGTCCTTTGTCTTCATCATCAGACCACTAATGACAGTCACAACCCATCTATGTAAAAAGTTCTCATTAATACAAATTCATCGAGCCCAAACACAAGGTACCTACTATGTACTTACCGTCGAGGAGTTCCCTCGACCGTCTTCCCGCGCTCCCTCATCAGATCGACTCCAGACTATCTATAAATTATACTGCTTTAAAATGCTCAAGCAAAAACTTAACTAACGCACTAGTCATCTTTACAATTTTCGAAAGTTATCCTCGATTTCTCTAGGATGCCATCATCAGATCCTGGTTTTCTTATCATGGTACCACCCTGGAAATATCTCCTTTACAACAAAAAAAGAATCATCATAATCGGTTCATAAACGACGAAGTTATCCGCGAACACATATAAAAAAAATTATATATATATACGGTCGAATTGAGAAACCTCCTTTTTTGAAGTTGGTTAAAAATAATAACTAATGTAATAATGTAATTTTATTTTTTTGTGTAGATAAAAGTTGTTTTTTACGTTAATAAGAGTTAATGTTGTGCTCCCAAAATTTGATAAAAATGATGCCGTTATTGTACGTTTCATAAAGAAAATATAAGTTGCGGTGTATTAGTTTGTGTTATATATAATATATATTTTATGTATATATATATTTATATATGTACATAGATATGGTTTTTCAACAATAAAATGTCTCTTTTGTTTACAAATTTTGAAATGATAACTCGAGTACTCGATTTTGTATACAAGGGTTTTTAAGAATTTTCATCCACAAGTCAAAATGTCATTATATTTTAAGCTTGATAGTAAGTACTTAACTTATATAAGTTTGTCTCTATTTTTTCAAATTCGTAAATCTGGAGTTTATTAAATAGTTAACATAATATTTATAGAACCGATCAACGGTTCTATAAATATTATGGTTTTTTCTTAACTCATTTTTCACAATGAATTAAATGTCAACTTTGCTGAATTTCCCGCTTTTATGGTTGCATCAATTTCAGCAATATTTGTGTCTGGCTTATATTCTAAGCCTTCGTTATCTTAATCAGTTCTTATTTATAAAAAAACAGCGGGCTTAGCATTACGAGATAACTCATTTTTGTATATAAATTTCACATGCAGCTGACATAGGACAGTCCGATAAATATTACACTATTTATTACGTTTACGGAATTACGGAAATGTATATAAAAAATGGGTTATCTCGTAATGCTATTACCATTGTTTTTTTTTAATAAGAACGGATCAAGATAATCAAGAAGTGAGCGTTCATGACAAACTGGCGAAATAGAGTGGCCGATATTAGTATAACCTAAGATATTGTAATATTAGATATTACTATAGCCTAAGACGGGGTTAGCCCCGTCTTAAGGCTTGTTCGCATTAGGCTAGCAAATTAGTCTAGTAGAGAGTAATTTAGTAGCTAAAATACTCGCTACTATTCAAAAATCGTTCGCACCGTGCTTTAGTACAGTTCACAAGTGAGTAGCGTTTCGCAACATGAAGATCCTACAACGCATTTGTTTGAAGTTATTTTTCTCTCCAGACTAATTCGACAAGTTCGAACCTGTTTAATCGGCGAGCCAATGAGCGCACCGCTCGCAACGAACGCGTGGTGGGGGGTGCTACTCGCCCGTTGAAAATAGAACAAAATGGATTGACTCGACTAAATCACTTCCTAAATTACTCGACTAAATTTTCACTGTTCATACACGTTTAGTTGCTAAATTACTCGCCACTAGGCTAAATTACTAGCCTAGTGCGAACAAGCCTTTAGGCTAAGAACTCATGGTTCGCGCGCGGGCGCTAACCGCGGCGGGCGACAGTTTTATTTCCAATATTCCCAAAATCCACTGTGGATATTCCCAAAATCCGTTACTAAACGGTTTGAATCCACTTTTCTCATACGTACAGCTTTAAAGTGAAATAAGTTGCCAGCCTCCTTGAGAGATACAATCTAGAACTTTTCAAGGTCAGAGTGAATAGGCTTACTAACACCGTCGCTTACCATCAGGCAAGTTGGTGGTCAAACGTGGACCAATACGCGATAAAAAAAAACTCACAATTCCGCAGATTTTCGCGGTTTCGCAGGCGCCGCGGGTGAGATTTTCGTCCGCGAACGTGGCGGGGTGACGGACGAGTCGCGACCGCGCGGGAGCCGCGTTGCAGCCGCGCGCGCCGCGGGCGTGAACCGCCTCGTGATTTTTTATTTCAATTTTTACATATAAATCTGCATCTTACAGAAGCTGAGGGGCTCGTACCCGCGCGCTGGCGCGGTTGGAAACCGCTCCATGAGTACTTAGCTTAAGACAGGGTGGGTTAGTATCGGCCACTCTATTTCGCCAGTTTGTCATGAACGCTCACTGCTTCGTTATCTTACTGCACACATATTTATGGTACCAGCACGGATAAAGTAATAGTTACTACCGGTACTGGCATGGTACAGCGGCTTTGTTCAAAACATAGCTTGCGTGTGCTCTACGGCGTAGCACAGTCTAATGACGCAGCGCTTTGTTTTTTATTTCTAAAGTACTTTTGTTATACGTCACTGTCATGTTCACATGACAGTCCCAGTAAGGTTTAAATGTACTAAAACAACTTGAAGACATTTTCGCCATATACGAAAGGATCAGTTGAGGTGAGCCACATGCATGAAGAAGCTCCATTTGCTTTTATAGTATATCAGCACTCTCTTCCAAAGCGGTATAAATTTACTTCAATATCAAGCAGTATTCCTTGACCAACAACACAAACAAGTTAATAAATAAACCAAATTCATGAGCTACAGTTATAGGCTAACTAGAAAAGCAGCCCGAGCTCCTAGCTATTTGTACTGGAAACTAACTTTTCAACTCTCCCGTTGTACGTTAGCGTTCCTCTGTTTGTAACGTTGTTTGTGCCAATGTAAACGATGACTCCTAACTCACCATTTCACTTGTTTACTTTCTTATTTCACTTTATTGTTTTAACAAAACACACGCAAAGTTTCCTCGAGTCTATGTTTCAGTCTTAGTAAAATCCCGCTCTGAGTTATTAGCAGTTTGCACTTGCTAGTTCAAAAATAAACTTTGCTTGAGCTCTTTATAAGAGTCGACAAAACTTTCTCGTTTGACTTATCGCATTGAACTAAAATAAATTTCAAGCTACTACATATTTAATTGTGATTCGACGTCAGTCAGTTAGTCAGAACTAAACCGCGTAGAGTTACTCAATAAGACGGTCATCATGGATAAGCAATAGCATCCCACTGTTAATGTCTGCTCTGCTGGGACTAGGGATTTTTTTTCATAACAAGAGTCAAGGCCATATATCCACCACATATCCTCAAAATACTTATATCTTTCTTGGTGATCGCTACGCCGGTGAAATGGCGGTGTTTTCTGTCACCGTCAAAGAGGCTTGCACTAGAAAAAACTCAGAGGTGCAAGCTTCACCAACGACCTCACCCTCCCTTTCTGATGTCCATGAAAGGATAAGATCCGGCTTCTGAATAAACATAATATACTTGATGAACGTATATTTTATTAATCTTAGCCTATAATGATAAGTTTCTATCAACCTCTCTGCCAGACTATTTTATCTCGAATTCCGTCTTTTTGAGATTAAATACATCACAAGCGCCATAATTCCTACACATATAACACTTAACTTTACTACAAAAATTGGTAAGTTTTTGGCCTGAGTAAGCCGTAAATGTTTATAATCCGTCGGCGAGAGTATCTATTATGCAATTATTTAGGTTGTGTTAATTGCTTAGGGCACTTAACGTTGCGTAAAACCCTTAAATCCCATGAAATTATTGCCCACTGAGGCTTACAAATGTCGGATTTAAAATCATGTCCCCGCTAAAACTTTCCTCATGAATAATTTACGAATTTTCTTCAGAGATATGGTCTTGCCGGAGAAGATAAGAATTAAATTACGCGAAATTAAATTTTTATTATAACATCTGAGTAAAAATATAAAGGGAGTGGTTTGAATAATTACTCAATAGGAGTACCGCTCAGATTTTGCTGAATTTACTCGTTTTAGAAATGGCTAGTATGAACTGCATGCGCTTTAATTTCTGTGAACGAAAATATCATAAAAAATAATCAATGAAGTTGAAAATGGTAAACAATTATGTTAGAAAATAGAGATAGTTTAGTATCTCACTTTTTAAAAATTGCATCAGTTTACCAACAATGAAAACTATAATATATTTTTGAAAGAAAATCGTTCTAATGTTAGCGGCGTGTATCTCAAAAAGTCAGCCGAAATACTACGATGGAAAGTCATATCTAGTTTAGTTTTAATCAACAATCATTCCTTTAGTTGTACCTTTGTACCAAGAAAATTAATTACTCAGAGGTTTAGATCAAATTGGATTTTTAACCACTAGACCATCACGGCAGTTTAATACATTTTCTCTGTAAATACTGTTATTCTCAATAATTGTTGCTAACGTCCATCATAAGTGCTACAAACCTATGAATTACTTAATTTGTATTTCTTGCTATAAATGGACAAATCGTGTTTTCCACGGATATTCGGGTGTTTTCTGATTAAGAAGAAACAACATTCTTCTTAAACCGAATATACATTAAATTAGGATGTATCACGTAAATATAGTCAATAAATTTGGTTATTATTCCAGACATGATCCAATACCGAGCAAACCTTCAACTTTTTTTCTAAAGTATTATATCTTAAGCCATTGTTAATCAAATAAAACAAAAAATACGCAAAATTCAGAAGCCAATAAACAAAACGAAACAAAACAAGGCCTCTCATTTCCAATAAACCCTCAATACAATAAAAGGAATCACTGAGACGGTTTAAGAAAGCGACTGCTAAGCGGAACACAATGCATAACAACGGGAACTTTCCTATTGTTGACTTTAAATTAATTGCTTTCACACAATTTATAAACAAGACTTCGAATATCCGCCTTCAAGAGAGCAATTGGCACAAAGAACGACAGAAGTTGCCTCGATCCGGATCTTAAATAAGCTGAGATAACTTGTTGTTTATCGAACTAATAAACAGATTGTGAATTCACGTTAAACAAAGCATTGTGCGCTTCCCTTGTCGACTCATCTCTGTATCTCGTGTTCTCTGTGGCTTACTTAATATTTGAAAGTTTTGGTAATCTAATAATTTACCACAGTTTTTGTCATTAGCCGCTAACTAAATTTTTAACTAAAATCTTCTTTCGCCAATTTCCCCTATGCCAATTTCCCCTATATGTTACTGCAAAATTTATAAATGCTGTCAAGTCAGTTATCGCTGTTATATCCTGATAAAATGCAGTGTTTCTTTTGGAACCACGCTGTTTTGAAGCGACAGATGATCTTTTGAACAAAACTAAGTAAGATATATATAGAAGTAATCCAACTCCACTAATTTATGATTGTATGTTAATGATTTATTGAATTTTGTATTGAATCTAGTGTCGTCCCGCGATTTTGCTAGCGTTGTTACTGATCCCGTTATATTCCCGAGATAAATGTGCCTATGTATTATTTTAGCCTATTATCTATCTATTTACCAAATTTCATCCAGATCTCTTCAGCAGTTTTGGCTTAAATTAGTAACAAACCTAACATCCGTACAAACTTTCTCATTTAAAATACTAGCAAGATAATAACAACTAATAAACACTGAGAAACAAAGCAATCACAATAAACATTGAACGGCGTTCGTCGCCGGAATGTGCAAATTAATTTAAAATACGTGAGCGTTGAGTGAAACAGACTTGTTTGTAGTACCTGCAATAAATTGCAATTAGCAAAGCTGTTGTGTCTTGTTATCGAGTTAGCAGCCTTCGAGGCTCTTCTCTCAGGAACACTCCAGCACACCCGCTCGCGATAAATTAATAGCTAACACTGTTTACATACAGCGCTTTGACGAAACGGCTTCACTGCTAAAAATGCTAATGAGGAAAACGTAAACAGAAACAACGATATTTCACAGTCATAAAAAACCATAGGACGGTTATAAGATAAGAGATTATCTAAACGACTGCAATTTATAACATTTAACACCCCAAATGGTTTCCTTTTCGCTTGACCATCTGATTCTATCAAAGAACAGCCCGACTTATTTACCATAAATCATCTTTCCAAAACCGGTAACCGATATTAAAGTATTCAGAGCTATTGCAATCAGAGTCTCGCTCAAGAGTGGTACAGTCACAGATAAAATAAATGCCGAATCTTTCGTCGTAAATCTGTCAGCAAAACAATTCGTACCCTTTCACGAGCAATAAAATGCTGCCAAGAAAAGAAAACGAAAAAGTATCATAAATATAAGATTCATTTATATTCGTTCCGACGACCCCTTGGGGTTAAACTGAGACCGCTAGCTGTGAAATAAAAATATTTTTCTTCATACAAGGGTTCACGGAATCATTTGGGAAAATTAATTAATTTAAAATCCTCGGTCTAAATCCGACGCGAGCAAAGCAAGTTTAAATTAAAATCCAACAAAAACCTCAATCCCTTTTTGACCGTTGATCAATTGAATGTTTTCGACTCTTTAATCTATTGATTCATCAGATCCTTTGATCTATTGAGAATTCCTTAAAAACATTGAGACATATTTATCTGGGCCCTCAGCGCCAATAAATTTCATTAGTAAGTAATTTAGACTTTAGATATTAGATGTAGCTGCTGAAATCTCTGATATTCTCAATTGGCTTTTTCTCCTAACATTCCATAATACTGTTTGACTTAGTTGGATACAAATATCTCAGGAAAGCCCACTATAAGTGCAAATAAAATTCAACTGATAAATTTTCGTGAACTTCGAAACAAGTCCTGAAAAAAGGGTATTTATTGTGAAAATAATTCTAAAAAAATTTGCTCTATATTTTTTTGTGCTGCCGTAATTGTTTATTTCATGTTCGTTTCAAACGGTAGCTAATTTTTGATGTATTGTGCTGCATGTTTGTTTAAGGAATAAACTTGATAGGTGTAGTTTATTCCTAAGACAAACAAACAGTACAATATCAATATATAATGTACATGAATCTATTCTAGAAGACCGGTGCTAGTAGGAATCGTGCCCAAAATGCTAGAGCCCCATTGCCACGTTGAATGGCGATACTTATTCGCTAAGCAAAAATAAAAAATTTGATATCAAATGTTGTTTTAGCTATCATTCAAGAAGTTTTGATTACAATTAAGAACATTGAAAAAATATATTTTATCTAGATGGCTTAAAGTTAAATGTCGACTTCTGAGAAGATGCGCATTACTGTAGATTATATACCATCACCTGACATCACCGACAAAGCGAGAATTCATCGTTTTCCAAAGTCAAAAACTACATACTTTTGGCGAGTTGTGTAAAGATACATGCAGATTTTAAGCACACGCGTACTGCGTACATAATGAGCTCAATACGGCTTATAGCCGCCGAGTCTGTAACAGATGAGGGAACAAATCCGCCGTTAATTACCCATTCGTGTGTAATCTTTTAATTAACTAAGTGTAAACTTATCCGCGTCGCTGACATCGCCTTTATGTTCCACGTTATTCAGTTATAGATGTTGTCATAAGCCACACACAGACGCAAATTGATTCTCTCTTTGCTTAAACTGAGGCTTAATTTGTTTGTTAATTGTATTTGCGAGTCTACTGTATTAACAACTTGGAATTCACCCGCAAATATAGTATTATTAAGTCTCTGTTTCAATGAATATTCAATGTAATCGGTTAAGACAGTTTTTTTTGACGTGACAACGTCTTATAAATTGGTTTGCCGGGTGACACTTCAAGAAACTGCGTTACGCTCCGCTCACGTTATGCGCTCACAACGAGAGCGAGTGAGAGGCACGCGTCCCTTCCACTCGGGCATGGTTAGCAACTTTCGCCCGTATACCGACTTTACAGGCAACCAATTTTTTTTCTTTTGGAACAAACTAGCTGACTGACAGACTAACAGACGATTTCCTAATTTAATAACACAATATTACTGGAGTGAAATTGAATTTATGAAATAAGATACGTAGAGAGTAATTCAAAGTGTGTAACGTGAACAACCCATGTGATACGACCTACTTAAGTTAAGAAAATCTTAGGCCGGAATGGACTGACTATGTGGCTAATGGATAAACCCGTAAATATCTAAAAAAACATGATAAAATAATATGCCAATATTATGTAACAAGGATGAGATTCTCCATGCGGTTGTATGTGTTTGAACCCCCGACCAAAAAAAGGGTGTTATAAGTTTGACGTCGATGTCTGTCTGTCTATGGCACCGTAGAGCTCAAACGGATTGGCCGATTTCAATGCGGTTTTTTTTATTTGAAAGTTAATATCCGTGCGGATGTTCTTAGCTATGTTTGGTTAATACCGATTCAAGCTGGCCGCCGCCACAAAATGACGGACAAAATATTTCTTCATAACCTACCTCAATATGGGTATCAAATGAAAGGGCTTGACTTTATATAAGTGTAATTTACAAACAACTAAATGAAAAACTAAACTTAGTAAAAGACACAAAATGGAAATGTAGAAAAAAAGATCAACGAATATCTACTTTCCCTAGGACACAGTCAAACCGAAAATATAATACGAGCAGATTATTAACTAACAGCAAGTTATTAACAAATAATTAGTAATATCGCACGCATGGCTTGGATAAACAAGTCCCTACATTAACACACAAGAACACACCTCATTCCCACACTTAGTCATAAACGTTTAGGATTCATTCTCCTAAATCACACACAAATGCACTCTTTCTCTCAACAGACACGAAAACACCTACATTCACACATATATACATTTTTTTTTCTTACACACTTATTGACATTTTTACATCCATGCACACTCTTTTCGACATACTCACACTCTTCCTCTGCTTCTTTTAACTCTTACAAAGCACTCTTGAAGAGAACTAGCTCCCCACAAACACAGGGAATCCTACTGTGGGGGCTAGGGCTTCCTGACTTCATTATTGTAACTGTGCATTTTTGTTATTGTTGGAGTATTTTTAAGTATCGCATTTATAATCATGTTACATGTTGTTGGTCACTGAATAAATTATTATTATTATAGTACAATACTATACAGTATAAAAAAATACAAATCCAAGATGGCCGCCACCACAAAATGGCGAATTACTTTATTTTTTCACTACTACCTTAATATGGGTATCAAACGAAAGGGCTTGACTTGTAGAATACATTGCACTATGACAAATTTCAAATCCAAGATAGTCGCTTCCACAAAATGGCGAAATACATTTCTTTTTTCACAACTCCCTTAATATGGGTATCAAATGAAAGGTTAACTAGTAGAATGTTGTACAGAAAACAAATCTGAGGTAGTCGGGGGTTAGTCAAAATTTTTAATTTTGTTCGTGTTTATGTGTTTGTTGCTCGAAAGTTCCGTCAATTGTGAATAAATGTTGATGGTTCTTTTTTTGTTTCGTAGATCACAGTTCAGAGGTCCCTGATTAAATTTTATCGAAATCAGTTTGATGATTTAGGATGACCTCGATGACTTAGTGATTGCTTCTTATGAAATTTGGTCGAGAGTCTGAATTAAATTTTAAATTGAAGTCGGTTTTTGTTTATTCGGAGAACTAAATTGTTTTACTTTGATTTATGCTAAGTATCGCTCAGCAAGCTATGGAAAGGAATATGCTTGGGGTTTCTCTGAGGGATTGCATCCGCAATGAAGTAATTCGTCAGAGAACTAAAGTCACCGACATAGCTCAGCGTATTAGCTAACTGAAGTGGCAGTGCGCTGGTCACATCTGTCGCAGACCCGATAGCCGCTGGGGCAGACGGGTTCTGGAGTGGAGAATGCGAATCGGCAAACGCCTTGAGACTAGATGGAGTGACAATATTCGAAAGGCTGGTGGCGGTTGGAGAAGTAAGACCGAGGACCGGGCTGAGTGGCGTATGTCCAGCAGTGGACGAATACAGGCTAATGATGAAGTATCAATCATGCATAATACGTGTTGATGATATATTAGCATATCTCAACTGAATTCCACGGCTCAATTCAATGTTCGATTAATCGGCGCCTTGCCCAGACGGGCGTCGCATCCGATTGCCTGGACTAGAATTAGCGCCATAACCGCCGCTCTTGGCGAAAAATATGAACTACGTTAATTTTGTACCACACCAGACTTCGAGTGCATCGTTAAAAAGCTGGTATATATCCAACGCTCTCCCGACAAGATAAGCAATGTATGACTTCTGTAAGTCGAGCTATACGAGAATATATCAGGCGAGATGGTGGTCAAGTGCGAACCTATTATAGTAAAAAAAAAACAACCTACTATCGGATACAATTTCAACGAATTTTAGTTTGCAGAGTTTTATAAGGAGACAAATGCTCTACCCTTGATAAGCTAGTACTATAATATGCTTGCTAGGTCGGTCTGTCGTAGTAAATTAAGCAATCTAAAACTTCAATGAGTTAATTTTTTCATCAAAATTTGCGATTAAAAATATTTTTACTTATTATGTGATATTACTTATATTGTGAATTATTATTTTTGATATAGGTTTTAAACTTTTTGTAAGTATTTCAAAAATTAAACTATTAAACAGAACAAAAAAAAGACATGAAAGTAGGTATTGATAGGCATGTATTGTTATCGTAATCAGTACTTTTACCTAACTTACACTTTTTCTATGATTATATTAATAGCGTACGAAAGTGGCGCTTGAAATCGATAGTCAGTTTCGTTGGTGCGAACAAGCGAACTCTAAGCATAATGCTATATACACAAAGAGGCCCGCTTGTCCGCCTGTCGCTGCGTCAGGTGTGTACAACAGGACCATGAATGCCACGATGGGCTTGGCTCATTGTACCCCACATAATTAACAGCGGCCGGTTGCCAGAAATGAGACGCTGGCATGGATTAACCGGTCATTTCGGAACGTGATAGGTTACGATTAGGTCATTATTGTAATTGAGAGACGTTAACCAGAAAGTGACCATCGACGAAATTCGTAGGAATAAAAGTAAAGTCCGTGCGCAGTACTTGTACGCTTTATATCTGTACCTTTAAGTGTACCTTTATAGAAACTCCAAATAATTGAAAAAAAGTTGTTTTAAAATTTAAATAGTTATGTTGTTTTCCGTGTTGTTTTTACGGTATTACTTAAAACTAACTACAAGAATTTATGTGTTATATTACTTGCTGCTACGGAACCGTTCATGGGCCAGTTTGACTCGAGTTTGGCTGCTTTTATTTTATTCTAAACTTAAAATGCGAACCACAACTTTTGATTCCATGGTTTGATCAAACAGAAACTACGGAATACGAGCAATTACCGACTTTTTATTTTGATGAATCACCACTTACCAGAACATGATTGATATTTTTTCTTTACTGAAATGCAATTTTAATTCCGTTATAAAATTGAAAACTCACCATTTCCTCAAGTTGCTGTAAAATAAAAACAGCAAATGCATTATAAACGCTTTCAGGCTCAATTGGCAGTGAAAGCAATGAAAATCGTGCCTGCGATCTTCTGTAAAATTGTACAGAAATTAAGCTTGAACATTCCAACGATTACTTGGTAGCATAGGTTTTTGTGTTACATTATTCAAAACAATTAGATCTGTATTTTAATTAAAAGTTACTCGTATGTGATGTTTTACGCATAGATCGTGTGCTTGATCGCAATATTGAACAGAAAAATTATGCATGTATAAATTACGCCTAATTTAGTTTTTATTGTCCTACAAACTACTGTTTAAAATTAACGAAGATAAAAACAAACAGCTGAACATGTAATTTCCAGGACAGGTATTATTTGTCAATGTCAGTTAAAATCATTTTATGATATATATTATTTTGGTTAGATATCCCCTCGAAAGATGTGTACCTATTGATGATATACACCACTTCGATCACGCCTACCTACGTGATCGAAGTAGCGTAGTTATTCAGCTACTACGTAATATAATCTTCTCCTTAAAAAGAAACCAAAACGCAGCATGTTTATTGATAGTACCGCGTCTATGCTCGGCGCATTAACCCAGATTATTCTGGCCTGAGTGAAAAATATCACATACGTACCAAAGATTTCAAATATAGCAAAGTTTATCATAAAAAGCTTAAACGCAAAGTATGTTTGTTCGGTCATTGCGATCCGATCACACCGTAAACCGTTGTAAATTTCGTAACTTGTAGAGTTAAGTAGTGACATAATTTTACATCACTATACTACTGTTGATATTATAAATAATACTTCAGGAAACTGTAAAAAGGAAACAAAACACGGTTAAACTTCGCGGGTGCTAAAAGCTGTTTTGAACTTGCAACCCCAAGCTTCTTGCGTCCGAGAAAAAAAGCAAGGACGTAAAACAGGAAGCCAACACTTTAGAGGAGCAAAGTGAAAAGTTGGCGGTTCCACTTTTATTTATTAACGATTAGCAAACGGATATTTCTTAACACTTTGTTAAATAAAATAATTTAACAAAGTGTTATACTTCTTATAGTGGTAGGACTCTTTGCAGAGTACACATGAAGTACCACACCTTTGCCAGTTATTCTGCCCCCAACGAGTAATGTGAAAATATCACAGTGTTCCTATTTGAAGGGCAATGTTTTTAGTGAAATTACAGGGCATAGAAATCATCATCTCTGGCTGACGAGCGCAGTGCAGTGCTTGATAATGATTTAGGCTCTTCTTATTCTAATAGCAGCGTGTCACTGTGCTGTTATGGGCAGGCATATTGCTTACCATCAGACACATGTTCTGCTCGTTTCATCATTTTTTACTTTAAAAAAGTAAAATAAAAAGTACCTAATAATTGTAATGTAGTATAAATCAAAATAAATAATTAAAAATTTTGATTAACCCCGACTACCTCAGATTTGTTTTATCTGTACATTCTACTAGTCAAGCCCTTTCATTTGATACCCATATTGAGGTAGTAGTGAAAAAAATAATATCAAAAATAAAGTCATAATAAAAAATAACTATTGTTGTGTATTTGTTGGCTTTTAAACCTATGTTTTGTTTCTTTTGAAACCAACATAATTTTCCTTCCACTAACATCGTGCATAGTACATTACAACACTCCATTCTCAGTTTTAACCTATTATATTTTCTCTTCAGTTTTCTTTTCAGTTTTCAGAAACTGATATCTTGCTGGATTAAAATGTGTTATTACTCAACGATTTATGTACGTCGCCCAAATATACGCTACATAAGTTCCCACTTCTGGGACTCGTGGCCCTCTTTTAAAAGGAGTCAGCAAGGCCCATAACCTACCACGCTGCCCCACTACGGTAGGTAAGATGATACAGACAGATATGTTTTTTTAACATGCCGATATCCTTGAAATTGTTCTTCAAAGGCTTTGAAATACATTTACAATGACTTACTATTTTAATAAATGTTTTTTCACATTTTGTATGTATGTATGGACCGGACCTTGTTGCTCTTTCAAGCATGTAACTACCACAAGGCCATAGGAATCAAAATGAACCACACAGGATTTCTTCCACACATTAAGTAAGTACACAGTCCCATTCAAAGAACCAGTAATATAAAATTCTACTCTAAAATAACTCCAAATTTCCACAGAAAAGTTTAAAGTTTAATTGTTTTATGCGTTAAAGAAGACATCTTCCGATTCAAAGACAAATATAGGTACACTCGAAAATTGAATTTCCAATCATTTTACGTTATCTGTAAAGTTGTGAGACTGGCCGTTAAAAGTGGGGAACACGTTTTATCGGGAACGCAGAGGCGATGATAATGATAGCCCATAAAGAAGTGGTGCGGTGCGATAGATTCCGCAAGTTACCAACTTTTCGGGAACCTACCGCCATTAGCGGCCGTTGATGTCCGCCGATGGCCCTTACTTCACATTACCGGCGTCGTTATTATTACCACTAGCTTTTAAGCTCACATTTTTTCCCCATAAATGTTTTGTATTTTTTCTAGATTGCGTGGTTGTGAAATATTTAGTTTCAATATCTTCAACGAGCTTTTAGAAAATGTTTTCTTAGATATCGTGTTTTAATCTTTTAATCTGATCCAATTAGCGAATGGTATTTTAAGCTGACTCTTTGAAAAAATTTTCAGATCTTTTTAACCTTTAAAATAATACTTTTTCTATACATTTATTTTTCCTGCAGCACCTCACAGTATTGCACTATTTATAATAGTATCACCTGCGTGGGTAGTATTACCCACGCAGTATCTATTTAAGAAGTATCTATTTAAGTGGTAGGACTCTTGCCAGAGTCCGCCTGGGGAAGTACCACACCTTTGCCAGTTATTCTACCGCCAAGCAGTAATGTGCAAACATTACTGTGTTCCGGTTTGAAGAGCAATGTTTCCAGAGAAATTACAGGGCTTAGAGATATAAGATCTTAGATCTCTGGGTGACGAGCGCAGTGCAGTGCTAGGTAATGATTTGGACTCTTCGTGTTCCAATAGCTGCGTGTCACTGTGCTGTTATGTGTCAGGCATGTTGCTTACCATCAGGCACATGTCCTGATCGTCTCGTCACTCCTTATTTAAAAAAAAAAAAAAAAAAAAAAATCTATTCCCATTATAAAAAGTAGGCTATGTGCTATTCCAGATTACATTTTAAAAGTGTACCAAACTTCAATCCAATCCGTTGAGACGTTCCAATGTGATTGAACAAAAAACATCCAAACTTTGCCAGACTTCTAAGAATTTGTTTTTTTTTTATTTCTATACATATACTCACAAGAGCAATTTTTGTAATTATAATTGTTTTATTAATTATTTTTTGTACACACGGTGTTGTGTGTGAGCGACAATATTTTTGTTCAATTTTTGACTTGTAACCATTACCAATAAATGATTTGTATTTGTATTTATAGTATGAATTTGCATTATAAGTAGTTATACAGGTTAGGTTAAAATCCAAATGCGAGGTGAATTTCACGTGCTATGTACAGACCTTCAGCAATCATACGATAATGTAAGCAAATATTTTATACTGTTGATCTAAATCATAATTATCCATAAACAATCTACACAATAAACAGTCCAATATCACGACGAGAGATGTAGAATTATTTAACAATATACCTATATCCGTTAGAGGTGCGTGATGCGCCCACTAGAAGCTCGTTTAAGCGCAAGTTAAAGCACTGGCTTACCGAACAAGCATTTTACAGGTTCGATGACATGGAAAAGCTGAAAGTTTATTAAATGAACTAGTCACTAGCTGATTTTTATTATTTATTCAGTGAAATTATGTCTTGTATTTTAATGTTTCATTATGATGTGATTGAATTGACATTTTTTATTTAATTTACTCAATACTTTGTTTAGAAGTAAGAGTATAATTTATTATTACTTGTAAAAATTGACATGGAATACTTTATCATTATTTGTAAAAATTGACATGTAACTCATATTGTTATCAAATTATACAATGACTATGACTATCATTAAAATTATTATAAATACAAAACAATTATGGTGAACCTAGAAGTTAAGCTTAAATTACTTATTATTTTTATTTTGTAAAACTACAAGTTTAGGGTATAGAAAAAATATCATTTAAAATTAATTTAAGTAATTAATTAACCTATTTAATTTTGTTAACAAATTTTATTTATATTTTTTGTTTCTTGGATAACGCAAAGGAATAAATAAATAGTTCGTCTTATATCTACGAGTGACGACCACTACCACTAGTGATTTGAATTCTTCGTCTTCAATATTCTAAACAGCTGTATAAATTAATGTGCTGTAATAAGTGAACGTGTAGTCATCATCAATAATAAATTAATAGTATTTTCTTTATTAGTAAGAGATACAGATGAAAGAGATATTCAAACACGTAGATTTGTTTTTAACACAAGCAGTACCTCGCGGTCTACCCGCGTAGTTTCCCTTCGTTTTCTTTTTTTCGAGATAGAAAGCAGCCTATGTGTTTTTCCAGACTGTAATCAATCTATGTTTCAAATATCAGCCCGATCCGTTTTGTAGCTTTTACGTAAAAAGTAACAAACATCCATCAATCCACACTTAGGAACTATCGCGTTTATACGAGTAATACGAGTATTGTTAGAATTTCAAGAACCTGTAAAATATTTGAGTATCGTATTTGCAGCACTTGTAAAACTAAAAACGTTCACAGCTCGTGTAAAGCTTGAGACAGCAAACGGATCCCCGACGAAGCACATCCAACAATGATAGTTAGGAAATGTTGCTATTCTCATCTTATCCATTGAAATTCCCGTTTCCGACGCAAAGAAGAACATCTGCCCGCTTTGATTCCGCCAACGTATTAGCATTGGATTTGAATAGAACAAACAAAGGGATTGCTCAAGACAGTGTGCTTTCGTAGGCGATTGTAAATTCAGCGTATCGTAAAAATGCGAATTCACTATCGGCGTTCACCCGGACTTAACCCGAAACTCAAGTGAGTTGTGACAAGATCGCATTGTGTGTTACTACAATGTTTATGGTTTCTGGTACATTATTCATTGTGATTTCAGTTGATACAAAAGGTTCAAGGAATGTGACGTCAAATTCACTCAAAAAATTATTTGATATCAGAATTTGTGGTATGACTCTCCGCAGTGTCTGCTTGGGGAAGTACTACACTTTTACCTGTTACTCTATAGCGAAGTAATAATGTGCATATCTGTGTTCTGGTTTAACAGATTTGAGGCATAGAGATAAACCATCGTATATTTCTTGGTGATGAGAGCAGTGTAGTTTATGGTTGTTGAACTCATTATTTTATAAAGTACCTACGGGCTTAATCACGAATAATTAATTGTTTAAATACCTCGACGTTTCGGAAGCGTTACAACCGCCGTGGTCACGAGACAAGACTACCGAAACGTCGTGGTATTTAAACAAAAAAAAAGTGTGGCACTCGGGGACTGCCGCGGTAAAGCTATTGCATGTTGCATGCATTTTTATCAACATAAGCAATAGGGATGTTAACAATTTTTCGGAATTGCTTTTATTTTGGAGAGTGACATTTGTTTACCATAAAAAAAAATGCAGAGAAGTAAACAATCTAGTCAGTCTTCGACAGCTGCATTATTATTAGCTGCATTAGAGCATTTAGTCTGTAAAGCTGATACAAATAAGATTCAAAGTCGAATGACCGAGTGGGAGGACGGCGTTACGGTCTTCCATCCCTCTTTCTTGTGAACATAAGAAAGAGATGCACGATCACTAAAATTCGGTCCCCAGGCCCACGATAAAAGCTATGCAATAGCTTAAAATTATTCGTCATTAAGCCCCGTAGGTACTATATAAACATTATGTGCTCAAATCGCGAAAGTTTAACAACAGTGGTTGTTGAACTCTTTATATTTCGAGAACTCCGTGTCACTGTGCTGTTATGGGCAGGTTTCTTGCTTACCATCAGGTGTATGTGTTGCTCGTCTCTTCTCTCTATAGTATTGAACAAGTGTGTCAATTTTTGATAATTTGATAAATCAAGAAATACTTGTCCCATATTTATCCACAATCTAAGAGACAGACTTAGAATGGTACATTTTTGACCTGTATAAATTCATATAGTCATATCAATTAGAACCTATTCCAAAGCCTCAAATTAAATATATTATTAACTTTATCTTCACCTCGTATATTACACGTCAGGTGTGTACAAAAATCTAACTAACCATTGAACAACAATTAATAAGATAGATAGAAAGGACCAAACTGCTGACATTCAAATTAGTGTTAGCAACACAAGCAATAAAGATCTACACTTTCTGTACGTAGGTAATGGAAATATTCAAATAAAAAGCAGTATCTACAAATCCCATTATCGGCGGTCGGCCGTGGAAGCAGAATCTACTGCCCGTATTGATAAAGCCTTACAATCGTCGTAGCTTTGCAAATTGCAATATTGCAGCTACACGGTACTTTGTGCTGTTTTTCGTTTTATACAAATTTAACGATTTTGGTGGTTAATCAGGTGTTTTAGTTAAAATGCTACTAATATTATAAATGAGACTGGATGTTTGTAGCTGCTCAGTCACGTCGGCACGTCTTAACGAACCGGGATAAAATTTGAAACATATCTAGAGTCCGTCCCACGAAGAGGTGTAGAAAATGTAAACAAAGGTGCTACCATAACATAAAAATCGTTTAACCTTAGTATTTTTCTAAAACTGTCTTAAAATATTTTTCACTAATATGATACGACTTTACTATGATCTTAAATACAACATACTTGGATTTGTATTGATCACATAATTATTTATTAACTTATCTTGAAAGTTGTAAATAGTAATAGTAGAATATGGTAGATACTGTTTTAAACAGTGGCAATTTGATCTATGGTTCTCAAACTGCGAATCCCATCGAAACATAAATGTGAAGTAAAAGTCAAGTTCAATATGATATGAATATGATATTAAAACCAGCCAAGTCAGACTGCTTTTAATAATCATCATAAATTATAAAAACAAATCATATTTTAAGTGTTTAAAACTAGTATATGTTATTATAAATAGATTTTAGAACTAACCATTTAAGACCATTTAGATCTCTATTCTTTAGTCGTTGAAGTCAACAAACAAGGCATATAATATCATAATACAGAACTTTGATCTCACTTCACTGAAGTATACGCATGTTTCTGATGAGATACCATTACTTTTTGCACGCAAATTATAAGACGTTTACCTAATGAACCACCAAATAATGTCTATTTATTCGCAAGAAAATCTACTAATACTTATTATAAGTGCAAAAGTTTGGATGTACGTAGCTCAATCAAGTTGGAACAGCTAAACGGCTCAGGTTTAAACGCGGAACACGGTTAGATTATGATCTGGAACGCATAGGTATAAGTTTATTTTTATGGAGGGAAAATTACGGGATTAAAATATTAAAGGGATCTAAGCGGGTAAATTTGCGGGACGCTGCTCACATAAGCAACCCACTAAAAGTTCCTTGCTGGGGCTATAATTCTTTCGTGTTGGTAGTGGATGACAAACCCTCTGACCTCGAAAATTTTAGGAACATGCCAGTTTGCTCAAGATGTTATCTTTTACCGTTATGAACCGCTCATGAATTCGAAAAAGCAGAGGTGGGCGTGAGATTAGAACCAGGCACTGCATCTGCGTATTGGCGTGACAAGACCACCCGAGCCGAGCAATAACTTAATCTAAAATAATAAATGTAAAAACAACTTAAGCCCTTTTCTGACGTCCATCAACACTCACCTTCACTACTCGTTTTTCTCTCCCTGCCCAGCCAAATCTGATATGAGCCTACTAGCGCAGCTTTAAATACTCGTGTTTATATCCACATTCAGATCTGTATCCGTGCATGTACTTTTTTCACATTCCAGCACATCACTAGTGTAGTTCTTACTACCTGTGTAGCTGTCATTGCTATTATTTTGTCTTAATAAAAAGTGGTGTACCTATATAAGTGGTAACCTATATACTAATCCTTGTTATAATTATTGATCTACGTTTTATATTTGAACTAAAAAAAGCAATCCAGTCGGAGTATATAGCTAACGTGGCCCTTATACTTGATTCCGTAACAAACAAATAAGGTAAGTAAAATGACAAAACAAATGGTGGCACACAAAAGATATTGGTGGCACTATTCCTACCCATGCTGAGAAGATTCAAATTTTTATTAAGTAATTTAATATTAAGTACCCATTGGACATTTTTTTTAATAAGAGTGGTAAATGTAATTCATTCAAAATGCAATTAATTTCTACTGCCTTAGATGCTGTTGCAATTAATTTTAAAACGTATCGAATACTGGGTAGTGTTTTCATCTATCCTAATATAAGATTTTAACATCCAAACACATTTGTTAATGAGCGTTCTGTTTTTACATTAAACCTACGCCCGAGTCACAAGTCTCGGGATCTACTCGGGATTTCTCTCTTTCTGCCACACGATGGACCCGGCACCCGCACGGTAAATCCATGGAAAGCTAAGAAGATCGTCTCATATATATGTAGCTCATAAAATTTTAGTTTACTAAAAAGTCAGTCATTTCACATACATAATGAAAAAGGAATTTAAGTGCTACATAACAAAACAAAGCTGTACTTAATAATTAATATTAAGAAAAACTGTTTATATTATTTATGTATTACTTAATGTTTTAAACTTATGCGCACCACATATTTAATAAACGTATAATTATAAAATAATAGAAATAAACTGACTTATTGGATTATATTTAACCTTGTTATGTGACGAAAATCTAAAAGGGCAAACAGAGGCGCTTACAACGAACTATCTTCTAAAACAAAAGTTGAGAAATGCTGGTCTGTCATATTGAGAGTGACATTGATTTGTTTACATTTTCTTCACCTCTTCGTGGAACGGACTATAGATTATAGTTTAGAATAGCACATAGATAGGTTACAGAGGGTAACGGGCACGGCGCTGCTAATACTTAACATTATAAAAATTTGGTGTGACATTTGAAATGAAAATGACAAAATGAAAATGAAAAAATTCATTTCACATTTTACAATACATCAAATTTTACAGTACATTGGGGAGCCCTTTTAAGCAAACATATGCCTGTATCAGGAGTCCCCACTCTTCGAAATCTTAATACTTACATAGGGAAAAGAATTTTAGAATATCAACTTAACTGTGTGTGTGTGTGTGTGAGAGAGAGAGAGTGTGAGGGTTTGTGTGTGTGGATGTATAGGAACGCTAGGTTTATTTGATTGGCCTATTCTACATAATTGTTATTATACTATTCTGTAGGGTTTTGTAGCTACCATGTAGGAACCGGTTGCTTCCGACATCTAAAAACAGACAAATAGTTTTCAATGAAGGTTATGTTTGCTACTTCCATACTTAATATATAATAATGATTCCTTAATTACCTACCTAAATACCATAAAGAAGTCTCTGTTAGAGAAACTGTTTGGGCAGTAATATTCGAGAATGTGTTTCACAGGATCCGACTATACAGGCCGTTTGACAAAAGCATCACGTCTCTCCGAAATGGCATTCGGTCAAGAAGCTCACCTGGGCCTCTTGGGAATCTCACAGATAACTATGTGTTTCAAATCGAATAGATTAGTTTAGACTGAATTCACTAAACTTGAATGGACTTCATAACCAATTAATGTATTATTTCAGTGAATTTGACTACTAAATATGAAACTAGGATTAAATCTGCATGTATTTATACAGGTAGTACGAGTATCATTGACTATAAATTTTTCTATTCCATTCAAAATTGCGTCCTATTAAAAATCGGAACGTCGAACCCCAGCCTCCCCTAATAGTATTTCATATTGTATAAACGTTAAGAGTTTAGATCAAATTATCAATTTTTCATAAGATAATCTAGTATTCGAATTTTCAATCCTAAAAAATCGCCCGGTTGAATCACGTAACCATAAAATTGTGTTTACAAGTAGATAAACAAGTGCAACAAAATATTATAATATAATTAATAGTAAAAATGAAAAATACGCGGAAAATTTTTTTAATTACTCTAACTCACGGACTTCTTAGTTTATATTATAATAATAATAATAATGAGACACCAAGTTTCGGTGGCGTAGAGCAATATTGGTAAAATCATTGCTTTATACACAGCGATCTTTGTGTGTAACCTTAGATCGTGCGAGTCCCAGACTCTTTTACGTAGTAGTCCGAAAGATGTTGCAGCCTTTGCAATTCTGGAAGAAATTTCGGATTCAAGGCACTACGCACAAAGCTTCCAAGATACCGAAATAATTTAACTTCTTCTAAAACTTTGCCTCCAAGAGGGTGTCGGGTCTGGTGTTATACCGCGTGCAGATATATAATTGCATTGTGCGTCATGCGATAGGACGTTCAAAACAAAACTTGGTTTTGCGAGCCATGTTCGCGCGCATAATCGCTCTTAGCTGGGTTCGTCGTTGACGAATACGTCAAGGAGGACTATATATATACATCCTCCAAACAATTAGCCGTCCTCTGAAGAAAAAAGTGCATCTAAACTGGCGTCCACCTGCTTTTGGCGTCCGCATACACTGGACGCCACTTTTATAGCCATTACCATTTACGTCCTATCGGTCCTGACTAGCCGTAGGACAAATATCGATAGAAGCCAAAAAAATAATATATGTATATATACTTAATATATTCTTTATTTCAGACATCTGTCCATAGTGCACATGTGCATAAAAATAAAAACTTTACACAATATATTTTTTTAAAACAAGAAAAAAAATACAAACACAACACTTAACTTGACTTACGAGCCCAATTGTTAGACTTACTAAGTGTCTTTGGATCGGACAATCGGGTTTGGTAGATATGGTGTTAAGGATGCCGTTCTGACTGCCACGCATTCTGCTTAGTAAGGAATGCGCGTTTTTCCTCATGATGGCATGAAAACCATCAGTGTGCGCTTCAGTGCCCCATTCCTATTATTTTTTAAATTTTTTTTCTGTTGATTTTTTATCGAAAATAAAGTTTGAAAGTTTAGATATTTTGACGTTTAGAGTTTTGGATATTTCTTATTCAATCATGTCGTAGAGCTGAACGGATTGGGTTTTAATCTGGCACATATAGTTATAAAACAGTCTGTAATGGTACATAGGCTTCTTTTTATCGCAAAATAGTAACAGGAATAGGAATTACGCGAAAGAAACCATGGGGCGCTACAAGTTTGATATATTACTTTCCTACTAATATTATAAGTGTCAATGTCCAATATCTAATAATGTATTATATCCGTGAATGTATGTCATATTTGGATGTTTGTTGCTCAATCACGTCGTCACGTATGAACGGATCGGGCTCAAACTTAGATCATAGTTAGATTATAGTCTGGAAGAATACATACGCTTTATCCTGGGGAAAAAACGAGAAAGGGAACTAAGCGAGTGAAACCGCGGGGTACTACTCGTAACGAATAAATTTAAAATAATGTATGTAGGCATACCTAAATGTAAAACCTGGAGGAGAGTGAAATCTATTTAGGTTCTAATGCCATTTTGCAGGCCCAAATTTTATTTAACACTTAACTCTGACTTATTTTAGATTCAGCAAAATTCAATCAATGGCCATACAATAAGTAATGAAGTCACGTACCCCATCGACTTAGACATAATGCTCTTCAAAGCGTAGAACTACCCAACTTTCAGCCATTAACTCCGCGAAACTAGGCACGAGCTTCCGAACAGCCGAGACAAATAGCTTAGCGTTCACCAATTCCTAAAGATGGATAAAGAAAATAAAACTTTACGTTTACTCAAGTCTTACGACGAGAGCTAAAAACTTGTTTATGTTGTAAGAAAAATCAAATCGACGTAAGCTGGAGCTACCTCTTCTTTTCTCTTCGAAATAATATTTTGGGTGAAATCTTACAGGCTTCATTGATAGACTACAGGCCCGTGAACAAAATTCATGGGTCATATGATACAGCAGGAGACCTTTGTAGGATGATAGAAGGGTATAAAATAATAGGACTTAGCTCTATGTCGGCATTTGAAAGCTGTCCAACTGAAAGCAAATTGAAGAGGGAGGGTTGTGACCTTCGCTTTTTCCTTTTTGTCGCATGATTTTTATATTCAGCACTAGCTGAATATTATTATTTTATACCCTTCTGTCTTCCTACATAGGTCTCCTGCTGTATCATATGACCCATAAATTTTCTTCACGGGCCCGTGCTCTATGACTTTGTCACTTCACAGTGAAAGACCGAGGATCAAACTGCTAAACGCTGGTATTTAGGGATGAACGACAGAAAGACCAAGCGGAATGAAAATACACGAGCTTTCAGTCTCTTTCCTATGGCTGAAAACAGTTGAAGACCGGAAAAAGTGATGTATTTGAGTGTCAACGGCCAGGGTTTATGAGGTAAGTTAAACCCTCTACACACGAGCCCTGAAATCAGAGGAAATGACGTAAAAGTAGTGGGGAGGAGCCTACATCGCACCATATGATTAGTGATTTATGGCGCGATGTAGGGTCCTCCCCAATAGTTTTACGTGATTTCCTCTGATTTTAGGGCTCGTGTATAGAGGGTTTTCATGAGTCAACATCAACGCTTTGAAAAATTTTGACGTTTAATGAAAGTAAAAAGACAAGCAAAAAAGTCAAGTTCAAGTCAATCTTCTTGGTATAAATCTAGAACGCATCGGGATTCACTAACCTTGAGTGGTTGGAGTAGTTATACTTACCCTGGGGATCAGTCGACAACATTCCTATCGCCGGTTGCGATGGGAACTTCTATGAGTGTTCTTCGCTCTTTGCGGGTATAGCCTTGTGAGAAAGGTGGGGCTAGGAAGACTTGGAAGTTCTTTAGTTTATATTCTGATCTGGTCCAGAAGGGCGCTTGTGAAGCGCGGGTCGTCGGAACTGAGATAGAGGCGCTCGCCTAAGCTTCCATACTCCATTCCCATCGCGGACCATACAGGGAATGGAGTATTATGGAGCGCTGTTTTCTTCCACTGTGACTACGCGTAATCTCCAACGCTAGGTGGTGGACGCGATGTGGATACATGAGAAAAAGAGAGTCGGTACATCGGTGCGCCGCTCTCCCTACCCTCTCCAAACCGATGGTGGTAGGTGACGGGGCCGAACAACTGCCTGTCCCAGCTAACCAAAGGTTTGCAGTCGTGGGAGCGTCGACCCACTTATCCGGTAAGAATCCGTTGCCCCTGAAGTAGGCCAAGAGACAAGAGGCAAGCCGAGATAGGTTCACAGAAGAATGCTAAAGCGTCCTCGTAGTCCCTAACGTGTGCAAGAAAGCTGGAACCTTGTGGAGGTTTTAACTTGTAAGGGCCACTTCTTGGGGGGGGGGGGGCAAGTTGGACGTAACCCGACTATACTCTAAAACCGTGCGTAAATACACTCCCTCTATAAAAAAGAAGTCTTGAAAAAAAGTTAACAGATAAATAAAAACATGGAAATGATAGAGTATATCGTATCAATAACCGGAAGTAATTTGCGGCCTTTTAGTTCGAACTTTTGATTCAAAAAGTTTCGTTTGTACCTTACAAATGAATACCTAGTTGTTTCCCAAATTCTCTACTCTATAGACATAATATTTTACGGGTTTTAGACATACTAATTTTATTACAACAACGTAGCCCCAATATTACGATTAAACCGAGATTAGACACTGAGGAATGCAATCTACCAAGCTATGTCCATAACAATTTATCAAAACACGCACTGAGAGATTGGCAACATATCCCAGATGGACAGAGGTCAACGCGACCGCAGCGTCACTCAGGGTTTCAAATTTACATCGCTCGCATACTTGTGGCGTCCGACAGCAAACCCTCTTGGCAGCAGCAATGCCAGATATTAACACTTCCCTCTATAGCATGACGGTAATAATTAAGCAAAGTATTTAGATGACATTGCAGACGTTTCTACATGAGTCTACTTCACTCACTAGGAATGCACAACTTCCAATTTTTAAGTGATTTAATGCTGTCATCTGTCAATAAATTATAGTTTGAAAAGTCATATAATTTTTATGACGGCAAAATTACAGGGAATTGAATTAATTACAGATACATAATTACATAGGTAAACTGCGCTGATAATATAATTCTTAAAAATTATAACCATTTCAATTTACTCAATTACTTATGAAAAAATTTAAATTGTACTAATTTACAAAAATATAAAAAAATATTTATAATTGCATATACCGATTAGATTTGGTCATATCACCGAGCTCTTTGCACCAAAACACTATTCTCCCATTTTTCATGTAAGTTCAAAGCTTTTCCCCAGGATATTGCAAATTCACTTATCCCCACGTCTCGTAACTAATTCAAATCCTAGATAAAATATTGATGTAACTCTCACGCTCGCGCACAAGGGAGCGCTCTTAATGGACCTGCTAATTTACATAAACACATTTCCAAAGATTTGACACCTCACTATGTCTGACATTTGAAATCTGTGACATGAATGTTGCTGGGAATTCTCTATGAATTAATATCAAATCGTGACACGTGCTCCTACGCGCATACGTAACGAATCGTCTGTTCTTAATTAAATTCAATTGGAATAAGATACTGTAATTAAACACGACATTTAAATAGAACATTTGATTTGGTAGAAGCAACATAATCATTTCCAGTTATCAGCTTGAGCATAAGTGTTTCTTCATTTTCGTAATAAACATAGTTCGACCTTATGTTAGTTGTTATCAAGATGCATGATGCTTTGAACTCGTTGATTTACCGTCTTACGTTTCCTAACGATGCTAAACTCTGTTATAGGAACCCAAATGACAAAGGTCTCGGAACCTGGAGTCTGTAGACACTAGAACCATTTTCCGTACTTACATAAACTTTCGAAAGATTCTATTTTGGAGATCTATTTATGTAATGCAAAACTTTCACCATCCAAACTCAAATGTCTCTAAAAATATGAGCTGAGTGTTGTTTGTCACTGAACTAGCCAATAACGAATATAACCACTTTTAAAAATATTTTAAGTAGGATTCTTCCAACACTTTTATAAGTTATAGCTCGACCAGGCGAAAGAATAGCAACTGCTGATCTGGAGCCCTTAGTTCACACAGGCATCACTATCTTTTCAAAGTCATGATGTGCAAAATGTCAGTAACTTAAAATCGACGAAGGAAAACATTATAAAGCCACCGACATGCTTCTAAAATCTTTCGAGTTGGTGCATCATCCAACAACCTGCACTGGGCCAGCGTGGTGGATCATGGCCTTAACTATATCCGTGCATATGCTCCGAATTCCAGCAGAGGAATCATTTATTCGGCTGCTTATAAATAAATTAACCCACTTGTACACTTGTAGTGGACACTTCACACACAACGCCATCTGACCCCAACCTAAGCAAAGCTGGTACCATGGAAGACAGATAGCTGACAAAATACTTGTATAATTTTAAATACATACTTATTCCTATACTTATGCTGCCAATATTACCAGTATGTTTATATCCGTATACAAACAACAAATTAAAGCACCTACAATCGCAATATTCTGCGGGCGACTTCATTACAAAAGTTTGTTACCCTCAAAGCCTAAGTCCCCCTCCGGTATTAATAAAGTTTTGGTCCGAGTTGGTCGGAAAGAAACGTGTTAATTATCGGAGTCCAGCGCTGGCCATCTGTCACGTGGTTTGCTCCGCTGGGACGCTATTGGTAATTGGAATCGGCCTTCAGCCTATGAATATCTTGGGCCACCGTAAGTTTTACCTTGACGTAATCCTCAAGACACCTTCCTCAAATTAAAGGCACCAAGTGATACTCGTAGCTAACTGTAAGTATATTTATTACCAATGTATGATTTTGATATTTTGTCGCGTCCTATTAGATAGCGCATACAGTAATTATGTTTTTGTCTAATGTTTTGTCCATTGGGATTGAAGAACTTTATTATGAAAGTACGTTATCGACAGTATTATCTTAAACTTGCATTTGTATAAGTAGTCGACTAAATGTTCCTGTCAAGGCCATAATTCACCACACTGGCCCAGTTCGGTACGCAGGTTGGCAGACGACGCATGACCTCGGCAGATTCTTCAAACATTCTTATTTTTCTCGCTATATTTTCCCTCACTATTAAAACTAGTGGTGATGACATCAGGGGCCTAGTGGCCACTAAGGCTATTTACAAAACAAGATCAGGTAAACGTGAGAATGAGTACATATGTAGGTAATGATCCAATTAAAATTATTTACTTTTACCCAGGATAAAAAGAAAAAAATATTATCTTTGTAAATGATACAGTTTAATACTAAAACAGCCTAGCCTGGTTCTAATTCAAAACTAATAAACATAATTTACAGTTGTGTATAATTTTTAAACAGGAACTTGCTTTATGCCTATTGCGTTTAGTACTTCTAACAATTTTCCACTCCATAAGACAGTCCCATAGAATTATAAGAAGTGTTAAGCTACACCGACTGGCAACACATTGAAGTGATAAATTCTATTGTTAATGTTGCCATGCGCCAAAAATGAAGCAATTTATTTCGGAGACACGGGAGATGAAAAACATTATTTAGCAGAAGGTTTATTAAGTCGGGCGCATCGTAGCGTGACGCTAAGCGTCGCTGACTATTTGTTCTAATAAACTTGAAAGGTGGGTGTAGTATTTTTTCCTATAAATGTATATTCATATATTATAGCACACCAAGATATTCATACAAATTTGGCTTTTGAAATTAAAACTTACTTAGCTGTGTACAACTATTTGGTAGCGGCAAATCTTATTAGGTCGCGTCACCGACATGCTCCTTAAGCAACCAGTGCTATTTAATACTAAAAACGATGTTATAAGTTTTCACTTCTACGACTGCCATTTTATCAGGAAATAAATAAATTACTTTAATTTTAAAACCCGAAAGAAAATCGTCGAAATCCATCCAGCTGTTTGGAAGATACACGGGAATAAAGAAGTTTACAAACATACAAGATACGCGCGAAAAACATAACCCTGCTTTCAGTTGAGTAATAAATATTGGTGGACAATTATTCACACACAACACCAACTGACTCCAAACTAATCAAAGCTATACATATAAGCTATATAGTATATAGTTTTTAATACATACTTATTATACATAGAAACACCCTGACACAGTACTAATATTTGAGTTTATCACACAAATATTTGCACAGGGTGGGAATCGAACCCACGACCCTCGACTTAGCAGGCAAAGTTACTACCCACTAAAACACGAGCCCTGTTAAAATATCTCGGTAAATTTAAGCTTCCTTTACTGGAAGAAAGTCATTGTCTATTTATGCAACAAAAAACTCACAACGAGTAATCGGAAAAAAATGATTATCAGTTAATATTAATTTTATAATTAAAAATAACATTTGTTTAAATTATTGTGGAACATCATTAACGTAAGACGTAGTTAACTATTTTCTCATCAGTGACACAGGTGCCATTAAAAATGTCGTTAAATCAGTTTAATTGTTTTTTTAAGTATGATAAGTATCAATAATAAAACAGATTTAAAACAAGACTGCGAACAGTTATTTTTAGGATTTCGTACCTCTGGTTCATGTACAATAGTACTTACACTTTATTGTTAAATAGGAAGTCCAACTTCCGCTATTATAAAGCTTCATTGGTGAAACGTCTGCAAAGGGAAATAAAACAATTGACGTCATTTCGTTGACGTCAAACGAATTATTACCCACTTGTTTTACAGGAGCAAATAATAATCTATTTTGTTTTCTACATATTTAACTAGTCGCACTTCGCGGTTTTACTCGCATAGTTCCTGTTCCCGTTATTTCCCCGTGATATTAAGTAGCCTCTGTGTTATTAGACATTGTAAACTGTACCAAATGTCAACCAGATTCGTTTAGCCGTTACGATTAAACTATTTACAAAAAATAGTTTGTTCAATTAAATTGCCTATTACGCATGGTGACTAAAAACGAATTTGTTCGGAAGCTATGTTATAAAAAAATGTACACGGAGTTTTCTTTTGTTTCACAAACAAAAATAACGATGATATAGTGCCTAGAAGTTTCGAGTGACGTCACGTCTATATACGATTTTTATGTAGAGGTGACGTCACAAGCCTCCCCACCCCGGAAGTTTGATGATCAATATCTTTGGCGATTTTAGTAATTTGCTAAAACGAAAATACGTGTCCCGTATTATAATCTACCCGAAGGACTAATTAGAATGGTATATTTTTGACCCATTCATGATGACTCGATCCGATGAGAACCGTCGTCCGTGAGCGGATGGAGTTGAAATTTGGAACATAATATTTTCCAAAATCTACATATTATGTAGATAGATTATAGTCTACACATTATTTAGTAGTATCTACATATTATGTAGTAGTATCTACATATTATGTAGATAGATTATAGTCTGGAAGAACACATAGGCTTTTTATCCCGGAAAAAAAGCGGGATCGGGAACTAGTAAAATCTTGGGACGCTGCTAGAGCCTAAAAATCAGAAACCCTGGTGTTGTCAAAAACCCTATTAGTAGTATTTTATTAGTAGTATTCACAGTTCTCGCTACTAATAAGTAGCGAGAACTGTGAACTGTGGTGATCTATGACTAGTTTAGATACCTGTCTGCGTTCTGTGAGTAATTTCCCAAGTAGTAAGTACAATCTTGGCGGTATCAAGTAACACGGGCACCACGTCACCATTGTCTTCTGGGAAACTGGGAACTGTAAAGGGAAAACATCGAGAGAAAGCAGACGTATTCAATAAAAAATATTTTTCGAGGCTATCTATGATATATGTGTGTTTTTGGCCAGCTTGGTGGATTTGAACTTGAATTTCTCCATGGGAGACAAGGCTTTATTATCATACACATGGGAATTCTTTTATTGCTAATAGTAAAGAGTGCCACGCCTGTCCATACATTTTACAAACATTTTACAGTGTCGCGCAGCTATTAAATAGTCCAAATCTCTATTCCCTGAAATTTGTCTGGGAACATTGTCCTTCAAAACCTAACATAGTGTTGTTTTCCCATTACTATACGGTAGAACAATTGACAAAGGCTTTGTACTTCCCCAAGTGAAATCTTCATAAAGCCCTACCGCTATCAAAATCACGCCCAGCAGTGTGGCCGTAAAATTGGCTACTTATGTTTTATACAAGATGTTTAAATAAGACGCAATATTTGTATTGTGATTGGAGTATTTAAGAAAATTTTGTAGAAACATCCATTCTAGTCAAATTTACTTTCAAAGTTAGAAAATTACATTAAACCAAACGGAACTCAACCACAGAACTTCTTAAAAATCTGTACTACGAACAATTCCAGTAATTACCCATCTTCCCCTGGCACCAAGCACCTGCGCGTTCTACCAACCGTATTGTTAGTATTCTTACATCGGACGGTGAATGTTCTAATTTAGTTAAGCATAGGGAAGGATACTAAGACGGAAAAATTACTTGATGAATTTAAAACTTATATGATTGGATATAACATTTTTCAAAGTTCCACTCCAATTACGCGGGTAATTATTTCACAAAATTTTGCAATACTTGTAATTATTTTCATATTCAAATTAATTTATTCCTTGCTAAAATAGATACAAACAAATAAATTGTGATCTGTAATACATTAGTCAACCTCTATTTTCGCTACATCAGCATGCAAGTTTATAATTAACTATTGTATGTTTTATATGTTATATTTTGTATACAACTATTATATTTAGATTATATGTTGTGAACATTATTTAATGAATAATGACAAAAGGTAAAAATCAAATTCAGAAACGCATTTTTAAAGACACTTTAATAACGAGGAGCTCATTTTCTTATTTTTAAGTTATTTACAATAAAAAATATAAATATTTTCCTATACGATTATACTTTATATAACATTAATTAATTATTTAGATAACTAGAGGTTTTTCTCAAGTATCATATGCGCAATTTCAGACTCCAATTCCCAATTTCAACACGATCTGTTTAGCCATTTTGACGTAATTGAGCAACAAACATCCATACAATCAAACTAAAGCATTTACAATATTAGTAGGATGTATTTAGTATTTAATTTATGTTACGGTAAAAACTGTTGTATGTTCTTTTAATATAGCAAAATTTTAAACTTTTAAGTCAATATTGAATAAATACAAATGATTTTAAAATTTTCAGTAAGCGTTGAATAGACAAATAAGTTAATAACATTCATAATTATATTACAATTAAGTTAAAAACAATAAAAGTACAAAAACACGATGACAAAGAAATATTACCTACTACTGGTTAAATAAAAAATGAATATCATTATTTTTGTCCAAATTCGTAACTATATTCGCCCACTACTCCTAGCCTACGCATAACGCTCAAGTCACCTGAGCGGCAGTTCCCAGCAGCCGGTGCTCTGATGGCTGGTAATCAAAGAAAACACGCTAATTAAGTTCTGTGCCCTCCAAATATTGCTGAAGGTAAGCGACAGGGTTTACGTAGGCCTTTCTTTTTACGATACCGCGCTGCTCAAGGGTTTAATCCCATAGGTACTGTTCATTGTATATTTATTTTAGTCTTTGTTTTTATTTTTGTCTAGTGTTTTTAAAATGAAATCAATTAATGCTTTCGTGTTACCCACTTAATAAGCATTGTTTTATCATAGTATAAAATAAATATTTAAAATTGTGTAGGTAAATCGTTATGTTCACATTAAGTACACAACTAACCCCAAACCAAACAAAACGTACTTTGAAAGGTAGTTGATACAAATGTAATTTTACGTATATGTATGAATGTTATGTAAACAAGATTTTTCATAAAGAATACAATACGTCTCTTCAAGTTGGAACAGAAAGACCATTTTCAATCTTTGCCACATTTTACCGAAAATAAACCTGATTTTAGATTATTTTTTCTTATTATAATTAAATTAATTAATTTATAAACAGCACAAACACACATTAAAAAGGTAATACAATCCTATACCGATAGAAAATTCTATCTTCATTTTCTTTCAGCTTAAAAAAATTATATCAGCAAATCTAATCCAAACATCCCGATTCACCTAGAACACCTGTATTGAACTGAACTCTCGTTCCTTCAGGTGTTTGCTCTCAAATCAGTCGTTTAAATAAACTGCTTCGTTTTTTCTCTCGCTCAAATTCAATTCTCGCTCTGAAACACGTTTAGTAGCGTTTACTTTGTTCATTGTACGGGATTGCAGGAATGTGATGGTTGGTTGAGATTAAGCCCTGATTAAGCGCGGCGAATATGTAACGCTTGGCAAGCTTTTTGTGGCTACATAGTGGTTTAACTCCATACTCGAAACTATCCATGCGGTAGTTTCAAAATTCGAATTTATCAAAGTCTACTAAATAATATGATCGGAGTTGATTCAACGAGTTTTATTTGTACTAGTAATTGCCCGTAGCTTCGTTATCTTCCCTGTTTTCTTTTGTTCGGTACTCGGTTCAGTGGCAAAGAACAGCCAAGGTAAAAAATAGGCTGTGTGATTTTTATAATGAATCTGTATTGGCCTGGTCCATCTTATAATTAAAAAGGTATATTGGCCTAGTGACTAGATCGTTTGATTTCACAATCTTGAGTTCGTCGATTCAAATGGATTTGGATCTCGTCTGTGAATGTTTACCAAGTCAAGATGTAAAAGTTTGTCACCGGTTTTAACGGTGAATTTTAAAATCACGAAGAATGTTCCGAAAAATTTTACGAGGATATTATGTGTGATGGCCAACCCACACTTGGCCAGCTTATTTGATCCTGGCTTTGACTAAGTTTAGACTTGGCTATACTTTCTCACGCGGATATGTTTCCAGTTCCCATCTCTGGGAACAATAAGTGAACTTGCTTATGTTTACATCACTTAATGCTATTGGAGTAATGGAGAATGTTGACTAATTTTGAATTTTAGCTTACTGTATTCTTTTTACATAAATATACGGGTATCTCACGTTTAATATAGTCTGTATTCATTGTTCAAAGTAATAAGTACAGAATTATTTCGATACGTCAATTAGTTTCCAAGATATAGAATTAATGTGAGCGGTGCCCGTGACGTCTTACCGCAACACTGGCTCAGTTCGTTCACAACTGTAAGCGATGAAACAAAAGAAAACATTGCACAAGTAAACTACTGCTAGCAGCTATAGCTGCCGACTTGCGCCTAAACGGAGTGGACCGTTGTGTAATGACGTCACACGCGGTAGATTTTTTGAGTATTTTGAATGCTTGTAAAATTATAACTACTTGGTATTTTTTAACAAAACAAAAACTGGTGTATCTGTATTATAAAGAAGTGATTTTACATACCTATTAACATTCCCCATTGACCAACTTATGTCCAAACATCCAAATTTTCACATATCTAAGCTATCGCTATCTAGCCTTATATGTGTTTGAAAATATGTACAGGAATATATATCTTTACGACTATGTCGGAATTTACAGAGTCGTAGGATTCAGGAAACGGCCAATTAAAAAAAAATGGTTGCCTGATGTTAGTGATGATGCGGTTATATAGGTTGAGAGCAAACCTAATACAAATGGATTTATTTATTCTAGACTTTGATATAAGTGTGTGGTTTTTGAGAATACTCAAAGTTAAGTACCTATTCACTATTGTCATGTACCTAAAAAGTCGCGAGCAAATCTCTGACACTGGCACATTTAGTTAAAACCGAGATATTATTTGACTGTAGAATAAACCTACCAAGGGTAGCATACTTCTCTGGCAGACATAGCAAATATTAATACTAAAATTGTATAATAAAATGATTTTGGTGACCTTCGTTCAAAAATTAGTTCATTCAAATATCTATACAAAATGTTGTAAAACCACAAAGCACTTTGTGTCGTAAGCGCGATCGGGTCTTGTCACTGGACCTCTTGATATCAAAGCGTTGCCAACAAACAATTTTGAAAAATCCTCTTTCTGCTCGCCCTTTGCATGTCCACCAGAAAAGACAGCCTTTTGTACACGTAGCCAGTTATAAAACACGTCTACATTTTTTCTTTGTTGTTTGATTTTGGATATTTCAAATTGAAATAGAAAATTTTCAACTAAAAATATCTACTAATTCAACCAACTTGCAATTTTTCACAGTTTTAATAAAATTGTTTGCAATATGTCCTAAAAGCTTAGGGCAAATTGCCGCCTTATATTCATCTACGCGGATATGCCCAATATGAATTGTATACAATTATCAATTTGAGGCTTCCAAAATCAGTGGAAGCTTTAGTACCTAATTGTAAACACTCAAAATCATATTATTCCTAAGAACCTTTAGTAGTCCTATTAAGCCACATCAAGTTCAATAAGACTATTTAAATACTAACAAAAGAACAAATGAAAACTTATACCCATCAACTAACTATCCAAATTGAGGAACGGAAAAAATTTGCTATCAATCGCCGAACTAATTTCGTCTTGATAATCGTGATAAAGCAACAAAATAGCAATTTGCTCGACCATAAAAATAATTGAGTTCAAACTGCGTTCAGGCAATAAAAAGCGTGAAAGCAGGCCCAATAACCTTTAGCAGGGGTACGTGGGAACCCTGCCACCTGGCAAATAGTGAGGAATAGAGAGAGGCTATTAGGAGCTCACACCACGTGGGCCAATGTAACGACCGGCACCATTTCAGATGCTATGTTACCAGGATTTTAAAAAGAAAAGATCTTCCCAGAATTATATTTCTTACTGCAACAAAAGTCAAAATTTGGTATGAATGGTAGAAATTAAATAATTACTTGAAACAAACACAAAACCCTTTAACTTGATGCTAAGTAAACTTTACGGTAACTAAACTACTTGGGGCTTAAAACCCACACAGGCAGGACTTCTACTAGAAAATGAAGACTAGTGTTAAGGGCATCTTTACAACACACTAGGGAGACGACTAACCGTGAGTTATGACGGCATTTTCTCCACCCTTATGAGGAAATACGACAGTTTCTGTTCCGAGACGCCGAGAGGGTCGAATCTATGATTGCCCAAAGTTAAGCTAGGTAGGTCCATAAACTTGCCATTTTAGACCAGGGCCTAATAGACAATGTTAGTCCTATTGTAAGTTATAGACGCAAGGCGCGAACTTACGAAGGAATGGAATGGGATGAAACGAGCCCTCGTCGCCGCCGCCGTGGCAGTCGACCATACTCATTATGCATCGTGTGTCGTCAGTACTTAAGAACACTTCGCAGGATACTCTAAACGTATGAATTTAAACGTCCCCAGGCGTGAATATAATTATTGTTCGGAATAAATTAAAAAAACTCAGCGTAAAAAATATAACTTCGATAACTCTCGTTCTATAGTGTAGGTATCGTTATTAAGTGTTCTTTACCCAAGGAAAGCAACGCTTCTCAGGTTTATTTTATTTTAGCGTGGATTTATTCTATGGATTTCATTAAAACAATAAAACATCGTGAATTATTAAAATCGTATGTGTGACGCATGTACAAGTGTGTCACGGTAAAGCTTAAAGTGACACATTTGTATAGCTCTACCATTGTAGGCGGTACCATCATTGCCACTGTTAATGAATCCGCGTACAAAAATACGAATGTACCGTAGATAATTTCTGAAACACTTCCGCCGGCTGCCCTAGTGCAGTACGTTGCGGTGTCAAAAATACTTTTCTATCACCTGGCGACAGAAATCATCGATTATGTATGGCATCGCGGAGCAAATCGACCACAATATTTGCTCCATGGCTTGGCTAAACTTACATCAATCATTGGGTCATCGGTCGAAGCAATTACGTTCATATCAGCTGCAATATGTTGGCGGGTGCTGTAGGCCAGACCGTGATCTAATATTCATCGTCGACGAGGCTGTCTACATGGCAAAGCATAATACGTAATTAGATACAGCAAATGCTCGGAGGGTCTCGTGCTCGCCGACATGCATTATGCACGAGTCTAAATTGAATGTGCAGTTAGTTGCGTGGATTAAACCTCGTCATATATGCCACATGACCGCCGTAAATTGTAATCCTCAGCAGCTTTGAAAACTGTGAGACGTATAGAATTCCGATAAAAGCCCTATTTTTTGACAGATGTTTTCTTTTGATAACTTAAGATAATTTAGTTTATTAAATCTATGACTATCTTAGCCTAAACAACGCAAAATTTATATTTGATGGGACAACTTCTTATAAATCGATGAACGCCGCCGCCCGCCGCATGCACGAATAGTGTCCCGTTATGTCCCGTTACGCGTATTGGCCCGTTACGCTATTTGTTCGTTTGCGCCGCATCTATCAATGTTTTGTTATGACGTCGTCACTTTAAACTATCGTCCGTAAACCAACCGACTTTACAGACAACTAATTTTTTATTCTGTATTTTGTAATAAAAACAGTATAAATCCAACCATAAAACTTGTTAAAATCAAGTCTCGAGTAGTTAATTTCTAGACGCTATCAAAGGCTTGCAATATCATTAAGAGCAAAACTTTGACGCTGCTAAAGAAACAAGGAGTCTGCTTAAAGCCTCGACTTAACGAAGGTATAAAAATTCAATAACATGTAAATTTTCGTTTCCTGTGTTTGAGCGTAAAGTTTTGGAGGAAGCTATTGGAAGAGCCAATTGATTGGCTTTTGCAGTTTGATTATTTGAGAAAATTTATCAAAGATTGCTGTATTTCGCGTTAGTTACCTAAAATGTTGATTTGGTCCATTGCTACGTAATTGTACCTACTTTGTTTACTTTTTACATCGACATTTTTAGAATCCCAAAGCCAAATCACCATTTGGCTTTAGTGACATTGTCGTTTCGTGCCTGTCCCAATGTAGGCCTGTTTCTTATTATTTTAACCACTAACATACCAAACAACCAGATCTGGTCTGGTACTGATGTATTTGTTTGTAATAGTCGCTTTATTTAACAGTTATTTATTTATTTAGAACGTACAGTCGCATCTTAATGAGTAGGTAAGTATAATACTTAACAATACACATAAGATCCTGTGAATCAGAATCAGAATAATTTGTGCATAGGGTGCTACGAATAGTATGTAGTATACATATTATATAATATCTTAAAACTATTTATAATTAAGATCTTTAGGTCTCACGTAGTTCTTTAGGTTTAGGGTGTCACATGTCCTAAAAAAATGTCTTGACACATGTGACACCCGCATTCAGTGTTGGTACTTTATAAATTACGGTCCTGATTTTCTTCCTTGAGAAAGAAAGGTCTTTGTCCTAGTACAGGTAATACTAAAGTGTGTATCGATATCCTGAAAACATTCAGTTTAAAATCAAAAATCCAAGCGACTAATTCAAACTTTCGGACAAAACATGATTAAAGGTTGGAATATAGCCAAACAATAAAATGTTGTACAGAATTTTATCTTCTGCGAACCTAAACCTAAACCCGTAGCAACGCCTTTACAATTTCAAGCACTTATTCTGCGTTGCTTAGTAAAACTATCCAGTCACCTTTATAAACTCACCCACGTTTTTACTGATGCCCCACATCACCGCTAATTGTAAGGTACCGGTGCGTCATAAACACCCCGATTACCGCTAACGTATAAAAATCCCAAGTCCGATGGCGGGGCAGACGCCGGATTATTGTGGTCGTGCGCGAGATTACCTCGGCCCACGTTAACCGTGAGTTATGATCGCCTTGGTTCTGCTCAATCTTGTTGCCTCTATGAGAAAATACTGCAGTGCGACGCCGCGAGGGTGCGAGATCGTGGCGAGCTAGCCCGGATCCGTTGGACTAAGTAAAATAGTGTTGTTTAAACGATGATCTATAATTGTAATAGATCGCGTACTTACCTGTATCATTGATACGTAACGCGTTGGGCTACCACCGGGTAAAGCTTGAAAAACATGATGTGGGAATGCCTGAAATCTGTAAGAATGTTATGAAAACGTCCTGTAAATGGTCGATTAGGTCTCGAATCTAGATTATTCAGTAGTGTACTCGTATATCTGTATATGTCCCACATAGCATATTCAGGACGTTTTAAAACTACATTACTACAAGCATTAAGCCTATTAAACCAGTTTTGCTTTTGTTAATGAAATAATCAGATAATTGTTTTGATTAATTGTGCGCTACGTTATTATTCTCAAATAATTTACATTTCAATAACCCGAAAAAAAATCAGCCAAACACGAAACAAAGGACGAAAAAACGACATAATCGTATTAAACGAATTATTCCTTACTACCTTAAACAATAAACATACATAAGTAGAGAATGAAAAGTAATCTTAAAACCACGGTAATGTTAATTTGACTTAAGCTTATTAACTTAACAACTTTGTCTCTGTCAGTTTGTATGACACATACAACCGTTGAAAACATCTATAAATATCAATTTTACTACATTATAACATGTGCAAACATTTTAGCTCGTACAAACCTGAAGTAAACAGTTGGGTTACGACGAAAAAAGTACGCATATGACAAAATTAGTTACAACTACATAATTACAAAACATAAGTATTTGCCGACGTCATTAGTCAGCTACGTAGCGGCACAGCACTGTATCGACCTCATTAGTATTTGTGCTCCTGCATTCAATCAGCTGGAACGGAGTGCTAGCAAGTAGAGTTAATTGCAGCGATGTCTCAAAAGGCGCGTGAGAAAACAGTATTCGAGAAAAGACCGTCATCAACATCATTTTTTGTCTGCTTTGAATGAAAAGTTTTTAGGAATTTGACTATTTGTTTTAATTTTACTTAAACTAGATAAAATATTGTACGATTATGATGTTTTAAATTTTTATAGTATCCATTTCATTTGTTTTCCAACCCCTCATTTTAGTTGTACAACCCGTCTTCTAACTTTTACACACATTTTCCATCCCCAAGTTGCCTTGAAGAGATCACTTTCAGGAGTAAACCCGGAATTTGTTGCTCCAGTTCTTATGTTTATTGTAACTTCTTTCTCACTATAGTTTTTAGTGAAGTTGTCAAGTATATTTATCAATCTATCAGGCAAATGACTACAAGCAAGTAATGTGAAAATGACTTTGTTCGTTCATCTGTTGCCACATATTTCAAAAGTAAAGTGTGTGCACTTAATCTCCGCAGTGCTACGATGCATCGATGGCCGACATCTGTTCAATATTAAATGAAAGCAAACCAACGTGCTCTAGAGTTTATTCTCTAATTCAAAGTTCATTCAGAATTAAGTTCCCGGCAAGAGAGCGGCCGCCCTGCAGCGAAATGGGATTGGTTAAACTCTGCACCTCACAGACTTACCAACTGCATTCACCACACAGCATAATATCACTTGTTTAGATCTAGTTTTATGTGATGCTCGTGGTTTGTCGTGACTTTCAAAAGATGAATGTTTTGTGACTTAGGGGTGTGTACATAACGTATTATTCGATACATTTAACATTTAACTTTTTGTAGTTACAGCGAATTTTTTGACAGTGATTTAATATTTATAGAAGCACAGTTCATATGAAAATGTAAAAAACAAATATTTTGCATGGTTCAGTACAATAATTGTAGTAAAAACATATCATTTTCGTATAAGGCTTGACAGTTTTCTGTGAGATAATTATTTGTTATATTACAGTGAAGTGGTAATTTCACACTTTGAAATGTATACAAATGTATTACTCTTTCTTTTGTTTTTATTTTTTATTAAGTGACGTGTAAATTGTAAGTACCTGCAAAAAAGTGCTTTGACTTTGAAATAACTGAGCATAAATCTTTCATCTGACTAATAGCAAGTTATTTTGGTATACCTACATATTAAATCTTATAATATAAAATATTGGACTATATTATTAGATTTATTAATTAACGAGCAGCACCACGCGATCTTACCTGCGCATTAAATTTCCCGTTCCCGTTATTTTCTGCGCTAAAAAGCTTATGTAACTTCCAGACTATAATCTGTGTTCAAAATTTTCATTTCCATTTAAATATAAATATTGGTGAACAGTTCACACACAACACCATCTGACCCCAAACTAAGCAAAGCTTGTAATATGGCGGTCAGATAGCTGATATAATACTTATATAGCTGTAAATATATACTTATTATACATAGAAAGACTAAGGCACAGTGCAAATATTTGAATTCATCATACAAATATTTGCACTGGGTTGGAATCGAACCCACGGCCCTCAGCTTCGCAGGCAGAGTTACTACCCACTAAGCCACGAAGCCAGACTTTGGATTAAAAATATATATAAAAGAAATAAAAAAATAAATTTAGATAAAAGTGAAAAGTGAAGAAAATGAAAAGTGCTGACATTTTTTTTTACTTTATAATCGAGTCTAGAATCAATAAAAACTATGTCTCGATTGCAGTTAGTGTGTCTCGACCCACCGTCCTAGATATACTACATAGAGCACTTTCGCCGTAACGTCTAAACGCTCGAAGCTCTCTCAATTTGCAGTAAGAGGATTACTTATTTGTAACTACAAGCTAACTATTATTTAATCACAGAACTACATGTGTATCGCAGACTCACATGCATTGTCTTTACAATTGCAATTTTCTTGAAACCATTACCGAAGGCAATCGTTTTAGTTTTTCACGTTTATATTGTTATTGCGCAGATAACGCTGCAATTTGCAGTTTCTACTACAAATGGAATATCAGAAGCCTTGTACCATTCTTCTAAGATGTATGTTTTGTATTTTTATATAAAAATATTTTGTTACACTTTAACTTTCATTAGATCCAATTAAGTTCTAGGGTTTCGGATTAAAATCAAGTTAATTAACATTGGTGGACATATTTCTTACCACTACGACTATAACTTTAAGTTTAAAAAGTTACGTATGGTCTAGTCACTGTACCGCTGTCTTTTCGAACTCATGCGGTTAATGCCGCTAACTTAAAAAGGTGAAGGAAAACGTGAGGAAACTGACATCTACCTTTACTCTTTCGAGGTCATGTGTCATCTACCAACCCACACTTGGACAGCGTGGTGAATTAGGGCCTTGACTCTCCTCTTGTAAGACAATGCTTGCTAAATGCTCCCACTACTGGTACCCCCGAGTCCCCCGTGTAGGCTGCTTATGCTAATACTGGACATTTCTTACACAAGATTATCTAGCCACAAGCTGAGGAAAACTTGTCGAAGGGAGCCAGATAGCCATTCTAACGAAATTACTGATTTGTACGATTATCTCGCATATGTGCTGAACTGAGAAAAGCAGAAAGGTGTAACAAAACTATTTTCCAACACTTCTTGCTACATATACTTAGATCAGTGTTTGAATCCGACTGGGGGTCCAGAGACTTTTCTTTATTTCACAAAACTCAAATAACTGTCGTGAAAATCGGTTGACTTGTTGAAGAGGTCACTTGGAAACATCATAACTCTGGATTTTATGTATTGAGATAAACCAGCTTAAAACAGACACTCAACAACTTGCCTCAGATCAACGAGTACTATGCAGAAGTCTGTAGTCTAGCAAATACACTAGTAACATTTGATTTCCCCGCTCACCTCATTAGTGTGGCCGTTTGTTGCCGTGTTTAGCCCGGAGCGATGCTCGTTTTATGACGCCGACGGGCGTAATATTTTGAGCACGAGGACTCGTGGTGACATGGTGCATATTCAAACAATGCAGGCGACGTAAAATTGTAGCGCCATTAAGGCTCACTTTAAATAAAGTACTCCGCCTTAAATGTGTTTGCAGCCGGAAGGAGTGCGAGCTTGATCTGAATGTTCTAAACCTACAGAAACTTTAAAGACAGATTCCTAAAATCGGGATGAAATTTTCTTTTGCGATAAAAATGTAAATTTTGCTTCTTTTTGTCGTATTTCGAAAGATAACAGGCGTTATCACATTGATGATGTTGCAGTGATATTATAATTTTATAATAATTTTTAGGGTTCCGTAGCGAAATGGCAAAATATGGGACCCTTAAAGATTCGTCATGTCTGTCTGTCTGTCTTTCCATCCGTATGTCACAGCCACTTTTCTAGAAACTATAAAAGCTATACTTTTGAAACTTCATAAGTAGATGTAATCTGTAAACCGCATTAGGATTTTGATACAAAATATTAAAAAAAAAAATTTTGGTTGTTACGAGTATGTTGTTCATACATACAAGTAAAACTCATTTTTTTTTTCATTAATATCATACGTGTGGGGTATCTATCCATACCTAACATTTTTTTTTTGCTAAACTGAATAGTTTGCGCGAAAGTCTTCCACAGTGGTAAAAAGTGTGTCTCCCCCCTGTAACTTCTAAAATAAGAGAATGACAAAAATAAAAAAAGTGTAATATGATGTACCATATAAACTATCAACGAAAATTGGTTTGAATGATATCCAGAAGTAGTTTTATTTAAATAAATCACAAGGAAGTAGAAGTACTTTTGTATTATGTTACTTGCTGCTACGGAAGCCTTCATGGGCGAGCCCGACTTGCACTTGACCACTTTTATTTTTTTAGTATTAACAGCACTACCGTTGCACAACAATTAAGTGACGCGAACTTAGAAAATTTCACCCATCCAAAGAGTGTATAACGAGCACGTCACGCTCCGCTGCTCCACCACCGCTCCAGCACTACGCTGCTTCATTAGCAAGCCAGCTACGCAAGCCCATAAGATGGCCCATTTCTAAAAAGTTATGAATGTGGTTAAAGACGTTTTTTTTTAAATATTGTAGTCACTCAGCGATTCAAAACCTCGATAGACAAAACAGCCCGACAAAGAAAACAAATCAAAACATAGGTTCGAAAACATTGGCGAACTTTCACCCTCATCGCTACGAGAGTGAAATCGTCATTGAGAAAAAAATCGACGGAGGATGTAACACCGGGTGCCTTTGACAGTCGGTCCACATCGCGCCCCGAACGATTTACATATTACGTGACATTTTTTACCAAAAGTCGCCATCGAATCCACTGATAGACTGAGACATCGAAGACGATATTGTTTTTTGATCGTTCCAGTTCGCCCTTCGAAGGAAAACTGTTTTTTTATTGCCACTGTAAATTCTATCAACATACTTTCGTACTTTCTATGAAGCGTTCATATTTTCGTAGCAAAATAAATTGCGTTACGTTAGACAACGAACATTATTGATTAAATTACACGAAAACATGTTGCTCCAGACGCCGGGAGTGGGATTAAATTATTTAACATAAAACGCGGGGGAAGACTTTGATACTAAGAGATTTACACCTTTGAAAATACGCTGTGCTTGTGTCATTGCAAAATGGGTTATTCGGATTTAGCGGCGTAGCCTTTGATGTATTAAATGTTAATTTTCCATACATCTAAAGCGATGTTAAATGGATACTCGTTAGACGATTGTTTGTTGTTTGGCTTTGTTTGATAGAAATAAACAAAGGAAAATCTATTAATAATAATTAATATACGTATTTCAAATCTATTAGATTAAATTTTAACAAAATTTTGTGGCTTTTCTAATGCTAATCAAATCCGACTTTTTTTATACGCCCATGCTTGCCATAGTATTTTTTTATGTCTCTTGACCGCAAAAATGTTTATTTCAAAGTGGTTTCCTATTAGGCTACGTTGTTATGGTTTATTAATGATTTATTAAGCCTTAAGTAATAATTATTTTAAGTCAATAATTACAAACCGCAACAAATTATATCTTCTGTTGCCGTAACAATATAATAAATATCCATACATCTTTACTAACATAATACATTTCGATGTAACTTTTTCTTCAAAAAATCTGATCCTTCAGACCAAAACAAACCAATAGATTAAGCATAAGTAGGCTATAATTTAGCCCAAAATTGGAAGGGTTAGCGATAGTCCAAAAAACTACTAATGAAACACTACTAATATTATAATAGTCAAAATGTGGATGTTTGTATGTTTGTAG
Source organism: Ectropis grisescens (assembly GCA_017562165.1). Lineage (NCBI taxonomy): Eukaryota > Metazoa > Arthropoda > Insecta > Lepidoptera > Geometridae > Ectropis > Ectropis grisescens. Next base: position 15,633,634 of record CM029779.1, read on the forward strand.
CTCAAACACGTTGGAGCGCATGAAGGGATCGGGTTGGAGTTGGAAACACGATCAGAATATTGTCTGGAATAACACATTAGGCTAGGCATAGGCTAAATTGAATTCCAAAAAAATAACGGAAACGGGAACTACACGAGTAAAACCGTGGAGCGCTACTTAGTATAATACACTTATATGTACATATGTCAATGTGGGAGTAAGTTAAAAGTAATGGACATTAAAATTACACCCGATGCTACAGAGATATGTTATGACGTCATCAAATATTCACTAATTTTAGCTACGAACAGAACATGCGACTTGTGGTGACAGAATAAACAAGATTTAGAAATTTCCAGAAAATGTTGCCATAGAAACTATGGGCTATAGAGACTTATCATCTAAAATCTCTGTATGATAGGCACAGTGATGTGCTAGGTAATAATTTGGACTATTCTTGTTCCAATAATAGTTACGACCTTGTGACTGGTGTAGTCGGAGAACTGCAGCTGCCTATCCGGAGCCCTTGGTTCGAATCCTACATGCACCACTGTGTTTTCAAAGTATTTTCAAAGTGCGTAATACCGCTAACTTAAAAACGGCGAAGGAAAATATTGTGACGAAATCGAAATGTACCTAGAATTTTTGGAGGTCACGCGACATCTGCCAACCCAAAATAGACCAGCGAGGTGAATTATGGCCTTGACTTTCTCCTTGCAAGAGAGAGCCCCGAGTCCCAGCAGTAAGAACATTTAGCGAACTACCTGTCTATTTTTATGTTCCAATAGCTACGTGACACTGTGCTGTTATAGGCAAACGTGTTGCATACCATCATGCCCATGTCCTGCTCGTCTAGTCACTATATACTATACAAAAAAATATTGCTGACTTTCCGGGACACCCAAGAAGAGAAACAGTAAATCCGTTCAACGTTTTTATTAGTTTCCCTCGTCCAGTACAAAACTTTAACGAAAAAATAAAAAGTCAATTTTATTCGTAAAAGTCCCAACTAAAACAGTTTTCCATAAACACAAACAAGTTAAATAAATCAAAAACCAATAAGCTCTCGATTGTACTCGCGAGCTCCTGAAACTTTGCTCGGATGGGGTGCAGTCGCGGCGCTGGCGGCTAATTGGCTGGAATCCCGCTTAATATTTACAAGTTTTAAGCAAATACTAGAGTTACTTATTTAAGCTTGAAACTCAATACAATTTTGGATAGCAAATTGTGCAATTTATGTTTTGCGAAAATGTTTCCAAGTGTTTATAAAATTGACTTCGTACGTGTTTTGATATCCATAGATGCTGGAATATGGTTCGCACCGCACCACACACTGATTGTTTTGGTCCTTCCAACTTCCAACAATCAACAAGCGATCGTCAGTCGTATTTGTAATCTTAATGCGACAACACGTCATGCGGATTTTTCAACAGAACTCGACAAAATCGTGAAGTAGATATTAGCCACCGTCGTTGATTTCTTAAATACTGCTAATCACATATCTATAAGAAGAATCATTCAGTTGTTCTTAAAAAGATATTACATGTTTAAAATAAATTTGCCTATCCATGTTTTAAATAAATAAACCCTCTGCATACGAGCCCTAAAATAAGAAAAAATACGCAAAACTAGTGAGGAGGACCTGGTGCGATGAAAGCAGAAAACAGAAGAGGGAAGTTACATGAACCAAGTGAAGAAGAAGATAGATGTAGTGTCGTATTAAGAAGTCAAGGAGAAGGCGGAGTGTAGAAGTACATGGAAGGAACCCCGCCGACAAGAGCGTCGCTCTTAATTTGTGAATGAATGAATGGTGCGATGTAGGCTCCTCCCCACTACTTTTACGTCATTTCCTCTGATTTTAGGACTCGTGTGTGGAACGGTTAACACTTATTTGGACCCGCTGTATTCTCTGTTTCTTCAAAGAAAACGCCCTCTTTTTGTAACTGATTTCAAAAAAGGAGAAGGTTCTCTAATCGGCTGTATGTTTTTTTTTATATATGCATTTATAAATTAGAAACAATGTGAAAAACAATCAGCACTGTTAAACCTCGCAGAAGAGGCTTTCTAAGGCTAAGGCACCGTACAAGGCCTTACTAAATCGTCCATATAAATGAAAGTAGATTTTAGGTTTTTGTTTATATTTAAGGAACCGTTTTATTGATTTCGATAATATTTATATGGAGCCTTAACTTAGCTTTATCTCTGAAGTATTTTCTACGAAACAAAAAAAGAGACATCAAAATAAATTAACAGTTAGTGATTTATTGTGGAACATACATCAACAAAAACATACAACCGAATTGAGAAGTACTTTTTTGACGACGGGATAGATAATCCAATCGTTCAAAAAACTTCTAGATTTTGTTTTCGTAGATTACAAAAATATTATCTATGAATCGGTTTGACTCTCTTTATAGAGCATTCAAATGGTCTACAGTGCTTATATGTATGAGAATCGGATCGTTCATATAATTTTCAATACATGTAATGAAATGAAATGAAATTTATTAGACACTAGATGTCCGCTCAGGCGTCGCCCGTGGTACATTATATAACACTCATCAGGATCCCGTACATATACAACGGTGAAAGATTGACTGAAATCGGTTCAGTAATTCCTGAGAATATCGCTTTCACACAAAACACCTATTCAGCTACCTGCTACGCCACCTGTCGGAAATTGGTCGTACCAACTCAGATTTAGAAACAAATTTGATTAGCAAAGGTTTATATTCAATGACGCAATCTTAGACAGATGCTGTCATGTACAAAGCACGGTACGAAAATCCTCAAAAAGGAAATATTTTTTCCCGATTTTGTTACATTCTTGATTCATGTTCCGCTTCTATTAATAGTAGTGTTATGTTCTATAGCCTATAGTCTTTCTCAATAAATGGACTAACGAATAGAAAAAGAATCTTTCAATTCGGACCAGTACTTCCCGAGATCCTAGCGTTCAAACAAACAAACAAACTCTTCAGCTTATAATATTAGTCTATAGAAGTATAGATTTCGTTAATATATAGAAGTATAGATTTACAAACGTTTCAAGTTCACAGATTAATACAGTAGTGTGTGTATATTGTGAAAAACATTCCATATTTTAGCTGTTCTTGTAACAATTTTTCCAGAGAAATGACAGTACTTAGAGATATTATAACATCTTAGATCTCTAGGTGATGAGCGCAGTGCAGTGCTAGGTAATGACTTGGACTCTTCATGTTCCATTTGCTGCGCGTCACTGTGCTGTTATGTGGCAGGCATGTTGCTTACCATCAGGCACATGTACTGCTCGTCTCGTCACTTTAAAAAAAAAAACTTCTACCTTATGTATTTTACCAGACATACGAATGCATTAGTTATACAACTCACAAAATACCCGGTACTCACACGCACACTGAGTGATAGATTATTCCCAATCCGACATTTACAAACATTTTACAACTAAAAAATCGTCGCGGCACGCAACATGTACGCAACCAATTTAGGACGTGACAGTACACCGATACGCCACCGGACGCACCCATTTGTTGTTCGACGTACCGACGCTACCGACGTACTGGCTTTACTGAACAATGCTGTTACAGAACATAAGTTCTGAGTTACAGAATAAACCGCTCGTTTACAGAATCCATGTTGTGTATTTTTAAATTTATGTTTTATCTAAAATGAGTAGACGAGACGACTAACGCTACAACTTGGTGAAAACGTTAATGGCAAAAATAGCAGTGCCAATGAAAAGCCCAGGCCACTCCGCATCGCACTGCGCTCACTGCGCCGCCCGGTTATGAAAGATGATTTATCTACTGGTCCTGGAAAGATCACTAATACGTATCATAAATGTCAATATTTTGATGTTTGTTACTCAATCACGTCGTAACTTGTGAACAAATCGGGCTATAAACATTTCTATCTATTTAGAAACAATAATAAACTAGACTGTTGAATTATCAAGTACCGCGAAATACGAAATTTAGTGTCTTAATGACGTAATCATGTAAACCCTAGCAAATATATGAAAACTTATAACAGCACCCCTAGCGGAGGCAAAAATAACCTTACCAATAGTATCCAAACATTTGCTACGGCAACGCTTGTATTTAGCTACTGTATACCTACTCTCCTGCTTTCTCAGCTTTCACTACTTTTATACAGCAAAAATGTTACGTGTTTTGCAGTCAAACGGTTCCTTAGTAGAATAAGTGTTAAAATTATTATATTTATGGCAGACTTCTTTAATTTTGCTTGCATGACAGACTAATAAAACAAAGATTTTTTTAATGAAATACATTCATTTAATCCTATTTTACAACATGAATAAAAAACTTACAAACTAGGGTGCCGCTAGCAGCGGGGCAGGGCCCAGGCTACCGGTGGTTAGGGCTGCAGAGTGAGGAACCTCCTGACGATGCGCGCTGTGTCGAGGATGACCGTCTTCTGAAATTCATTATTATTATAATTACTTCTCTTCCCAGATGTACAGCCTCCTCAACATGTTATAAAGCCTGGCTTAAGCTTAAATTGATTTAATTTATTTAACGTCACAAGCAGCGAACTTATCTACGTCAATTTGACGTTACTCAAACATTTGACGGATTTCGGCTAAGTTTTAAGTAAATATTTGGAATACAGTGGATTCACACTTTTATTATGGAACATAGGGCTTTGTTTGACCACAATTTGTCTATATTGAAGCAATATCTTGGCCTAGAATGCAACATGCCTAGGTATCCAAATGGAACCTGCTCGCTCTAGATTTGACGAGGATGTACCAACTCATTGGAAAACACAGACTCGGGGTTTCTTCAAAGTTCATCCTAATTATCGTATAGCAACACAATCTACACTTGACAAGGAATAAGACTGAAAAGTGGACAAATGAAGTTACAGAATGGGGCCCTAGATACAAAAAGAGGAATAAAGGCAGGCAGTATCGAAGATGGGAGGATGATATTAAGGAGATAGCAGGACCATGCTGGACGAGAATAGCAAGGGATCGAACATTGTGGAGAAATTGGGGAGGCCTATGCCAATGAGCAAGACAATCACGAAACTGGTGTCTAATACAAATAATATTTAATTACGTTGCTTTCATAAACAACCAAGTTTTATATTAGTAGTTAGTACATAAGCAGTTATACGATGAAATGTTGCATATAAGATTGTTAACAAAGGCTTTTATTATTATTCACGTATTTATTTCTTTTCTTAAGCCTAAGTTTTTACAATATTGATAAATAAAACAACATAAAAACATTATAAAAACTTAAACCTAGTTTGCCGCCAGCAGCGGGGCAGGGCCCAAGCTACCGGTGGTTAGGGCTGCAGAGTGAGGAACCTCCTGACGATGCGCGCTGTGTCAAGGATGACCGCCTTCTGCATCTGACCCTTGATCCAACCATCTAGTGAAAGTCTCTTGAGATGTTGGTCGAGACTTTTCGCTATAAGGCCGTTTGCCGACACGACTATGGGGACTATGATCGTGGAATCAACATTCCACATGGCGGTAACCTCGTGAGCCTTAAGTTATTATTCACTCATTTAATCATTTTTCTTAATTTTTAAGTTTTTTACAATACATATATAAAAAATACAAACATTATAAAAAACTTAAATACTAGGGTGCCGCCAGCAGCGGGGCAAGGCCCAAGCTACCGGTGGTTAGGGCTGCAGACTGAGGAACCTCCTGACGATGCGCGCTGTGTCGAGGATGACCGCCTTCTGCATCTGACCCTTAATCAAACCGTCTAGCGAAAGTCTCTTGAGATGTTGGTCGATACTTTTCGCTACAAGGCCGTTTGCCGACACAACTATTGGGACTATGATCGTCGAATCAACATCCCACATGGCGGTAACCTCATGAGCCAAGTCAAGGTACTTGCTAAGCTTGTCCTTCTCAGCTTTCACGAGGTTCTCGTCATGTGGCACGGTGACATCGACGATTACAGCCCGGCGCTCGGACCGGTCTACCAGCACGATGTCAGGCTTATTGGCGACAATAGTCCTGTCCGTGATGATAGAGCGGTCCCAGTAGAGCAACGCACGACCATTCTCGAGAACTGGCAGAGGTGCGTACTTATAGTAGGGCACCTCGGACTCGACAAACCGCCGTATCGAAGAGCAAGCTGCTGGTGGATGATCTTGGCTACTAGGTTATGTCTGTGCAAGTACTCGCCGTTAGCAAGATGCGAACAACCGGAAATAACATGACGAAGTGATTCGCCTGGACGGCGGCATGCCCGACAAATGTCGACCGTACCGTCCTTCATTATGTATTTCCGGTAATTGTTCGTCTTGATAACTTCGTCAGCAATTGCACAGGCAAAACCCTCGGTTTCTCCGAAGAGGTCCCCGAAGCGTAGCCAGTTCACCGACGCGAGCAAATTCACATCGGGGCCCGTCAGGGCCCGATAGAATCGCCCGTGCAGCTCCTTGCTCTTCCATACTTCCTTGCGATCATCAGTGTGCTGAGCACCGATGGTTTGCGCCAGTTCTCGTTTGCCATTGAAAGAGGCGTGAAGCTCTGTCAACTGCCACAACATCACGATGCATCCCGGACTCACTGTTGCGGAAATAATCCCTAAGACTGCATACCTCGCGGTTGTGAAGGTTCTTGGCATTTAAAAAGCCTCGACCTCCACACTTCCGTGGGATATACAGCCTCATAACAGATGAGCGCGGGTGTAGCATTCGGTGTGTTGTGAACAGTTGACGGACCTTTCTGTCCAGGGCGTCGAGCTCAGTCTGAGTCCATCTCAGTATGCCAAAGGAGTATATTAGCAGAGGCATTACCCAACCGTTGAAGGCTCGCGCCTTGTTACCGCCTGACAGAAGACTTTTGAGTACTTTTGTCAGCCGGCACAAGAAGCGCTCCTTCATCGATTTCTTAATGTCATCTGCTGATATACCCAGTGACTGTGACATACCGAGATATTTGTAGGTCTCGTCTTCGGAGAGAGATCTGAGAGTTATAGTCTCGGAAAGTTGTAAATTCTCTGAATTTACTACTTTTCCTCGCTGTATATGCATGACCGCACACTTGTCTACACCGAACTCCATCTTGATGGCGTTACTAAAAACCTCCGTGGTTTTTAATAGCTCCAACAAGTCTTGGCGTTTCGGTGCAAAAAGTTTGAGGTCGTCCATGTACAACAAATGAGATATATTCTCACCTCCTCTACGAAGACGATAACCTAACTCTGAATCCTTCAGCAGAGTGCTGAGAGGATTCAGACTTAGGCAGAACCATAGGTGACTTAGACTGTCACCCTGAAAAATGCCTCTTTCAATCCTAATCAAGTCCTCCGAAACAAAAGAGCTGTCTACGCTACCTGGTTGACGAAGGACTGTGACCCACTGTCCCATGCATTTGCTTAGAAAAGATTTTAGAGTTGGATTTATTTTGTACAACTCTAAAACCCTTTCTAGCCATGAATGGAGCACCGCATCATAGGCCTTCTTATAGTCAATCCAAGCAGCGGAGAGGGTTCCTTTGTTTCGTTTGACTTGTTGGCAAATGGTCGTGTCAATGAGGAGTAGCTCCTTAGTGCCACGGGACCCAATCTTACATCCATTCTGAGAGGAGGCCAAAACGTTATTCGCGACAATATGCGCATTAATTTTTGCTCTCAGAATGGATGTAAGCAGCTTGTAGATGGTAGGTAAGCACGTAATGGGTCTGTAGTTCTTCGGTCGGTTCAGACTTATGGAGCAGGAAGGTGACTCCGGTGGTCAAGAAACTGGGAAGAGAACACGTCTCCAGGGCTTCTTGGAATTGTGTTGCCAAACGTTCATGTGAGCACCGAAACCACTTTATCCAGAAGTTGTGCAATCCGTCTGGTCCAGGACTTTTCCAGTTCTGAGCCGTCCGGATAGCACAACTAACGTCTATGGAGTCGATCGTAATAGACTCTATGGGTTCGATAAGTTCACATGCACGTTCGATAACACGCATCAAGCTCCTCCGTGTGCTCGACAGGCACCGACCAGATGCTGCGCCAGAAGTTTTCATAGCGCTGGCATCCGGTAGCTGCCCGTCGTTCACACGTTGACTAGTTCCTTCCCAGTTTCGGTACACCTTCCTTTGATCACTTTGAAAGTCGCGATTTTGCCGATTTCGATTCACACGCTCTCTGTAGCGGCGAATACGGTTTGCCCACGCATAAACTTTCTGCTTCAGGTAGTCAATACGTTCCGTAGCATTGGCAAGATAGTGCTGGGGACGGATACCAGTCCCAGCAAATGCCTGTGCTACGAAACGCATGACTCGGGGACGACTGTTCCCCTGTCTGAAGCAGATTAGCGTTGCTATAAGAGTCCTGAATTTGCTGATACGCCGTTCTATTCGTACTTGCCATGCGGGTGCATCTCCGACGGTTCGCGTTGTACGGTCAGTGTCTGGGAACTTGACACGTGCAACGCGACACGCCGCGATAGCACCACAGTACAGAATAGAATGGGTATCAGTCAAATCCTTGCTAGTTCCCAGGTAGGGCACTAGCAAAGTATTCAGGGCTCCCATCAAAGCCAAATTCCGTTTATGGGTGGGTAAACGCGGTAAGCGCGGCCTAGAGTTGGGTGTGGATACATGTCGCAAGATCGTGTCTTCCAAAGCGCTCCTCAGTTGCTCTATTACCTGGTCAGATACATTACTACTCGCCGAGTCTTCCTCCTCGATGACGGGGTCGACCGGAGCCGCAAGTATCGCCACTGACGTCGGCACTGAGGTCAGTGTCAGGGTCGATGACGCGGCGGGCGGATCCCGGATCGAGGTAGAAGCTGGGCGAGTACGTTGTTCCTCCAGGCGTAGTTGATCAAGTGCCGAGCCATCCAGCAACTTACATCTCTGAATAGCGCGAACCTGATCAGATAGCCGTTGTGCGGAAACGGTGACAGCTGGTTTAAGGGCCTGAAACAGAGACAACATTCTGGCACAGTACGCGGTCAGGTTGGTTCCTCCTTCTGTAGCCCTGAAATAGGCGCGCATGCAGTTCTCGTTCATTTGTCGAGTCCATCGCATGCGACGCACTACACTACCGGTAGCGAGGGCCGGGCGCGAGGTAGATTGCCTCACAGGCCCCAAGCGTGCCGGCAGCTGGGGACGCGTCCGTCGTACAGTTGGTCTTGGCGGCGGCGGCGTCGGGGCCACACTCACTTCACTCGATCCGCTGTCCTCGGCACTCATCGTCCGAGGAAGAGTCTGAAGGGCTGAGCGACGTGGATGCAGCCGAGGGTGGAAGGCGTGCGTTTTGTGGGGCTGCTTGTGCCGTTTTTGATCTCGTAATCATGTTTTATTACGTATTTTTCCTTGAATTTTTCATAGTTTTCTTGAAATGTTCTGTTGACATTGGGCTGTCAAAACAATGTTTCCAAATAGTCTTCATTTTTATATTATTGATGGATTTAGCGTTGTAAGAATATGATATTATGAGAAATAGACTTGATAGAAACTGTTGTAATCATCGAACTCTTAAAAACGGCAGAAGCGGCAAACGAGCTTCTACTATGGCGATGCAAAATCAGGTGACGTCTCCTGATTTAGTCTCAGTCGCAACAAGGAGTTGTGTACGTTCGCTGACAATTGTGTACGTTCGCTGACAATTCAATTTTCAAATTTTTCAAACAAATTTTTGCCACTTTATGTTGTCTTTAGATTATTGCATACCTCATCTTCGTTTCTTTAAATATATCGATGGTTGTAATGTAGAAAAACACAAAAACTGTAAAATATAACACAAAAAAATGCATATAATACAATATCAGAGAGAAAAAAAAAAGTTATTATTATTATTATTAACACAATCTAAGCAGCTAATTTAAGTAGGGGAGACCGAGGTGAGTTGTGACAAATCCGATTTCTCGGGACCTTTGACCATTACTGAGTCGGTGACACCGCGCAATTGTATCTTTAGAGACGTGCTAGTTGATATAGTACGTGCCAAAGAAGCACAGCAATTGGTTATGCGAGTACGATGTCTGCATGAAAAAAAAACCGAAAAGTAAGATTTTTATCAAAATTTTGATTGGTTCTATAGTCTGACATATTAGATTTACTTGATTAGGCTATTTTCCCTTATATTGAGTGTCCAGTGTGTAAGAGATTTCCAGCAGTGGAAACATCTAGTAGTTTGTTTATAATAAGTATTGAATAAATTAATACACTAGACAGATTTTGTTGCGTAATAAATCTGTAAATACGCTTTTATTTTCATGTCACAGTGTCGTACAAAAAGTTCTGTATTTTCATCATTAATGGACGTTCAGTACTGACTTACTCCATGCGTTTGTTGGATGTTCCATCGCTTCGGCTTCGTTTAATTGAGCCATTTGTGTCACTCCAGCTTGACAATGCCGCAATGCAACTTTAAACTGAACCATTGTTTACTTTTGAAAAAATACCCGCATTTCCGTTTTTACAACATTGTAGTCTTAATATTTAAATAATATATAAATTGTAGTCAATAATACTTAAATCCTACTTAAACAAATATTATAAATTTTGTAAAAAAAATATTTTTGTTGCTATATCACGTTATCACACGTATCAGTCCGAAATTTGGAACGTAGAGTATAGACTAGAATAACATGTAGGTAGAGTTATCGTAATCATTCAGTTAATAGTAAAGAAAAAATATCGTAAGTAATCAGCTTCCTCCAAAAAAGTGGACTTTTGAGGACCTCTCCGTTCACCAAACCACAGTATGTAGGCCTGCACTAAGTTTGGCCCTAACTCTCTCATCGGAAAAGATATTCCCTGAGTTCCACCAGGGAGAACTTAATTAGATAGCTGTTTATGCCATACTTGGCGATATAATGACTGGAAAAGGTATGGGTACTTCCTCGGATAAATTTTGAGCTCTTAGCAAAAGGACATTTTAACAATCAAGTAAATAAAGTTAAACTAGTATATTAACATCAAATTAAATAAATCTACTCGTATGTGCACAGTTTTTTTGACAAATTTTGTGCTAATTTTGTCTTTGACTAATACATGCCACCTCAAAAGTATAACATCATAAAATGGATCCAATAAAGCTACAGCATTTATTTTACAAAAGAAAATTTCACAAAAATATACCTAAACTTTGCGCCACCACTCATGACTCATGACGAGTGGCGCCACATTCGTATTCTACAATGATAAATAAACGCGATTAAAAAAAGTAACGTAGTTCAATAGTGTCGCCAGGGGATTTCAGCGTTGGCGTGGATTCTAGCTACAGCGTAGTTTTGCGGTGAAACTCCCAGGGGCGCCACATAATTCTGGAGCTTAACAAACGACGAGGATAACATGAGGCTTCGGGGTAATTCTTTACACTTTCATTACTACGCGAGTATAGAGGGAAACTTTTAACAACCCTATCAACTCGTGTAGGAGTTTATATTATAAGTATTTAGGAATATTTTTATAAATAGGATTCTAAATATTCTGCTAATTTATTCTGTAGGCTGGCCGCTATTTTACAAATTTTAACTTTAAAATTTTAGCTTTTGCGTAATATCAACATCAACGATCGTCAAAAGTGTGTATATATGATTGGCTCAAATCTTGGACAGGCCGTTTACACAAAAAATATGGATTTCAAAGATTACATTTAAAATTAAAACACAAACAACAGGTGATTTTATCGCTAATGATAACACTAGATAACATTTTACTTGTTTTGTATAATTCTTGAACTGATCATTAGTACTCGTATCTTAGTAATTAATATCCAGACACATTGTGGGAGAATTAAAAATAATTAATCAGTCCATTCTAAATATATCCATTTGTTACATAACAGCTCCTAAAACTTTGAACACAAATATGAACATAAACTTAAACAATCTAGTATTAAACCAGTGTTTAGTACCAGTAGACAAGGACTGTCTGTAAATTCTTGTTCGTTTAGGGCAAATATTTGAGCGCCTGATTTCAGATTGTTGCAAATGAAACACAGTCGAAGCTAGCTTCTTCTCGAAGGCACTACATTAACCAACGGCTCCGGAACTGTCCCATGAGTTGGAATTTATTAGAATGTTGCAGGTTAACTTGTTGCTAAATGTGATTAGTAAACTTTCTGCTGGTAGCGAGCGCCAACTGGACTAATATCCTGGTTTAGAAATGGTTGGTTTTACATTAATGCTCTAGCTACACGAGGCTAGCTATGACAGCAAGCTAGTCTTAGCTAGTAAGTACTTCTAGCTGCGTATAGACAACGCTACACAACGATAGTTTTGTCTACACGAAGCTAAAATTACTAGCTTGCTAACTTACTAACACTGGTTTGCTATCCTAGCTTGAAAAACTAGCCTCGTATAGATCGGGCATAAGTCATGATACGTCAATGAAGTCGTGGTGGCTTAGTGGCGAGAACGTTAGGTTCGAATTTCACCTTCACCTCTGTGTATTTCTTAAAGTGAAAGTGTACAAGTTTGTCATCGCCACTGGTTTTAACGTTAAATGTACACGTTGTGAGGAAACCAGTATGTTCCAAGAAAAACCTTTCGAGAACATTCGTCATCAGCCAACCCGCACTTAACCAAGGTGATGGATTATAGTCTTGACTCTCTCTTTATGAGAGAAGACACCGTGTTCTGTGACTCTGTGATATGAAAAAAATTGTTTGAGATTCTTTAAAACGTTGAAGGAAAGTACAGTGAGGAAACCGGTATGCTTCTAAAATCTTTCCAGGTCATGCGTCTTTCACCAATCTGCACTGGGCCTAAGTGGTCGATTATCGCCCTTGCAAGAGAAGGCGAAGTTACGGCTGGTCTAGTCGAGAGAACGATCCGGAGACCCCGGGTTCAAACCCCACACGCACGCACGCAGCCAGTGGGCTTTTCAAAGTCATGTGCGTAATGCCGCTAACTTAAAAACGGTGAAGGAAAACATCGTGAGGAAACCGACATGTACCTAGAATCTTTCGAAGTCATGTGTCATCCACCAACTCGCACTGGGCCAGCGTGGTGGATTATGGCCTTAACTCTCTCCTTGCGAGAGACGGCCCCGAGTCCCAGCAGTAGGAACATTTAGTGGGCTGTTGATGCTGAAGTGAAGGCATTGTGTCCCAGCTGTGGGAACATGTGGTGGGCTGCATGTTTTTAGGTATTTAGGCAGTATTAAATATTTGTGTCGAAGATTTGTACTCGTAAGCGTTGAGTACAGAGTTTAGCTGGCAGGAGTTTTCTTGCTGCAGTGATGTGTATTGGGTCGCCCTCTTCTCTAAACATATTTTATGGTCGAGAACAACGATCGCTGGTACGTACACGCGTCATACTCGTGAACGTTAGCTACTTACGGGAAATGCTTCTGCTGACAAATAAATTATGAAAATCGAAATCTTCCATGTGTATCTATTATGCCTTGTGTTATTTTAAATTTTTTCTAATGGATATTGGTGTACATTTCTCACAATGTATACCAATATTGTTGTTGTTTATAAATATAGGATCGAAGTCGTTTTAGCCTACAATAAATGGTTTTTCGTGTAACTTTACGTCACTTATTCTTTCCACAGAACATTTGTAAGGAAAACACCTTCAGTAAAATATTCCATTGTAAGTTATTAAACTTTTATTTATTTTGGTATATGAGTTCTAGCAAACAACGTAATATTATTCTTCGTATTACATCATCTTGGTAAGTACATCGCTGCCAATGTTCCAGCTATAGTTACTCGAATCGAGTCGTCTTGCGCGCGACGATGCCAAAAGATTTGACGGCATGACTGTTTGGCTTGGAAGTTGGGTCGGCCCCTAGTGTGGGATGCAACTTGCGTCGATACCCTGGTACCATCACATCTTCCAGAGACACATAGTAGGGCCGGTGCAACGGCTAATTTAGCCGAGCGTCTCAAACGACGAAAATATGCGACCCTCGGAAGTGGTTACATATTTGAACCCTTTTGGTGTTGAGACATTGCGCCCGTGAGGGCCGGGAGCTCATCTCATCTTTAAAGCCTTTCCGAGAGCTGGGTCAACGTGACGCGTGACCAAAATGCTGGTGTTTATTTGGCCCAACGCATGCTGGGCACGTTTCCGACTGATAGTGGGCTTGAACATTTTGATTATCTGTAGACCTTAATTAATTGGTCTGTGGATTATTCGGATGTCATCATCATCACCATCAGCCGCAAGACGTCCACTGCTGAACATAGGCCTCCCACCTAGATTTCCACAACGAACGGTCCTGCGCAACCTGCAACCAGTGGTTATTCGGATGTGCTTAGTGTAAATAGTTATAATTATATTTATTAATATTTGTCTTGTGACTATTCACAAGTTATTTTATTTTATTTCACCCACCCTAAAAGAGTCAAACTTGCACCTCGGACATAGAATAAATAATATAGTACTCTGGTGTACCTCTAGGCTAGGGCTTAGTTCGAATTTTTTTCAGGTATCAGGATTGTGTATGCTAATTAGCGTAAGTATGTTAGGCTTTAGTTACGTTTAGGGGGGTCCTGCGCTTCCGCGCTAACCCCAAAGTCCGGTAGGTAGTAGAGGCACCCACCGCCAGCTACTATAGGTCCGTTAGAAAAATAGGTGTACCGCCATATCCCCAACGCTACGCCGCTGCTGCCAGACATTTAGCATAGCGGTGACGCGAAACCATAAAATTTTCACCCACCAAAAACTGCTTAAGGCGGCTTAGAAAGTTTTCACTTCGACAACATAAGTAAAAAAAAAGTTTTCAAATTTAGTTGCGTGTACGAAGATTGGACTAAAATGCTTACTCACTCACACACTACTTATAAATATTTCTAATGTTTATGAATTTACTTACCAGAGAATGTGATTTTATTGGATTTCAAAATAATTCTGTACATAATTGTACTAATCGCGTGTTTCATTATTTCTTTAGGCAGTGACGGTGATTGTACCTACAACAGCCATGAATCTCCCACTCATTATCGTGACGTAATTATTGCAAAAAATATATGTATAAAAACAGTTCCGCCTTTGACTTCCAATTAAGTATTTATTCGATCAGTACCCTAAGTGCCTTCAAAGCCAAGATGATATTGTACTTACCGTTTCTAGGGATTCATTGTTTAGGGATAAGTCTATTGTATAAGTATATAGTATAGTAATCTTACGTCATACTGTAGGAATCTTTACGGAGTCCGCCTGGGGAAGTACCTTAAGTTCGATAGTTCTACCGCTGCCGCTGTGCAGTAATACAAGTATTACTGTGTTCCCGTGCAAATATAATATTCTACTAATATTATAAATGCGAAAGTTTGGATGTTTGTCGCTCAATAACGGCGGAACCTTTGAACGAATTGCGTTGAAATTTGGAACACTGTTAGATTACCAATAGCCTGAAACAGCACATAGGGAACGCGAACATTGCTAGTTCCTATTAAAATAACAACAAGAACAAAATTAAAAAATTTGATTTACCCCCGACTACCTCGGATTTGTTATCGGTACAACATTCTACAAGTCAAGCCTATTACTATTTGATACCCATATTAAGGAATTTGTGAAAAAAGAAATGTATTTCGCCATTTTATGCTAGCGGCCATCTTGGATTTGAAATTTGTTACAGTGCAAAGTATTTTACTAGTCAAGCCCTTTCGTTTGATACCTATATTGAAGTAGTAATGAAAAAAATCGCCATTTTGTGGTGGCGGCCATCTTGGATTTGAAATTTGTTATAGTGTATAGTATTCTACTAGTCCAGCCCTTTCATTTGATACCCATATTGAGGCCTACCTCACAACCTATTGTGAAGAAATATTTTGTCCGCCATTTTGTGGAGGCGGCCATCTTGAATCGATAGGTATTAACCAAACATAGCTAAGAACATCTGCATGGATATTAACCTTGATAATAAAAAAACACATCGAAATCGGCCCATCCGTTTGAGCTCTACGCCTACGGTGCCACAGACACACATATGGACTGACAGACACACAGACAGACAGACACCCCTTTTTTTGGTCTGGGGTTAAAAAACTAAGAGATTAATCATTTAATATCATCGAAATAAATCAATGGATGTACCCTCCAAAACTTCAGGCGCACGGAATCATATTATGATTGGCAAGAATGAGCTCACTCTCTCCATTCTAGTTTGTAGAATTTCCGATGTTCCGATTGTAGGAAGCGGTGCAAGTTAGACGTTTATATCCATCACTATTCGTTTTCAACAACTAAAATATATAGAACCACAACATACCTCGCCGCTAGCGATTCTAGGGGTCAAGTAGATTGGTATTTGTAAACCACTCACGCTACACACACAAACGCCGTATGTTAATGATTTCAAGGTGCTCAGGGCACATCTTCGGATTTATATCAATGACTGTAAATAAATATGCATGTGGCTTACCATCAAGGACACTTTCAGCTAATAAATATATAAAAAATAGTATATACTAGCTCTTTTAGTAATTAGAATATCATTAGTAGTAGAATGTCATTATACTTTGCGTGTCTGTTTGATACGGTTCGGTTTGATCTCAAAAGGCTGAACCAATTGTGACGGCAGATAGATGATGTTATATAGAGAAACTTTGGTCACTTTTATTTTAGAAAAAAAATATGCAGTTCCACATAAAACAAATTGAAACAATGTAGAGTGGCTTAAAAAATATGGTGCTACGAAGTGCACCAAGTCAGGTAGTTAATAAATAACTAGTTTTCCATACAGCCCACCCTGAAATTCTGCACTTCCATACAAAAATGCTCTTTATTCGCTAAAATGTATAGAACAACTCAGTTACTCAATTTCGTAGTTTTGATTTGATTTGAACATTTTAAATAAATTAATTGTAATGTTCAGTTAACCCTGCCCATCCGAAGGTGGCAGGTGTCACAGGGTCGGCTTACCGCGCCACCACAATAAATAGGTATTCAGGAGACGCGGCCACCGCGGTGACGCCGCCGCCGCCGGAAGGTGTTCTCAATTTGTCGCCCCGAATGAGATTGTCGCCGTTCTGTATTAGGTAAGTGGCTTTTACATTTCACTTTACGACCCAGCTGCAATGAAATGCCGGTGTGTGAAGTTTTCATTCAGCTGCGAATGGGAAATTGCCGTTGTTTTTGTCGAAATTAAACTGTGCCTTTCGTTAAATTTGCTTGTGATTGAAACAACGGGAAAATAGTTTTGGATACTCAAACGTAAAACTCTTTTGCTACCATAACTATACGTTTTTATACGTAATATAACAAGAACAAAATTAAAAAATTTACTAACCCCCGACTACCTCGGATTTGTAATCTGTACAACAGACAAGTAGTAGTCAAGCCCTTTCATTTGATGCCCATATTAAGGGAGTTGTGAAAAAAATAATATAATTCGCCATTTTTTGGTAGCGGCCATCTTGGATTTGAAATTTGTCATAGTGCAAAGTATTCTACTAGTCAAGCCCTTTTGTTTGATACCCATATCGAGGAAGTAGTGAAAATAATAATATAATTCGCCATTTTGTGGTGGCGGCCATCTTGGATTAGATTTTTAATTAAATGTATAGTATTTTACTAGTTAAGTTCTTTCATTTGATACCCATATTGAGGTAAGTTGTGAAGAAATATTTTGTTCGCCATTTTGTGGAGGCGGCCATTTTGAATCGATATTAACCAAACATAGCTAAGAACACCCGCACGGATATTAACTTTCAAATAAAAAAACCCGCATCGAAATCGGCCCATCCGTTTGAGCTCTACGGTACCACAGAGACAGACACACACACAGACAGACAGACAGACAGACAGACAGACAGACAGACAGACAGACAAACAGACAGACAGACAGATAGACAGACAGACATCGACGTCAAACTTATAACACCCCTTTTTTGGTCGGGGGTTAAAAAGACGGGTCGAGCAATAGATGCTTGATGGTAAACTTGGCATTTGCTTAACATTTCACGTTCATTGCTCGCTAAATGGGGCATCTGTGTTGACGAAGCCGCAGTATTCACACATTGTATACACAGTAAACATCCTGACCCAGAACAGATACTTTAATTCATGATTCAATATTTTTCTGACCGGAAATCGAACCTACGCTTGAAATAGGTCCACTAAAACGGAGCCACAAAATTCGGTTTTTTAAACGCCTCAGGCAGTTTTTTCGTGGGCTGTGAATTGAATTCTATCGTCAGGCTCGGGAATGTTAAGAAATTTTCGACTCGAAAACTCGGGATGCTAGCGCAAGAAAAACGATAAAGTGAAAAAGTCGCCAGAGCGAGAAAGATAATATAGTCAACTGTTCTTCGCTGTTATATCCCTATGTTTAGTATATTTGCAAAAAAATGTTGGATGTAATATATTACTGTTTTACCACAGCACTTACGCTATGTATACACACAAAATAACACTTATTTTCATTCCAGTTCTTACACACACCATAACACACCATAACACACCATAACACACCATAACACACCATAACACACCATATTTATGCAGTTTAGCGAAATACCTATAAAATAAATAAATTGCAAATACAATTTTTTTTTTGACGTGACAACGTCTTATAAATTGGTTTGCCGGGTGACACTTCAAGAAACTGCGTTACGCTCCGCTCACGTTATGCGCTCACAACGAGAGCGAGTGAGAGGCACGCGTCCCTTCCACTCGGGCATGGTTAGCCCGCCTAAGAGCGAGAGAGACAGACATAAAAAGTGAAAGGCACGCGTCCCTTCCGTAAAATTATTTTACCACTCAAAGTCGTTGTCACGTAAAACTTTCGCCCGTATACCGACTTTACAGGCAACCAATTTTTTTTTAGTCTAACGCTATTTCCAGCCCGCGTAAAAATTTGTTTTTAATTTATTCTTGGCCATGGATACACTGCTCATCCAGCCGCATGTTACTCTCATGTTGCTGTGCTTACTAGGTATATTCAATTTCAATTTATAAACGTTTTTATTTTTTACTATTAAAATTATTTAGTGGTTTAAATAGTTAAGTATTTCTTGGTTTAGTTTTTTTTTACTATACATATACCGCACGTCGCGCGGTCTTAAGCGCTCTTTTTTTTTTTTAAGTAACCAAATCGTTCCGGTTAGGTTACTTAGGCCCCAGATTCGACTCGAAGCACCCCAACTCCACCTGGTCTTATCGTTCCTACCCCTAGAGTGTATATAAAAAATGCAGGAGCCAGAAGCTCAAGGGAGGGTGAAGTGCAGGCCGAGTATCGAGAAGTGACGCTCAGGGCTGATCGCAGAGCTTCTGGTTAGCCCATCCGGAATCAAATCTCAATGACCTATAATCTGAATAGACACTAATCGGACCGGTTGTCAAAAGTCAATGACCCAAATGAACCAAATCAGAATTTATAGCTAGTTTACGTAGACAATTAGTATTGGGGAGATTGGGGACTTCAAATATTCCTTCCAAATTTAATTTTGGTAAATGTTAAATTTGTGAAATTAATAATGCCATATAATTGGTTATAAAATGATGGTGTGTAAAATAAAGCATTTGTTGATGTAAGGTGTTTTTTAAATAAATTTATTATCCAAAACGTTGTTTGTTAAATGATTTTTTTTGTATTGTAAAGTTTTGGCAACGAATATTATACGATTAGTTAGTTTTAAAGTGATATTTTGTGAAAAATGTTTGTGACACATTAGTGAAACAATTGTACAACATAACGATTGCTACTTACAACGATATAAGATAACAGTTAGTAAATAATATTTAGTTAGTTTATTTCCTTTTAAATATTAGATCACGTATGTTGTCACCTCAAGTGGCTCTCCAAAGAACTTGGTCACGAGCTTTATTGACACACCAATTTAAAAGGACACACATAAAGAAGCGTGTCTTGCTTGGGGGCTTTCCCGAAGTGCTATAAAACAATATTTACTTTAAAAAGACAAAGTCAACGATTTTATTGATGATCGTAAAGAACGGGCAAAAACATATGTACTGAAATGAATAATTAAAAAATGAGTTTAAATATTTTTGATAGTTATAATTTCTTTATTGACATGTTTTATAGATTATTTTGGATCTCATGACATACTTATTTTATACTTTTATTTAACACATTGACATGTTTTTACTGACATACAGCTCCTCTGTACAGCTGTATTTATTGACAAGGCCTCTTTACAGCCGCATGTAGGTATATTGTAAACAAAGCACAGAATCAATGGCAGAATAAGAGTTACTTCATGAAAGCGTCTAGACATAACTTTTAAACAAAATAAATTTAATGGATTTTCTAAGATTTTTCAAATAAATGTTTATGCAGTAATAGAAGCTTTAAAAATATTACGATTTATTGGGTTTTCAAATGATTAAAATAACCTATTACATGGTTAAAATATGACCATTTATTACAAAGAAATCGGAAAAGAAATTTACTATAATCATACTATTTTGGTAGTAATTGTAAAATAATAATGACGGCAGAAATATTTTTTATATAAATTTGGTTATCATTAGTAGATACAATATCAGTAGTTAGGTATATAAAATGAAGGATAGGTAATGAATATAAGTTTCAATATAACATCTTCCCGCAATATTACTAGTCTTGATGTTATAACTATTAGTACTAATATTATTTCAAAGCTAGGGAAACATCGAAAATTATCTTATGTCACTGCGGCTGAAGGACTAGTATCCATGGCCTCTTGGTAAATAAATAAATGAAAAATCTGCGTCACTGTCAAGTCCATGTCATACTCCTGACTTTTCGTGTCGGTTGTGTTCGAATTTAAAGATAGATAGACAGATACTCTTTATTGTACACACCATAAACAAAAAACACTTATACAGGAGAGAAGAACAACAGA
This sequence comes from Ectropis grisescens, assembly GCA_017562165.1. NCBI lineage: Eukaryota > Metazoa > Arthropoda > Insecta > Lepidoptera > Geometridae > Ectropis > Ectropis grisescens. Next base: position 15,654,363 of record CM029779.1, read on the forward strand.
AAGTAATGTTACAAGCTAAGGCCTTAAAGAAGCTCTAACTTAATTATTGTTTTTCAGGGCTCTCTGAAGACAAAAATCTTTTCAAATATTACTCAAGGACTAAAATTCAACAATTTAGGATATTTTTTGTGTATATACGCTAAGATTGTGTCTCAACTATTTTAAATTATCAAAGTCTGTAATTTTTCTTTAAAACCGATCCATTCAGACATCCCGACGTGATTGAGTAACTAACATCCAAACTTTCACATTTACAAAATTAGTAGGATATGACTAGCAGCAGTAATATCAGTAGGATCAATGAGAACCTATCTATGTATTTTAAATGCATTTTAAAAGTCTAGTAGACGGAAACGGGAATAAATTGACGAATATATGACAGCGACGTGTCGTGGCGAACCCAAATAAAGTGGGACAAGGACAATTGAAAGATGATGATGATGTCATGAAGTTGTCAGATGGTGGTGAAGTTTTGTCTATCTATCCAATTCACTCAGATTGTAATCTGGTTGTGTTCAAATCTCGAGTGTAATCGGCCAAGGATGCTTTATTCATCATCATCATCATTACAAGAATTAGGCCTCCCTCAGATTTCAACGATCGGTGCGCAACAGCGTTTTAGATGAGGTCATCTGTCCATCTAGTATTGCGTCTTCCGGTTGCCAATAGAACCTTTCTTCCCCATCATCGAGCGATGTGGCCTGCCCATTACCACTTCAGCTTGCTTACTCTTTGAGCTATGTCGGCCACTTTCGTTCTTTTGCGAATAACAATGAGGCTAAAATTCTCAGTTCCAAAAGCCATTTGATAGATTAATCAAAGAATTATAATATTATAAGGTTCCCAAGATTACAATCTAGTTTATCAAAACTTGGGCCTATTGTTATTGCCTCTGATGCTAAATATTTGAAAGATTAATCATAAAATAATAATCCCAACTCATCAAATATTTCAACTCTGATAAAATCTGTCAAATATTTCAACTCTGTCAATAGATGGACAAAATTACAGTTTGTAAAATCAATGTAAACTATTTATCATCATCATCGGCCTATATTTGTCCAATGCTGGGCATAGGCCTCTCCCATGATACGCCACTCAGCCCGAGAAACCGATTACCGATTACACTCTCGAGTGAATTGGTTTCTTCTAGGTAAACACGCTCTATCGTAGACCGCATCGTCGCTTAACATCAGGCAAGATGGCGGTCAAGTGTAAACCTATAAAAGTAAAAAAAAAATTAAAAAATCCTCGGTCTTCCGTCTCCACCCGCCACCAGCTGCCTTTCGAATATCGTCACTCCACCTAGTCTCAGAGCGTCCTACACTACGTTTACCGATTCGCGGTCTCCACTACAGAACCCGTCTTCCCCAACGGTTATCAGTTCTGCGACAGATGTGTTCGGCCCTCTGCCACCAATGTAAACTATTGAGTCACATATAATTATAAATACTCCTGTCTTATGGATATAATATGGCGAATTTATATAGGTATGTAAATATATCTATACTTCCAGCTTTATTTTCTTCTTTAACTTTTACTATTCATAATTATTTTTTACTCTTAAGTTGCCCGAAAGAGATCGCTACCAGCAATAAGACTATCAACCTCTTTAACTAGTTCTAAGGGTACTAAATTATTTTTCTTTCATGAATCCCATGAATTATTCTTACTGTTGTTACTGTAAATATGTTTATAAATAGACAACATTTTGGGAAATCATTTCAATCATTGGAAAAACATTTTTAAGCGAGAATGTTGTGAAGTGTTCGGAACGAATTGAATGTGTATTAGTAACTTAGTAAGGTTAAGTACCTACGTACTCGTACGTCTAACAACGGTGAGATGGTAATCAATGTAATTGCAATCTTGAGCTATTCTCCGGCCTCCTTTGAGATATTTTTTACCGCCTTAAACCGTAGTATTAATATTATATTAGCAAAAAGCAAGGGGTTTTACCAAAAGATAAAATCAATACGTTTGATTAGCCTCCATTGACGAAATTGAGGCGTTATTTTATTATGAAACACATTTCTATCACAATTAACAATCGTATTGAAAAACTTGACTTAATTTCAATTTTCTCTTTGAGTTCTTTTCGAAAAAACTGAGTATTTCTATGCCTATTAGGCATATGACTACTTTGCTCAAAAAAAGTTGCGGCTTGCGTAATCGTTGAGTGAATGTTTAAGATATGGCAGTTAGTCTTGTATACAACGTCAATAAATGTCAACGTCAAAAGGGCAAGATGCCCTTTTCGTACAACATCAGTTGAATTTGTATTTGACTTAAACTTCATAAACTGACAGCAACAGCATGTATGCTTAAGTATATTTAACAACGCCTACTAACATCACTAACCTTACTTATTATACTTACATAGTATTATAATTTTAATGTAAATTTTTAACCCCCGACCAAAAAAGGGGTGTTATAAGTTTGACGTCGATGTCTGTCTGTCTGTATGACTGTGTGTGTCTGTCTGTGACACCGTAGAGCTCAAACGGATGGGCCGATTTCAATGCGGTTTTTTTTTATTTAAAGGTTAATATCCGTGCAGATGTTCTTAGCTATGTTTGGTTAATATCGATTTAAGATGACTGCCTCCACAAAATGGCGGACAAAATATTTCTTCACAACCTACCTCAATATGGGTATCAAATGAAAAGGCTTGACTAGTAGAATACTATACATTATAACAAATTACAAATCCAAGATGGCCGCCATCACAAAATGGCGAATTATATAATTTTTTTCACTACTACCCCAATATGGGTATAAAATGTAAGGGCTTGACTAGTAGAATGTTGTACAGATAACAAATTCAAGTTAGTCGGGGGTTAATAATTTTTAATTTTGTTCTTGTATTGTTACTACTTACTACTCGTATAACCTTAAATTACGAGTAAGTACCTACTCGTACAATTACTTGTGTGCACTTATTTGTAGATATTATCCATTCTGTTTTTTTGTGTGTCTAATTAGGATTTTCCATCTATCTTTATCTTATTTTGTATTATAGCATCTGATCGATAAATAATCTCTACAATGGAAATCTACAATTCCCAATAGAATGTGAGTAGAGTACTGACGTCAGCAACCGCAGGTATTTCTTTTTGTTTGCCCTTAACATTAACATCAATTAATATGTACCATTGGTCTTATTTTGTAAGTTGGACTCCGTTATATTCGCGAAATTCAGACAAAGTTTCCATTGCATAGTTATTGATTAATAAATTTCTTTTTAACAAAGTATATCAAGTCTATGTAGAGGTGTAAGTCTAGTCAAGAAAAAGGGAATACCTGAATCTTTTAAGATTTTCCTGTTAATTCGACCAATGGCACTAACCAATGACTAATGGCAGGATCGATATGAGACCTGGGACACCGGAAAAGTCACCCAGACGTTCCTCCCCGATATAGCAAACGCATATCGGGTGATGAGAACCACGAAACTGACTCCCTTCCAGGTACAAGCGTTGACGGGACACGGAGGAATAGCAGATTACCTGTACAGATTTAAGCTCAAGAGCAGTCCGGCATGCGAGTGTGACCCCAACCAACCCGAAACAGTCTGGCATGTGCTAGTCGATTGTCCCCGATTCATGGTCGCAAGACATGAGCTCGAATCTATGATCGACAGAAGACTGGTTGTCTCGGATCTCCACAACATCTTAGTAGATCCACATAACAGAACACGGCTCCTGTCCTTCATGGAGAGCTCATTCCGCATAGCGGCCATGAGAAACTCCACTAATTCAAATACGCGCCCCCATCACCACCACACCCCTGCCCCGCTGTCTGTGGACGCCGCGCGGCATGCGGTTCCCGCTCAACATAACTCCTCGAAGAGCATCTCCGTCAAACAACTACTGGAGAACGCAGACCGAGGAGAAGCAGGATCCGTATCCGCGGAGTGGCTCTCTTCATGGACAGCAACAAAGAAAGATTCGAATAAGCTTTTGCTTCGCTTGGGAGCGAAACGAGCCCGTTTGTCGCCTGGATTGTCTTGCCTGCTCAATGGGAGTACCGCAAAAGTCACGATGAAGCGGAAAACCTACGACGACGCCATGCCGGTGTGCGAGGTAGACGGCCACCGATTTCGGTTGGTGCGATCGAAAAACAAAACGATTGCACTAATAGAGTACTCGGAAGGTCGGACGCCTTTCACACAGGCAAGTGCGCTGCTCGCACATCTGAGCAGAAATGCAGGTGAAACACCCGGGTGATAAGCGTGGATGCGATGGCAATCGAATATTCAAGAGCGAGAGTCGCAGACCGGCTGGGTTGCATTGAGGCCTCTAAACATCATGAGGTTGTCGTATACGAAGACAGGGAGAAAATCTGAGCTTCCTCAGAGCCCCTTCGCACGACCAAACAAATGCAACTGACAGCTGGGGACATCCTGTTCCTAGTTCGACCATCCAAACCGGCTCCGAAAGAGTACAGCAGAGGGCAGCCGCGGAAAAAGCCTCAGCCAATCTAACTAGCAGCCGAGGCACCAACACGGCGTTCGTGACTGCTTTCAACGCAGCAGCAAGGAGCGTACTCCGAATCACATCCCATTCATCGCCCCCTCGACGTCAAAGACCCCAAAGCAGCTTCACAGCAACAACCAGCCCGAACGAGAGCCGACATGGGACAGGTTGAACCGCCCCGCTATGTCACGGCTTCGGAGCCGCGGAGCCATGCACGCAACGCCTTCATCGAATTCATAGCCACACTGAGCGCGACACGACAAGTCAACCTCAAGACCTGCGAAAACATCATGCAGTCCTATAGGCTAGGAAGTGAAAGCCTTTTAAAGGCGAAACTCGAGGAGGCCGAAGCAGCCATTTACAATAATGTCACTTCCCGGGTCATCAAGGGAACCATGACAGGACAGTATATGGCAGCTTACAGTGCAGAAAATGGCTTCGTGACACTGAACGAGAGAGAGACAGAGCGCGCGGGAGTGCCTGTTTATGCGACACCACCAAATGACCCAATTGTAGTTACTGCCCGATGCACCAAGATTTGCTGGACGATAAGATCCTAGAGATGGCCAAGACCATCGAAGGAACGGAAACGTCAAAGCAGATTGGGAAAATTGGGAGGTACCGAGAATACAGTGGGTCAACGGAGTTCCAGGATGTGGAAAACAACATGGGTGATTAGACACTTCGACGTGGACAAGGACGCCATCATCACTACAACAACTGAGGCAGCAAAAGATCTAAGAGAAAAGCTATCGCACCGAATCGGAACCTGGTCAAAACCAGAGTGCGAACCATGGCTTCTGCTCTGGTAAATGGTTTCGGTAGAGAAAGTTTCAGTCGCCTCATGGTGGACGAAGCTCTCATGAACCATTTTGGAGCCATTGTGATGGCTTCAAGGCTGTCTGGTGCTGGTGAAATTGTCCTCATTGGAGACGTCAATCAGTTGCCTTATATCGACAGGGAAAATCTCTTCGAAATGAGGTATCATCGCCCGAACCTGGTAACAAAGATCAGCCAGGAGTTGCTCTGCACACATCGAAACCCAATGGACGTCGCATATGCACTGAGGGAAATATACTCCGGTATGTACTCTTCAGCGTCCCGTATAAAGTCCCTAGAACAGAGAAGATATAAGGAGCGCAAATACCCAACACCCTACCAAATACCCTCTTCTTAGTTCACACTCAAGAGGAGAAGGAGACCCTGACAAACCAGGGTTATGGATCAGGCACCGGGTCACGCATCCTTACTATCCATGAAGCTCAAGGACTAACATACGAGTCGGTAATCGTAATCAAAACCAAGGCAAACATGAAGCTGCACGAGAGCGTGCCCCATGCGGTAGTGGCAATCTCACGGCACACGGGGACCTTCACATATTACGCTGACGACACCGACGACGCCATCGGTCGGTTCGTGCGGCGAGCGTGGGCTGCATCACCGAAGACCATCCGCGATTTTAACCTACAGATGGCCATCAGGGACAGAAATGCGGCCGTTGTGGAGGCTCTGGGCCGGGAGGAGGCAGCTTAGGCAAATGACAAGGCAAACACTCGATGTCGAGTCGATTACTAGCGGAATCCCAACCGGTAGTGATCGGCTCTACAGACGAGCACTAGAATTAGATTTTAAATGTACCCAACTCCTCCTATTTTCCTCTTCTTCTCCTTATCCAAGATATGTGTAAAAACGATAATTGTAATGACAAAGATCACGGACCCCGGAGTCTGTGGAGTGGCTAATTTAAATAAAAAAAAAAAAAAAAAAAAATCGACCATTGAGGCTAAGAAATAGTCTTAAAATGTAACAATTTCTCTTCTGAAAAGTTTATAAACTTAGGAACATACGTTTTGTCTTGCATGGAACACTGTTTGCGTCTTGGGAATTACAATACAATCTTGCCCTTTTTTCTATCGGATTGCTCGCAACTCTAGAAAGCGACACCATTGCATGGTTGATGTTGACTTGACTTGAACGAAGAGGATTGACTTCATTTTCATACTAAGAAGTCTATTTAACTGGAACGCGATGACTGAGTGGATATTTTCTGGTGGATGAATATAACCTAAGTATCTTCACGTGTCGAGCGAATTGATTTGATCTCGTTCATAAACCGCATCGTTGCTTGGTATTGAGCGTGATGGCTATATAAGTCAAACCTACTTTCAATAGTAAGAAAAGTTAGTCTTCAGAATTGTATCGTCTGTGCGTAACATATGATCCATTTGTTTAGGTGTCTCGCTATTTACCAGAATCATCCCCACAGTCTTTCCATCATACGGCTTGGTATAATATTTTATGCTTTTCTTACTTTGTCATCTGCTTTGGTTCTATGCTGATTGAGTCCTGATTTGCTCCGCTATATTTATAATATAAATAAAATAAATAAATATTGGTGGACAATTCACACACAACACTATCTGACTCCAAACTAAGCAAAGCTTGTGTGATGGCAGCCAGTTAGCTGATATAATACTTATATAGTGTTTTAAATACATACTTATTATACATAGAAACACCCAGACACAATGCAAACATTTGAATTCATCACACAAATATTTGCACTGGGCTGGGATCGAACCCACGACCCTCGGCTTCGCAGGCAGAGCTACTACCAACTAAGCCACTAGGGCAGTCAAATATCGTCGATCCATCTTGCTGGTAATCTCTCTCTCTCTCTCTGTCTCCCTAAAGCTACGTTTACCTTTCCTCGGTCACCATTTCGTCTTACTTAGAACTTTAGTCCACATGTCGTCATAACGCCTAACAACATATTATCCTGCCCTACTTATTTCTGTTTTGTTACTGCTGCGCTGCCGCTATAACGACGTCCCTAACTTTGACATTTATACTCGTACTCATATGGATTACTAGCAGCCGACCGCGATTTCCTCCGCATATGATTTAGAAAAAAGCCTATTTTTTACAGTAGAGTGATGGGACAAGCATCACATGTACCTGATGAAGAGCAATACGGATGCCCATAACAGCACAGTATCACACAACTGTTGGAACATGAAAAATCCAAATTTTTGCCTCGCATTGCTCTACACTCGTCACCCCGTGATATTTATGATATAACTCCATGGCCTATAATTTCTCTAAAAACATTTCCCTTCAAACTGCGATGTTTGCACATTATTGCTTGATTGTAGAATAACTGGCCAGGGTGTGGTACATCCCCTAATGAGTTCTGCAACGGGTCCATGATAAAATTATACTCCAACGACTTTACTCTAGATGCATAATTTACAATTCTGCATGTTCATCACTTCCTCATAAATCGATTTGCTAATAAATACCCCGAAGTTTGAAAATCGTATGACGTCTGACAACGGATAAGGTCATCCTCGATGACTTTGCGCTCAGCTGTAAAGAAACCGGTTGGCGAAACCAAACAAAGATGATATTTGCGAAGCAGCTATTAGAAGACATCAGACCTGTGCGAAGATCAGCCGTTGGCTTAAAATAATTGTAACTCGAGCAACTTAAGCTTATTATTTAACTGTGATTTTAAATAGAAAACTGAACTATGTCAAAGTGTGCCATTATATACTTTGTGCGACATTCATCGCTGCATCAAGTTGCGGACATGCAAGCATAAGAGGTTAGTTGTAAACATTCGTTTTACAATATTTTGTTTGTGCTATACTTACACAGGTTTTTCCCGTGTACTTGACTATAAAACCTTGGTGGTTTTTTTGTGAGTTGCTTGCTTTTTATCTTATATTGTGTAGTTGTATGTACACAGAAGGGTTAAGGTCATTGACTCAACGACGAAACAATTTAAAGCAATTATTTTAACATATTTTATCCGCTGCATGTAGGTAAATAACTCAAATGAAAACCGTGTACTATTTATTTATACAAAAAAATATTATAAATGCTTCTTTCTGTATTAAAATGCTTTTTACTATATCTTTTCTTGTGCATGATAATATAAAAACGATTTAATTTAACCGCAAACATTACAAGAAATAGAACAGTAGTGTCAAAACAAACAGTTTTCGGTTCGGCTATAAAAAGGTGCTAGAGACGTCACCCGTGAGTTTTTTAACAGTGTTAACTATTAGAAACGAGTATCTAAAAAGAAACTACACTCAAAATAGCCTTTATTTACAAAAGGGAAATAAAGACTAGTTGCTAAAATTAAATGACTTGACCGCTGAGATACCATCCATTTTCAAATGGATAAATTTAATAGAGTATTCGAAATGAATCCAGCTTTGTGAATGATACAGAATCAAGTATGCAATTGTAGTTTATTAATTGAGCGACATGTTTTTCTCTCATCAGAAAAACGAGCGCTTGAAAACGTCTGGCCAGCGTCCAAACACTACAAAACAACGAATATATCCAATTCCGCTCATAGAGTACGACGACAGGCATGGGAATCTTCAACTCCCGGAAACTGGAACAACGAATATCAAAGCAAGGACATGAAACCTGAAAATCAAAACTATTACGAAACTGATCAGCCGCCAGAAAAGGAAGAGCTAAATGCTATCGAGAAGCAACCTTCAGATTCTTCTGCGTATAACCAAGATCCTCGCCCGTCTCCTCCAGACGGAAAATATGATTCTCAGTATGAAAGTAAACCTCCACCACCACCACCGCCTCCACCGTCTGATAATTACGATTCATTCGACAGACAACCTCCTCCCCGTGATAGAAAACCCTCACCATATGATGATAGAGGACCACCACCACCACGTTATGATAGAGGTCCACCACCGCGTTATGATGATAGATGGTACAATAGACCCCCTCCTCCTCCACCTTCGCGTCATTACGAAGGTAAGCCACCTTATGATCGAGGACCTCCACCACCTCATCATTACTACGACTACTACTCACACTACGACAGAAGGCCACCACCACCACCGCCGCCAGACCGAGGACCACCACACGATAGATCTCACGATCATTTTGATCGGAGATATGAAAAAGATGACTATTGGGGACATCAAAGGGAACGTGGATATCAAAGAAGTCCACCTGATCGTTACGGCAGACCACCTCCTCCACCACCATACGATAGAAGACCTCCACCAGATCATCACGGTGGTCCTCCACCACGACATGGTGGACCACCGCATGACTGGGGCCCTCCACCTCGTGATTGGGGTCCACCACCACATGATAGAGGTCCACCATCACGGGATAAGGGTCCGCCACCTCGAGGTGGTAGACCTCCACCACGGGAAGAGAGCCCTCCTCCGCAACAATATTCTTCTTCTCGAAGTCCTCCATTAAATCACAGAGATAATGATCAATCTTATACCTCATCGCCCAATTTCTCAACAAATAACCAAGAAACTAGAAGTTTTACTGAATCATCAGGCCCTCTTCACGAAAAGCTTACAATATTGTCAGACAACAATAGTCAAAATCTAAATTCTTCTATATCACCTTATGATCAAAGACTAGGCGTCTTACCTCGAGATAATATAGACATACGATCAGTCACAGATAGGGCGTTTGATATAGATACGAGGCTTGGATTCCAGGATATGAACCCAGACGTATTAGTTTCACAGGATTTGTATAAATCACGTTATCCACCTTTGTTCCAAGTAATACCGGTAACACCGGAAACTTGATTATTGGAATGAGCAAATCTTGCATTATTGACACCATTTTAAAAATAAATAAACCCATTTTCATTAGCAATTATTTCAATGGCATGGGCATACTGTAATATACCTCTATCATGTAAATTCAATTTATTACGTTCCACTAAAAAATGGTTTGCCATATTATAAATGTTATACCTGGGAAATGTTATAAATACTGTAAAATATTATGTATGTAGTATGACTTGTATAGTACGCCATTATTTAATAGCTTGCTCAAACTCGTACACCAAACTAATTTTGTGTGGAAAAATAGTTATACGGTCAATAGCATATTTCTTAATTGGGTCTAATCTTTTATTTCTTTGTAGATAAGAGGTCACCGCAAGATCCTGAAACTGATTTTGAATCCCGTAGTTTTAAGTTTAACGGTGATGTGAGAGGACCACCTGATAATAGAGATTTTAAGGACCACCAAGGCCGAAAACGATCACCTCCTAATAAGGGGCCTTCAGAATTTAGAGGCCCACCAAACAACAGAGGACCTCCAAACAACAGGGGACCACCAGATAATAGAGGTCCTCCTGCAAATAGAGGACCTCCAGCTAACAGAGGCCCTCCCGATAATAGGGGACCTCCTCCCAATAGAGGTCAGCCTGGAAATCAAAGACCACCGATGGAATATGAACAATCAGATAATACGAGACCAGTGGACGATAGAGAACAGCCTATTATAACTGGACCAAATGACATTAGTTCTCCAGATAAGCTAAATAATCAATCACCTGCTTTCAATAAAGAAAATGTGAATGCGAATGCACCTCAACAAACTACTGCCCCTTCTACATCAGCTCCAATCGTAGTGCCTACAACTGCAAACATTCTAAGTGATAGGTTCAATAATATCAAACCTGTAGCTAACGTAGACCCAAACATGATGTTTCAAGCTATTGCTGTTACCCCTGAAGAATAGGAATGATAATGATACTCACCTGCATGTAATACTCAATTCAATAATTTAGAGAAAAGGTACTATTAGTATATTGCTAATTAGTCTCAATATCAGTATGTTTTCTTACCTTACCATGTTTTTTTTAATTTAAGTTATTAATTAATTGCCAAATAAAGCTTAGAACTATATCTCATTTTTGGAACACTAAATGGTATTATAATTGTAATAGATAACGTTTATCACAAGACTTATTCATACTATGTATTACTTAGATAATATTTAAGTGTGCGTTTGAATTTGACTTTATTTTCATCATAATTTTCTCAGATTTAATAGTTTGTTTATGACTACTTTATTATATTTAATGTTATTTTTATTTATAATCCTAACTTAGGAAATTAAACACTTTATAATAAAGTAAAGGATATATTCAGAACAAAGAGTTTAAATTCAGGCTATCAAAAGGTAGGCTTGCATCTTCCATCAGAAGTCCTATAATATCCGGAAGAACAACCTCCAGCAAAGTTTTCACGGCCATCTTTGTCACTTGCGTTAATTTTCTCAGTAGGATTGTTGATCACAGTTGCAGTAGTTGTTTCTACGTTCACATTTCTTTGCACAGACGCACCAGGAGTTACTTCAGGAGCCTTTGGAGTGGTAGCAACTGGAACTTCTTCTTCAGAATCCTTAAAAACTATAGAACCTTCATTGGTGTTTCCAGTCGATTTTGAATTGAAAACTAACTGAACGTTCTCCTTAGCTTTAGTCGCAACTTTCCGAATACTGCCTAGTATAGGCAAGTCCCCCTGTACAGAGGCACAGTACAATGATAGAATACAACACGATATAAAAATTGAGACCTTCATTTTTGTTACTTTTATCACGTATTCTTGTTAATTTCTCTCACAAAACTGAGTGCAGTCAGCGGTTCGATAGTGGCAAGTAGCAACTTTTAGATAACTTTTGACCTTTTGTAATTTATCTACAAACGCTCCAACCAGCATGTTCGGTTCTTGGAAAAGATAAAATTGTTATTTTTGACGATTTAAACCAAACAAATTCTAGATCTTGTTAATTCTTTGTGAATTTTAATTTTGTGCTTCTACGGGTTCTACTTAAGGTTAAATTAACGTAAAATATACAACGGTAAAATATTCATTGTTTTGTGGTTTGTAAATCCAATAATTAATAATGTTAATAAGCTAAAAATTTAAAAATTGGTGTCTCAAGAGTTAATTTTCATTATAAGTTCGAAGTCATACCTACTCGAACTTAAAATTATCATATTTTTCCTTTTCTCCATGTAGGTGGTTGTCCTGGAAACCACAAATATCAATTTAACATAAATAGCAATTAATACAGTACGAACCACTTATCTGTAGAATGTACTGATGGCGCCACGGTCGAAAAGTATTGCCACCTATTACTTAGACATCTGTGATCTTTAGTACTCGTAACCCATTAGTTCCGCTTTTGGCCGTTGTACAGATAAGTTGGTGGCACTGTAGTCTTAAACTTTTGTTTGATGTTTTATTGTATCTATGTATTTGGGAGTAATTTAATGATAAATAAAACCACCAAAAAGTTCAAAAGAGGAAACAACCTCCTGAAATTATAGTATCACGATTTCTTATATTAATGTTTCACTCACTAAAAAATCATTTTACTATATAGGGCGATCTATACCAATGTTATAAGATAACAATTGCAATCTTATTGATCTATGTATTTTTTAGCTTTTCGCTACAAGTAAATCTTTCATGAAATTATCCGTGAGAAAAAGAGTTTAGTAGACCTCCACATGTTCATAATATCTATTACCCAGCACTGTACTCCTAAAAAAGACGTGAGTCCACTACCATCAACATTATGATAGGTAGGAACTTTATTATTTTTGGTATAATTTTATGATAAAAGTCAAACTTGTTTCAAAAACTCAATTACAAGTCAAAATTGCACATAGCTACATTTGCCACATAAAAAGTGGAGTAAAACTCCTCTTTTTGCGTGGTAAAAAAATGCTTATGACTTAGAATCGCCCTTATTATAAAGAGAAGGTCATCAAAACAATAATAAAAATTATATATGACCACAACAACGAATTAAATACAATAGCAATTGGTTGGTATTTATTTCATAGTAGCGACCCGCCCCGGCTTCGCACGGGTGCAATGCTGATACTAAAAATACAAATAAAAATGGTAATTGTCTGTTATCCCTAAGAGATAGACATATACCATTGCTGACTTTTTTGTAGACCTTTTTAAGGGGTACAATACAGCAGTACATTATTTTGACCTATGTCGTAGGATCCAGATAGCGTTTCCAAAGTAAGCGCAAAAAATGTGTTTATTTATGAATGACATCACTTTAGAAACCTTTAAAATGATTAGTGTTTCTCTACTGTTATATGCACAAATTATACATATGTTTATATGTATTCCTTCCTCTTAAATCACGCTACTTACTCGTATTTATAAAACCCGCATCAAAATCTATATGGTGGTTTTTAGAATCTAAGCCTACATAGGGATATCGGGACGGAGAAAGCGACTTTGTTTTATACAGTATGTAGTGATCAATTCTTGATGTTAAATCTATTATACAATATGTTGTATTAACTGTTGGAAGTCTGGATAAAATCCCACTTGAAGTAAATTCTTGTATTCTACAAGCCAGTGTTTTTCTTTATTGTTATTTGTCTTACGTTGTACAATTTTGTTTCACCTATATTAAAGAGTCCAATGGTAATCGGTCTCACATCGCCTCTACTGCCAATCTAACTTTGGGCTGGCATAGAGGACACAGGGTCCGGTTATGGTTCTGTTTATTATATTTAAAAGTGGAGATAAAATCTTACCTTTAAAAGCTTTGTCTACATATGCCGAGTTTATCTCGCCTCTGGTGCAGAGGGCAATCGAGCTCAGGCACTCGTATCATCTGACCAGTCTTAGTAGTCTCCGTTGTACTAGTACTCATGGCCATACGAAGTTTTTCGTGAAAATTAAACACAACTTTTGCTTCACTCGAAACAAACAAACTGGATAGCGTTACAGCTATTAAAAACAGAGACGCTACGTCCATGTCTTTGTATTGCAATGAACAAACTACGTATTTATTATGTCGGGTCAATATTGGAGCAACGAGTACATAATTACCATTTATAGCGTGATGTCAGACAACTCGTTAGTTTAACGCTTATGGTTCTCTAATTCATATTAATTGTTTCCTTGGCATGTACTCAGGATAATGTTTAATATAATGCAATACGGCATACCAATAGTATATTTTGTACAGAGAGACCACGTGGATTATTTGGTAATAAGTCTGTCTGTCTTTGTGGAGCCAGAGGTCGTAGGTTTGATCTCCATCAGGACAAATATTTCTGTGATGAATGTAAGTAATGTGTTTAGGTGTTTCTACATGTAATAGGTACGTATTTAGAATTGTAAAAGTTTTTATTATAAATATTTATCAGCTACCTGGCTTCCACAAACCAAGTTTCGTGTAATGGAGAGTATAATAGTTCTTTTTACTTTTAATACTTTTACTACGTGGCTTAGTATTTAAAATGCTCTATTTTCATTCCTCTGGAAATATTAATAATGTTTAACTAAAGTCCGGTTGGACGATATAGTTTTTTTATATAAAAAGCAGAATATAATGGCACTACGAATTTTGTTTTCTTGAAAAGTGACATTTTATAAAAATAATTTCAATTTAGTTCAATAAATGATGATGAATTCACTATTTTTTGTGAGATTAGGTAAAACAATTAAAAGTAAGCAAATGTTATTTCTCACTGTATCACAATTGCTATTAAATAAATAGATTTATTTACCTTATACATATAGTTACACTAGATGTCCGCCCCGGCTTCGCCCGTGGTACATTATATAGCACTCATCGGGATCCCAGACATATCTAACGGTGAAAGAATGACTGAAATCGGTTCAGACATTCCTGAGAATATCGCTTTGAAACAAAAAAACCTCTTCAGCTACCTGCTACGCCACCTGTCGGAAATTGGTCGTACCAATTCAGATTTAGAAACAAAGATTAGCAAAGGTTCTTTTTCTTTTGGCTTCCATTCGGTGATGTCACCGTCGACATGACGACGATGAAATGACGTTTAGCTGTCGTTTACGTTTTATGTCACGTCACACGGGAACGCGGTCGAACGGGATATTCGTCGTTTGTCGTTTTTTGACGACCCACGGGAACGTAATAAAAAATATCCTATGTCCTTTTCCTGGTCCTGAGCTACCTCCTCACAAATTTTCAGCCAAATCGGTTCAGCCGTTCTTGAGTTATAAATGGTGTAACTAACACGACTTTCTTTTATATATATAGATTAGATTTAACTTAGGAAATGACAGATAACACGGTTAGTACCACTAAAATATTACAATTTCGTTGAAATTGAAACAAGGGTTGATAGTTTGTATGATATTTTTGGCATTATTGAAGTTAAAAGCTGGAAACTTATTTGTAGGCTAGTGACTACATACATATAAATAGAAATTTTACGTATTTCTCTAAAATAAATGATCGTGAGAAACTACTCGACTATTATAACTACTAGGTGGTAGTTAAATAATAGCTATAGCAGTACTACTACCTTTAATACCACGAAACAATCGCCTGCTTATAGTTACTATGATTTTATGATCAAGCACAAAAAAAGTTGTAAGTAAACCAAAAAAAAACAAAAATATAGTGTTCGTTTCTCGAAAATAAAAATAATTTGTATGCAAAAGAAGTTTTAATAATACAACAAGTATCAACAAATTATTAACATACAAAATTACCACGTAATCATGTAAGAATTTAGAATAACAATTTCGGTGTGAAAGTTACGCAACGTTAGAATCATTCGTGCAATCTTATTGCTTTTATTTTATGAATACTCATTTATAATTGTTTTTTATTCTCTTCAACCGCAGACACCACCTGAAAAAAATATGGACGTTAATTTACGGTTTAAATTATGTGGCTAATTGAAGAGACATAGTTCTGTAACTTCAAGTGTGATGACGTAAACCTTTTTAAACTATAGTTACTTTCTCCTGCACTCTACCTGTAATCTTATTTTATATTTAATCTTTTATTGTGGTAGTAAGACTTTTTGCAGTGTCTGCTTGGGGAATCACCACACCTTTGACAGTTATTCTACGGTCAAACAATAATGAGCATACATTTGAAGTTGAATTTGAAGTTTGAAATTGGACCAGTTGAGCAATTTAAAGGTCCAATATTTATTTCTCTGAATGATAAGTGCAGTACACTGCTAGCCAGTTGTTTCGACTCTTCGTGTTCAAACAGTAGTATGCCTGTTATGGGTGAGTGATGGGTGAGTAATGCCTGTTATGGGCTGTCGTGTTTCTTACAATCTAGCGCATGTCTTGCTCAGTCTATATTATAAGCATAAGCAGCCCATTAAATGTTCTCACTACTGAGACTAGGGGTCTTCTCTCACAAGTAGAGAGCATAATTCACGTTACGAAGCCCAGCGTTACAAACATATCTTCGAAAAGACAGTGGTGTACCTACGTGAGATTCGAACTAGGCGCTCCAGAACGGCAGTCGCCGTTTGAAAAAAAAAGCATTCCGAGAGTGCCTTTTTTTAAAGATCCTATGAGTGTCATAGGCGATTTATTTTGCACAGGGCGGACCTTTATTCAAATTAACTATTTTGCGGATCACGTACATATCCAATGCTGAAAGAAATTTTGAAATCGGTCCAGTAGTGCCTAAGATTAGTGCGTTCAAACAAAAAACCTGTTCAGCTTTTTAACATGAGTATAGATTTACTCCGAAAAAACAAACACCGACTTCAATTCAAAATTAAATTCGGCTAAATTGTATAAATATTGTGAAACTAAACACATTGTTTGAAAGAGACAGCGAGGTTGCTGAAGAATAAACGAATTTATTTTTATCATTGATGAAGGCAATTTTTTTAATTTACAAAAACTTCTATAATCATTTCAGTAAGATAAAAGTAGTAACCACAATTTTCTTTTAAATTCTTTAAGATTTTTTGATTTGTTAAATATGGGTTCACCTGGGTATGATCTTCAAAACAAAAAAAAAAAAAAATCGATTCTCAATTGGCGGAACTTTCGCGCAACCACAAGAAAAAAACAAATAAAACATACAACCGAATATAGAACCTCCTTTTTTATGTCAGTTAAAAAGAATAAATATAATCAACGCGCCTCAAGAATTTCTTGAGGCGCGTTGAGATTTTTTGAGACACATCAAAAATCTTAAAGAATTCGAAAGAAAATTGTGGTTAGTACTTTTTATACATTTAAATTAAAAGACGAACGTAATAAAACCAGGAAAAAATATTCAACACCGCAAAAACTTGACAAACGTCATATTAAATCATCATTGACCCCGTGTCACACATGTACATGTATTGTATGTGTACGCCTTGCGTTATTTTATCGTACCTCTATAATCTTTGTCTACAATTTCCAAGCCCGTCCCGTCGCTGACCTAGAGGACAGTCCAGTTCTGGCACCCTTATCACTTGCGAAGTGTCCGTTCTCTCTGTGGTAGTAGTAGTCGTTGTGGCCATAGCAAGTTTTTCGTGGAAATTAAACGTTTTGTAACCAAACCCCGCACAGCACACACTCAACAAAATCGTCACTATAAAAAACAAAGTTTTCGCGTCCATTTCGACGTGTTGCATCGGGCAAACTACGTCGCAAATTTTTGTGTATAGGTTAGATCACCATGGATGTCTGCACACTCCATTGATATCCTTCTGTGCGCCGCCAGTACATCGCCGTCGACCGCTTTCCGTATTTGGTGGGACTATTATCATTTTATTTGCAGGTTCGTCGTCTTTCCTTTTTGGTTTTTCTGTTCGGGTCTTCAACTCTTCAGTTCGCAGATTTGTAAAAACAGTATTTTTGATGTCATCGACTGGATTCCCGAATATATCGAGAATATCCTGAGCGGAGAAGGGAGCCGCGGTGACTTGGAGTAACAAATGGACCAAGATACTGTACACGACTACACGCGAGGAAGCAGTCGTCATTTTTTCAATGGGACTAAATTATCCACAGCGTTTATCGGTAATGTGTACCGAAGAGCCGGCGTGACGATCGCACGATACTGCTCGTAGACATTACGAACGACCATTAATATTTCCTTGTATATATTTACTGAGCTCATAAAGCCTAAGTACTGGCTCAATTGCTTTTGGAATTCTTACTAATGTTTGATAGTAAATGATTAAAATTCTATTTAACTCGTGGAATGCACATGACCGTTATTATATTTACTAGGTATTTGTTTATTGAACGATAACAGAGATAGTAGTTCTTATGTATTCGCAGTCGGGAATTGATAACAACTGCCTGTATCAAGTTTCAACTGACTTGTCTGCCATAAATATGTCAGACGTATCAAAATAGTTGATTAAATAAATATTCCTAGTAAATTTTCTTAGTGGAATTCATTACTCACCTTCCTGAGTTCTTCGTTTAACACGAATTTATCGCAGTCTGGATGCATGTCACAGTACAAGTTAAGCCACAGTATCATGTATTTAATTTTATCTAATCGCTTGATCAGTGTGTTTGGGACGATATCGATTGAGGTTCGTTTAGATTTAACTATGACGTAATTTTTTGAGTCATCTTCATAATCGTCACTCTTTTCTGTAGAAATTATTATTTTGTATTGCGTAGAATCACCTTTTTTAATTTCTCTGATAATTATAGGTGTTTCTTCAGAGGTGTCAATGTTATCAATTTCATAATAATTTTTGACGTCATCACTGGGATATTTCAAAGTTAATTCGTGAGTTAAGACAATAAGCGAGTATAGTAACGTAATAATTTTAAACATGATTTTAATTAACTGTAGCTATTTAATTAAAGCGACTTATTGTTGACTGTTTGGTTGAAAAAACGCGAATAAATGAGTACTTGATTGCCAACTACATAGGCTACCCATCACTCGGTGAACTCATCAATTGAACTTAGTTGTACCAATTGACTTCCATACGTACGTTTATTATCGTTGTCCAGACGGAATGCTCAGTAGAGAATATACTAGGTATATATGTACCTATTGTTATTTTAGCTTTACTGTGAATTTTATGTCCGTCTGTTTGCATTTCAAAATTCCAAAACTACTTTTAGTAAAGAAGTTTAAAAGTAAATTAAACAGAATATTACCCTTCGTATGTTCTTATAAAACGTACGCTGTTGAATAACTTACGACATTTTATTTCAAGCAAAGCTCTCAATCTGTAAAATTGTTCACAAACCACGAGACGATCTACAACATAAGCAGCCCAGCCCAGCTTTTGCTCCCACTGTTGGGCCACAGGGTTTTGTCTCACAATGATAGAGTTAAGGCCATAATTCACAACTCTGGCCGAGTGCGGGTTGGCGGATGGCACATCTCGAAAACTGTATTTCTAGAATTATCGTGATTTTATCACGATGTTTTCCGTCACTGTTAAAGCTAGTGATAATAAAACATTTTTAAATTTATTCATTCCGGCACTAGGCCATCACGTCTTTTTTAACACTTCACACTGCTTTCTTTTGATAGTACTAATAAATATGATATTAATATTACATAGCAACAAGACTCTTTCCATACATATACAAATCGATGATCAAGCAGTGTTTTAGACTTCTGGAATATTTATAGAATTATTTAAAAAATATTTTAATCTTTTATCGCCTTTTTTCCTCAAGGTCATTTTAGATTTTTGAATTCAAAATATGGATCGATAATTTTTGTAAGGGTATTTCTACAAAAATATACTGTAATACTTGCTCGTATCATTGCTCAGTTAAAAAAAAATCTTGTGGTCAGTTTACACAAACAAAGTACTTGTACAGTTAAGGAAACTCGAGGAACGAAGTCGTCGAAGCGAAGCTGTATTGCGAGCCCGCTAACGAGCATTTCATGAGCTGCGAGGACTCTTTATCATTCATAATACCGCCGATGGCTACCCTGTTTTTACCAACTCTAATTACATAGTTTAGTTTCAATAAACAACAATAATGAGCGAATAAATAACGGAATAATTACCTGTAACATTTCAAAATTAAGGTACTTAATTTAAAATGTTTCAATATTATATTATTTGACACCGGTGCTGAGATTGTAAAAATATAAATACAAAAGCCTTGAGTACTGTTTTAGGTTAAGTATCATTGTACATAGTTTAAACTTTACCTACTTGAGGACATAGTTTAAGTATTAAGAAATATAAACTTGCCTCTTCAAAAAAGAATGCAATGTTTGTTGCAAAACAATGTAATTTATTTTTAGTCTGAGTTTTTCAATGCAAGAATCATTCATAGGTGAGTAAACTAAAAAAACGTTAAAATATGTATCAAGTCTAATTGGGCATGTCAGTTATACAGTAATGTTTCTGTTTTCATTGTAGATTGTAGTAAAGTCAGTGGAATAACATCTTTGATACCGGTAGTTTTGTAAAATGTACCTTGGAAACTTATTACAGATATTGTCTTGCGCTTATCACATAGGCTTCCCCCTAAAGCTTCCTACATTGTCCTGTCACGTTTTTGTTTACATTGTTGTCATATTCTTGTACACGTTACTCCAGCAATGCTACGAATGTCGTATTCACATCCAGTGCCACTAGTTTTTCTGTGGAATGGACAAAAACGGAACAAGTTAAAAACACAGAATCTAATCTAATGTTGTCTAATCTTGTAATAGGTGGCAACTCTTATCGATCATTCCAAATTACAACCTGATCCGTTCATACGTTACGACGTGGTGAGCAACAGACATCCAAACACCCATTGATATTTACAATATTAGTAGGATAGGCACCAATTTTTTCCCCTTATTTAAATTCAAAATTGTAGCTATCAAAAAATCTACCCCTTTGTGCTTACATTATGAATCATTAAATCTTCGTCGTTTAATACAAAAGGGACTGTAAGCTAAGTAACCCACTTTGAATACCCACAAATGGGACTCCAGGCCTTTTCTCTCAAAGAGAGAGTAAAAGCCATAATCGACTACGGCAGTCTAGCTCGGTTTAGCGTCCATGGGGACATCCACGTTTCTCACGTCACGTCACGTCACGTTTTTTTTTGGGAATTGGGGAATTGGGAAGAGAAACGCGAGGAAACCCGCCGGTTTCTTCTCACTCTTAAACTCAGTGGTGATGACAAGCCTTTACTTGGAAAAAATATTCACATATGTAGATCTGAAACCACGTCCTCATGGTTGTTAAATCTGACGTTCTAGCTACTACGGCTTATAATATGGCTTAGGTAGATAAATACTCCTTATCGCACTTAATTATGAAAAAAATGCAGAAAACCTTAAATAGATTAAGGTACCTATTTAAAGGTGTTTCTGTAGTCTTGTTTTTTACAATTAAAGTGCAATTACAAGTTCAGGTATCTGTCTACATAAAATAATCTTAGGAAATAAGTTTAGGTAAATACGCAAGACTAAACTAGTATAGAGGTACATACATGGCACATGTAACAAGTAGAACTGATCAATTATCGCTAATTGATGATAAATATTGGCTTCGCGAAGCAGCTGCACCCACAGGACGGGTATATTTTTCGTTTCAGACTTTCAAGAAAGAAGTTATATTTTTAAACCCCCGACCAAAAAAATTAAGGTTAATATCCGTGCGGATGTTCTTAGCTATGTTTGGTTAACATCAATTTAAGATGGCCGCCTCCACAAAATGGCGGACAAAATATTTCTTCACAACCTACCTCTATATGGATATCAAATGAACCCTTTCCTTGACTAGTAAAATACTATACACTATAACAAACTTCAAATCCAAGATAGTCCCCACCACAATATTATGGTGTTTTTTTTTCACTACTACTTTAATACGGGTATCAAACAAAAAGGCTTGACTAGTAGAATACTTTGCACTATAATACATTTCAAAACCAAGATGGCCTCTACCACAAAATGGAGAAATACATTTCTTTTTTCACAACTCCCTTAGTATGGGTATCAAATGAAAGGGCTTGACTAGTAGAATGTTGTAGGTACATATAACAAATCCGAGGTAGTCGGGGGTTAATCAAAATTTTTTAATTTTGTTCTTGTTTAAGTAACAAGTGTTTAGTTACATTTCTTTTTTAGTCTGTGTTTGTAAACAGCTTTTCCTAAAGAATTAACTCTAAACCGCGATTGCGATATTAATTGGCTAATTTCAGACAGTTTTGGATATTCTGAGCTTTTTTCGCAATGACACCATTGATCCCATTGTGAAAGGTATTCGTTACGGTGAGTAAAACGCACCAACAAGCCAAAACAACAAAAACCAACCTGATACATTATTTCTGCATTTTATTTTTAAACCCACAATAGGCTTGCGTTTCAATGCCATCTCGTTTGAAAACGCCATTTGAAACCGCTCCGTTTGTAACAATTTGAAAAGGGTTAGGAGCTTTAGGACTAAATCTCGATATGACTAGATAGGGGGTCTGACTCAATAGATATGACTTTCTTCTTGCATAAGCATAAGCAGCCCACTAAATGTTTCCACTGCTGGCCTTCTATCGCAAGGAGAGAGTTTAAGGCCATAATCCACCACGCTGGCCAAGTGCGGGCTGGTGGATGACACATGATCTCGAAAGATTCTAGGTACATGTCGGTTTCCTCACGATGTTTTTCTTCGCCGTTTTTAAGTTAGCGGCATTACGCACATAACTTTGAAAAGACAGTGGTGCGCGTGGTGGGATTCGAACCCGGGGGCTGCGGATCGGCAGTCGACGTTCTCATGACTAGACCAGCCGTAACTCACTAGACCTTCTTCTTATTGAACGCTTAACCCTAATTCAGTGTTACACTATTCGATCCAATTAAGCTGTGAATATAGCTATTTTAGTAGCATTGTTTAAAATATCAATAATTCGTCATGTAAACCACATAGTTGCTCAAAACCCTTTGAAGCCGAACGAGGCTCTGTCGCGTTCAATGAAAAATACCACACGTGGCACGTTAGGCATTCCTCGATTGAAACGCCTCGCTTTTGGTCACATAATATTCGTAATTAAACATTGTTTGCCATCAAAGAGGATTAATTTATTGATTCAGTATTATTTTTACTCACTACTCTACTCACAATTTTTTTCTCATTATTCTATCTTTGACACAGCTAGTAGTAGGGCTCTCCTATGATAGCTCCATAGCTCCATAGTCAGATTTTCTTCTTCAGCCACTACCTGCTATTTTACGTATATTGCCACCCATCGAGTTTCAGAGCGTTCTTTGCTACGTTTACGAATTTGCGGTCTCCACTTAAAAACAAGAAAACCTTATAGTTACTTACAAAAATATCTATCAAATTTTTGAGGAAAATCAAATCTGTTTTAAAGTTTCAAAACATTTGCCCAAACAAACTATAAGTATTTTGCCTGTGCCGAAGTTTGAGTTTGTTGTCGCCAATAACTTTAATAGCCAAGGAAGACTTTATGTGGAAATCGGCATGTACCTAGGTAGAATCTTTCGAGATTGGGTAGTGAGCTGGTTATGAGAATTAAAACAAAAATAATAAGTTTGCTTAATTTTGTTTGCCCTTTCAAAACTACAAGTAGTATCAAGCGTTATTAACAGACTTATTTTAAAAATGTATTAATTTCAATAAAATTAAGTTAAAAAAGGAAAGTTTGTTCCGGTCCCATTTCCAATCACTGTCTTGTGTCCGCGATATTTTTTTTTAAATTATGAACTCCTAATGGCGTGATAGTATTAATTTTCTTTCACCAGCTTTGACGCACTATTTTCGTGGTATTTTATCCATTTTCGCATACAAATATTACTTTATACAAAACACTTATGGCAGGTACAAACAATATTTAAGACATATAGAAAGATTACATAGTAAGAAAGTTAAAAACTTTATGACTTCGTTAAATTTTTATTTCAATATATTAACAATTGTCTTAACCTAAAGAGATAAAGAAATTTAATTATATTTCAAGAGTATCGCGTAAAATATTCAGTATAAATATAAGTAATTCAAGACAAATGAATTTTTTTAACAGTTTCCTGTTTTATTTGGATTTAGTTTCGGCAGTTCTTGCGGAAGTGCCTGCCCTTCTTGTGCTGAAACAGAAAAAATTAAACAGACTAGATAAAAGCGATTAAACAAATTTAGTTTTTCAACTACTTCTATCAGCTACTTACACTACAACAACTACTTCGTCAACCATTTCAAACGTTCATAACCAGTTAACGAATTCATAATTTTCTCAATAAAACCTTATATAGCAAGTACGTATAGACTCTAAAAAAAGTTGGCAGCCATAGGGACTACCGATAGAAGGAAAATCTTATAACTCTAGTAGCTCACTTTGGAAACTACGTGGGTGAAACTGAAGGGCGCTGCTAGTCTGGAATAAATCTTCAAACCATTGTCGTGTAAATAAGTCTTCTAATCTAGACTAGATGGTCATATTGAACTATGACCATCTTTTCATCTAGATTTCTTTCGTTTACGAGCGTGGCGCTTGAGCTCAATTCACAGTCGATGAAAAATCGGTACGTGGTGCGCCAAAAGAAGTTTTCACTTCAAAATATTATACTCACGTGGTGATGTTCATTCGAGTCATCATCATCGCATTTGTTTTTGTTGTCTTCCTCCGAAGAAGATGATGAAGAAGAAGATGATGATGAAGACGAGTCGTCTTTCTTCTTGCTGTGACCCTGGAATTTTAGAAAAAAAAACACATTGCAATTACTTCTAGGATTTAATTATTTCGCTATGTTTCTTCGCTTAGAGTATTTTTCATTGCCCTGACCTCACCCCTCACTCTTTATTTGTTAATTCCGATTCTAGTATCCAAATAATTAACACGGTTTTATTAGGTTCACTTGCAACTATGTATGTACAATAAAGCATGTTTTTTAAGCTATTGCATAGCTTTTATCGCGGGCCTGGGGACCGAATTTTAGTGATCGTGCATCTCTTTCTTATGTTCACAAGAAAGAGGGATGGAAGACCGTAACGCCGTCCTCCCCACTTGGTCATTCGACTTTGAATCTTATTTGTATTAGCTTTACAGACTAAATGCTCTTAGCAGTATTGCCAACTTAACGGATTTCCCGTGATATTTTTTATGGTAAACAAATGTCACTCTTCAAAATAAAAGCAATTCCGAAAAATGTTAACATCCCTATTGCTTATGTTGATAAAAATGCATGCAACATGCAATAAGCTTTACCGCGGCAGTCTCCGAGTGCCACACTTTTTTTTAATTTTTAAACTATTATTTAACATGAAGTGTTCGTCACTTCATACATATCCTATGGTTAAGAATATACATTGCACAACTACGTTTGAAGGATCAGGAAAAATTTTATTACATACATTCAATTTTAATACTAAAATCTACCCGCAACTTGGTATCTGCAAAATTAAACAAAAACTTGTTCTAAGCGCAATTTCGTCGTGCATTTGACATTCAAACCGCAAAATTACTAAATATTTTCACTTCATGACAGGTACATTTGTGAAAATAAAATAATTATAAACGACAGCAGGCCCTACAGGAAAAGTTAGGGAACTGTTTCATCATTATTGCTCATTAGAGCCGCAATTGACGCTCGCTCGAAGGAACCGTCGAGCATTCCGCGGGTAAAACATTTTGAAAACAAACTGGAGAGCCTTTCGAGAGCTATTTACATCAGTCGTACTGTTTCGAGCTTCATGGTAAAACCAGGGTTACGCAGATCGTTTTGCATTTGGTCCAAAACTATTCGCTTTAGACAATACAACTCTGGTGGAAATTAATATTGTATGTATGGGACCTATTGCTTCTTAAGGTTCCGTAGTCAAATGCCAAAATACGGGTCTTGTCTTGCTGGACATGTACCTGATAGAAAGCAACATGCCTGCCACATAACAGCACAGTGACACGCACGCACAAGACTCCAAATCATTACCTTGTATTGCACTGCGATCGTCATCCAGATGTATAAGATGTTTTATGTATATTCGTGTAATTTCACGGAAAACATTGCCCTTCAAACCGGAGCACAGTAATGTTTACATATTACTGCATGGCGGTAGAATAATTGGCGTGGTACTGGAAATGTGTGGTGCTTCCTCAGACGGACTCTGCAAAGAGTCCTGCCACTACATTTATGCAATAAAATAATGAAGTGTTAAAAACTAACCAATTTAGAAAATTCTTAAAGCGTTATTACTGCAGATGGGTAATGTTAAATGTAATTAACTTTTTTATAATGTCAAATTCGAGATATTTCATATTCAATATTAATTTACTTATTTTTTATAGTCTGGCTATGACAATCAAATGTCAAAGCCAGACTATAAATGAATTTCCAGAATTATTATGATAGATACTTTAAGCTGGCAGATTTTAAAAAATTTGGTGATATTTTAATGTTGCTGTGATTTTTATCATCTATAATATGGTTTAACACGTAATTTATTTATATATCAGCATTTAGTTTGTACGAGCTGCTACCTACCTGGTATTTTTTCAGATCTACCTACTCTAACGCGGGACTCAGTAGGTTACTTAAATTGTCCATACAAAGAGTAGCATATAATAGTGTCTACATTTAATGTTATCAACATTTTTTTTATATCTACAAATAAAAATCAAATACCTGCCTACTGGTTGATCACATCCTACATTCATAGATTTTACCAGCGTTAAAATTGAGGCTATCAAAAGCTAAAAATGATTACCGAAAAATAGTAGTAATAGTCATATTTAGAGTTCTATTTGAATAGTTCAGTTTATTTGAAGTTTTCATGCTTCTGACGCCGGTACAATCATTTATAAAAAAAACGTATCACAACATCTCAGTAAAAGTAAACTACTATTATTTCACAACTACGCAGTTTTAGAAGCCAAAAATTTCCTTTAAAATGATGTTTCCGCTACTGTGTTTTAAAAAGTTTTCTGTTAAAATTGACAGATGGAAAAAGTTTTGTTCCTTGCTGCAATTTCCCCAATCGAAAAAACATTATAAAACAAAAATAGTCTGTACTCGAACGTTTTTAGTTTATTTCGTGCGTTGTCGCTGTATAGTTCATAGATTTTGGATTAGTGTTTAGGTACTCTGTAACTCTCTACTTAGTCTGTAGTACTACTATCACTTTTCGTGAAAAAATAAATAATTTCTGAATAAAATAACAAAAATGGTCAAGTGCGAGTCGGAGACGCCCACGAAGGCTTCCGTACCAGCAAGTAGCATCATATAAAAGTTCTTGTAGTTCGTTGTTACGTTAATCAGTGCTTTAACAATAGTGAATTTGTGACGTATTAAAATAAAACTAGTTACTATATCTCAGTCAAACCAATTTTCGTTTAAAGTTTACATGGTAATGTCCATAACACATTTTTTTAGTTTTGTCATTCTCTTATTTTAGAAGTTACAGGGGAGGGACACACATTTTACCACTTCGGAAGAATCTCTCGCGCAAACTATTCAGTTTAGATAAATATATCTTAGAAATTTGAATATCATTTTTGAAAACCTATCCATAGATAACCCACACATATAATTCTGATGTTTTTTTTTAGTTTTGTTCTAAGTATGGGACACCCCCAAAATTAATTGTTTTTTTCTATTTTTTGTATGAAAACCTTAATGCGGTTCACATAATAAATCTACTTACCAAGTTTCAATAGTATAGTTCTTATAGTTTCGGAGAAAAGTGGTTGTGACATACGGAAGAACAGACTGACAGGACGAATCTATAAGGGTCCCGTATTTTGCCATTTGGCTACGGAACCCTAAAAATAAAAGCATTCTGGATATAGTTTGTTTAAAGTATTAAATACTACTAGTACTGGCTATGATCCGCAATTAAATTATTTCAAATACATTATTTATTATAACTATTATAATTAAACTTAAAACGCGCATTGCAAAAAACATAATTTCAGGACAGGCACATAAGGCAGGTACATAAATGCAGCATAAATATTAATAACACTTACGCAATTTTCATCTTCTTCTGACGATGATGATGAAGATGATGACGACGATGACGATGAGCTGTCGCACTTGTTTTTCTGAAAATTCAGAAATAGCATTCTAAATCAAAGGATCTTAAAGTCGACTTTCGATACCTCGAAGTAAAGCTTGTGTTATGATAGCCAGGTAACTGTTTCATTATCTATGTTATTGTAAATAATACTTATGATACATAATATGAACTGTCAAACACGTAAGAATGTCAATGTCAAGCAGATAAAAAAATTTGCACGCAGCAAGCTTATGTTTTGGAACCACGTTATGTTTTAATTTTAATTTACCAGTTACCCAGTAAAATATAATTATAATCTGTATAATAACTTATATTGTCTGGCGTTATTTGTTTCTAGCACAAACATTAGTAACTCTCGTCTAATGAATCCTTAACCTATGTTTGCTCCTAATTTGTTATCACCGAATATTAACCATCATTATACGTTTATCAAAATTGGCAGAAACTTATTATAAACACTGATAACTTTACTGTGCTCCATTCTTGGTGTTGATAAAGTTGAACCCTACGTGAACGTCTCATGATAAGCATAAGTCATTGAAAGGTTTTAGCCGTGGCATAATATTTATGAGCACAAGGGCACATGGGGACACTTAGGACACAAGTACACACGACGGAAGGTCTAACGCCTAACTACAACTGTCTTAGCTTTGACATTGTTCTCTCTTTTCTTTTTGCTTGAAATGATAGAGACAGCTATAGCCATAGCCATAGCCGATTTAGTTACGCGGTAGAAGGGCGGATATGTTATGCTAAGCGGGCATAATGTTACTAGCAGAAGATATACACTATCGTATACAATACACAGTTCTTAAAAAAAAAAATATGTCGCCGTATTTTTTAAAGTTTATGTTTTCATGTACAGTTAGTTTATAAGCAGAAAATTATGAACTAAATTTTGACTAGTTACATGTATTTTGATTTTTATCTGATGTCTTGATACTAATATCGAAGTTTTGAAGTTTTGTGTATGATCAAACTAATAATGTTTAAATCTCTATATTTAAACATGTTATGTTGGTTTGTGTACACTTCAAAAACACAAAAAGTTCTGCATCGATCGAGCTGAAATTTTACAATGATATATAATCCGCATCAAGGAATGTTTTTATCTAAGTTTTGCATCGCAATGTGCCATAGGGAAGCGTGGCAGGGTACAGCTAGTTGTATATATATTGTATAACGCTGCCGAAACGTCGAGGTAATTAAACAATGATTTATTTCGTGACTAAGCCCCGTGACATATAAACATTAGGTGTTCAAATCGCGAAAGTTAACAACAAAGTAATGATCAAACTAGTATTATATTTGTGAAAGTATGCGAGGATATTGCGTTATTTAGATGGATGTTATTTATTTTCTAAAGCAAAAACTAAGAATATTTGTGGAGGCAATTTGATACAGAAATCGATTATAGCAGTAACATGTAGGCTAGACTAAACTCAAAAAAATATAGCTTAAGCAGCCTAGTACATGTAGGTACCCACTGTTGCTACACGGACCTTCTCTCGGTCTCTCACATGCATTAGTAATTACAAGTTTAACTTACAAAACAGAAGTTTATCTAGCACGTAGAATTGATAAGTATACAATTATATTATTGCAGTGTAATTGATTAACGAACCAATTAAGGTCGTAGCTCACTTATACCGCACTGCTTTTGCAAATCAAACAATCATTGAAATCATAGACTTTATCTCGTAAACTATAAATATGCTTTTCAATGGGAAAGAATCTCGAATAGCACGCGGCTAGCGAGCTTGATGCAATCTGCTGGCAGTGTAAAAGTTCAAAAATATGTTTCTAAATAGTGCTCAGATATGTTCCAAAATATATTTGTAATTTATTGTAGATCCTTCCAATCGATCTTATCACGCAACTTATCAGGCGGGGCTTGAAACAAATTAGACTTGGATCGGAAATTTTACATAACCAAGTACCTAAGTATTCCATTAAGCTCACATTAGCTTCACAGCTAGGTACTTTCTAGGCATATAGACTACACTTTAGACCTTAACTACGGCGACAAGATGAGTTCATGTCAAATTAAAGATTAAATAATATAATGCAACAAGCGGGAGCGGTGCGGTACCAATGAGCTATCTTTAAACGAAGGGGAACTTCTGATACTGTATATCAAAACTTATCTCGAAAACTAAATGACCTAATAGCATGCCATAAAAATGCAAGTTTTATCTTTATCATGTCTATAATAATTAATTGATTTGTTTTGATATTAATTCAGGTTACGGCATGGTTACAACTAAATTGACTTAGGTACTTGGTTATTTTCACGGAATATCATTTATATTTTAATAGCGTTGCCGATTTTTTCTTAGTATAACCCGGATTTTGCACATAGCACTAAAGGATTTGTAGCATGAGGTTGTATATTCTAATTTGCCTACAGCTCAGAGTAGTTTCCAAGTGCAGATATACATCGTACAAGTAAGTCATCATGACTAGCTTTACACTACAATACAATACAAAAACAGTTTATTATACCACAAAAACATTATAAAAATAGTGATTAAACGTTGATGGAATACTTCGTGAGGGAACCGGGTCTTCTCAAGAAAGATATCTCTCGAGGACTTGTATATTCCGCCAATTTGCACTTGAGCAGCGTGGTGGATTATGGCTTCGACTCTATTCTTGTGACAGAAGGTTTCGAGTCCCAGTAGTGGAAAAATGTTGTGGGTTGGTTACGCACTTATAAAGCTGCTAGCCAATAGGTAGGATTCTTTGTAAGGTCCACCTGGAGTAGTACCACATATTTGCCAGTTATTCTAGTGCCAAGCATTAATGTACAAACATTTGTGATCAATTTTTTTTATAGACAAATTACAGAGCAAAGAAATAAATCACCTGGCGTCTCCAGGTGCCGAACGAAACGACGTGCAACATCTAATACTTTTTCGATTTTAGTTTCAAAATAGGCGACCAAGGAGACAGAGGAGGCGCTGAGCCGGGAGGAGGCGATTTAGAAAATAAATAGGCCTAGAAATAGACTGAAAATGTTCCCTACTCCCCCCTATTTCCTTTTCTTCTCCTAATCCAAGATTCATGTAAAAATAAAACAAATGACAAAAGTCACGAACCCTGGAGTCTGTGGAGTTGCCAAATTCAAATAAAAAAAAGTTTCAAGATATTGTTTGTGGTCGGTATGAAAATTTAAATCCATAAAATGGCTATGGAGCTCAAGAATCATCTTTCTGGATTTCCTTAATTCAATTTACAATATAATTTATTTTAAACTAAGTTAATCGTACTTCTTACCTCTTTGCTTTCATCACATCGAGAACGCGAGTGCCTGAAATAAATTAATGAAATTAATTGTATTTTTAGAATACATAATGTTAAAGTTACATTTTACTCTCCCAGTTCAGGCACTTAGGCAATGGGTTCCGATTTTGGTTGAGCTAGTACTTTGGAAACTAATTTGACCATGAGTTCATCGGCCTGGCAGATTGGACCGATACCTGCCCTTCAACCGCCTAACTAAATCGGCTATGGCTTTGCTATTCCTGTCTC
Source organism: Ectropis grisescens (assembly GCA_017562165.1). NCBI lineage: Eukaryota > Metazoa > Arthropoda > Insecta > Lepidoptera > Geometridae > Ectropis > Ectropis grisescens. The sequence continues at coordinate 15,685,938 of CM029779.1, forward strand.
TATCATTTCAAACGAAATAAAGAGAGAGGGCAATATCAAAGCTAAGACAGTTTTACTTAGGCGGTAGACCTTCTGGTGTTAGTGTCTATACTTAGCTACACCCGTTTGACAAGGCTACACAAGATATACTGTCCCTGTCCCACACAAAAATGAAAACTTGGACACCACAAAATGTGTGCATAGTGCAGCGTGCAACTTCCATTTGACAGCTGCCACAAACAAACGTGAAATTGTAACATTTTGTGACGAATTTATAACAAAACTTATAAGTAGTCCAATGCGCCCCTTTGGCCTTAATAATTATTTTCGCCTAATTCTGTTTATTAAATATGATAATTAAACTTACTTTGAAGAGCATGATCTTGCGTCGCACATCGCCATCACAGAAACGATGAGCAAGAGCACAAGAATTCCTTTGTTAAGAGCCATATTTAACTTTTGATCTGAAACAGACAAAGATATCATATTTTCATAGCATATCTAATTATTATTTTCTGGAAAGTTAAAGAAAATTAAACTTTAACTCACACACAACTAGTTTTAAATAAATATTGTGTTACCAAATAATGTGAGTAGGCCAATTAAAAGCACTGCTCAAATTAATGAGACAGCGAGATTCTGGAGTGAAGTGGAGTGGAGTGAAGGAGCAAAGCAAAGTAAAGTTTTATTTGCGTAGCATGAGTACAATGATGTTTTTGATGATTTTTCCAAATCGCCGACAGAAAAATGCTCTTCGAAACAAAAAAAACATTTAGTCTTTAGTAGTTAGTGGGATTTTGATGACCTCTTTGAAGTCTGGTAAAATAAACACCTGAACTATGCAAGTAGCTCTAGTGTTGTGGTCTAGAAGAGATTGGTCGAGGCAATAATGCTCCCACTTGTGGTGCTAGTTCATAAGTGTTTCACTGTAATATAAAGAGTTTTCTATCTACGCAGACTTTTAAAATCGAAAAATCTATACTAATATTATAAAGCTGAAGAGTTTGTTTGTATACGATATCAGTAACTACTGGACCGATCTCAAAAACATGTTCATCTCAAAAACATGTCGGATATGTATATAATCCCTGAATGTAATAGGCTAAATACATATGTACTACGGGCGAAGTCGAGGCTGACCGCTAGTATATTTATATCCCACTGCTAGGAAAAGTATATTTTTATCTAGCTAAGTTAAACTTATAAATAGTTAAATATCAACCCCGTCACATGAAATTGGACTTTAGATCACTTATCAACAAAAGTTTGTCAAACATTTAAGTAGATGCATCGTGGTCTGCAGTTTCTTCGTAGACTTTTCTTTTTAGCATCTCTTTAGTATCTATGAAAATGATAGACCGTAAACTTACTTATAGGTACTCGTATAATAGGATTGCACTACTGGTGAAAGTCATTGGATACCGTAGTACTTTAGAGAGCGCAAAAAAGCTAGCTTTACAGAAAGCGAAACAATAATCTCATAAACATAAGCATGAGAAGTTAACATCAAATGTCACTGGCTTTCTCTCACAAGGATCGAAACAGGGCCCTAATCTACCACGCTGGCCTAGTGCAAATCTAATATTTAAATATAATCTGCAGTTCTTTGTGATAAGATCTACAGGATAATTAACCTACTTCAAAAAAAGATGTAGTTCTCAATTCGGTTATATGTCTTATTTTGTGTATATGCCGATAGCTCCGCCAATTGTGAATGGTTCTTGTGTAAATGTAAATTTTGTTGTTTTTTTTTTTGTTTGGTAGATGATAGTCCGGAGGTGGTCCCATATAAATTTTATTGAAATCGGTGTAGCGGTTTTTAAATACTCGTATGAACAAAAAACTTAAATTTACTCTCATTTATCGAGATGACTTAGTAATGGCTTCTTTTGAAATTTGGCCGAGTGTCTGAATTTAATTATAAATAGAAGTCGGTTTTCGTTTTATAAATTTATTAAAAATAAATTACTTATTATTAGTTTTTCTGTTACTTTCCAAACTGAAGTAGGTAAGTGAATTGCTGCAGCTGACGATAAGGTGTTGAAATAAATCGTGATGTTACTCATACATTCCTACAAACTTTAAAACAAATAATATTAAATAAATATTATCCGGTAACAATTTCACAACCAACCTTGAGAGTCTGACATTTAATTCGAGATGTTCTTTTTTATTTTTGTTTAAAGCTTTAGCTACCACAGGTCCGTGTTATTAGCATAATTTACTTTTAAAAATGACTTGACTGGACTCGTGGCTTAGTGGGTAGTAACTCTGCCTGCGAAGCCGAGGTTCGTGGGTCGATTCCCACCCAGTGCAAATATTTGTGTGATGAATTCAAATATTTGCAATATGTCTGGGTGTTTCTATGTATAATAAGTATGTATTTACAACTATATTTAAGTATTATATCAGCTATCTGGCCGCCATATTACAAGCTTTGCTTAGTTTGGGGTCAGTTGTGTGTGAATTGTCCACCAATATATATATTATATTAAATATTAAGGTTCCGTACTTTAAATAGAAAAAAACTAATATGTGATTACTTTGATGTCCGTCTGTCCGTTTGTCTATCCAGACTTCAAAGTCAGTCGTTTTTAGAAAAATACAGAGTATAAAGATAAGTTATCTTATGTCTTTGATCTGTGATTAGAAGTCTCCATATTCATTTCTTCATGTAATTCCCGTCTTGAAACTCCAAATAAAAAAAATATCATCCCTATCAACAATTATATAAACAAAGCGACGTTAATTTAAAAAATAAATAGCTTAAAGTTGATAGCTTTTAACCTCTGTATTTAACATGCAATATAAATTTCAAAATATATTAATTTCCTAATAAACTTACATTCAAATCTCGTTATCTTCCAATGCACTGACCTACTCTGGTTGGATTATTTGCACTGACTGAGTTGTTGTTGTTCAATCTATTTGGGGCAACTATATTATTTATTATTAAAGCACTGGTTATATAACAGTCAAAGGTTATTTCGATAACTTGTTATCAGTTAGTAAACATATTGATTCGCAGAATTAATTTAAATACTACTTTAAAAGTAATATTTTTGGACTTGTTTCTGCGCACTAACAGATATACAGGGTTATTGGTAACTAAACTGCATCTTTTGAGGGGATGCTAAGAACATTAAATACATCAACTTTTGTTCAAAGGTTTGTAAAAATACGTATATTTTTCCCCCATACATAATATAAAAAGTTAATTTTCCCTGTCTTAAAGCATCGAACTCATCGTAACAGTTTGTAATAAGAGCATGGGCGCTTTTTAACGCTCGAGAAATGATATTCCGAAGTGAATAAACACTAAGCAGCCGCTAAACAGTGCTATAGAGGACAATAAACACTTTTTTTTTGGAAATGTATTCGTTTTAGCAAAAGTTGTGGAACAAAAGTTGTTTGTTTACCTATACAAAACGTGCCCTTAAACGGATCCAGGCTTTATATAACGGATTATACCAATAACCGTGTATTATATAGGTAATTAACCAAACCAATAGTTACAGCCCTGAATAAATCGGACTGACAGACGGACAGACACCGAAGCCTTCCATATTCTCCCGAGAACGGTTCATTTTAATATTCTCAATTAGGTATAAAGGCTTTCCAATTTTGTGACGTCAAAATAACTCGAAAAAACTATCATTTTCCTTATTTTTTGTAATAATATAGACGTAAATCCCTCAGCCAATCCATAACGTGGAAGTCAAGAGGATAATTAGAGTTTTGACAAATCCTCTCTTACTTCCTTCTATTATACTCGCGTGTGCCATTATTCCAGGAGAACAACAATAAACCATCTCCGTACAATTTACCGACAAGCATCCCGTTCAGTGTACCGTTCCGGATTACTCGATAAACGGTCCGCTCAGCGAGAAAACAAGCTCCTTACGCAAATAAGAAGGATTTTAATATCCTTAAGTAGTGATACTGGCCTCTCCTATAAAAGACTTGCAAAGTAATCCACAGAGAGCGTCCAGATATCTTGCAAATCTGCCTGACTCATCGCTTTCCTTTCAAATAAATAGGGCCCGAAAAGATGTTTGGAAAAGGAGGTTATTTTTTCGTAATTCAATTGCGGAGCTTGCAAATACCGTGATAAATGCTATAGAAATTTAATTTTCTTCATAAAATTATAGATAAAAAGAACCATCACTGTGTACGATTTGTTTTTGATGTGATAACTTCTTTTTGCGCGCCCCAGACAGATTTTTCGTGGGCTGTGAATTGAATTCTAGCGTCACGCTCAGGAATTATATATAAGAAAACTTGATAATGAGTAAACTCGGGACCATGGCCATTAGCCATCTAAAATTCGTCAGCAATTCCCATTGGCCATGTTATAAGTTTTCACTTCTATCGGCAGTTTCTATGACTGCCAACTTTTTTTTGCAATATTATAAACATGTCAGGTATATGGTTGTGGATGTTTTTGGGTAATCACATCGATTCAATCAGATAGATGTAGCTCAGCTTTTCTCTTGAAAATCTACCTAGTTCAGGCTGATAAAATTAATATACTTGTGTATAGCTGTGAGAAAATATTGTATAGATCTATGTTATTGAAATAAATTTTATTTTATTTTTTATTTTATTTTTAGTGTTTCTATTCTAAACCCTACACGGACAAAGTCGCTGGCTGATATTACGAGTATTATAAACGTTAGCCATCCAAACGATGCCAACGTCCGAATAGAAGACTGAAGACGACATAGCTTATAATGATGCAGAATAATGAACCGTTTAAATTGTGAAAATGTTCGAAGTACAAAACACTCTTTCGTATTCAGTAATATTGTAAAAGGTAGTACGTAGATTATCTACTGTGATTGCAAGGATATCACAAAATACAGACACAAAACTGGCGCTCTCTGTTTTATAATATTAGTGGTAGTATTATGAAATGAGGTGTTTATACGCGCGTATGTTTTTAAATACTACTTTGCAGCCATCGTTTTGATGATATGTATCTTCCTTAAGATCGATCTAAGTTCAAACCAAGCTGTGAATGACAGATATTATTGAGAGATGAAAGAGGTGAAAAAATGTGTCTAATCATTGAGAAATATGAATATGTGAGAACTAATTTTATCAGGTTTTTTTACATTATGTGAAATGCTTCATTAGTAGACAAAATAGACTATGACATTCAGTCATCCTTATTGAACCAATATCGACTTATCGACTTCCTGGTATAATTTTAGGAGTATTCTTCAGATTTCACATTTTTTAAATATTTCAGTTTACAACCAAACTGTATACAATACACTAAACTGTCAACTGAAATCCTGAACCAAGTACAACTTCAAGTACGTACGTCAAAGTTGCAAAGTCTTTGATATATAAAAATGAATTTGAGGCATTAATGCATTTCAGATTAGCTGTCTTTGTTGCCAATTTACTTTTTGAATAAACGCAACTCTTGCAAGTGAAATTATGGACCGGTTCAAACTTTCCGATGAAGTGGAGTTCGGAAATAGCATTATAAATTCACCAGTTTACAATCACAGCGCTACTTGGCGAAAGCAAAAAACCTTCGAGGAAACTCGTTCTAACTTTTCCTATTTTTCTGCGTTAATTTTACCTGAACCCATTACACTTTGCAACAATTCTTGGCGAGAACGTTTCTATTAGGCTCTTTGAAATTGCATTGTAAATAAGTTTGGCAGACTTTCGGAAATTGGTAAGTATTCGGTTGATTTTAAGCGATTTCAAAAAAGGAAAAGGTGGAAGTAAAGTGGTAAATTTTGTTGTATGTATGCTGTTCCATAATTTTATTATTGTGAACCATTTTCAAAAATCTTTGGTTTCGTTCTTATCTCTAGTAATAATCGGTCTGAAGTGGTTTTCAAATTATCTCAAAATTATTATATGATCATAGGGATTTTCATTTCTGTTTTTCTTACGTGAAGGAAATGCATTAACGGTAAGCGTTAATTACTTTGTTCCTACCGAATGAGTCATCCACGTCACAGGTGGAACCAACCTGTGCCATAAATAGTGGAAACAAGAAGAGGCTCTTGCATTCTTCCGTAAAACCCTCAATGGCTTTCCCGTCTCCGAACCCTCCACAGGGGTATTGCTCCATCGCGGATGCTCTTGAGCTCAAGACACTCCATGAGTGTCACAGGGAAAATAACCAGTGTGTGGATGCCAGACGCCCCCTCACGTCTGGACATTCTTGATCCCGGTGAACGGCACATGTCGGCGACCACGCAACGGCGAGGCGGAAAAGCACAACGCCGCACCATGATATTAGCAAACGTGTTGTTTACCAGCAGGTGCACGTCTTGCTACTACATAAACAAAACCAACTACCGCTTGATGTAATGACACGTTATCTAGGGCTCTTGATTATTTGATGATTGATGCAGGTTAGATATTTTGAGAAAATATGGTCGGCGCGTCGGATGACCACCAGCTAGATGGGGTGACAATATACTTATAATCACTGTCGAGTGTTATAGGACCGAGGGTGATAGCATGCAAGGAGATAGGCCTATAACCAGCAGTGGGGTCAAGAAGACTGCTAATGACGATAATGATAAAAAGAAGAAATGCCAAACCTCCGGTTTATCTACTCCCATCAAACAATTACAAATTAACATCAGACTACATTATGCAAAAACGAGTTTTTTTGCTCAGAATAGGTTAAATGCAATTTAGGTGGAAACAGTACCTATAATGACCCTTTCACACAATAAGTTTCCTCATTCACATACTTCGGCCCATTAAGTACAACCTTAAAGGTTCACGTTTTCAGGATAAAAAGCAGTATCAAAGTTGAGCAATGAAATGTTAAGGATGAATAAGTTAATTGGCCCCTAGAGCGTATCGGCAGGCTCCTGTGCCGCAGAGGAATGCATTTAAATTGGATTTTAAGAGTAGAAATCACCGGCGCCCGCCTCCCCAGCCTTGTTAGAGCCAATCTCAAAGTTTACGTAAACGAATAAACCTTCGCCGTGGAACCGAATTTATCGGTATCAATCTGAACTATGTACCGTAGGTACGTATCTATAATGACTTCTGCCGTTTAACTTCAAAACGAAGTTGCGAAGCTAAAACGAGTTTTAAATGCCGGTAGGAAATATATTTTTCGCTCGTTTTGCTATTTGATTCAATCGAATAATCAACTTTTTATTTGCTGAAGCCCAAGTCGTTATCGGTTCTGGATATTTTCTCTCAATCTAGAGTTCGATTAGCGCAGACGCATCTTGATCACTAGCGCCCGGAAACCAATCAACCAGTAGGTAATTTCGTAGGTAGGTAGGTAGAAACTCCGATGTATCAATGGAGCAATGAACCAACTAAATAAGTTGGTCTAATCAAGTTTCGCAAATTTTATTAACATTGGTTACGTGAATGAGTTTATCCTTAAGAAAATAATAATGCGGCGAAGAGTGTCGAGCCTAATTTCCATTTATTATACTATCTGTTAACCTAATATACCTATATGTGAGCTGTATCTGTCTTCAATGACTTTTTTTTTAATAAAGAGTGACGAGACGATCAGGACATGTGCCTGATGGTAAGCAACATGCCTGACACATAACAGCACAGTGACACGCAGCTATTGCAAACACTGCCGTACCATCCTTTACTGGAACCATTTCGCTGCATTTTCAGGACCCTATCTGAGACCCTCTGGATAAGACCAGAACGCTGAAATTTTCGTCATCTAGTAAGCTATAATCACATATTTTAAATCCAAAATTTTAAGTCTGTACGTCATTTAGTTCCGAAGTTAAGCGAAGGCAAAGTTTCGCATTTACGACACTCACTCATGATCATCAAAATAGAACTAGTACTTCCTATAAACTCAGAGAGCTGAAATTTGGTACAGACTTAGGGTTTAATGACCACATAAAGGGAAAACTATAAAAACTAGGAATATCGAAAATCTGGAGTATCTGGTGCCCCTTATTTGAAAACACAAGAGCCCAACCAAACTACTAAAGATCGACATACCGCCTTTACAAAAAATATTCAACTTTGTTTGTCCTCTTTGCTCCTCCTAATTTGATGTCAAAAACCGAAGGTCTGAAGTATCTTGATGAAGTACCCTCAGCTTGTTTCATTAGAGATACAGTAATCCCCAACCAGATTCTACTTTTTGTACTACATTACATAAAAAAATCGACTGTCATTGCAAAAATCCAGCATAGTGGGACACATCTTCTGATTTAATCTAGCCTATTACTTCTCGCTACTGGACGAATGCCTCCCCTTCTGCAAAGAAAATGTAATATAGCCCACAGATTTCTAAACAGATGAAACCTTCGTGAACGACATTGTGAGGCCAGTAAATAGTTATGTGTGCGTGACAGCTCTCACCGACGTTGTCAAATTAATCACGTTGGTGTGCGTGTAATGTTCCCAGTCTTAAGAAAAAAAACCCACTACTGTTGTCTTAGCTTCGGAAATCTTCGCGTATAATAAACACATAATAATGTTAAAATAATTTATTATTACACCGATTATATATTAAGCAAGGATTTCTCGTTATTACTATTTCCATCCTATGAAGTTAAGAATTTTGATTTTTGCATGCAACTAAAAATTCGAATATTCGTACAGAAAATTCGGGATAAAAAGACAACGCCGAATAATAGTAAGAGTCATGTGTGTGTTTATTTTGAGTATTCTATCGGAGCTTCTTGTGACATTTTGAATATTATGCTTGACAAAAGGTGGCAACTACTCATTTAATATATGTGAACACAGGAGGCGCAGAGAATGTTTGTCAACTGATTTGATGTTGGGGGGCCAGATTATTCAATTAGTTTACTATCCAATCTTTGTCTGGACGCGTGTCGCAAACGAAAAGTCCACCTTTTCAAAATTGTTGATACATACCAACGAAAACCGTCTAAGAGTTTTTTGTAAATCAGTTGAACATTATTCACATCACCACCCAAAGTTCCGTCATCTAAGTACCAAACGTTTAAATTGGGCTGGAGACGTTAAATGATAGAGCGAATGGCCAGGGCGAAGATAGCATGGCCGAAGGTTCACCAAGTTGATAGCCAACGGAAGCTAGCATAGGATTGTTTTGATAATTTTGTGGATCCGCCATAACATTGCCAAAGAAAATTGTAGAGGTCAAGAATTTTATTCTTCACTTCGGACAACGGGGCTCCACGATCAACCGAATTAAAGGTGTTTTTGACGTCCACCTTTAACAGCCCTCTCCCAATTTTGGACAAAGAAAGTCAGGACATAATGAATAGCAGCCACCACGTCACGTCCACCCAGAGAACCAAAATCAAGTTTGTTGGGACAGGGAGCTTCGAAGGAGCAACGTTTTATACCTACAACCCACCCAGCAAAGTCAATATATGTGGTGCCAACAGCGATTGGCCTGATCCCAACATCTTTTTTTAGTAGGTAATGTACGCACAAATTAGCACCGTATAAAACTTCGACAGTGTCACTACTGAATAAACCAGATAACATGAGGTTAATTAAAACGATTAGATCTCTCAATAGAACTCGCCTACTTTTTTAAGCTCGTGACGTGAATCTGTGCTAAGCATCGATTCACATTAAATAAAAAAATTACGATTATAAAAATAGGGTTTAAAATAGAATAATACAATCTACATAAATAATAGTGATTGGTCTACGAGTATCTTCAAAAAAATAATAATATTTTAACTTAACTTTAGGGAAAATAATTTCAATTTAGTATAGCAACACTAGCCAATTTTCGTTGAGGTGTTGTGTTTCTATTCATCAATCGAAATGAAATCGCCTAAATTATATAAATAACAGTAAAAATATTCAAACTTTCCCATGAAATAATATTACTCTTTCCTTTTCTTATTTTTGGGAACAATGTTTGCAATGTTTGAAAACACAAGACGGCATAATCTTAAACAAAACTTAAAACCACACGGGACTCCCGTACGAGATGGAAGTCCGTTTCGTACTGACTGGAGTTTGTATTTGCTTTGGCGTTTAATATTTGCTTTCTGGACCTAAGAATCTGTGTTCCGCACGTTCCATCTGCCTTTTGTTTTAGAAATCTGTGATATAGCCCTTCTGCTGTTAATACGCACAAATAAAATTAAAGGAAAACTTTTCATTTCGTATTATGACGCTGTCAGTCAATTTTGTCAGTCGCTGTCGTCGTAGAGTTTGTTTGTGTTTGATTTCGCACAAAGAAGTTGTAAAATTAAATTTCGCAAGAGAATATCATAAAAAATGTAGATTATATCAAAAGACGACGATGAACTTAGTGGCTACCAAGTAGTTGGTATGCCCAAACACGGGTCTTGTCTCTTCCATTCAATATCTTTCTTGGTGTACATATGGTAGAACTGACTCAACTTGCAGTATCAGATCTGCTATAGTTGCATACGTTGGTGAACATCAGCTCACAACACGCGCGTCCGCCATAACATTTCTACGAAATGTTTAGTTAAGATTAACAATATATGGTCAGAATTAAAATTTTAATTCGCAAATATGTATGTAAATAAAATTAAAGGAAAACTCTGGATAAGGCTAGACTAGCTTTTATTTATTTGCAGCCTTCTTCCAATCTTCTAAAGCTCTTTGCCTATTATAGAATGGGCAATACAAAAAACTGTTGCTACTGTACAAGAATCGGAACCGGAAAAAAAGAAAAGAAAGATTTGTAATAATAAAAAAGTACTCCTAAAGAGAAATAAAAATGTGTCAAATAATACAACTGATGTAATAAATCAATAAGTCCACGTTCCTACAAAAAGAAGTGAAATCCCACCAGAAACATTCTGTAAAAAACTAGCCAAGTCTCGATGGAGCTGTATATTTATCTCTAAAAAGTAATGAAATCTAGACAAAGCCGTGCCAAGTCTATGGTTCCTTACTGCGATTTCTTTATTATTACAGTAAAGGTAGCATTCGGATCCAAGACGACCGCGACTCGAGACCGCGACCGGCGACCGCGACCCACTGCTTTATATGAATTAATAGGAAGTGCTGACGGATGCAAGCAACTGAGTCGTGCGACGTGTGGACGTGGCCTGCCGGCGCCTTGCGTCGCGCGACTCGGTCGCTCACAAGGCAGTGCCGTGGCGCGACAGATGCAAAATGGTCGTGCTTTCTTCGCACGCATCTGTTTGCAAATCGAGAGTGAATCGGTTTCTTCTAGGTAAGCACGCTCCATCGTAGATCTCATCATCGCTTAACATCAGGCGAGATGGTGGTCAAGTGCAAACCTATTATAGTTAAAAAAAAAAAGCAGACGAAATTTTAACAGAATTAGTTAGTAAAAACGCACCTTTATTCGATACGAGGCTTCAAGCGTATGAAAATATTACTGTGTACAGATTTTCATCCTTTTTTCGGAATTAAAGTAACTTGGTAAGGTGGGGAAAAGCCTCTGAAAAATGTTGCTATACTTGTGGAGAGGCGATGTGTACAGCAAGGCACATATTGGTGGGATGCAAGGTGCTCCTTAATGGGGGTCATTACTCGCGGCACCATGACAGAGTACTTGAAATCATTCGTGAAGCCATGAGCCTTTTAGTAGCTAGAGCCCAAAAGGGATTGACGACAAATAAAAAGCAAATTAACTTTGTAAAAGAAGGCTCAACTTCAAACTCCAGGCACAAGCCTTACTCAATCCTGGGTACAGCGCCTGATTGGACTATTTTAATGGACACGTATGAAAGGCACTACAGGATCCCAGAGGATGTGGGTGTTTCGTCATCCAGACCGGACACTTTCCTTTTTTCTAGAGCTACGAAACGCATAGTCCTTGTAGAACTTACCGTACCGTGGGAAACTAATATACCTAAAGACCACGCGATGAAACAAAATAAGTATTCCGACCTCCTAAACGAATTAACAAAAAACGGCTATGTAGTTAGTTTATACGCTGTAGAAGTGGGAGCGAGAGGTATACCAGCAAAAATTCTCTATAACCTGCTGAAAGACTTTGGCTTGTCCAGAAGTGCAGTAAGTTCTATACTAGAACGAGTATCTAAAGCTGCACTAGTATGCTCATATCAGATTTGGCTGGGCAGGGAGAGAAAAACGAGTGGTGAAGGTGAGTGTTGATGTACGTCAGAAAGGGGCCCCTTAAACCTACGCCCGAGTCACAAGTCTCGGGGTCTACTCGGGTTTTCTCTCTCTGCCACACGATGGACCCGGCACCCGCACGATGAATCCATGGAATGCTAAGAAAATCGTCTCATAATAAAAGAAGGATATCATCGTCTTCTTCTTCTTCGTTTTCTAATAACTGTCGAAGAAATCTTTTTCTGTTCATAGTTAAAACGCGTCGTGATGGAATACAACCGTTTAGTTTAGTAACTGCAAGCATACTGAGTTTCGTATGGGTCGCACAACTCGTGTCGCGTAGATTCGTAGGTAGCTGTCACCTGCGACCTGCGACCGGTTGCCGGTCGCGGTCTCGGGTCGTGGTCTCTCGTCGTGGTCGTCTTGATCCGAATGCTATCTTTTATGTTGTGTGACTTGGCCGTTGAAGGATACACAAGGGTATAAAACCAGTACAATTTAGGGAAAACAGTAAGACAAAAACAATTAACTTGTTATTGAATCAACGTTTTCCAATTGGCCATTTTCCATTGTCAATGGTAGCGGTTCTGGCGACAGATTGGTGCAATGGTGTCTTGGAGCACCTGGTATTATACCCTTGTGTACCCTTCAACGGCCAAGTCACACAACATTAACTGTAATAATAAAGAAATCTCAGTAAGGAACCTTAGACTTGGCACGGCTTTGTCTAGATTTCATTACTTTTTAGAGATAAATTGTATATTTATCTCTAAAATTTGCTCCATCGAGACTTGGCTAGTTTTTTACAGAATGTTTTTGGTGGGATAAAACTGTTCTAGTTTGGCTCTATTATATTATTATGTAAAAAATGTATACCAGAATTTACTGGTCGCCAGCCAGCTAGTAGATAGTAGTCGTAGTGGTAGGACTCTTGGCAGAGTCCGCCTGGGGAAGTACCACACTTTTGCCAGTTATTCTACTGCCAAGCAGTAATGTTCAAACATTACTGTGTTCCGGTTTGAAGGGCAATGTTTCCAGAGAAATTACAGGGCATAGAGATATAACATCTTAAATATCTGGTTGACGAACGCAATGCAGTGCTAAGTAATGATTTGGACTATTCATGTTCCAATGCGGCAAGTGCGGCAAAGTGGTAGCTGGCGTTTTTAACAGTAAAATATGTTTACACTTGATCGCCATCTCACCTAATATTAAATAATGATGCCATCTATGATGTAGCGTGCTTACCTAGATTTTTACGAGTAATCTCGACTTTAAGATCCCTCGATTGTAACCATAGTGAAAACCCCACTCAGGCAACTCATTCCATAGTCTAGACGTTCTTATAACGAAAGTGAAGTCAAATCTCCTCGTTTGAGTCCTTGGAAAGTCAGCCATCGAACGATATCGCTTCCTCAAGTTACAATCAGGCTTATGGAAAAAAACAAGTTGGTTTTAGTTCACTCTCCAAGGAAAACAAAACGATGAAACATTCTTAAAAAAAATATATAGTGAAGTCTATTCAAAAACAGAAAAATGTCAATAAAAATTCCAAACATTGGAATACTCCACGCAATAATATTGAAACGAGAAATAAAACAGGGAGAAAATTAAGCAGAAGTGCTCTCGTAAATGTGGATTTACGTTTTGTAGTGCCGCTCTGAAAATCATTACGATCAACGGAAATTACCGTGTTTTAGGGGTGCATGGGAACACGTATGAAGCGTACTCGTGTGTACGTGCTGTGGGAACCGTTGTGCCCGTTCACCACTATGGGTTCATTAGTAGTTTAACTTGTGTTTATGTATAATTACCGGACCAAAACTTTAGTAGATGACATTTAATCAATACTGAACCAAGAGAGATTGTTTCCACAGTCACATCGATCCCAAAAACATTGGTAATAAAACACCAAGCTTTAGGTTAGAAAATATACATATCTGTGTCTACACAAAAAATGATTTTTACCTTCATTGGTCTATAAATAATTCAGGTGTTCAGCACACCTGAATTATTGTAAGTATTATCGAGTAATTATGTGTAAGTAGTTAATTATGTAGCGTAGAGTGTAGTTATCATTGTATTTTAGTTTTGTTAATAAAGGCTCTGTCCGTTAAATAATACCTATTACAGTTGCACTTGAAAATGTTTTTTTTTTTTTTTTGCAGTGATAACTTCATAAAGCATGCTGTGCATTTTTGCAATGGGATAAAACAATTAAAATTGCGACACTGTTGCCTTTACCGGTACGGACACCTCTATATATTAGAATGTACATTTGTATGTACATACATATATAGATATTCATGCGTTTTAGTATTTTTGAGATGAGAAAAGCAATTGAACTGGTGTCACTGGTACCGTTACCGAAACCATTATATACATATAAGTATACATACTTACATTGTGCATTGTACATGTAAGTATTGTGTTTTCACTTCTGTCACCAATCTCATAGTGCCACTGTTTTTTAAATTATCATTTGGCAGTTTGACGGCTATCTCGGCTGATTTAAAACAATGATGCTGTCTAAGATGGAATGCCTTATATCTGGATGGAGCGGATTATATCTATAGAAGAATATTACCCACTGGGCAACTCATATTGCAATAGCTGATTCTCTGCCTCGTAATTTTACCCGAAATTCGTAAACACTAGGGTTGCTAGCCAACATGGCTACGGATTATCGCATTCCAACAAACACACAACAAAACCATATCTTTGTTGTTAATTTTTTTTTAATATCGAGAAGACCGCGAATACCGCGGGTTATACCGTAGGATACTGCTAGTTTACTAATTTAATTGATCTAGTTTTACCCACGCAGTTCCCGTTTCTGTTATTTTTTTCGTGATAAAAAGTAACCTGTCTGCTATTCCAGACTAAAAGCTAAGCCAAGGGATACGTTGTTTGTTTAAATGTTATTGTTGAAGACGGACGAAGTCGAAATAGCCCATTAGAATCATGATAAGTATGATAATACGGAACCTTTTCTTAAGCGTAATGACACTCATGCTAAATTTTTAGTGCTCTTACTCACCTCTATTTAAATAACAGTTGAAAAAAATATTCCTACGTAGTGTTAAAGTAAATGTAGTTAACGAAGTAACGGGCCAGTGAACTGAATTAATGGATTGCCTTTTCTACATAATTAGCATAGAAAAAGCGTTATTCCGATAGCCCCCGCTTTCGTAGCAAACCTAGTTGTATAAGGACAACTTACCTGAATTTAAGGCGTTAATTAGAAAAAGCGAAAAAGTGTAAAGCAGGAATGGCAACACGGAATGTAAGTATCTAGTAAAAGTATAATATCTAAGCATCGACGTATTAATGTGAGTCCCCCAGCAAAATGAGTTTTTTGTCCAGTTTTCAGCGCTATCTACTCATGAAATGGTAAAAAATAAAATAAATTTCTACAGTTTCTTGTCTTTAGAATGGTAGTTTCCTTATATTTGTAAATGAATATATTGAAAATAAGAATATATGAGATTATTCAGACAATAAATTGTTTGAATAATCTCTTCACAACGAAACCATAAAAAATAGTAATAATTGTAATTATCATGCATCTACCCAAAAACTCGCCATTATTTGGTTTTTGTTCATATACCAACGGATAGGCAATTCCATTATAAACATTTTGGTAGAAATATTTTTTTCAAAAGACCAAAATCTGATTTTTATAAAGAGTTTATTCTAAAATTTGAGCGTAAAACAGCGAGATACCATACTGTTTCTCTCTTGCTCATTCTCGCGGTGTGCGAGGAGGTAAGAAATACTCAAGGTCATTCTCTCGGGGTACGCCCTTAATATGGCAAGATATTACGTACTTAATATGATCAAGTATGGCATATAATTATTATACTTAATATGAACACGTATGGCATAAAAGAAGTATCTACATGATATAGGTACCACTGTTTAGTTTTTATTCTAAGCAAAAAGATGTATTACCTACGTGACTTAGTTCAGCCTTTCCGAGAAAATCTAAAGCCTTAAACGCACTAGAGGCAAGACTTGATGCGGCGTACCGTCACTAGCACTACCATCGCGGTAGGTCGCAGTTGCAGTATTATTATACGGTCTGCCGCAACGGCATGTCGTATTTCTACCATATCGTCTCGGTCTGATAGCGCTCCGCAACTTAGTCAGTGCTTTTAAAAATATTTGGCTAAAAATTATAAAATATAATTGACGTTGATGCAGGTAATTATTTGTTTTACTTCAAGAAAAACGACGAGGAGAAACATATTTTGGATTCGCTCTTTACTGGAGATGCAACTGACTGTTGCGGTTGCGCTTGCGGTTAGCCCTGTTGACACATGGAGGGAATACGGTGCGCCATATCATTCAACTAGTGTGGCCCGCTTCGGTCTCAATACAACCGGAATGTTTGACGGCTGGCTGCAAGTCAGTGCGTCGGTATTGTAAAATACGCGTGACCAGCTGCGATAGCACGCTGTACTACGACTAACTCCTAGTGAGTTCGAGGCCTAATGAAGACTTACGCAGGCCGCCGAAAGCTAAAAAGGGAGTATGCTTTTTAGTATGGGATTAAAAGCGTCCACACACGTGTCCTAAAATCAGAGGAAATGACGTACAAGTAGTGGGGCGGAGCCTACATCGCAACATAAATCATAATGATTGGTGATTTATGGTTCGATGTAGGCTCCGCCCAACTACTTTTACGTCATTTCCTCTGATTTTAGGACTCGTGTGGAGGCTTTAAAACTCTAAAATCACGGCAATATATTAATTAGCTATTCCATTCATTTTTTAAATATCCTTTGGACTCGAAAAATATATTTTTGGATTTTTATTTTTTCGATTTCAGAGTTAATCTTATAGTAAAAGTTTTTTTTATAGTTCAGAGGGACGAGGCGACCAGAGCATATCCATGATGGTAAGCAACATGCCTGCCACAGTAACAGTGATACGCAGTTATTGAAACATGAAGGGTCTAAATCATTACCTAGCACTGCACTGCGCTCATCACCCAGAGATATAAGATGTTTTATATCTACGCCCTGTAATTTCACTGGCAACATTGCCCTTCAAACCGAAACACAGCAAAGTTTGCACATTACTGCTTGGCGGTAGATTAACTGGCAAAGGTATGGTACTTCCCCAAACGGACGCTGCAAAGAATCCTACAACTACATAAGTTATGTTATTCGTAATGAAGACTATAACGCTACTAATTGGCTGGGTAAGTCTTTCTACCTAATCCTGTACAATATTTAAAAATCATTTAATAAATAGATTCAATATGTTACATTTTAGTTTTTGAACCCAAAATTCAATTACCCCAAATACAAAAAGTAAATGTATTTACATCCCCAACCTAGGTACTAATGGATGTTCTTTTAAATTGTAATCTCTATATATATAAAACTCAAAGGTGACTGACTGACTGACTGACTGACTGACTGACATAGTGATCTATCAACACACAGCCCAAACCACTGGAGGGATCAGGCTGAA
The DNA here is from genome assembly GCA_017562165.1 of Ectropis grisescens. Lineage (NCBI taxonomy): Eukaryota > Metazoa > Arthropoda > Insecta > Lepidoptera > Geometridae > Ectropis > Ectropis grisescens. The sequence continues at coordinate 15,703,425 of CM029779.1, forward strand.
ATTTGGCACACAAGTAGATGTTATGACGTAGGCATCCGCTAAGAAAGGATTTTGATAAATTCTACCCCCGAGGGGGTGAAATAGGGGATGAAATATTGTATGAAACTTTTTATTCTTTTGGCATATTTGCATGAACTTTCATATAAATTGAGTTCGGCTAAAATCATGGGATACGTATTACAGCGGTTATCGAAATTCAACCCTCAAAGGGGAGAAATAAGGGATGAAATTTTATATCGTAACGTTTTATTCCTTGGGCATATTTGCATGAAATTTCATATAAATAGAGTTTGGCTAAAATCATGAGGTAAGTATTAATGCGTTTATCGAAATTCAACCCTCAAAGGGGTGAAATAAGGGATGAAAGTTTGTAGAGAAACTTTTTATTCCTTGGACATATTTACACCAAATTTCGTAGGTATTTAGTATGGCCAAAATAATGAGTTATGATCATATTTTTTTTCAAAATTCAACCTCTAAAACGGTTTAAATAGGGGATGAACGTTTTATAAATATCAACACGCCGGACAAGCCCTTAGGACTTACTTAATTTTTTCACACACGTATGATTTTTATTACGTAGGCAGTAGGCAGCCACCAAGGGAGGGTTTCTCAAAATTCAACCCCTAAAGAGATGAAATAGGGGATGAAAGTTTGCATGAAACTTATTATTCCTAAGACATAATTGCATGAAATTTCATATAAATTAAGTTTGGGGGAATATCATGCGGTATGTATTACAGTGTTTATTAAAATTCAACCGTGAAAGGGGTGAAATAAGGTTTGACAGTTTGTATGAAACTTTTTATTCCTTGGACATATTAGCATCAAATTTTGTAAGAGTTGAGTACGGTCATAATAATGACTTACGTAGTACATTTTTTTTCAATTCAGACCCTAGGCTTAAAGTAGGGGATGAAAGTTTTATGATAACGCACAGGATGTACCCTTAAGACATACTTAAAATTGATGACGTAGACATATTCACTAAGGACGGATTTCTCAAAATTCAACGCCTAAAGAAAATATGTATGAAAGTGTGTATTATGAAACTTTTTATTCCTTGGACATATTTGAATGAAATTTCGTATAAATTGAGTACGGCTAATTTGTGTAATGAGTTATGTGTTTCAGTGTTTTTTTTTCAAAATACAGCGTCTAATGTAGTAAAATAAGAAAAAAGTTTGTGTGAACATTTTTATTTCTTGCGACATATTTGCTTTAAACTTTGTAGGATATGAGTACGGAAAAATAATAAGCTATGTAAAACAGAGTTTTCCTAAATTTAATCCCAAAGAAAGTGTATGAAAAGAAAATTTTATATTATGAAGCAAATGTATGAAAATTTTATATTATGAAGCAAGAAAGAAGGATATTTTCAAATTCATACTAGGTACGTAATAGTGGATAAAATTTTGTACGAACTTCTTACCCCTTGGACATGTTCTAAAGACTATAACGAAGAGCTTCGACGGACTACTTTTGTTACAATAACGCCTAGGCTGTGAAAGGCGTTCACAGACTAAGTGGAGAGTCTAAGACGTTGCCTGACTGGATTTTTCATGATGATTACAACGCTGGTGTATCCAAATTGAGACTGAATCGGTTTCTTCTAGGATAGCAAGCTCTACCGTAGATCACATCATCACTTAACTTTAGTCGACATTGCGGTCAATAGTAAACCTATAGCAGTTAAAACATTTATTTGCATGAACATTAAAAATAATGAGCGTATTAGTTTTCCAAAATTCAACCCCTAAGATGGTAAAATAGGGAATTAAAATACATAATAACGCATAAACTACCCTTAGGCCTATTATAGACGAGCATTAGTTATGTTACTATTTGACGCTCATGCTATCCAAGTAGGAATCTACAATAAAAAACTTACTGAACGCGAGCGAAGCCGCGGGTTAAAGCTAGTATTATACTAAACTTGACTGCTGTTATTTTTGATTCTCAATCTATACCTATTCAGAATATCTAGTACCTACCTACCTACATAAAAGTGTAGGCTGTAACCTCGCCCTGACCTCTCGTATCTAGAATACCTATTGAAAATATCTAGTTCTTATAATTCTGTAGGTATTGATGAGAGGTCAGGCGCAAAAAGTAAAATGTGACACAGAATCGAATGCGATGAGTCACCTGGGTTAGGCTAATGACTCATTACATGTGTAATTTGTTGACTTTATCACCTCGCATTACTAGGAGATGGCCATTATTTAAGACACTATTGATTTTAGTTCCCCACAAAAACAATATTTGCGCTCGAATCAGTTTTTACCACCGTTGTAATATTGTGTAGGTATATAATGAATCACAGTTGTTTTGTGCTAAAAATGTGTATGTTAGTTTAATCAAGTATTATACAGGGGATTTTTCAAACTAGAGGAGACAAACAATTGATAGGCTGCGTTACTGTTTTGCCTACCTTTAAACTCAATGAAGCATTTTGTTGACCAAAGGTTTGATTATTGAGAGATTATAAAAAAAATGTTTCATTCTCATCCGTGAACCACCTTAAGCGGAAAACTGTGACGTAGACTCACTCAACCAAGTAAATCACACATTATCCTAGCATACAGCAACAAATATGACACTTAGGTACATCCAAATATACACACACTCGAAGACATTACAACGCTCTATAGGTATATCACTGTCCTAATTATAATAGTGTAATTCGAATCAGAGATGCAGTGAAACGTGGAAACATCAAATTTTGTAAATGAATGTGTTTCGAATGCTGGCAATGTGTCAGTGCAATGCAGCTGATGCTGTGTCACTACTCCGAACGCATCTCGCATAGCAAGTCTAGCATCCATTTCCGTAACAGTTTTGCCGTATTTAATGCAAAAATATCTAGGTGTTTGTTTCTGTGTCTACTGAAAACGTATTTTAGCCATCAAACTCGCTATGACAGACTGGAGAGAAAATTGTAGTATCTCAAAGAAATTGGAAAACAGTACAGTAGTATCTCAGTAGTCACATTTTTGTGTTTATGAACAGTGAACAGACAGAGACACATTTAGTTACAAAACCAAAGAGTGCACCTATACTACGCTTACGTTGTTTTAATTGATACCTATGTATATTTGTGTAACGTTAATGTTTTGTTTCACCTGATATTTGTACAATCAGATGTCTGACAAATGAACTGTTAAACAACATCGCTTAGTAGATATGTTTGTTAACTTATTTTTAATGGACTTCAAAAAAGGAGGAGGTTTTCTATTCGGCTGTATGTTTTTATACTGCATTCGCATAAGTAGCTCATTAAAAGGTCCCACGGCTGGGACTCGGGGCCTTCTCTCGCAAGGAGAGATTCAAGGCCATAATCTACCGTGCTAGCCCAGTGCAGGTTGGTGTATGATACATGACCTCAAAAGATTACATTAAAGGTACATGTCAGATTCCTCACGATATTTTCCTTCACCTTTTTAAGTTAGCGGCATTACGCACGTAACTTCGAAAAGACAGTGGTGCGCAGATTTGGGCCTGGGGTCACCGTTCTTCAAATTTCTTTTACTGGTATTTTTTCAGACCTCAGTATATTCATTAAAATTGAAACGAAACGTTAAAGACTGATGATAAATACGTTTTTATATTGAACTTTATTGCGAGTATAAACAAACTGATTTCAAATATGTAAGTAATTCACAATGGAAAAAAATACATTGTATCTATGGCACTAAACCAAAATAAACACGTATATACTACCCACTCTTAAATTAACTTCTACCAAAGAACTAAAGAACTTTGCTTCGTTTACCCACTCTGTCAAACTGTTTGTCAAAGTAACCGGACAAAGAACATAAAAGCATCAACATTTTTCTTCAATCTGACAAAAACCGACCTGCATCCCAATCGATCTTGCTAACCTTTCACTCACCGTAGACCGATTTGTGTAACACGCAACCCCCTGAATTTTTGTTACCCATCCGGCAACCTGACCGGTCCTGTCCACTTAACTTGAATAATGATGTGCGAGCAAAAAGGCCCGGTAGAACCAGGCGAACCGGTGGAATGGAAGCAGCCCACACAATCCCGCACTTGATCGTCCGTGAACCCGCAGAAACTCTATTGATGTAATAACTACTTAGGAACGATCTCACTGCCTCGGATGTTGTTGTTTTAATGTTTGCTAGAACAACTTTTTTATACTGAGTGAGTGGGCTTAGTTACGTTTAATTGGATGAGTTGGTTAATCTGTCGCAGAACTAATAAATACTGGTACAGAGTGGCCAAGATTGAGTGGCATTTCATAGTAGACGCCAATAATAATTAGCCATTGAGTGAGAAACGTTACAATGAGTTTTCATTGATTTTGTTTTTTCAAGTAACACAAAAAACTGACCAGACAACGTAAAATATGGTCATACTCTCCTGTGATTTTAAATAGCTGATTTCTTTCGTAACTTTGCTAATTTTTAGTAGAGTTATTACTGTGGTACTTTTAAAATACATTTCGATAATGTGATGAAACAAGGCAAGTTTTAGTGGTACTTAAGAAAACCTTAGTAAAATTTGCAATAAAATAAAAACCAAGTCAATGAATCAATCAAAGTCAAAGTCAAAGTCAAAGTTCTTTATTGATAAATGTACAATTTACACGTCAATTTTATAAAAAAACAAAATAAGAGTATACAAAGAGTATACATTTTTAAAGTTTAAATTGAACTTTATATTGTACGATAATAGGTATCGTACAAATAAGTGTCAAAAATTAAAATATATGTACTTATTACAATTGTAATGAACAATGTCAATTTTTTACAATTTTATTGTGAGTTTGCCATCACTATATAAAAACTCGCTGTAACTATAAAAAGTTTGATCGATAAGCCAGCTTTTTAATCGGTTTTTGAAGCTACCCGAACTCGGTGCTAATTTAACTATTTTAGGAAGAGTGTTATAAACTTCCGGTCCCATAATGTGAGTCAGTTTTTCCGATCTCGCGAGAGAGTGAGGTATACTATCCAGCTTGTCCGCGTTACGTATATTGCGCGAATGTCTCTCTCCTCGCGTGTCGTATGAGTCTAAGTTGTTTCTGACATACACAGCTACTTGGTAGATCAAGATTGCAGGCAACGTAAGTATGCCAAGCTCTTTGAAATATGGTCTGACGGATGTGCATTGCGACACGCCCACGATGGCGCGTATGGCACGTTTTGGGCGCGGAAAGCACGCTCCCAGTCGGCAGCGCGTGCGTATAGTTCGGCTCCGTACTGTAACCGGGAATGCACCGTGGCGAAGTAACACGAACGAGATACATCTGCAGACACCACTCGGGATACCCGTCTTAGTGCAAAGCACGCACTGCTTACTTTAGCACACATCTTGTCGATGTGGTGTTCCCATGTCATGCAGCGGTCAATCTCGAACCCCAGAAATGTTGTGCTTTGTACCTGCTCAATCCGGACCCCGTCAAGTAAGACTTTAGCGATTTTGTACAGTGCCCCGATAGACAAAAGTGAATAAAATGAGTCTTTTTGGAGTTTACCATAAAACCGTTAGCACGAAACCATGTGTTTAAACCGTTAATTACAGTATTTAATTTATCTTCTAATTCCTCTATCGAAAGGGCGGTTACTATGGCAGCCACATCATCTGCATACATGAATATGTCTGCACCCTTTACGGCGTCAGGTAGATCGTTCAATAGGGTGAAAACATGATGTTTGAAACTGACGAACCCTGCGGCACTCCCATAGATGAAGACAATGGGTCTGATTTATTATCGCCATCGCCAGCATCCACCAGTTGAGAGCGGCCTCGTAACATGTCAGTCAACACAGCGTATGATTTCCCAGCTATGCCATAGTGTTTCAGCTTTAAAGCCAAGGTCTCATGGTCTGCGACATCAAAGGCCTTCGATAAGTCACAGCACAAGACTGCCACTTGCTGTTTGCGTTCACGAGCAGCCAACACATTACGAACCACTTCACGCGTTAGAGAAGTTGTAGACCTCCCTTCGCGGTATGCGTATTGTTGTTCACACAGCGCGTCGGTTTCCGATAGGTAGGCCACTAATCGCGAACTCAAGCCATTTTCGAACACTTTGGCTATTGCTGGTATAATTGATACCGGTCTATATCCATCAATGTCATCCCTTTTGCCTTTGCCTTTAAATATCGGGGACACTTTTGATATTTTCAGCGGTGACGGGTACGAGCCTTCCCTAAGACACTTATTAAACAGTGTGGCGAGAACTGGAGCTAGGGGCAAAATTGCTAGTTTTAGTAGCTCCATCGACACATCATATATGTCTTTTGACTTTTTTGGGGGTATTCTAGACGAGACTATGCGGAATACTTCATCCGCCGAGAAACTGGTCAGTCTGAGAGAGCGGTTAGTTGGATGACGCGCTGACACTAAAATTTTACCAACGGTAGCAGCATCAGCTTTAGGAGCCCCACAGGTAGCAGCTGCATTTAAGAAACGAGCGTTCATAGCATTTACTGCCTCTTTTGGTGAACTAAACTTTTGCCGTTGCAATCCTTTACGATATCGGTGAAATTCAACCTAGGTGTATTATTTCCCCCTCTCTGTGTTCACGATGCCCCACATAGCTTTAGACGGATTCGTACTTCCGTGTATAATTCTATTATAATGGTTTGTTTTAGACATCTTCAAAGTTGAATTGTATTTCCTGTTGAGATCGTCAAATATAGCTATTAAGTCCCCTTCCTCAGGAATTTGTCAACTAATTTAGAAATGTCAAATAACAACGATTTCAGATTTAGTATGTGAGGTGTAACCCACGACGCGTCACGTTTACTATTGGGTTTTGTTTTATCGGGAAACAAGTGTCATACTTATTTGCTAAAATATTTATCATTGCCAACACAAATGCATGAGCGGTCTTGTTTCTCTGATTTACTTCAGACCAATCTATACTGTCAACAGATATAATAAAATTTGCGCGGTTATTTTGCGAGAAATCACGCGTCAGGCGAGTGAGCTGTACTGGCATAGACTGAGCGAATGTCACTACTCCGCGGACGGCTAAATGATCTGACAGAAGCGTATTTATGGAGTTTGCGGAAGTAAGTTCTCGCGCTACATTTGTAAAAATAAGGTCTATCGCAGTTTGTGACTTTTCTGTTATACGAGTAGGAAGTCTACAATCGAGCTCACATTATGGGAGTTCAGCAAATCAAACAGATTTTTAAAATCAGCGCTAGAGTTGTCTAAGACATTTATGTTTATATCACCGAGAATCATAAATGTTCTTTCAGCTTCGCTGAGCTTATCGAGTAAACGTTCCAAGGTACCTAAGAAACCTCTGACATGAGCTAGGCCCGTGCGATAAATGCAAACGATAGTAATGTCAAAATCTATAACGTCAATCGCGGAGATTTCGCAAAATCTTTCTTCTGACAACGTTGATAACTCAACGTTTTCGACACACCTTAGTGCTCAATTTACAAAGATACAGGATCCGCCGTGAATTACATTATTTCTACAAAACTAGACACTAATTTATAGTCTTTTAAATGTATACATTGTAGATTCGGGGCAGTAAGCCAGTGTTCTGTTAACGCAAGAACATCGCACTTTAGTTCAGTTTCTAGGAGAACTTCTATACGTTGAGTTTTATCATTAAGTGAGCAAATGTTTTGGTGGCAAATAATCAACTGTCTCGGAGGTGAGCATTGCGCGTTCAAACTAAGCACCGAGTTTTGCGTTACGATCGCCAGCTGAGACGCCGGCGGGCGGCGGGGCGGTGTTGCGTTCGCTGCCCCGTGCTTGCGGTTGATCCGGCATTGCTCGTGTTTTCTTCGGCATCGGTAGTGTTGGAGGACGAGCGCGCCGCCCGCCAGTCGCCGCGTCGAAACCAAGGACTAACTTCTACTCTGCTTGGCCAATTATCAGCGCTCATGAAGTATTCGTATTTGCTTGTAGGCACGGTTACGGCAAAGGATGCGTAATATGTATGCTTCAAAACAATTTTCTCGACGTGATACTCGGCACGTGGATTTTCTTGAGCATATATGCTTTTAATGTTTCTGGAGTCGTTGCCGGTTTCAAGAAGCAGACGTGTAATTTTTTTACTCGTTCAACTGCTTCTAACTCTGCGTCGGAAGTTCCTGTTCCGCGTACGACTTTTCTCGTAAAAGAGTAGCGGTCTTTACGCCCCTTCACAGTCTGCCACGATGTATCTCGAACCGATGCTTGTTCTTTGGTCGTTTTCGTTCCTGCAGTTGTTAGCGTCACGTTATCGCTAGATGACACTGTGGTTAATGTCTGAGCGCGTTTCCCGCGTTTCCGCGGCGGCGCGGGAGCAGCTGTCGGTGCTGTTGTGGGCACACACGGCGGCGCCAACTGGCTCAGTGGCAGCGCAGTGACAGACAGCGCGGGCTGGCTCGACGGTGGTGCGGGGTTGCGCGGCCGCGCGAGCTGGCCAGGCGGCGGCGCAGTGTCGGCTAGCGTGGGCTGGCCCGCCGGTGGGAGGGGGTTGCACGGCGGCGTGAGTTTGCTCGGCGTTGGCTCAGCGGTGGCCGGCGTGGGCTGGACCGCTGGTGGTAATGGGTTGCGCGGCCGCGCGGGCAGGCCCGGCGGCTGCACGCGCGCCTGGGCGGGGCCTCGCTGTGCCACTGACGCATATGGTGTAGGAGCCAGCGCCGCAGTTAGTACTTCTCCAGGTTGTGCTGTCGTTGATGTTGGTTGTCGTGCCGTAAGTCCGGCCGTCGTCGTTGATGGCACGCACATGTCACCACTCGCAAAAATTCCTCTTCTCTCGAAATTCCCCATTTTTTTGAAAAATTGTTCCATTCGGGAGGCGTAACATTCCATTTTTTTATCGTAGTTCGTTATGGTCGTCATACAACAGTTTAATTTATTGTCGTAGTCGTGAATCACAGACACGGATTGTTCTATTTTCATTTTGTAAACATCGATAAGGGAACTTGACTGTGCAAGTTGTTCCCTCACGGTCGTCATTTCATCACGCAGTTTTTGTATTTCGAGTGTCAGCTCGCGTGCACTCTGTGGTATGCTCAGCAACGTTTTGAACACGTATTTGTTTATTTCGGATCGTTACGTTGGGATCTCGTTGTTTCTTAGAAACCCCAACTGGGGTTAAGGTGTTGTCCCCTCCTTTTTTAGCTAAGCATTTACACTCGGGACAAATGTAATTTGCGATATCAATATCATCGAAATTTCTTTCGCCAGTACACAAAATGTGATAGGGCTTTTTTGCAGTTCAGGGCAGTACAGCACAAATACTTTTCATTATCTCCGGCTATCCTACCGCAGCAGCACGCAGCACAATTCATAGTGAATAATGTGCTTAGCAGATATTTTAATCAAAAAAAAATGTTAAAAAAATTTAAAAGAAAAAAAAAACGAGCAAAACGAAATTCCAAATACAGGCCTTAAGATGAGGATCGAACCCGGTACGAAGCAAATATTCAGCCGAGATGTTAGCGGTTGTCAATATATCTAATTAATCTTTTAATATCACTGTTTGGATGTTTGTTGATTCATCACATCGTAACGTATGTACGGATTGAAATAAAATTTGGAACATAGATTATACTTTTATCCCGGGAAAGTAACGGGAACGGGAACTACGCTAGTAAAACCGTGGGGTGCTGTTAGTACAACATAAATAAATGATAATTTTGAAATTCAGTTCAAAGAATCTGTAACCATGATATGCAAAATAACACCGATAAAGTTGCATCAAGAGCCGTCGGGCCGTCAGTGGACGATGAATTCTGATGATGATGTTGATAAATAAGTAATTAGAGTCCCGATGTAGCAGACATAAAATCCGGGTTAGGTCTAAAAATAAAATGTAAGCAGAAGGTGGCATTGTAGTTGCGGTGCGTAACCCCGTGGAAAGAAAACGGCTTTCTTTACGAGCTATTCCGCTGAGCCAATATTTCTCCGCGACAGAGCGCGCCATCATAAAATAAAACGAAAAATTCCACCGCACTGCCTCCAGCCGCTATGAAAATCATAAGAGCTGAGATTTTATGGGCTATCGGAACGAGCGCCGCACTTCGTCAGGTGATTAATAACATAAGCAAACACAAATAATTGTACAAGTATTTGTCCTCATTAGCAAAACGACCATTCAACTCTAAAGTGAAGGCATGCAGTAAACGAAGTGATTTGTCGAGGAAGTTAAAAGGTTATTTTACAAACCAGTAAGCGGTACATAAACGGTCCATACGAAGTGCACTTATTAAGTGCTCACAATCCCGGTGTACGACAACCGCTTGACAAAATACTCTGCCAATTGTGCTGGGGCACCGCCTTCAATTGTGTTCCGCATGAAAAATGGCGTATTCGGATTGTTCACGAACAAATGCGTGCCATGCGGGTCATTAGCTTTGTTTTAAGAGTAAGTACGACAAAAAAACACTGCAAAAAGCTGAAATTTTCACCCTCCTGAGGACCGAGCTCAAGCTACGGCCAATTGTTTCGCCTCGAAAAATTATTTCCTCGAGTACATTTCTTACTTTGTTTTTGAAACACAATAGAGCCACTTGCACAATTATTTTTCATTTCGTTCCAAATGTAGAGAATATTCGTGCTTTTCCATTTCAATTCCGTCGTAAAATTGGACGAATAATAATATAGCAAGATGAAAGTCGTCGATGGAAATCATAACTGAGATTTTACTGCTGAGCATCCGATCGGGACGAGCATGCCAAAGATTGTTTCAGAGATGGAGCTGGATTGAGGCGATAATAACAATGTCGTCACTTCCTCAATCCAACTTCTTCAAATATTTTCCGAGCAGATTCACAATGAATTTTTGTTCGATGGAAATATTTTTCGAGCTTTAAATTTTGCGTTACTAGTAACAGTACGTATACTTCTGTTTTAAATTTAGTGTACTATCGATCGATGATACAGATGTGCTTAGTATAAGTAGCTAGTCGGGTACAGTTGGTATTGTAATTCAGTTTCGTTAATAATACATTCCAATGAATCGATAATTCATATGTGCTTATTAATTCAGATACACATAGTAGGGCCGGTGCAGCGGCTAATTCAGCTGAGCTACTCAAACGGCGCAAATATGCAACCCTCGGAAGTGGTTACATATTTGAGCCCTTTAGGGTTAAGAGGTGAGCTCCCGGCCCGTGGGGGCCGGGAGCTCACCTCACCTTCCAAAAGCCTTTTCGAGCGCTTGGTCGACGCGACGCGTGACCAAAATGCTGGCGTTTATTTGGTCCAATGCATAAGCATTGCCATTCAGCGTGGTAATGCCGTCAGTATGCTGGGTACGCTTCCGATTGGTAGTGGGCTGGAACATCTTGATTATCTGTAGTGGTCTATGGATAATTCAGGTGTGCTTAGTGTACGTAGTTAGATAGGTAGGTTTGTAGTGTAGTGTAGTTCTCATTGTATTTTAGTTTTGTTAACAATGATGTACTTAGTATAAGTAGTTAGGTGTGTAATGCAGTCTCGTTGTAAATTTGTAAATTAGTTTTGTTAATGAAGGCTCTGCTCGTTAAAAATTTGTACTTCATAAATATTTTAATTAAACCTTAAAAAAATCAAAGTAAATTTGAGTGGCAAGTCACTGATTGGGTTTTAAAAAAGGAAAAATAAACGAGAACTATTTGGCTAGCTAATAATAATTTATACCGATTTGGATATAGACGCTAACTGACGTTAGGCTATAGTAGGCCTGTCAAATTTGTTACCCAGGTTTTCTTCCTTTGCTTTTCCTTGGGTTCGATATTTAAGAGTAGAAATAATTATTTTACTATTTAACAGCATTGTTTTTAATTGTTTTAGGTTTATAGGTTATTTCAGCTGTGGCTTGGCGACAAAGTCGAGAGATCGCTCTCGCATTCGACTGCAACCCTGCTTTTGCCACTGCCCTTCCGGGGCCGCCTCACTAGGAGACTGACCCCCGCAATGCCCTCCAGTAACGTGTTGACAGTCAACACCGCGTCAGTATTATATTTCTTACAGTAACTCCTCGGGAAAGCCTATCCCTAGATGAAAAATCGCACGACCCTAAACATCCTACGTCCCAGGCTTCCACTGTGTTGAATAAAAGGTAATTGCCATCTCTCATAAGCAACCCACTAAACTGCTTGGACTCAAGAGAAACAGGAAACAGAGTCAAGGCCATAATCCACCACACCGGCCCAGATTCTAGGGGCATATCGGTTTCATCACGATTTTTTCCTTCGCCGTTTTAAGTTAGCAACATTACACACATGACTAGTGGTGCGGGTGGGATTTGAACTCGGGGGCTCCGGATCGACAGCCGTTTTCCCGACTAGATCAGCCTTAACTTAGCTTAAGCTTATCCCACCTCTCGCTCCTCTGTCTCCTCTCATTTGATCTCTCACTGCCGGGCTTGGTTAAGATGATCGGCAGTGAGAGTTCTGCCTACACGACCACGGCTAGAGGTAGAGATAGCTGACGTTCTGGCTCCTTGGCCACAGTGCTCGCCTAGTAAAATCGCATTCAGCCACACCTTACAGTTGCCCTTCCACTGAACACCCTGCCATAAAGAGTGCTTGTGGAGGACCCTCATCTGGATGATTTACAAATTATACTTGGCCGATGGCAATATTAACCGAGAAGCCTTCTCAAGTCTTTCAGTCCCAAACTTCTATATTTGCTGCCGGAAGATCAAGAAGCGCAAATAAAAGTTGCCGCTCCGGCCGAAATTACCTATCACTAAATGAGATCCCACCAGGGATTCGGAAGTAAAGTTGTGTGTTGCCCAGGATGCACCGCGTGGAGATTCCTTGGAGGAGGAGCTTGGTACACACTCCTGCAAGTCCTAGATTATTATCTATAAGCTTTATCTAGCATTGTTCTAAGCTATGTTCGTTCGATTGTTCTAAATACTAATTTGTATGGTGGAGCCAATTCCCGATATTTCGATGTAATTTCTCCCACTGTGTTTAGTAATAAACGAGATTTACCCGTTTTCCCTTAATACATTTACCTAGATATTACAAAAAATCCCAGTCCTGATTTGAACTTCGTATTTTAGAATGTGTTGTTTGAATGACTGAATGAGTATTGAAATCATTCAGAATTCAGCAACCTAATTACGCCGAGGACATACATTAGGCTAGTTTGAAAATACTCTACTTAATAACTAATCATCATCATTAGCGCAAGTAATAAGCTACGAAAAAAAACCGAAAACTTAAATGGTCGGAGACTTACCTGTTGTACCTATGGTAAGTTTAAAATTATATCAAAGCATCAGGGGTCTGAAATGTAATTAATTAATTAAACGAACCTTTCGCGTCGCCTCTTGAGGCCCATTAGTTAATTAGCAACACTCATGACTCAGTTTGAACATGCTGTGGAACGACAATATGAGATAATAATATGCTATTCAGTATTATTTGTATAAGTAGGTACCTATATCATAATATCACTACCTTAACGGGGAAGGAAATGATCGTGGGGAAAACGGCATGTCCAAACAAATAAGTCTTTTGAGGACATGTGTCTTTTGCTATGGAGGTGTTTTAACGCTATGCCGTTGAAAAATAAGCGACGGTGTGGACTAAAGTGGTGGATTGTAGATTTATCTATAAAATAATCCTTCTAATCTAAGTATACCTTCTGAAAGAAAGACGCGAGTTGTAGCAGTGAAAATATTAAATGGATTACTTAAGCAGTGTTATTTGACCTCTAATTTATAAAAACGGCGTAGAAATATTCAAGTATGAGATAGAACTGTTGTAAATATTTTGACATAATTACTGTTTATCTTAATATGAACTTCGACTAAATGTTAGGTATATACGCGTACGTACCTATATATTTATGTAGATACCTACTGGCCGTATATTTATTTCAAGTGCTTGCGTTCTCAGTCTTTTTTTCAGTATTTTTAAAAGCTTTACTCAAATGTTTAGAACATCTACCAAACAAATAAGATAAAAAGTTTAATACGATTTCTAAAATTCACACATCTTAAAACGCATAAAAATATTATAATGTAGAACAGTTTTGTTTGCCTATTTATGGCTGTTTTATTTTTTCGTTAAGATGGCGCATGCAATAATTTGGACTAGAAGGTTAAATCGTAAGACTTGCCAGGTTTTTTTATATGAAACGAGCATGACAAGCGCCTGATGGTAAAAATAAACATGCTTACCTATAACAACACAGTGTCACGCAGATATTTGAACATGAAGAGTCCAAACCACAGCCCGAGCGTAATCCAGAGATTTAAAATGATTTATCTCTTAGCCTTGTGATATCTCCGGAAACATCACACTGTCACCTTTCAATGCGGAACACAGCAATGTTAACACACAAAAAGATAGTACTAGTACTAGTACTATATCTTTACCACTACTACTTTACTTTAGTACGCGCACTCTGGAAAGAGTCCTACCACTATATAATATAACATCCAAGCATCTATGACCACAATAAATAACAAAAGATAAAATAAGGGCCTAATATGTGGCTGCATGCGATTTCTTCAACCTAGAATAATGCATATTGTGACATATTTATTCGACTAACTTAATGTTTATAAGCTGACCCCTAAAAATTCCGAGTACCTATCAAGTAAAACAAGTAAGATACTCCTTCTTAACTAAAACTTATGTTCCAGATACAGCGACATTTTTTTACGACACTACTTCTGCATTATCCATTTACAACATTCCTCTAAACCTTATAAATAATTTTGTCAGCACGCGAGACCTCTAACATCTGACATACGAGGTCGTTCCAGGTAAGAACAACGTAAGAACAAAATGTTGGCATTATTCAAAGGAAGACTTACTAATGCATTTTATGGTCGTCCGCTGTATTTACGGGGCCCAGGTGAGCAAAAAAGTGCGGATAAGTACCTCATCTCTGTGATCTTAGCTTTAGTGCCCGTAGAAATGATTAAAGAATGTAGAGCTCCTACATTTTTCGTTTCTCTTTATGTATACACGTATGTTTACTTACATTCTAGGGTTTGTCTCAAATAATATTGACATTTTATATTATGTGTTCAAATCGCGAATGTTTAAAAACAATATCTGTCTCAAATGTCAAAACCTTAACAAACCTTTGATTCATTGCAGACTTTTTATAGTATAGAGTTTTGAGTATTTACCACTTGAGTAATGAGACGAGCAGGTTTTATGTCCGATGGTAAGCAACACGCCTGCCCATAACAGCACAGTGAAACACAAGTAGTGGGACATGGAGTCCAAATTACCTAGCACTGAACTACGCTCGTCACCCAGAGGTAAAAGATGGTTTATATCTATGCCCTGTAATTTCACTGGCAGCCTTGTCCTTAAAACCGGAACACGGTGATGTTTTACATTACTGCTTGGCGGTAGAATAACTAGAAAAGTTGTGATACTTCCCCAGAGGCGGACTCTGCAAAGAGTCATATCGCAACAAAAACTATTTAACAATCTGTGGTTTAGTGGTGCGATGATTGAATGACAACGTTCAGTAGAGTTCACTTTTATTTATATTTTTATTTATTTCAGATATATTTATGCATTGCCAAGCCTTTCAATACAATAAAATGTTGAAAACTCGTTCGATATCTTACCCTGAAGGTTGCACTTAAAATGTTAGTTAGCATTGCATCTCTGTTATTTCAAACGGCGCGACAAAGGAACATACACCTATATTTCTATGTAGTATAATATTCGTGAGTACTTGAAAATACTTTTTGAAAAGAAATTGGCGAGATAAACAAGTAAATGACGTGGATTAAATTGTTCCAGCCAAAGCTTAAAGCATTCGTTAAAATAAAGCAACACAAATACCCTTAATGATGCAAAAAGACCATTCCGCGTTCAAAATAAGTAGTTATTTATTTTATCACCGCACCGTAATTGCTTGTTATCTTTCTTTTAGCACCCAAGACTTAAGAAGCCATTCTATAATCCCTGTATTAAGAGTTATACGTGGCGAGGGGTTTGAAACGTGTTTTCCCCTATTTTCTTCAGGCTTCGTCCCGCCGCCCTCGGGATTCCATTCCGAAAAACCTCCATAAATATTTCTTACAGTATTTGTATCTTCCTTGGAGTATCGTTAGCTCAACGCTAGCTTTTTTCGTGGAAGAAAGCATCTGCCCGTACCAAATGTAAATACGTACTTAGTTGTATGGGATGTGTTACTTTCCTGGTTATGTGTGTTATATTGTTCCCAAGCGATGAAACTTCGGAAGATATTTACACAGTAAATTTAAACGTTTTCAATTTTATCCCTTTTCATAAGAGAGCTAAAATCAATTGAAATATGGACTCCAGTCCCATTAAGATCTCAATTTCCAATTCACAGAGTGCTTGTTGAAAGGACTTACAATCCCTGCGTCGATGCAAGTCTGGTCTGTTCAACCGATATTGGATTGATATTAGATTCTCTTTGATTTGATAGTTTGATTTTACGCCTTGATTAATCAACACATGATTTATATCATATTTTGTTTAATTATTTACAGCTAAAGATATAGGTTTTAGTTTAATAATTAACATTATTAGTTACAAAACAATTAGAGAATAATTTATTTTCATCGAAAGAACAAAACTGACTTAAATTTAAAATTGAATTCAGACACTGGATCACATTTCATCATCATCTAGATAAATGAAAGTAAATTATAGTTTTATGTTCATATTTCAAAAATCAGAAAGCGCCACACTGATTCCGATAAAATTTATATGGGTCCTATTATATTTATATGGGTATTTATATGGTTTTTTTTTTTTTTTTTTTTTACTTCTGAATCTACCAAACAAAAAATAACCATCGAAATTGATTTACAAATTAATAAGAGCTTTTACGTAACGTACGAGTACATACGAAACAAAAACATATAACCGAATTGAGAACCTCCTCCTTTTTTGAAACTGCTTAAAAACAAATTACTAAAGACAACATTATAAATTGTGCGTTTGACGACCAAGTGGTAATGTGGTATAATGTGGTGGACGCTGGCTATAGTCCGCTCATTGAAATTACCTTTTTTAAAATTAAAGAAGCTTCTTGGGTGCATACATAAGTCCACACACACTTTTGTTTATTGGTGCTCACAATTTGCCCTTTAAGGCATAGTGTACTGTAGCTACTCTTCCTGCTTAAACCAGTATTATATGTACTAATAGCGAGGTGCATCAACAAAATTATTTGTTCTATAATAAACAAGAAATGTAGCAGTCGTTTTGTTTTAATTAAGGGGTAGACTCCCGGAAACAGAGCACTGTCAGAAATGTAATCAACAGACGAGTAGCCACTATCGTTAGTTTTCATTTGTTTTTGTTTTACTCCGACCTAACATTTTCCAAGAGGTATCTTTGTTAAAGATTGTTTTATAACCTTTCAAGCAACTTTTTTATAGGATTAGTTGTCACTTGTGTAGGTACATCTGCATTTTGCCACATCAGAGATGCTGACGACGTTTTGCCAACCGGGAGAAGTGTTCATACTTATAATTGGACCGAAATCTTTTAATAAAAATCATAATGTATGAAATAGGTAACTTAACTTTTCGATATTTAAAACGTATGTTTGGTAAAGTAATGTAGAACGGTTTACAACTCATTGAGAGCAGACTCATCGATCGTAAAGTAGGCATATTAGCAATTTTTACATTCCATAGCCTTTCATAACGTACATTATATGAAGTATCTGGTTCCCATAGAAGTTAACCTAAGTTCGTTTTTTTTTTAAATAAAGTGTGACTAGACGAGCAGGACATGTGCCTAATGGTAAGCAACATGCCTGCCACATTGAAACATAAAGAGTCCAAATCATTACCTAGCACTGCACTGCGCTCTTCACCCAGATATGTAAGATATTACATCTCTAAGCCCTGTAATTTCTCTGGAAACATTGCCCTTCAAACCGGAACACAGTAATGTTTCCACATTACAGCTTGGCTGTAGAATAACTGGCAAAGGTGTGGTACTTCCCCAGGCAGACTCTGCCAAGAGTCCTACCCACGACCTACTACTACTAAACTAGTTTTGGTCCAGACAGTAGCATTTACATAAGCAACCTAGTAAATGTTCCTACTGTTAGGACTTGGGGTATTCTCTCGCAAGGAGAGAAACAAAGTCCAAGGGCCCAGTGCAGGTTGATGGTACCTACTTTTTAACTGTAAGTGTTACCTTGGATTTTTTTGAATGAACCGAGATTAATGATTTTTAAAGTTGACACTTGCCTAGGCAAGCCCCAATTCAATGAGATCAACATATAAGATATACCTAAAAGTTGGAGATTTTTTGTCTATGAAAGTAAAAGATTTCTTTACACCCACATAGTTAAGTACAATATTTGATAGTGTGCAGATATTATAGTGTGACGGCGCTCACAACTACCTATAAGAAAGCTACCTATAAGAACACAGTGCAAGCTGTTTAATTATTTCTTTGGTGTTTCTTTAGAAAAAATAAATAACTATTGTGAATCCCTAAGGAATAGCAGCAGAAACACTTTGTATTGAAATAAGCAAATACGAGTAGCTATCTGCCCTTTTCAAGTCACGTGGTACGCCGTTTAAATGACCATTTAGTTTTATTATTGTCTCCAACACTCTCTATGAGGCTATGACACATTCTTAGAACGTCATTACAGTTTATCGTCGCTTTAACGCGGACCCCAAATAAATGACCGCTATCAAAGAACGATTACATAAACTGTTCACCAGCTCATAAACAGACATTGCGAAATCTGTGATGTCAAAGAAATATAAATCGGTGATAAAGTTTAACATCCGTACAACAATAACTTTAGATTGCCAATAACAGAACCAATGGCCTATTTATTCATTGTATTGCTAACTTTTGGGATTATGATATGCTAAATAAATTTTTTAAAAAATATATAGCACAATTTGTTTTAAATAGGGATGTAAAAAAATTGGAATTTTCTTATTTTGATGATTTACGCTTATTTTACCAAAAAAAATATTTAAAAATATTTGTATTTTCGATGAGTAAATAAATATACTCGTACAATAATAAAGAAATTTTGAATTTTCCCGCCAAAACACTAACGACTGACATCTGACATGACGTCACTACCCGCAAAACATGGGTCGCGATTCATGACTGTATGTCAGTTTGTTTCCTTATATTTACTTGAACACAAAACATCAAAATCGTCGTCGTTAAGATCGCAAAGTATAATAAAAATGCAGAGAAGTAAACAATCTACAAAACAATCAGTCTTCGACGGGTGCCATTTAAAACGCATCACTTTTTTTACCTCATTTACTTTGTCAAAATGAAAGTAGCATAATATAATATAGTGCCATAATGTAACTTTTGGATAATAATTTTTGGCATAATGTGTTTTAGGCATAACAATATATTGTAATGCATTCAATTCGACTATTGATGAGACGCATAAATAAAGTTAAATAGGAAATTAGATCCGGTTCGTAGCACCCCAACTCCACCTAGTCTTATCGCTACTACCCCTAGAGTGTATAAAAATTCGCGAGCCAGAAGCTCAAGAGAGGTCCTGAGTGGAGCGAGCCATGCGAGGTCAAGCGTAGCGAAGGGGGGAGATGGCAAGCAAAAGTAGCCAGGTACTTCCGTAGAAGAGCGCAGGCCAAGTATGGAGAAGCGACACTCAGGGTTGACCGCAGAGCTTCTGGCGGGAGCCCACCCAGAGTCAAAAAGTGCAGCATATTCATACCGTACTGTTTTTTCCAGTGTGTGCCTTTAAACTTTATGCTAACTTATTTTTATGCTATATATGGTTATGTGTTTAAACATTATTATAAGTTATCTGTACGCTACATATGGTTTTGCTAGTAACAATTATGCGAAAACAGTTATGCGTTTAGTAGTTATGGTAAATTATTGTTAGTCCTAAAAACGTTACGTCTACCTAAATTAGTACAAAAAATATTGTGCTACCACACATAGACCCGCCCTCGACAGCTTGTTTTGCGGGTAGTGATGTAATAAGTCATATTGTGTTTCCAGTCATGTGACAACAGATTAAAAATATAGCAATTCAAATCATTTGTAATAAATATACTACTAATATTATTAATTAAATTATAAAAATGTGATTTTTTGTCGATATAATATTAATAGAAACATACAAACTATCATAAAATTAACACGAAACATGAATTTGTGATTAGTGTTAACATGCCTATTATTAGACCTATCTCAATAACACATGCATTTGCTGTTTTATTGTATTCTTTATGTTAACTTTATTGTTGCCAATTTAAAAATTTTGTTATTACTTTACTTGACTTCCTATGGTAAGTTTGAAACAAGTTTGCAATGTGAGCAAACTTTAATGAATGTTAAACATTGCACATTAACAAGTTTGCAATGTTAAAATTGAATATTTTTTTAAAACAAAAGGTAAAATGCATATTTTTTTGCTGGGAACATAGAAACTTTGATTTACTTTACTTTAAGTTGACTTGAGACAAGTTTAATATAAACCTTCACTTTTGTTACATCATTATTTTAGCCAGATCCAAGTTTAAATCGATTTCGAGATAGAACACAAATATACACACCCGCATGTCACAAACAGCCAACTAAATGTTCCCACTACTGGAACTAGCGGCCCTCTCTCGCAAGGAGATTAAAACCATAATGCACCACATTAGCCTAGTGCGTGTTGGCCTAAGACGAATAACCTCGAAAGATACTGCCTCGCGCTGTTTTCCGTATCCGTTAAAGCCAGTGATGATGACAACCTTGTACATCTGCAATAACAACACTCAGCGCAGACGCACTGAGTATTTTACCAAATGAAGGAAGTCGACTCTACGACCTCACGACACTGAATTACACGTTCAATCCACTAGGCACTAGGCTATCACTGCTTTTTACACACAGCACGGCACACTGTATTTAGATTGCCAACATACACACAGTAAAGATCATCCTTCCTACTAATAAAAGTCAACGCGAAACTTTGTGAGAAAGTATGGATGTATGTTTGTTACTCTGTCACGTAAAAACTACTGAAGATATTTGGTCGAAATTTGGTACATAGATAGATAATGGTCTGGAGTAGTACATAGGCTATTTTTATCCCGAAAAAAATAATGGGATCGAGAACGACGCGCGCGGGTGAAACTGCGGGGTGCTGCTAGTATACATATTATACACAAAAAATACATATTCCAAGAGGCACGTAAAGGAATACGTTGCCTTTTGCTACACAGGCTTTAGAACTAAAGGCACCAAAAGGTAGCCTTAAAATATTGGCACTGTACTTGGTTATGAAATTAAATATGCAGACATTACCTTAATTACACGATGGGGAATATTCCGGTTATGTTGGATTTAGTTAATGTTTCAATAAAATCACGTAAGATTTCATATGAACCACGATATTTATACGTACCTACCTACCTATAATATAACATTACACTAGGTATGACAAATTTTCACAAAACGCTACCACGGCAGAAAAAGGAAATACTATGTAATGCGCTAGTAAAGACTTTAACATGTATATTTAAATGCATTTTGGTTAATTTACAATACTTACTAGGTACATATTTTACCAATCCTTTAGAGACGATCATCTCGGAAGCACCCATAAAAACAACCATTATAAATTAATTCCAAACAGTAGTAATTTTTAAATTCAATCAAGTTTGATTCCGCTGTTCAGTATAAATTTTATTACACACGATTTTAAAGGTATCGAAAGTCAGGCTTAATTGTCAATTTACGCCGTTGCCGTTTATGTGCTCGGCAAAAACATCTGGCCCGTTGATTGCCCGCGTTTTTATGTGCACTTAGAAACTCCGGCGAAATGTACAGGTACCAAATAATGCAATCACAAAGCTTCGCATTTATTGCTTTATCGTATTTTATACTGCCGGAGCTTCATAAAGCCGTGCTAAGGGTAATTTTGTAAAATAACTTACGGACTTCGTGTGTTACAATTAAGGCACGTTTACGCTGTTTTTCTTAGTATTGTTTGGCAATTTCCTTTTTTTTTAATATTTTCTTTCGACTGTCTTTAGACATTTAGAATGTAGGTATATAAATACATTAGTACCTTGTTGACCGAATTTTCCCGGTTTTTAAAATGTTATTTAGGGAGGTACGAATTACGAAGTTATGACTTACTTAGACCTACTAAAAAGCGCTAAGTAAAAGATTTTCTCAGAAAAAAAGAACAAAAAGAAAAGGAACACCAGGATTCGAACCAGAGCCTGTTGACTCCGAGGGCGAGCAAAAAAAAAGAACAAAACGAAAAGTAACCACCAGGATTCGAACCGGGGTCTGTTGTCTCCTAGGGCGAGCATATTCCGTCTGAGCCATTTAGACTTAAAGAACAGTGGCGAAATAAGTTATCGTATTCTAATGACATTGTAGGAGTTTTTCATTGTCTAAAAACGCGCATAAAATTATGTTTAAAAAAAAATAAAACCTAGCTAGATCGATTTATCGTCCCCAAAACCCCCTGTCTACATAATTTCATGAAAATCGTTCGAGCCGTTTCCGAGATTCAAATTCTATATATATATACAAGAATTGCTCGTTTAAAGGTATAAGATACACATTATTTCATCATGTTCAAAGTTAAATCTATGCCTACTTACTCATATTATAAACCTAAACATTTTGTCACAGTGGCACTATTCGTGAAAATCCTACACAGTCAACTGTTACTGTTACTTCGGAGCGATATGTGGCCATGATTGAGGAGTTTTTCACACAAAAATTGCAAAACTTTCCAGGCTTTAATGCCCGAACATGGTTCCAACAGGATAGATCAACTTCCCACACCTCCAATACTGCTATGCCCGTTGTCCGTCAACTTTTTCCAAACAAAGTTATCTCTAAGAGAGGAGACAATTCCTGGCCACCACGTAGCCCGGATCTGACTCCAATGGATTTTTTTTGTGGGGCTACCTTAAGGCTAAAGTGTACGACTTTAACCCGCGGTCAATTAATGACCTAAAAGAAAACATCCGCAGAGAAATGGCAAGCATTTCAGCAGTGACGTGCCGCGCAGTCATCGACAATTTCAGAAGGCGTTTGCAAGAGTGCCGTCACTATAACGGATTACATTTGGACGACGTTATTTACAAAAAATAATTCCCGTTTTTCTAGCTATATTTACAAATAAAAATATTATTCATAGTGTAATTAGTTTTATTTTAATTAATTTTTTTCATTACTAAGGACTTATGGGCCACCCGTATGTAAATCTCCTGTCACGATGTTTGTCCGCGATGGACTCCTAAACTACTTAGCCGATTTTAATCAAATTTGGACACCGTGTGTAGATTTATCCAACTTAAAAGATAGGGTAGTTTTTATTTCGATTAATGGGCTTTATCTGACAATATCCGAGCGAAGCCGGAACGGGCCGCTAGTATCTATATATATATATATAAATCAATGCAACTTTTCGTTGTAAGTAAACTCCTCCTAAACGGCTCCATGGATTTGAGTGATTTTTTTGGATACGTTTGGGTAAGGCCCGGGATGGTTTAGATTCACGAATCATCTCGGCAGATGGCGCTGCAGTTGGTATCTAGGTTATTATCCGAGCGAAGCCGGAACGGGCCGATAATGAATATATAACAAAATATTAGCTAATGTTTATAGTAATATACATACATGTAATTCGAAAATATGTATTTACATATTTTCATAATTCGAAAATATGTATTTACATATTTTCGAATTATGTATTTACATATTTTCGTTATTATAATTATGTATTTATATATATTCGAAAATATGTATTTACATATTTTCGAATTATGCACACTTTATTATGCCAAGCACATTATCGGTCTTAAAAGGCTCATAGGCAACTACAACCTTGTTCGAAAAACACTTTAAAATTTTGAACTTCCCCGCAAAGTTGGAAGTTTATCGGAGTTTTATCGGAGAGCTAGCGCAGATGATGCAGACCTAAGACCCTACATACCTAAGCTTACTCACTAATACTAATGCGCACATACACATACAAAAAACATACCAGAATAATTACCTGAAAGCATTCCTTATAATACTTACTGTACTCGGTAACTGAATGCGAAGACTACAATACATACTACAGCTAGTACAACAAGGACACATCAGATGGTAGGGCCTTGGTATGTGGCGAAACTTTATTTAGGTGAAAGCTTCTTTAAGCGCGTCGAGCATTTTGGGTGAACATAAAAATCATGTATCGAATTATCATGTAGAAATTTCTTACATAATAGGATTCACGTTACTACATTATTTTTGTATGACTCAGTAAAAATACATCTCACAAGATACATCTTGTTTACTTACAAGTAATTGAAAGAAATATTCTCACACGCAGGTTTTCATTAGTAAGATAGTGGGAGCAATCCCTTACTTCATGCATGAATTAGGAGAATTTGGATAGGCCTCGAGCCCGCAGATTGTGATCTCATAGACGGCACCTTAGCGGGTACCATTAGCTGATTAGCTTGCTCTAATTACATTAACGCGTCGATCGCTTTTCGCTCAGGTTACCAACCAATTTTTAATTGGGCTAAGCACGTTTCTACATAAGTAAACTCGTAGCCACAAATTGAGTGGTGTGGTAAATTAATTCTACCGAATCCCGAAACTTCCAAATAACAAATGAATGGCGTGCTCTTTGTTTGTTTCTACAAGTAATAGATATAATTCTGAAAGCAAACCCTTGTACCCGATCCTTTTAGGGCTATCAGTGACCGCATCGTAAGGGTCAACGAAAAGGTTTGACCATACGACACGAACTCTACATTTGGCAATAGATGCGTGAGATACTTACGTTGCCATTCTATTTTGTGACTGCGCACTGTATAATTTTCGTAGTATGTATAATCTGTAGGTAGGAATATTTAAAAAAAGGAAGTTAAATAAAAAAAAGAACTCATCTTACAAGACGACGTTCATATCTTTAGGCTGACTGCCCACTCAGGATATGCGGGGCAATTAAGCAATGCATAGGTAAAGGAGAATAATTTTTCTTTCTACCAATAGCCTGAAGTGAAAATACTTCTTGCAAAGTCGGTCTGAGGAAGTACCAAACTTTTTCCAGTAATTCTACTGACAAACAACAATGTTCAAACATTGCTGTGTTAAGGTTTGAACGGCAATGTTTCTAGAAAAATTACAGGGAAAGGAGATAAATTACTTTTGACTAGAGTATAATTTGGATTCTTCATATTAACTAGCGGCGTCCCACTGTGTTGTAATTGGCAGACGTGTTGTGGCTTACCATCAGCTACTAATATTGCTCGTCCCGTCCATAAGTAGGAGTGGCATCTGTATACATGAAAAAGTGTCTGCCCAAATTCATTAAATTAGGGGGGTGCCACATAAGAGTAAATTTGAAAAGAAAACAATAAACGTACATACAATTCACAGTTGTAATTTTGTTGTTACCAATTTGTAGTGGTAGGACTCCTAGGATAGTCCGCCTGGGGAAGTACCACACCTTTACCAATTATTCTACCGCCAAGCAGTAATGCGCAAACATTACTGTGTTCCGGTTCAAAGGGCAATGCTTCCAGAGAAATTACTGGACTTAGAGGTATAACATCTTAGATCTCTGGGTGACGAGCGCAGTGCAGTGCTAGGTAATGATTGGGAATCTTCATGTTCCAATAGCTGCGTGTCACTGTGATGTTATGTGGCAGGCATGTTGCTTACCATCAGGCACATGTCCTGCTCGTCTCGTCACTTTTTATTTAAAAAAAAAAGCTATTCACAGTTCACGAAATAAAATCACTCTAACAACCTATACGTTTTCTCATAATAGTAATTATTTAAGGTTATACGAGTATTTATTACATTATTTGTTATTACGCCAGTGGTCGAAATTTTCTATGAGGAAACATAGAATAATAATGCCTACGGGTCCACCCAAGAAAAGTGAGGCAAATCATAGTGGATTGTGGAAGATTATTGATCTGTTATTTATCAGCGAATCGATATTGTCCTTTAGCATACAGCTGCATACTTTTTAAAATTTTCTACATTATGAAAAAATACTCCTTATCTCTGTTCTCCATACGTGAATAGGTGAAACAAATTAAAAAAATAGTACACGAAGGAGGTTCCGAGTCTAAGTTTAATAAATAAAAAAAAGTTGTAGATAGTAATATAAATCATCTCTCTACTTAGTCTGTGGATAAATCACAGACTAAGTAGAATAAATACGGCACCAAGGAGGTAGAAGTATGTACCTAAATAGGTGTAATGATATTTTGACTCACAAACTTAGTGATTACTTCCTCTGTACACAAACTTACTGCACACGATGTTCAACAGAATAAAAAAAGTAAAGAGGATAAAACAAACTTACTGCACACGATGTTCAACAGAGAGTAAAGAGGATAAAAACGAGTTTTGCACTCTGATATCGAAGAGCACAAATACCCTTTCCGAGGTGGTGGGATGAAAAAATCTTTACTTTTCTATCATCACGCTCTTAGTGGTCCTGCGTGGACGCTCAGCTTAAACAGATTGTAAAATATGACAGCTTAAAAGAACTGCATAGCTCACATTCTTTTCCAATTTCTTTGCTCACAATATTGAAAACAAATATTATACAAAGCCAATATATACGCAGTGTCACACAGCTATTAGAAGATGAAGAGTGCAAAAATATTATCTCTTTGCCCTGTAATTTAAAAACAAGAAAACATAGGTTTTTTCTACCAATATTTTTCTATAGGTAGTAATCATCCTACTATATATCCTATTTTCCTACTAATATTATAATTACGAAAGTTTGAATGTTTGGATGTTTGTTGCCCAATCACGTCAGATCAGCCATACGGATCTCACTGAAATCTAAAATCATTTAAAATATAGCCTGGGCCAGCAATATAGCCTACTTTTCATCCCGGTAAATCAGGGGAACGAGAACTACGCGGGTAAAACCGCGGCCCGCTGCTAGTCCCAATAAAAACGGAAGGTTTTCCTCGAGAACCATCACGAAACTCCCTAAACCTGCACTAGGGATGAGGGCATTTGAATAGCCCCTAGATACGTTAGTTATTCAGCACGCGGCCCGCGCCCAGCGGCCGGCTGCCATCGTAAATCAAACTAGCCATTCGCTTATGCATTATACAATTTTATTTGTACGGCCCCGGTGAATAGGTAATAAACCATGGCAGGTGGATGTTTTGCGTGTCCGTGTGCGCGGGGAATGCGAAACGTACGCAAATACGGCTTTTAGAGATGTGAAAAGAAGATTTCGTCCATGTCACACTTCGTGAACAAACTTTTGGTTTTACACTATTAGCAATGATTTAATTAATCAATAGATACTTATAAAAACACAAAACTATAGTTAGCCCACTTCTCACTGCTGAGAATCCACCACGCTTGTCTTGTGCGGGTTGGTAGACCTATGTATCCAATCTTAACTAAAATATCCAATTATAACTATTTTTGGTGATGTTACATATTTAAAACTAATAGCCAACTGTCAAAATAAATCGCGAAATAAAATAATAAGGACGCGTGGACGATTTTATAGGTGATAGCATCACTCATGTGGTCGAGCCCGACAAACCCCAACCTTTCCCTTTGGCTAATTATTGAGTGTTATTGCACCTCCTAGTAAAAAAACAAGCTGTATTTTTAGCTAGCTGTATTTTCTAGTGTTCAGCATTTTGGGTACCCCATTCCGATAAAATTTGTACTTTGTTAAAACGTTGTAACAGCTAAAGCAGACTAACATTGTTAGAAGTGAAAGTAAAAAAGTTCGCTTTTTAAATAAGCTTAAAGCTCGATTGGACTTGAGCGTAATATTATTCCAAATGATCTTTACTTTACTCATTTCAATGACATCTACAGTACAAACAAATTAAAATTGTCTAATCTCGGAACGGCATTTTCTCGTTAGCTTTTCCGAAGTAGCCCATCTAGTCGAGCAACAGAGCGGAAAATTTACTACTACCCACCTCCAGCCTAACTACCTACCGGCAATACTCTGCATGTTCCAAATTAAATTAAAATCAAGAGACGCAAAATGAAAATACGTTAGCAAAACTTTGCCTGATTTGACTTCGATAAACATGATAACATTTTAAAATTAGATTTCTTTTAACATCAGCGTAATATATATAATAGCTTTACGCTCTAGAAAGTCTTATCCAAAGCATAAAAATTCCACTTTATGTTGCTACTTCTTGTACTTGAGGCCTTCACAAAAAGAGAGTTAAGTTCTTAACCATTTTTTTTTTATAGGTTTATACTTGACCATCAACCATGAAACGATGTCGCCATTTTGAACTACGAGCAGTCCGATATAAAAAAGGGCAAGGTGGTATTAGATCATATAGATCAGTGGCACACTCCGAAATGTATCCGATAAAAGACCGATAAGCTAGCGATCTTGCGACGGTGTTCAAGACTTTGAAGTTTCTTACGCAAAAGGGTGTCGTCGCCTATGAGCTTTCTGTCCAACCACTGTCCAAGTGGAAATCGGAGAATGCCACTTAAATCCTTGAAAGATTCTTGGGAAAAAACGGTTTTCTGTCGATGTTTTCCTTGACCGTTAAAGATACTGGTTATGACAAACTTATACAACTGCAAGTTAATAAATAAATATTAAGAGGTGCAGGTGGCGTTCGAACCGACGATCTAGTTATTAGAAATCTGACATGTCTACTGTGCCAACGCGGCTCTTAAGATTTAGCGTTACAATTTTGGAACCATTACTCTCTTAGGAACGTAGTTCATAAGTTATTTAAATATTTAGACGAAGTTTTAGCTTACTTTAAATTATAAAGCTGTTGCGTTATTTACGCTAAGAACTATGGTGTTTCTATGTATAATAAGTATGTATTTAAACTAAATACCTAAGTATATCAGCTTTTTGGCCACCATATCACAATTTTGTAGTTTGGAGTCAGACGGTGTTGTGTGTGAATTGTCCACCACAATATTTATTCATTATTTATATTATTTAACTCAAAGAAGGATTTTCACCCGCGTCTTCCGCGGTTTCGTGATTTTTGCGGTTTGGCAGCCGCCGCGCGCTGCGGATGAGATTATCGCCAGCGAACGTGGCGGGTGACGGGCGGGCGGCGACCGTGCGAAGCCGCGCCGCGGGCGTAAAACGCGTCGTGATTTGTGCTTTCAATTTTTACATCTGCATTATAGAGAAACTGCGGGCCCGCAACCGCAGCGGGCGCGGCTGAAACTCGCTCCATGAGCTCATAGCCTGTTAGAGAAGCTACAAAAAAAAACAAAAAAAAAAACAAGCAGTCGCCGTAGCCGAAATCGGCTGAAAACATCATCATCAGCGAAGTTACGCCTAGATAAAGATTGCTATTTTACTTTCTGACTGATTTTACCAATGGATTAGTCGTAGTTTTGACGTTAAATAAAAAAATTATTCAAACATCATGAAACACCATAAAATAGTGTTTACCGAGATGTTGGAATAAAATGGAGATATACATATCATATTTCTATTTACAAGTACATTAGTACGACTATATTTTAATTAAGGAATTAGAATAAACTGGAGTTAATTTATAATATCTATTATTTTTATATATATATATATATATTATTGTTCCGAATGTGACTAAATACAATTTCGTTTTAGGTTACGCGTTACGCCGCACTACAATTTTCATGAACCATAACTTTGCTGTAATGATGAATGATGGTGTAATGATCCAACATTGTCTGTAAAATCCTTAGAGGAACAAACGGTTTATACTTAGATCTATATTGGTCGATTGTGATAGACAAAACGATCATATTCGCCATAATGAGTAGGTACGAGGGAAAGATCACGTCACCGACATGGTAATGTAGCGGCGTAGCGTCGGTCGGAGCGGAGGTGGAGCAACGGAGCGGAACGTGCGCTTTAGAAACTAACTCATCATCAACAGCCCACTAAATGTTCCCACTGCTGGGACTCGGGTCTTCTCTCGCAAGGAGAGTGCTAAGGCCATAATCCACCACGCTGGCCCAGTGCGGGATGGTAGATGACGCATGACTTCGAAAGGTTCTAGGTACATGTCGATTTTCTCACAATGTTTTTCCTTCACCGTTTTAAGTTAGAAACTTACTGCATGAGTGAATTTGACGAGTTCGATGCACCGACTTGCGTAGCAGCAGTATATTTGTAGCTATGCAGGTGACGTATTTTGCTACATTACTGTCGTTTAATACAAAAAAATTAAGTTGTAAGTTTTCCCTATGAATGACTATTTTTCATATTTTGTATTATTTAATAAAAAATACGATGTAAAACAAAAATAATACTACGAACAAAACATTCGGAAGCGCAATCGAAGCTCTCCCATACGCGGACCGCAACTCGATCAAATTTCCACATTCCAGTTCGTCGCAAACATCTTTTTTAAAACAGATAAATTGCAACGTAACGGCAGCATACAATACAGGCAAAAAGCTGACAGCGTCCACGTTAATGAAAAGACAAGTGAAATTATCGTGATTACGCGTAAATTATCGTGATTTTTCCTGCATTGTCGGCAGCCCTGCCTGAATCACCTGGCATTACTGGCGCACAATACAAACAGTATGATATGGCACATGAAGACAGGGTAAAGTAAATTGAAAACGACAGTAGTACATCAGAATGAAATCTGTGAATGAAAATTTTCAAATCTGAAATAAATAAAAACAGTCAAAGGTTTAAACCCTAATATCATTTTCATGTGGAACAAGAGAACAACAATGTATTTAAATAAAGTTCTAGAATATTGTCCAATATAATAAGAGTTTGAGTATGTTTTTTTCACTTTCATATCCTCTTTTTGAAATGAAAACTTATTTTAGGCGCGGCACAGACAAATTTTCGTGCGCTGTGAATTGAATTCTAACTTCACGCTCGGGAACGATAAGAAATCTTCGGCTAAATTCGGGACCACGTCACGCCCTCCGGTTTCACCCGCGTATTTTCCAAAGTGAGCTATCAAATTCTGAGTTATAAGAATTCACTTCTAACGGCAGTTCCTATGACTGCCAATATTTTTTTATTATTCTTATTTGATATTAACTACTTTAAGTTAAATATAATTAATTAATATGCGTATTGATGTAGCGCGTTGATGTCTCTGTACGAATTTGTACCTATTGCCGTCGAGACCTTGGGTTGTTGGGGAGCAGAAGTTAAAGGGTTCATGTCAGAGTTGGGGTGCAGGCTCAGGGAGAATACAGGTGACTCCCGCTCCGGCGCGTTCTTGGAGCAAAGGTTGGCCATTGCCATTCAACGTGGGAACGCAGCGAGCGTCATGGGTACCTTTGCGCCGGGAACGGTTCGGGGTGGGTTATTTGGGGAATAGTTTTAAGGGCGTGTAGGCCGTAATTTTGAATTTTTAAAACAACTTTAAGACCTTTAAAATAGTGTATTAAACTCTGAAAAAAATATATGTACTAGTTAAGGATTTAATCTAGTGCAATTCGCAGTCAATAACACGATTTAATGAATTTTACTTGATAGAAAAAAATCCCAAAGTTACCCCTTTTCAAAAAGGTTTTTCAAGTTTATGACTAAACTAATGATCTTTTTTTCTAAATTTTTGTACTCAACGAAAGCCACTAAAAAGTTATAGATGCTTTCGCAGAGTTTGACTTGATAAAAAGTATCAGTTATTCACTATGTTTTAATATCTACCATATATATAGCGCGCCGTTCGGCAGGCCTGATCAGTCGCGTTTCGGCGCTCACGGACGACGGGCCTGTGCTTGATTTTGCAATTTTGACAACCAATAAATTTTAAATATTACGATCATAGTGCCACAGTATAACAATATCAGTAGGTGTTACTAGAGAAGCACGCTATGATCTTGATTTTTGATACCGTTTTCATTGAATTGCAAATAGACGCTGATACTAATTAGTACGCTGTTTACTTTATGTTGTAGACCAATAGGGAGTCAAAAACTGACGTCGATAACACATCAGTAAAAAATTCAATGCAGATGCAATGGAAAATAGATTAGTATCGGTAAAATATTCGTCCGTCAAATCAGAGATCGCGATAAGGAAATAATGAGAGGAGAAATCCCTGCGTAAATCTAATATAAATGCAAGTTAGGTATCATAAATGATACCTAACTTGCATTTTCTCATTAGGTAAATTCTTTGGTAGTAAGGTACTTAGTACTTGGAAGAAAAGTCCTCACATACGGATTTTACCACTTTGGAAGAGATTCTTGCGCAAACTATTCAATTT
The DNA here is from genome assembly GCA_017562165.1 of Ectropis grisescens. Lineage (NCBI taxonomy): Eukaryota > Metazoa > Arthropoda > Insecta > Lepidoptera > Geometridae > Ectropis > Ectropis grisescens. The sequence continues at coordinate 15,735,553 of CM029779.1, forward strand.
AGAAAAAAAATGTTAGGAACTTCAATACAATTTTGAACACCTATCCATAGATACACGTATGATTTTGATAGATTTTTTTTTTAATTTATTTTCCAAGTTTGTGACACCACCAAAATTTGTTGTTTTTTTGTTTTTTGTATGAAACTGTTAATATTGTTCATAGAATACATGTACTTACCAAGTTTTAATAGTATACTTCTTATAGTTTCGGAGAAAAATGGCTGTCACATACGGATGAACAGACATAACGTATATTTTAAAATTTGTCTACGAATCCCTAAAAACCCAACTTCGTTCATTTAAAACTTATTTAAAATGAAATTTAGACACTCGACCAAATTAGATAAGAAGGCAGTAAAATTACTCGTAGAATTTAACTCTGTACTAAATTTCCGATTCGTATTTTTCGGTTTAGAATCATTTCCTGAGCATAAAATTACAAAATAATAACAAATCCAGGTGGAGCTTCAAGCGCCAGCTCGAAAAAACGTTTTTGGCCAATATTCCGAAAAAGTTATAAAGCCCATTATTATTGTAGAAAATAAAATTTCCCATCTTTTGTTGCCAGTAAACTTTTTTTCGAACTTACCGATTACGATTTATTATGTCCAATTTAATGATAACAATGTAAAAAAATAAGATGTGAATTCCGTTCCCAGTAGCATAAACATGTCTCTTTTTACCGAAATGGAAGAAGGGTTATGTTTTTCGCGCGTATCTTTATGTTTGTAAAACTTTTATTTCCACATATCTTCCAAACGGCTGGATGGATTTTAGTAACTAAGATATTCTAAGACTGGTCTCATTCGCCAAAGTGTCCATAGACTCCTTAGATAGTAGGTAATATTTTTTTACGTGTAGATTTTTTTCCTTCCGGACCCAAGGCACAACTGCTATGCTCAACTGATTGTGCCGTGGGCACTTTTGATTCCCTTCTACACAACTAAGTTCCTGCGACTCAACCCAGACCTTTCCGGACCCAAGGCACAACTACTATGCTCAACTGATTGTGCCGTGGGTACTTTTGATTCCCTTCTACACAACTGAGTTCCCTGCGACTCAACCCAGACCTTCTACACAACTACTATGTCCAGAATTTTGGTCTTCCGTTCACCTGAATTAAGACTGCAACTATGTAACATTAAGGAGTACTTTATAGATGCAACATTTAAAAGCTGCCCGAAGCCTACTCAGTTGCTATCGATGCATGGAGACTTTGGGAGTACACAAGAGACAGTGAATGTAAAACCACTTGTGTTTGCACTAATGCCAAATAAGAAGCAAGCAACTTACGAAAGGGTATTCCATCTTCTACAGTCACAGATTGCACAATTTGCACAAACTACTGTAGGCGACAGCTGTAAATGGACCATATAAAAACCACATTGCGACTTCGAAATTTCTATAATAAACACTGTTGCTAAGTTTTTTCCAAAAGCTACGACTCGTGGTTTTTACTACCATTGGAACAAAATGTGTGGCGAAAATGTAAACTTTTACACTTTTAGGCTACACGATAAAGGCCGAAAAACGAATTGTTAGCCTTACCGTAGTTGCAAAATCAAAGAATATTAGAAGGCTGGCAATATATCAAGGAGGAAGTCCAAATTCATGATTTAATAATGCCTAAATTTACAAAGTAAGTACCTACATTGATCACCTTTTTTATAAAATGTGTAATGTGTTGTCTGTTCTGTAATTTTCGTAAGTTGGGTCAAAGATACATTTTTTCAATCAATCAGTTGTGTCTCAAAAGAACCCACGGCACAACCAGGTATTCGAGTTTTCGTCAGTTGTGTCATAGGTACATTATTTTTCCGAAACGGACCAATTAGTTGTGTAGCAGGGAATCAAAAGTACCCATGGCACAATCAGTTGAGCATAGTAGTTGTGCCTTGGGTCCGGAAGGATTTTTTTGTAGTCGGTTTTTAAATTAAAGTAATTCTATCATATTGCTCGTTGCTCGAATGAACAGCACCGTTCATCATCATGATTGAAGAGTTGAACGAAGAGTTTGGTCTCCACTTTTGTAATAAGAACAACTAAGCTGTGAAACGCATTGCCAGAGTGGGTTTTTGTCGAAGGTTCGATCCTTGGGGTTACGAGGTACACTGTGTTTGTTTCTATTAGAGAAGCAAGTTCCATCGTAGACCACATCATTTTCATCCACTATTTTCGGCATCATCACAACCGTATCATTAAATGGCCTATAAATCGTAAACGGTAAGTTTTACAAAAAAAGTTTACTAGCATCAAAAGATGCAAAATTTTATTTTCTACAATTATTGTCAAAATATATAGTTTCCCAAAATATCGGCTAAAACAGTTTGTTTTTTCAATTGGCGTTTGAAGCTCAACCTGGATCTGTGAGCATTTTGTGATTTTATGCTCAGTAAGTGATCTTTACCTCATAGAAAAAAATTGGATTAGAAATTTAGTGCAAACTTGGCCAAAAAACCGTCTATATTTACTAGCCTTGCATTACGTTTCACCACATATTTTAAATTTTTTGACGAACTTGTGAATTATTAGGAAACATTTTAAAAAGATGCATGAAATTTTAAAAGCCGTTCTCAACTTATAGTGTGACCAAAAAAGAAAAGGTTGAGTTTTGTATACCTACGAGTATAGATAAATTTAATATTTATTCGTTTATATAGCTACAAAACTCTTATCATAAACAAACAAACGTAAACAAATCTTGAACAAAAAATGAGTTTAAATTACATAGTCCAATATTTTAATGTTATTTCTGCACTGTGGCACCGATTCCGCGGTCGGTGACGGTCGCGAGAACAAGACAGCGTTAAATGCCTACTTTGACAGAATTACCTGGCCTTAAGTTTAATTGTAGAAGTTGACGTGTTATGTAACGTATATTTACTTAATTAATTGAAAATATATGCGTATTAACACATCACATATGCAGGTACCTAAAGTAAGTTTGTTTGTTACGCTTTCGCGCAAAAGCTACTTATTCTTGAAACTTTGTACACATATTTCTGGAGGTATTAGAAGTAACATACACTACTTCTTATCCCGTGAAAATATCGGGATCAGGTACTGACGAAACGGACAGGATCGAAACCACGGGGCACTGCTAGTGAAACATAATTATACTTATTCTGAAATTTGAACTTAAATTTAAGAGTTGCTGTTTTTATCACATGGCCAATAAAAGAAACAGCAATCATATCAGCCCACTAAATGTTCCCATTGCTGGGGCTCGGGATTTTCTCTCGCAAGGAGCCAAGGCCATAATCCACCACGCTGGTCCAGTGCGAGTTGGTGGATGACACATGACCTTGAAAGATTCTAGGTGCATGTGCGTTTCCGCGATGTTTTCCCTCGCCATTTTAAATTAGCGGCATTACGCACAAGACTTCGAAAAGACAGTGACAAGACAAGACTAGACCAGCCGTAGCTTATGTCGTATAAAATTTGTATAAAATAAATTGTAAACCCTTACTGTTTTTTCTTCTACAGTGTTACCGTACCGAAAATATTTCCAACAAATGGGCCATTTATCTGAGCACCAGACATAATAACTTTTGTAATTACGATTACTAGAATACGCATAATGTCCCAAGTCGAGGCCTTCTCTCATTTTGACGCTTGGTTTCGCACACACGCGTTGAATATTACGACAAAATATTACGACCGAGTACTTATGTCAATACACTGTGGAATGTTTATTTATCGAAAATGATCGTAATAAGAATATTTTGATAACCTTTTTAAAGCGTTGCTACGCTTTTTGACAACAGGCGAGCTAGATTGTAAAGGTATAATGTAATGTTTTGCTGTCCAGTTTTTGGCACCAGGACACCAGTCATATGAAAATTCCTTGAATTTTCGATGTAAAAACTTCTCTTGGCGCACCACACACAGATTTTTCGTAGGCTGTGAATTAAGCTCTAATGTCAAACTCTTAAAATAAAAAAAATCTTCGGGTGAACTCGGGACCATGGCCATGTCACAGTAAAAAGTAAATACTACTTTAATAGACTCTGGCCATGCTTAGAAGACTTATTTAGACGACAACGCTTTGAAGATTTATTGCAGACTAGCAGTGCGCTTTGGTTTCTCGAGCATAGTTTCCAAAGTGAGCTTTAAATTTTGAGTTAAGTATGTATTTTCACTTCTATCGGCAGTCCCTATTACTGTCAATATTTTTAACAGGTAAATATATTAACCAAATTTTGAATGTTAATATTTTACAAGGAATTTATTACATTGCACAATTTCTGATTAAGCATGTGTTATCATTTCTGCCTTAACTTGAATGGACAAATCTACATTGACATCAATACAGCGTTAATCCTACTGAAAGTATAACACCATGAATCTCCATTTTTATAGAAAACAACCGAAAACAGACGCGTGTATATTGTGCGATCTTTATACAGAAAGTTTTGTGCGCCATTCCGTCGTGCCCTAAGGACACACACACCACTTTGCTCTTACGCGGAACTTTAAGGAGTTCTTTAACAGATGTTCGTCCTGACTTTTGTCCCCAACTACGTAAACCCATGTATCCTCGTACATTTTTGTGTGACGACAAATTACAGTTTCATCTAAGTTTAGTGTATATTTTCAGCTGTCACTTGTAGGTATGTATATGTACCTACCTGTACATAATGATCACTAAGATGTTCTTTAGACAGTCGAATTAGACACTTTATTTATTTATTACCGAGATACGCATAAAGCTCAAAAGAAGGATTACTTTTTCACACATGTGAGTAGAATCATACCTCCGCCGATTTTAACAAAAGTGCTACCTACTATTAAAGATCTTTACAGTATCACGAGAGTAAAGACTGAATTTATAATATGCGCTTATGGACCAAATTATTTTCCCTCACACCTAATTGATAAACTACATTTCAAACGGGAGCATTTCTGTTATTGTCGCTAAATGCAACTGTTTTGTATTCTTGAGATTAATACCTGTGTAAACATTATTATGTGTTCAAAGCGAGAAAGTTAAAAACAATCTTTGCAATATCATTGTTTCAATTTGTTTTTTTATTCACAAGTCAGTTGAAAAAGGTCGTATAACACACGTGTATATTGATGATTACCGTCCTCGGCTATCTTAGGACTCAGATCTCAGAAGGCTCAGATAGCAAGCACCTCAGCGGTAATCACCAACTTTACACATTTGTGCCATAATCTACTATTATTTCATTATAACAATAGTACCTGCACAGATTTCTAAAGTGAGTACCTGGTTGACCGAGCTTTGCTCGGTTTTTTTAAATGATATTTAAAAAAAGGTAGGTACGAATTAAGTGATGACTTACTTAGATATGAATTAAATGCGTTTATAAAAGGCTCTAAGTATAAGATTTTCTTAGAAAAAACAAGAACGAAAAGAAAAGTCCCGTGTATAGCCATCAGGATTCGAACCGGGGCCTGTTGACTCCGAGGGTGAGCATATTCCGCCTGAGCCATTTAGACTTAATAAACCGCGGCGAAATAAGTTATCGTATTCTAATGACATTGTAAGAGTTTTTCATTGTCTAAAAACGCGCATAAAATGATGTTTTTAAAAAAAAAAAAAAAACATACAACCGAATAGAGAACCTCCTCCTTTTTGGAAGTCGGTTAAAAATAAAACCTAGCTAGATCGATTTATCGTCCCCGAAACCCCCCTGTATACATAATTTCATGAAAATCGTTCGAGCCGTTTCCGAGATTCAGATTCTGTATATATATACCTACATACATATATACCTACAAGAATTGGTCGTTTAAAGGTATAAAATAAGATGGCGGCCTTATGGTTAATTGACTTATATAAATTAACATGCAAAGCAATAAGTACCAATATCTTTTGAGCCCTAGCACCCACAGTAAAATTCCCTGTGATTGTGAGAGCTAGTTTAATTCTCTAAAAAAAATAATTAAAGCTCTTCGATTAATATGCTAATTGTAATGTAACTAAAAGTACATTAGGGATATGAGTTTAATCTATATATATAAATGAAAGTCGTGTTTGTTACAACACTTATAACTCGAGAACGGCTGGACCGATTGCCATGGTTTTTGATTTGTTGGATTTGTTTCCGTCCCGAATAACAGAATACATCTTAAAACCAACGAAAACTCGATATGTGTAATGAATACTTAATCATTTCAATAGATGCTGATTTGTTTATTACATCGTCAAACATTTGTTGTCCAATCCTGTCAAACAGTGTAACAACAATTTTTTTTTTGAGCTTATGGCCTGGTTACTGAGACCTTTAAGCCACAACTTTTTTTTTTTGAAGACATCATGTGTGCGTTCAGAAATTTATTTTTTGTAAAATGTCTACAAAGTTCAGGTACTGTTATATTTGTTTGTTTTAGACATTAATTTTATTAATTATTTAATTTTTTATTCCCGAAAATAATACCTAAGATTTATTCTACAGTAAAAACATAAAATCATCGGAAAGGAACGGAATTTAGAGAATAAAACATCAGTTGGTAAAGGTTATATGATTAAGGGGAAAAAATCTACAGGTTAACAAAACAGTAAATGCAGTAAATGTCTTTTTATAGGTTGTCTATGATTTTTCTTGATAAGTTATTCATACGTAGTGGTTATATACTCTTTGAGCTATTGTCTATATCTCGAAAGTTCAGGCACTGTTTTTATATTTGGTGGTTTTATGCGAGTGCACATTTTAATAACAATGCCGCGTCCTAGAAGATAGATAATAAGCTCTATATATTATTTTGTATCATTGTTTTACGTTCATCAAAGCCTAAATTAGTTCAGCTAAAAAGTAACACGACATTCATTGACTGTTAGGCGGTACGAAGTTCGCCGGGTCAGCTAGTTTAATATAAAAATGCCATTATCAAAAAAATTTGAATATTGACTAATCATTACTACCTAAGTGATGATACGTTAATATTAAACTGCAAATATTTTGCTTATGTAGTAAATAGCTCTGGTCCATTAAGTGACCCAGTTGCAAGACACGGAGTGGGTTACGTAGATGGTGAAACGTACCTCAGACCGTTTGCGAAGCTAGCTGCATCTCCCTGCAGCCGGCGCCGCCGACTGATGCCAAAATACTGCCCACTCGTGACTCCCGGATATTGCATCATTTGAAACAATACTGCATACAGGATTTACTTCACTTCTTACTGATAGTACGATGGATGGATTTCACGTAAGAACTACTGAAGGAATCTGGATGAAATTTAGTACATACATAGATGGATAGTCTGGAATAATACATAAGCTAATTTTGATCCCAGGAAAATAACGTGAACGGGAACTACGCAGGTAAAACCGCGGGGTGCTGCTAGTTAGTCATATACGTATGTTAGAATTTTGCACTTCTGATGTCGACTCTAATTTTTTTTCTTTGAGATTTAAACTTTAGAATAAAACATTTTATGATTTTTTTAACCCCGACGCAAATATGACGAGGCGTTAGATATTTGACTTGTCTCTCTCTGTGTGTATGTGTGTTTTCGTAGCATCCGAACAGATTTTGATTTTGTTTTTTTTTTGTTAAAATGTGAATTATTCGGAAGTGTTCATCATTCATCATTCGGAAATATTGTCTTGCATTGGAGTATTGATACATATAATAATCATCCGGAACAGTACAGAGGATAGTTTTCAACGGAAAAACTACCGAAACGGGAACCACACCAGCAAATCCCGGGGCACTGCTAATATTTATAATAACATAATAATATGGAACTCGTCAGAAATACACCTCATTTGCCAGAAAACATGGAGGCACAGGATGTCTAACATTATAAAAAGAACTGAAAAGAAACTCAAGCATATAAAAGCATCTAAAAACCTTTAAAGCGCGCGTTTTCATCTACTTTATCTGAACACATTATCATTAGATTAAAAGCGTACCTACTCGCGTTCAGTGTAAAATTTTTAGAAAAGCAAAGATCTCTGAAAGTCTCGCGTGTAATGGAAATCGGGCCCCTTGGGCATCGCGGCTCTTGCACAAAAGGCCCAACAAAAAGGTCCGCACCGTCACATGAACATTGTAAAACTCGCCCTCGTATTCACGTTAATTCTCACAAATCACTCTAAACTCTAAACCTATCGCTCGAAGATCGAATTTGGCGCGTTTGTTGGTGTTTTGTAACAGTTTTTTCCAATCCGATAATGCGACCTTAGCGTCGGGATCATGGTTTACTACAAATTGTATTAGAGTAGTAGATTTAACTATTTACGTGACCTTTGGAGGTAGTGTGAGCACTACAGTGGCACTCATGAAGCTTGAGAATAATAGACAGCTGAGAATAAGTAGTTTTCCCCCAGTTTACAAAACAGGCTTGGTGTTTCTTTTGCATATTCGAGCCGAGTTTTTTGTTTGGGAAAATTGCAATAAACGATGAGTTTATTTGTTTTGTTTTTTAATAATTGAATAATATGATATAAAGTGACGAGACGAGCAAGACGTGTGCTTGATAGTAACCAAGTCTGACCAATAAATAGCTAAACACTGATATAGCATCTCAATAATCTGGGTGACTAGCGCAGTGCAATATGGTAAGTAATGATTTAGAGTCTTCATATTCCAATGGTTGCGTGACACTGTGCTGCTATGGCCGGGGACATGCTCGTCCCGTTACTCTATACTATAAAAAATCCTAGATTGTCGCTTAACATCAGACAAGATGGCGTTCAAGCTAAAACCTATTATTTATTTATAATATTATAAAAATTAGGATCCCTCACCTGATACTAAGCCACGATGCGATCTACGATAGAGTGGGTTTACATACTTAGAAGAAACCGATTCATTCTCGACCTGAAACTTTGAAACGTCAACTAAGAAAAACATCATGCGTCATCCATCAACTCGCACTGGGTCTGGTGGATTATGGCCTTAACTTTCTACTTGCGAGAGAAGGCCCAGCCGTGGGAACATTAAGATTGCTAATGCTTATGGAGTTGGCGTTTATAGCGCGTAGTACCTGGTTGACCGAGCTTTGCTCGGTTTTTTTAAATGATATTTAGGCAGGTAGGTACGAATTACGTAGTGATGACTTATTTAGACTTACTTAGATACGAATTAAATGCGTTTATAAAAGGCTCTAAGTATAAGATTTTCTCAAAAAAAAAAAACGAAAAGAAAAGTCCCGAATGTAACCATCAGGATTCGAACCGGGGCCTGTTGACTCAGAGGGCGAGTATATTCCGTCTGAGTCATTTAGACTTAATGAACCACTGCGAAATAAGTTATCGTATTCTAATAACATTGTAAGAGTTTTTCATTGTCTAAAAACGCGCATAAAATGATGTTTTTAAAGAATAAAACCTAGCTAGATCGATTTATCGTCCCCGAAACCCCTGTATACATAATTTCATGAAAATCGTTCGAGCCGTTTCCGAGATTATATATATATGTACCTACATACATATATACCTACAAGAATTGGTCGTTTAAAGGTATAAGATTCACAAATTAGTTCTCGACTACTACACCTGAGCATCCAGAGCATCACATCCACGATAATTCAAGTACCAATCCTAGAACGCATACGAGTAGTCGTAAGTGATTGAATAGCTACTATATTCGAGTATTACTCGGTGTAGAATCTCAAGTGCATCTCTCACGATCGAGCTTTTGCTGCGAGGAATCGATTACCCGAGACGTCTCACATTCCTTGGATATCGAGATATCGCCTTGATCTCGATTTGACGACGTGCATTAAATATCTAAGCAATCGCACTGTGATCGAGATGAATTATAAACATCGTTTAATAGAGTAGGCTAATTATGCTGTTTGGAAAGATAATACACAAAAACAATTAGGTATCTTTCTACTGACTAACTGAGTGATAAAATAAAACACATGAACAATAAATTTAATAGAAAACAAAAATCTAAGAAATCTTATTTCAAAAACGACAAAAATCTGGTCGATGGTAACAATTTGTCAAATAAGATGATTGCCGCACTATTATCTCAAGAAAATACAATTATTACGTGTGAGTTACAAAAAAGAAACGAAATTATTGAAAATCAACAGTCCATCAATAGTAAATTAATCGAGCCCCTAGAACAATACAAGACGAGTCTCAGCAAAAAAGAAAAAACTATTGAGACACTGAATTTTATAGAACATAAATTACATGAGATAAATAAACTCGTAACAAATAACCAAATTCTAGATAACGTCATAGGAACATCTAGTGGACCGGACTTAAATTCTGAAAAGGCTGAAACTGAACAGATGCTCGGTCTAGCCTCGTCAGCCGTTCGTAAAATAACAAATTTGACTAATGAGGATGTGCAGGATAAACATTCGTTAGCACACACTGTGCCTACAAATGAAGGATCGAAGAGTATTTATATTTTTTCTGACAGAGGTGGAGTGGGTCTGGGATCTCGCCTCCAAAACAAAACTTCGAAAAAGATTTACAACTACTGCACGCCTGGACTTGCTATGAATCAAATTGTTAAATCATTGGTCGAGTCAGCTACAATCAAACCAGAGCATACATGTTTTGATAATAGGTGAAAAAAATTTCATCAAACGTAAAGACTTCCTCTACTGTTTGACTCTACTGGAAGGGGCTAGCAGAAAAGCAAAGATCATTGTTTGTTCCTTGCCATTTCACCCGGCTTATTCTTTTAATTGTAATAAATTTTTGTACAAGTTAAACTGTGATCTCTACAATTTAGCCTCATCTTGTAAAAACTTACATGTTATTGACATTAATAGTAATACCTACGAGCATACAAAGGCAAATAATGTTTTGACATTCATGAAATTGTTTAATCAAAAACTATTTGATTCCGTATTGTGGAACATTGACGCATCCAATAATTGAAATAGTACGAGAGTCGAAATTACATCTGCTCATCAAACTGTAATAGTTAAAGATACTGTAACTCCACACACAACAAACTGGGTGTTGGAGCAGTGCCTACCGCTGAGATCGCCACCTTTTTTAAGCAATGCCCAAATAAACAGTTCATTACCATAGCCCACCAGAACATCCAGGGTGGCTTGGATGATAAAGAGTTGGAGATTGGTCTTTTTTTACAGAAGTTCGACATTGACATTTTTTGTATAACTGAAACGTTTCTAAAAGAGCATCAAACAGTTTTAAATATTGAAAATTTTCATATAGTAAGTAAGTTTTGTAGAAAGCATTCAGCCCATGGCGGTTCATTGATTGCTGTAAATAAGTCTATTAAAATTAAGAGAAGAAAAAACATAGAATGTCTGTCATCCGAACGTCATATTGAAATATCTTGTGTAGAATTAGACAAGTAAAATTATAGTTACCGTATATAGACCACCAGGGGGTAACTATGAAGTCTTCGAAAACGTTACTGACGAAGTGTTAATCAAAGTATGTAACAAGTCTAAACAGGCAATAGTGATGGGTGATTTAAATATTGATTTGCTAAAGGAGTCAAAATGTAAAAATAACTTGCTCACTCTGTTTCGGAGTTATAATTTATATCCTCAATTTGACGAAGCTACAAGAATTACTGATTCCACTGCGACATGTATTGATAATATTTTCTGTGAACATAAACCTCTGTATAAATCTATTTTTAAATGCCTGACCTCAGATCATACCGGCCAAGCTATAACTGTCCCGCTAAATAGAATAAATACTAAAGTAGACATCCAAAATAGGCACTTTACAAAAGAAAAGGTGCTTCAATTCAAGAATGTTGTTGAATGTGACTTGTTAACAAATTTAGACATTACCGATAACCCAAATGAATGTTATAATAATATATTTCAATTATTGCTTCAAAAATTTAATGTGATTTTCCCGAGAGTTTGCAAAAAATTGGACGTCAAACTGGTTTTTAATCAGTGGGCGACTCCGGGTATAAAAATTAGCCGTGAAAAAATGTATGACCTATACAATAAGAAATCAGGAAGCCAGGATGTGCATTTGATTAACTACGTAAGAACTTACAGTAAAACATTTAAAAAGGTGTGTAAGTACGCAAAAGCTCAGTATATTCTTGAAAAGATAAAAAAATCCAAAAACATGTCAAAAACAGTTTGATCCATTATAAAAACCGAAACCGTTAAAACAGGTATATCTCATTGTCAATACAAACTAAAAAAAACGAACAAATAATTACAAACAAGGAAGAAATAGCAAATGAATTTGTGGACTTCTTTAAGGATATACCTTATAAAACTACTGAGTCACTGTCTACAAGCGTTACAGAGGCAACTCGCCTACTTGTAGAAAATGCTTGCTTGCTTTTTCCACATTTTGGCTAGGCTTTAGGCTTGCTCTAAATCTTTCAAATTTCATAAAGTTTCAAGCGCTACGATTATAAAAACATTCAAGTCTATAAAAGCCAAGAAATCAGAGGACCTTTGGGGAATGTCTGTTCGTTTTATTGCTGAGATTATCGACACCTTGGCCCCATATCTTGCTCACGTGTTTAATTGCTGTGTTGACAATAATGAGTTCCCCAATTTGATGAAATGTAGCAAAATAATCCCGTTGTTTAAAACTGGCTGTAGAAATGATCCTAGTAATTTCAGACCAATCTCCATACTCCCATTTTTGAGAAAATTATGCTTAACCAATTAGTTTATTTCTTTAACGCTAACAAGTTGATGTATAGTAAGCAATTTGGTTTTTCCAAGGGTTGTTCTACAATTGACGCAGCAACCAATCTTATTGAGAACATATACAACTCATGGGTCTCGTCATGACTCTTTGGGTATATTTTGTGATTTATCCAAGGCGTTCGACTGCATAAACCATGAGATTCTTCTCTATAAGCTATCACACTACGGTGTGAGAGACAACGCCTTAAAACTGATGAAATCGTACCTATGTAATAGAACTCAAAATGTTGATATAAATGGCGTCAGATCAAAAACTACGAATGTGTCTGTTGGCGTACCACAGGGATCTATTTTAGGCCCATTTCTCTTCTTGGTTTACGTAAATGACCTGCCTTTCTTAGCGCGCCGTCATTGTGAGATTACTTTGTTTGCTGATGATACATCCTTATTATTTGGAATTGATAGGAAGAAGTATAGCACGACTGAAGTCAACATGTGTCTAAACATTGTTAATAAGTGGTTTAACATAAACAATCTAAAACTCAACGCCAAAAAAACAAATTGTGTAAAATTCACCTTAACAAACAATACTACCTTGCCAAGCATACTGATTAACGATGATGAACTAACTCTTTCGAACACCACCAAATTTCTTGGACTCATTTTAGATAGCAAACTGCAATGGGGCGCTCATATCGATGAATTAGCGAGTAGACTTAGTTCGGCTGTCTATGCAGTTCGCAAAATAAGAGAGTTATCTGACATAAATACTGCAAGAATTGTTTACTTCAGTTACTTTCACTCTGTCATGTCATACGGTTTGTTGCTCTGGGGCCACTCAGCCGATGTAAATAGAATATTTGTTTTGCAGAAGCGTGCTGTAAGGGCTATTTATAGGCTCGGCGGTAGGCAGTCTCTCCGTGAGGTTTTTGTGCGTGTGAAAATTCTGACATTGCCTTGTTTGTACATTTATTTGAATATCATGCATGTACGTAAAAATATTAATAGTTATAAGAAAATATGTGACATATACGATTGTAAAACAAGAAACAAGTTTAAGCTTGTTCTGCCAACTATTAGATTAGCAAAAACTGGCAACTCTTTTGTAATGAATAGCATCGTCTTTTATAATCTGCTACCTAAAAATCTTGTAAACAAAACGACACAATATTTAAGAAAATATTAAAGGATTTCTTAATTGAAAAGGCGTATTACAAAATTAATGACTTTTATGTGACAAAGCCTCTTTGCGTAATTTGAGTTTGGAATGTAATTGAAATTGTATGTAAGTCATGCCTATATTTTATTTTACATTAAGTAATACTATATTTTCTTTGTTATTGACTTCCATAAGTGTGCATGTATTGTACTCATTTGAAGAAATAAATGAACTGAACTGAACCTATTTTGTTAAATTATTGTCAAAGTAAAAAATATTATCTAATGTTTGAATTCTTTTGGATAGATTTATCCCATTGTATAGCAAAGGTTTGCCCTCAAACTATATTTAATTCTATTCAGAGTGAACTTATTCAATACTAGCGGTTCGCCCCGCCTTCGCCCGCGGTACATGATATCTAGTTTATTATCTAGCCTATATCATTCAGGAGTCAGTCACGAAAATAACCGGCAGTGAAAGAATTCTTGAAATCGGTCCAGTAGTTATTGAGATTGGCGCGTTCAAACAAACAAACTCTTCAGTTGTATAATATTAGTGTAGATGTAATTCAGGTATTCTACGCTTCTGTGCGCCAGAATGCAAGAAAATTTATAACTACCCGTCCAACATAATATTTCGCTAGTGTAAATGTCGCTAGTGGATCAATCGTCAGACCTTCCTTCCAGGTGAGTTTTCCTCATACCTCATCGGGGCAGGTAGGACCTTCCAGATGATTCTTGACGCAGTGTGCCTTGTTGTCGTCACGGCCTTTGATGGCACACGTACGTACGATTATACGTACCTGACAAAATACAAAATGTTCTGGTTTGTACTTATTCATAATTCAATTTTATAATGCAGAATAACAAAAATAAAGAAGATTTCTATTAGCTGACTATTATTTTTGTCATTGGATAAATGCAGACCAATAAAAACTGTTTTGCCAGACATATTGCATGCTTCTCGAAGAGGCCAGTTTGTATGGGTTAACTTTTTTTTTTATAATATCTTACCTGCAAACAGCAACAAACATCCAAACATTCAAAAGTACCCATTTATAATATTTGTAGGTTTTAAGTAATTGTAGCTGATCGTCATATATTAATCTAATTAAATACCCAGTTTTTAGGATTATTTATTACGCGATACTTACCGTGGCAATCTGAATTAAATTTTCAACATTATTTCTTTTACTCGTATTTCTATTTCAAAAATTATAAACTTTAATAATACAAGCGCGAACAATAAAGCCATAACTTAATAATCGACAGGCCTAGAACCATGCGGAAATATTCTGCTGATACCTCTTCAAACGCAGATAATGCTTCCTGCACAATACCGACGCATTATCTCCAAAATCCTTGTATCAAGTTTTGAAATCGCTTCGCATTGTTGTCTTTTGTGTTCGGGTTCGCATTCGTTTTCCATCGTACACCATTATTCACATTAAGTGGACAGATCTCGGGTCAGATCCAGGCACAAGAAAAGCACAAAAAGTGCCCGCTTTATCCGAGCATGATAAATCTACTTCAAATCCGAGAATAGCGTCTTTTATGAAGGAAATTGAAATAAACCGACCGTGCGGATAACAGCTAAGTAAGATCGGGATCCTTTAGAATATATTGGCGAATCATTTTCATTCATCAGGGCACCACGCAGCATTGCGAGAAAAACAAGTTACTTCAGGTTAAACTATATTTATCTAGGTTTGAGTAGGAGTCGTGTAATTAGGGCAAATATAACTGATGACGCACTAAACCGTATCTCCGCGTTCCAAAATTTGTCTTTTGTCACAGTTTCTCTCTCTCAATATCTCTCTGTGTTCGAAAAATTATTTACCTATTAGACTTAGTCGTATCTCGTATATACCTCCTACCTACTATAAAATACCATCATAGTTCGTTGCTTCTTTGACTCGAGTTTGAGTAGGTACATGATAAGAAAGTCGTTATTACTCGTAAATAAACAGCACAGACGTAAGGTTCAGGGTATCAGAATTGTGTATGTACGTGCCTATTAGAACAAGGAGAATGTCGAAACTACTAATCCACCATGCTGGCGAAACGCAGCTTGAATTTTTTAGCAAGTTCTCGTAAGATTTTCTGAAATTGCCGAAATCGATATAACTTGTGTATAGGTTTAGAGCTATCTATGAGTATTTATAAGCAATGGTGGGCTTTTTCCCCACAACAAAATTCTAGATCACTATTCTAATATCTAAGCGAAGCTTGTAGGTACTGTAGAAGCCAGATAACTGATACCATACCAATATAATCTCGAATATAGCATTTGAATTACAAATAATATCCACACATACACAATACCAACGAACTACGAATATCCAACATACCTATTTATGTATGCATTTGTTTTTCTGATCTACAGACTTTACAACAGTGACCTTACCTACCTATATAATACGGTGTCGGAGGCACTCAGCAATTATTTTTTTCTTCTTTGCCAGTCTTTCTTTTCTTTCTTTCACGTTCGTCTACGTAAACTTGTTTTGTATGGAAACGTTCTAGCGAACGAGCATAGAAAATGGGTTCCTATTTTTAGTGCAGGAGCAGAAATCGAGCGTGAAATGGTTAGCACGCGGAGCGGTTGTCTCGCGAACGGAATGGCACCGCGCTACCACACCGGGGCGTTCGCTGGAAAATTGGATCCCACCAGAACACACAGGCTACAAACGTTTCAGAATAAGACCTTCGTCATTTTATATCATGTAGTATATCATTTTTCAATCTATCCAACACCTTAAACCGAGGAATTCTAAATCTGTATTTGTAATCTGATTCTCGGAAATGGCTCATACAACTTTTATGACATTTAGTATGCAGGGGGTTTCAAAATCGATAAATCGACTGGCTACGATACAATTTTCGAATTCATTAACTATACAAAAATCAATATTTGTATGTGTGTCTTCCATAGAATCGTAAACTATGCATTTAATCACGTGATGATGTTGTGCATGAGCTAAAGAAGGTTTCTGATTTGGTGGAACCCATAGATTAACCACCGGTTGATCGGGACTGTAACGAAGGGCGCAGGACGAGGTAAAAAAATCACGCTGTGATAAGCCGGATATCCATGTTACGTGGCACTACTTTCCACCAATAATTGGACAAAACGAGATAGAGTTATGGAAACTTCTAAGGACAGAGCAGGATGCAAAGAAAGACATCAACGGGTTAGATGTGCAATTATGCTTATAAAACGCTACGGAAGGGGAGTCCTACGATCAGTGAAATGGGTAATTAAAAACAGGTAATAGGTAAACACGCTCCATCGTAGACCGCATCGTCGCTTAACATCAGGCGAGATGGCGGTCAAGTGTAAACCTATAAAAGTTTAAAAAAAATTGTCTTTGGTACAACCAAATGTTGACAAGTGGCGTGGCAAGTACAGCTAGTATTATATGATAGAGTTCAGGATATACTCTACGCTTATTACGATTCGAAAACACGATTCCATAAATTTTCTCGATAAAAAAACGCAGTTACCCCATTTTTTTTAAATAAACCGTTGTTTTTTCAGTAAATACCAAAGGTAATGAAGTAATTTATTGAAAAAAGTATGATAATTTGGACATATATAAGAATAAATATAATCATACGTAAGTATTTTGCTGTGAATTGAATGCTAGCGTCACGCTCGGGAATGATAAGAAGTCTTCAGGTAAACTCGGGACCATGTCCATTGGTCATCTAGAAATGCTGATGCATTTCTATATATACTCATGACCAATCCCTCCGATTTCAACCGCGTAGTTTCCAAAGTAAGCTATCAAATTCTTAGTTATAAGTTTTCATTTCTATCGACTGTTCCTATGGCAGCCACTTTTTATTTTTATGTTTCAGTAAGTAGGTACCTAAAAAAAGGGATAGGTATCGTGATCAACAAATACAAATTCTAAAAAACGACAGTTCTTTATTTGATACGAAAATCGCACACTTGACGAAAAATTTATAAGAAATAAATGTTTAAGTCAGGGTCAATACATTTTAGTAGTTTATTTCAAAAACAGTAGACACTTGAGCTCATTTTTGACTTGGCTTTATGTTTTTGATCGATAGGTTACTTGGTTTGCACTTGCATCTCGCCCGATCATAAGCAACGATGCAATCTATTAAAGCGATTTACGCTCGACTCCCAATATGAAATACCAATACTGTATCCATAGAGAAAACCCTTCTCAGTCAAACACATCCACAGCCTATTGTTTTCTGTGTATTCCTCCTCTATGCTTGTTTCAGTGCTAAGAAGGCGATTGAATCTCCATGTCGACCAAAGAAGCTATAAGAGCTAGACTAATAATTAGTATATCTATTCTCTATGACACATTTATTGAAAAACAAAACTTACGAAACATTCTTCAGTTTTCGTCCCGTAACGTCATGTATTTCAGTAATTTACATTCTCTTTGATGTGTTTGTTATGTTTGTTTTTGCTAAGTTAATTTTATATTTATTTTGCACTTTCTAAGTGTTTTTATTTTCAGTAACGCTTTTTTTCTATTTATTTTTACATGATCCTAGTCCAAAAATTTCATTGTGATGAGTACAATTGATGTAAGTAGGAATAATGAACAAGACGAAAGTGAACCACAAATAGAGATGGACGAGATGCGAGAAATTCTCACTTCTATTGCCAACGAAATGCAACGGTAAGTAGATCAACTACTTAGGTATGAAAATTCAGAAAACCTATAAGCAAAAACCACCACAGACGGTACTATGGAGCTTTTAGACAGCCGTCTAATCAGGTCCGTCTTCTCTACTGGATGGGACCCCTGGTCCCTACTGTTACTGTTACCAAACAACAGGTACCTAAGCGATAGCTGAAAATTGGGCATATTGTATAGAAATAAAAATAAAGCTAAAACTTAGCATAGGTACCTACATAACCTACATTCCCTCTCTATTGTTTAATAATGCCTTGTTTATGGCCATAGGGAGTCCCCCTTAATGTGCCAAGGGCCTCTAATTTATGAAAGACGGCCTGCGCCTGATCGGCCCAGACAGAGGTGGATAGAGGAATTCGATGACTTAAAATGAATAAAAGCAATAGAACTCCCCTTTGGTGAAAGTGAAAATAAATAAATTTTGTTGTCGTCGCTCTACGAATATTTCTTCGCAACGAATTTGTAGGTACTTGGGCAAAATAAAAACTTAACGAAAATCGTCATGAAACGCCGATTCATTAGTTCTTTAATATATACCTTGTAGTAAAGCCCGGTTCTTTTCTATATGTGTGATATTTATGACTTTTAGGAATAGGTATGTTAATTTTACATTCTTCATTGCCATAAGCAATTATTGCTATAAGCGGTCAAATTTATCATCTAGTTATGTTTTGGGGTCTGGTACCTGTGTTTGGACTCTCTTTTTTTACCTACATATAGCTGTATATAGGTATAGCTGTATGTTATGTCCCAATATTGAACAAAAGTTCTTTCCTCCTTCCACCTACCAAAGGCATGCAATAACCATCCAAAGAGAATCCGACCATCATCAAAAACAGTTATTACAGATACAGCTAATTTTTCACAGATTTCATGACTCTACTTTGGAATCAGAATCAGAATCCACTTTGCCAAGACTTAGAGAAAAGCAAAACGTATTCGGGGAACTGTTGAAATGCAAATCAAAAATTAAATCGAAAAGAGTATGCATCAAGAAGCTAAGAAAGAATTTGGAAACAGCTTGTTGTAAGTTGCACATATAGTACCTACATAACTCTGGCAGAAATATAGGTATAGTCGGATCATTTTAAAAGGTAACATTTGACGTTTGTCAGTTATGTCGTCATAGTGAGGTGACATGGTTAAAACCTCGATTAAAGTGAAATGAATCGATACAGACTTGAAACACCAATATGTGAATTTTAAAAATCATCCGGCAAACCCTTGCCCCATAATAATATTTTTTTTCGTAAATTTAAGGAGCAATATAATTATGACAAGTGCATAATTTAACAAAAAAAAATGCATTTATTAAGCAGTATCTGAAAAACAGTTAGTATTGTCATCTTCATCATTGATGTGAGCACTCAAAGAAATTATTAATTATGTTCAATAATATTGTCTATTCTCACGGTTATTTTTAGCATTTTTATCTATATTGGTATATAAAAGCGATAGATCACTCTTCATGAAAACTCAGAAAATTTGCTTGGAGGTGTATTTTAGCACGCAGGTGCTCGTTAAGACGGGGTTTTGTGAAATACAACCCCTAAGAAGGTGAAACAAGGGATGGACGGTTGTATGAATCGTAATTTTCAAAGTTATAAGCATGAGAACCACACATAACCGATTTTAATGAAAGTTGGTACACAGATAGACTTAATTTCAAAAAGGACATAGGTTACTTTTCATTACGGAAAAGGGTTGAAATGAGGATAAAATTATATGGAAATTCGTAATTTTTGAACACAAAACCATGAAACTTCGTATCTAGACATTTAACGCGAAGCAAATATGTGTTTGTTTTAGCAATTTCGTAATTTTGAATTGTACGGGGTTGAAATGGGGGCTTAAATGGGGGATGGAAGGTTTATATGAAAGTTCTTTACTGTGGAAGATAAAACCATGACTTCGTATCTAAACGCTTGACGCGAAGCAATCGCTTCGCTATATAATAAGCTTCGCGTAGCAATTTTGTAATTTCGATTTCTTAATTATTCATTAACTGAACAGAGATGAAATTTTTGTGTGGCAATTCGTCGTTGTTGAAGATAAAACCATGGAACTTTATATCTAGCACTTGAAGTAGAGAAAATAAAGGGTTGTTCTAGCTATTTTGTAATTTCAAACCGTACGGGGATGAAATAGAAGTTGTAATGGGGGATGAAATTTATATGGAAGTTCGTCAATGTTGAAAACCGTAAAATTTTTAAATTAGACACTTAAAATGCATACTATTTTATAGTATACACGTGAAAGTAACTCTACCTGTCAATTAAGTTTTGACGCCTAAACCACTGAACTGATTTTTATGAAATTGTAGGTACATAAATGTTTTAGTATTAGTAAAAGTAAATTTGTATGGGTGTACTACTGTTCAAGTAAATATGTACTCCCTCAGTTACCTTAATACTTACTTATTTTACGCGGAAGAAGTCGCGGTTAAAAGCTAGTTGTTAATAAAATAATAATAAATTAAAGGACAATGCCCACGTCCCATACATTGAATCCCCTGTCAATTTTTTTTTTTGATACTGAAAGTATATAAGGATTAATAGTGTCTAATTAGAATTGTAAATGCTTCTAAAAACGTCTGCTGTCGGTGTTTTTCATTTCCCAAATACCAAAAATGAGCTACAGTTAAACCAAAAGTAAGGTTATGTTTACTGTCAAATTACATTCGAATTATGTTTTCTTTCGGATTAGAACAGAAAAGAAAAGAAAAAAACTGTGGTTTTATTACTGAAAACGTTTTTCATAACAGAATAAATAGGAATAATAGTAGTTCTCACTACCAACTGATTACCATGAAATAGTTCTCGGATGGAATTTTCATAGTTTCACAAGGCTTAAGGTAAAAGCTCAGTGCAGGGCTAGGTCTGATGATTTGGACTCATGTCATCATGTTCCAATAATTTGTGAAACTGTGTTGTTATAGGCAAGCATATTATGTTTGCTTACCATCAAGCACATTTTTTCTTGCTCATCCTGTCATTTTATACAAAAAAAAAAACTTTAAATCAGTGTAGATAGTTCTATTCACCGATATCTTTCCACTGAATCAATATTCAAACCAATGCAAGAGAGGATAAATAAAAGACATAGTTTGCGATAATATATATTTACATTTAATAATAATGTTATATATTTAATAGTCCAAAACTGCTCCATAGCCCAAGAACCCTGCTGGTGGATTTATGTGGTGGTCCTGGTATCTGGCCCATCCTAGTTATCTCTCACTTAAGACTCTCCGCAATGCAAGTATAGCAGTAGGTACTGAGGGAAGGCCTCTGCTGTTCATGTCATTTTCAATTCAATATACATAATATACTTCTTCACACCCGTTGTTTTTGCTTGAGCAGCAGTCAGCTGGTGCCTGTGTTCTAAAAGTAATTCAGGGGTTTGAAATTGGTAATTGCATAGGTTTTGTGGCAAGTCAGCGGTATCCTGTAATTCCCTGTCTAGGATGAACAATTAGGCATTAAGTAGTTGTGACTTAAGGTTTCTAGACATTTTTTTAATAGTTTGTGTTAGCATCTGTCCTTATATTCCTCTACGCACTTCAAAAATTCCTCATATTTCTGCAAAAAAGTTTAAAAAAATGTCATCTTCCTGGAGCAGTCTGTTCTGAACAATCGGAATAAATCGGTAATCGCCCACACTTCAGCATACTTAGATGACCGCAAGGAGAAGGCCCTTCTCCTCGCACATCAAAATCAATTAAACTATGTTCGTCAAGTTAAGCATTAATTGCTTGTACAGCTAAATCATTTTTCAAGTTTCGCTACTAGAGATTTTCTACGATAACATGGCCCGCCCCTCCAAATTACTGTTTTAATGTGTGTAGTCACATCCTTACGAAAAAATTTGTATGTAGTTGTAATTATTCATCTTCAGTAGCAGGCCGGCAGTGGTCTGAGACAGTCAAGTCGTTGAATCTACGTCGCTCAGTGACACGAAAGTACTGACCGCAACACAAACTACCAGGTCATGGAAAAGTCAAGAAAAAAAAATTGTGCGGTGTCAGGCAAGAGAAGTTATTTATAGCTACAGTATACCAACATATGAAGCATGAGGCTGAAAATGGAGTAGAGCGCTTGACAGACGCTAGATGGAGAACTTCCAGAGCTGTGGGAGTTAGCGAAAAGACTATAACAAGAATTCTCAAAGAAAAAGCGAAATGTGATGCAACTGGTACACAAATGAGCTCACCACAAAAAAACAAAAATCCTCGCAAACGTTTAAAGCGTGACATCGATGAATTTGACAAGGGGGTAATAAGGCGTACTGTCAGTAACTTTCATACAGAGTATAAACAATATCCAACATTAAAAGCTTTGAAAAAAGTGCTTACTGAAAAGATAAATTTTGATGGATGTTTCGAGACTTTACGGCGTATACTTCTTGATTTAGGATATGAGTGGAAAACTACTGAAGACAATCGTCAAGCTCTAGTTGAAAAACATGACGTGCAGTTGCTTCGCTATAAATATTTAAAACAATTGAAGAAATATAGAGAAGAAGGCAGGAATATTGTTTATACCGATGAAAGCTACATTCATACCACACATGTACAAAATAAATCATGGGGTACTAAACAAGGAACAGTAGCAAAGAAAAAATGTCTAAAGGGTTACGCATCATAATTGTCCACGCCGGTGGAAAAAATGGTTTTGTCCCCAATGCTTCTTTAATTTATAAGGCTAGTTCAAAGACTGGCGACTACCATGACAATATGAACCACAATAACTACAAGAAGTGGTTCTCAGAACAACTTCTGCCAAACATACCAGAAAAGTCCGTAATTGTTATGGATAACGCCTCTTACCATAACACATTTACTGAAAAAGTTCCCAACTCCAACAGCAACAAAGCTGCCATGAAAGATTGGCTCGTGAAAAAACACATCGACATCGAGGAAGACATGAAGAAAATCGAACTCTATGATATCATTTTAAAAAATAAGGATAATTCTAGAAATTACGCTATCGATGGCGAAGCAAAAAAATATAAATGCGATATATTAAGACTTCCTCCATATCATCCCGACTTAAACCCTATCGAGAAAATTTGGGGAGTGTTGAAAAAGTACATAGCCAACAAAAATGTAAACCAAAACTACACAACCATCATGAAATTACTTCATGAGCGTCTGGACATGATCGATCGCACGATGTGGGCCAACACTTGCAAACATGTGGAGGAAACGGAATCTGAATACCGGAAAAGTACGACAACGAGCAAGAATTTATTATTCGCGTAGGAGAATCCGATTCTGAAAATGACACATCAAGCTTCTATGACAGCGACGAGCAAAATTATAGTTCCAGTGCCAATAGAGATATTAAGATTTATAATAATGCCCGGGCAGTATGAATATTGACTAATGCCTTTATTAACACTTGGACCATGCGTTTTTATAATAATTGTGATTACTGATCTTTGAAAAGGATTTAGATGTCTTATTTTACTGAAATTGTTAAACATGCAAAATATTTCAATATTTGTACACAATAAAATTTATTCAGAGTTTTTGTGCAATCAGTACTTATAATATCTCAATTGTTATCAGATTTGTTGGTCAACTCACCATAATTTGTTGACCGTGGAAGACAACGCACGTGTCCGTTTCATAGAGTACGTCAGTGCAGCGCCATACTAATAATAAGAGCGATTAATGAATGCCACTAGTCGAGCAACAAATCCATAGATTTGTTAGCTCGACTAGGTGTTTGACGGCAGTCGCAGTACGCACACATGCGTGGTGATGCGTTGTAAATACTTTCACTAATACTTTCAAACGTTTAGAATTCTGGAGGGGGCGGGTCATGTTATCGTAGTAAATCTATACATAATGATAAATGCTGCTATAACTCGACAATGCTAACGATAATGCCAATCTTTTGTCTTATGCTGCAGTTATTGCACAGTTTTGCTGGGATTCTTCCGTCGTACGTAGTTTGAGGTGGTATACAATGCACAAACTATTACACCGCTTAAGAGGCTTAAGAAATCAACAAAACTAGAGGTAGGTAATCAAAGAATAAAGAAAACTTAGAAAACAATTCAATTATGTTATTAATTCATTTTGTTTATTTTTTACTTTTTTTTATTTGACATCACATGTTTGACATTGACCAATTTTAGATAACCGTTCCGTTTCACGATTGCGAGTCAACTTCTTCCTCATTTACATTTCTATAAAAAGCTTTGATAGTTTTCTTGTCATCATGTTTAATTATATACGTTAAAACTATGTAGTAAGTAGTAATTGAACGACATTGTGAAAGAAATTGGTAAACATAACATCCATATTTAATTTCAATTTATCGCGGATCAGTAAAACGAAACGTAAGTACCTACCGATTCGTTATTGCAATATTTTCCAATTCAGCTTTGTTAGTAAATGATAAGTTTAATTTATACAAATGCAAATTATTATTTTTCGCAATGTCAGAAAGTTATATAAATTCTCAACAGCAACAGCAAAAAATCACCGATTTTTTTAGTATATAACTCATATGTATCTACGACAACTGCTTAGACGGGGTGAAAATGGACATTGTCCTTTATGTTTTATTATAGTCACAACGTGGACATTAATTTATGGTGATATTTCTTCACAAGTAATCCTTGCATTCGATTCAACTTATCAGCTTTCGATTTTACAGTAACGTGGTGAAAAACAAAAAAGGTTAACTGACGCAACATTGTAGCGACGTGCAGTTATTTAGATCAGATATTGTTTACTAATTATATTTAGAATGGTTTATAAGTGAAAACAAATCGTAAAATTGCTAGTATCAGTCATTAATATAACAAATATGTAGTCGTAGGTAATAGAAAAAAATTAAACAATATGCAGTTCTAACAAAACGAAAAAATATATTATTTTATGCCCGCCGTTACAAGGTTACGTTGTCGAATTTTGATGAATTGTCAAATGTTACCTATTAAAATGCCCCGACTATAGGTATGTACATACATAATGGCCTTCCTACTGCAATTATTTCACTGACTAAAAATACACCTTGCTTTACAGCTGTTGCAAAAATAGTGACAAGCGCAAAAGAAAAAGAATCTGGATACCTTAGAGAGTCCTTAGGTTCTGCACAAAACGAATGTTCGGATCTAATGGCAAAATATCGAACTAAGGAGCACATTATCAACGACTTAACTAAAGAAAACAATATTCTGAATAACAAATTAGACAACGTAGCTAGTTTCATTCGACTGGGATACGAAGAATTACAAAAAATTAGACAAGAGCCCATTGAAGAGGTATCGGTTCTTGAGCAGCTCAGACATCTTATTGTTTGCTGCGGCCAGTACTATGCTGATTATTGTAATGAACATGAGGAATGCTTGCACTTGAAGCAACGGAACAACTTTCTCATTAACAAAAGCCAAATTCTGGAGAATAGTATTGACGCTCTATCGCAACAACTGAAAACGCTACAGTATAGGAATTTTAGACTGCAAAAAGAAAATGATGTCATTAAAGACAAGACCACCAAATTACAACAAAATGGATTAGGTGTTGCAATTTCCCAGGTCAGGTGTAAATCCAGTGTTAAAAATAGCTTTAGTGACGAAAGCAATGACGTTGAATCTAAAAAAGAAAGTGAAATCTTTGAATACAAACTTGATTATGAAAATGGGGTGGATCTATCACCTCATATAACGATGGTAAAAAAATTACTCAATTGTCAAGATGCACTTCTAAAAGATCTTAAAAGTTTGTCAGACGAATTTTTGAACTCTTAATAAAATGTCATTTCTCTACCTACTTATATATTGCGTTCTTTATCACTCCTGCGTTATTTCCTAATGTACCTATATTTTCTTCTAGAATTTAAAAATACAAAGGAACTTGGCACACCCTCCTAAAATCCAATTCACCCATATTGTGATCAGGGTACCATTTCACAACGCAATTTGAACGACTTAAATTCGGAATGACGAACTTAGTCTCCGTCATTCTTAATGGTTAGACAAGGGCCGAAAAGTTTGGTTCCGTGTCTAGATCAATTCGATTGTGTAGTAAATCGGCAACATACTTACTTATAAAGAATTGCAGAGTCCGCTTGGGGAAGTACCATACCTTTACCTGTTTGTTCTACCGGCAAGCAGTAGTGTGAAAACGTTACTATGTTCCGATTTGAAGGGTAATGTTTCCAGTTAAATTATAGGGCATAGGGATAAAACATCTAGTATAACTGGGTGACGAGCGCAGTGCAGTGCTAGGTAATGTATAATCAGTTCTTACTTACTGTCCACCTCCTGAGGCCACTTGGGTGATCGTGGAAAGTTTATTTTTACAACGGCTCACAGCACTCAGAAAAAAACTTGAAAGCCCATATTGGTGACTGTACACCTAAGAAATATTTTATGTGCCTATTCAATTAGGGTCTATCACCGAAATTTGACTCCGGGTGGGCCAGAACTATCGCATTTTTTAAATACATACCTATCCTATACATTTTTGACTGACCTCAGTCAAAGACTGCCCATTTGTGGCGCCAATGTTTAATTTCGTAAAATATACCTATCTAACAAACATTATAAATAAAACAGCAGTAAAACCAAAACCAGTTTAGTTTGATTGGTATACTTCGCTGGATCTTTTGGCGAAAAGCTCGATGGCGAAGTATGATTCCGTCATTATCAAAGCTACTTATTAATGGTTAGATAATGCTGACGTCAAAAAGACAAAAAAAAAAATAGAAAAAGAACTACAATGACACTGTCATCATAACAGGCATTATGACAGTGACACTGACAATTTGAACTGAGTTTGAGCGCGCCATTACAAAAAACGAGCCATGTGCGAGATCAAAATAAATCATTTCAGTTCATGTTTTTAAAGATTTTATTTTAATAGATTGTGATAAGAAGTCTTTATACAAATGAATACTGATAAACTAGTCGAGCAACCGATAACGTTACTAATGTTCGAGAATTTGTAATGACCCATTTGACCCAGCCGTGCGACACTTCGGTAACCGATTTGGACGCGACAGTTCTTCGACAGTGTAGTTCCTACTGCACAAGAAATCTATTTTTACCGTCATTCAGTGACTAGTGCATGTTCCCGAAGGTAGTCACAAGTGCAAAACAAAGTCTGAGACTTTGGCGTTGTGTAAGCACAGTGTATTTAAGTACGCTCAATAGCAACAATAAAATGTCCTTAGAGCAGGCTAAACAAGTAGCGGCTTACCGTGCCGTTGACGAATTTGTATTCAACAACTGTATCTTCGGGGTAGGAAGTGGTTCCACCGTAGTCTATGCGGTCCAACGTCTTGCAGAAAAAGTTGAAGTCGATAATTTAAAAGTCACTTGCATTCCCACGTCGTTTCAAGCAAAACAACTGATTATCAAACATAACCTTACTTTGGGAGAATTAGATACCAATCCTGTAATTGATGTCACTGTAGACGGAGCTGATGAAGTGGACTCCAATATGACCTTGATCAAAGGTGGAGGTGGTTGCTTATTGCAAGAAAAAATTGTGGCTTCCTGTTCAAAAAAACTTATAGTTATTGCAGACTACACAAAAGATTCTGTTAAACTTGGCGACAGATACAAGAAAGGTATTCCAATTGAAGTAATTCCTATGGCATATGTTCCTATTAAAAATAAAATTGTACAATTGTTTGGTGGAGAGATCAAGCTAAGAAGTGCTGTAGCAAAGGCTGGGCCTGTTGTTACAGACAACGGAAACTTTATCTTAGATTGGATTTTTTCAAATCAAGACTTGGATTGGGAAAATGTGAATGCTACAATAAAGATGATACCCGGAGTAGTCGAGACTGGTTTATTTGTAAAGATGTGCCGAAAAGCATACTTTGGACAGGCTGAAGGAAATGTAGTGGAAAGATCCCTCTGAAAGCCATCATGAGTCTATACTTTTAGATCTGATAAGAGAATTTGATTAATGTTTAAGTTTTCTTTATCTTTTGCTAGTAATAATATCTTTATATTTTTTTACATTAAATATTATGTAACACTATAGTTTACATTTTATTTTTTAACAGTTAAGGTACAAGTTTGTGCGGAGTTCGCGACAGGCACTTGACATTATGGAATTGTATGGGCACCAGTTCACGCCGAGACCGCGACAGGAGACCGAGACATGTGTCGCGGTCTCGGTGTGAACTGGCACTCATACAATTCCATAATATCAAGTGCCTGTCACGGTCTCCCCACGAACTTGTACCTAACTCATCAAAATTGGTCAGATCATTTTATAAGTAAAATGATTTGAGACAATTCTTACCAGTAAGACTTACTAATAAAACTCAAATCCTACTAAAATTGTAAACAAGTAATTTTGTTGATTACACTTTTCACACAAATACTACTTAACTGACCATCATGAAACTTTGTACTCATATTCTTGCAAGATATGAATTAGAAGTAACAGGCAACTTTTTATCTCCAGAAAATAATGAGATTGGGTACTACATGGTTGAAAATGCAGGACATTACTAGTTTTAATGTAAATGAAATAAATTTGCTAGTAAACATACATATTGGATGTGTAGAAACAAGACCCAATATATTTATACTGGGTTACAGTATTAGTAAAATTCAAAGGTGATAGTGCAATTGTTTATTTTCACATCTTACATCAACACTTACATCTTAAAGTAAACACCTATGAAAATATTAAGTACTTGGCAAGTGCTTTTAGTATGAGTTGAACTCATTATTTCAATACAAACTGTTAATAACTAGAGAGCTGTGTAAATATTGTGAATGTTTACTTTTATTCATATGTTCACAATTTAAGACTATAACATTGTTTTTGAATGAAAATAATTGACCAGCATTTGTTGTCTGGGGGTCAAAAACTCTAATTGTAATGCCTGAGCTACACAAGCTTAGTTTTTCAAGCTAGGATAGTTAGCTAGCAACATAGGACTGCTAACTTTGTGTAGACAGAACTGGCGTTGCGTAGCATTGTCTACATTAAGCTCGAAGTACTAGCTTGGTATTGTAGCTTGAAAAACTAGCTTCATGTTGATCGGGCATTAGGGCCGTAAGCCTCATGTGTCAGGCAAAGTATTTAACATTCGTGGTGCATAAATCTGCAGTAGATACTTGTAAATGCAAAATTCTATTCTGTACTGTGTTGTTGTGTTCTACAAGCAGCAATCATCCATTGTTTCTTTACAGTTAACGATGACAAGACAGTAAAGTAAGACAATTTTAAGCTGATCCCAACAGTTGATATTTTCTTATATTACAAATGCTGGGTGCATTGTATGGGCTTACCATTGCACAAAGATGCACATGACCTAACCTTTAATTCAACAATCTATACTTTTCGTTTAAATTTACACTCTGTCTTCAGCTTCACCTCACATGAAATGAAAAATTTGGTCCTACCTAATAACTTTTATTGGTCTGGTCCATCATTGCTGTTTATTTTTTCCATGTAAGGATGGACAGACTGTATCTACAACTAAAATAGACAATTACTTTGATAATTATACTTATTGTGATTTATAAACATTCAAATAAAAACATTAAAACTAACAAATTAAAGCTGGTGTTGATACTGTTGCAAACTAAAAGTTTAACTTTTTTGCTATTATTATATTGTTTTAATTTTATGATTCTAAAAATTGAGCAAAAATTTTAGATTAAAGGTTCTTGAAACTTTTGCTCAATTCTTATCAGTAACTTAAAATAAACTTAATAACCACATTTGTGCATTACTTAAATAGACAATCTTATTGTAATAAATCTTCATTGTTGCACAATGTAGCTTTGGGGAATCATAAAATCATAACTTATGAAACTAAATTGACTGAACATATCACAGCAAAACAAATTAATTGGGCTTATCATTAGACTACAGAGACTCACAATAACAATGATAAGGTTCTCCTGTTTACAGAATAATGTAATACTGTTCTGTTACTGTTCTGTTTGTACTGAGGTCTACAGAAAATACTTGTTTAAACCGACAAATGTAATAAAGCTACTATTTACTCTTAATTAACATTATATTTAGGCATTTTTTTTAAATAATAATGCTAGATAATTATTCATACTAAATGTAACAATGCTATATGATCATGAGGGATTAATTACTGCCACAGCACTGCATGGTGCTTGTCACCCAGACCATAATATAAATCTCATCATCACAAACCAGAAATGTTTGCACAACACTCCTTAGTGGTAGAACAACTAACAAAGTTGTGGTACATAACTGATAACAATGACAATTAGAAGAGCTCCATGACCCATAACGCTAGTGATTTAATTGGTTAAGAACATAACTGGAACAATAATTACCCACATACACTTAAAAGACCTTTCTGCAATATTTTGATCTTATCAATAATTTGTGACTGAAGCCACTTTTGTGGAGTACATTTGGATCTATTTGTATGCTGGCTTATATTGAGGTTGTCAAAGAAATGTTGATTTGAGGAAATCTGAACTTTGTCATTTGTCACCTTTGCCCCACCAAGACAAGTTACTGCATTAAAAAGTTCCTTTTATTGAAGTTTTGCATATTCAGGTTCAGTTAAAACTATTTTCCAGTTTGGCATGATATGAGCTTTTTGGCAGTATTGGGAATTCATTGTGAAATTCCAAAGCTAATATTAGCCAAAAATGTTTTCTGAGCATTCCACAAAATTTCATAATCGGAATTTCACAATGAATTCCCAATACTGCCAAACTGGAAAAGACAAACCAGTTTTGAAACAGTCTAAATCGAGGAGATAGAAAATTTAAACTTTAGTCTGCCAAAGAAAAACAATATATTCCCAATGCCAGAAATTGAGAGAAACAGATGAAACTCTTCTAAAAATATTTACCTAACCTAAAACCATGCAAACATATTCTTCTTTAGGCAAAACTTTGTTAGACCATGGAGATATTTATGTGCATTAACATGTTATAATAGAATAACAATTGTTTCTATGAAATTAGCAAATGTTTCATTCCAGTATTACTTCTTTGGATAGGACCGAAATCCATGATCCAAATCATACAAGTGTTGATGACAGATCATTGATTATATGACCATAACAATTGGCAAGTGATCCACTGCAGTATTAGTTAAAATTCAATAGACAAGAGCAAACATTTGCAAAGCCTGTAAATGGGACTCCACTAAACCTAGATTTAAAAATTATCCTCCAAACATGCTCCCTAGCTAGTTTTGTTTCAAATCAAGCAGATCAATATGGTTTAATACAGACTTGTTTTCTTCATTATTCGTAGAAACTCCTCCTGATTTATTTCTCCGTCTCCATCCCTGTCAGCTTCATCAATCATCTCATGAAGTTCTTCATCTGTCAAATTTTCACCAAGTTCTTTGGCAACTCTCTTCAGATTTTTGAAAGAAATTTTACCTGAAAATTACAAATATTGCAAGTGGGTACAATTCAAGAGTAAAGTCACTAAAGAGTGAGTTATGGGTAACACATGATGCTCTGGAGGTGAAATGTCAGATTTTCACAATCTTGGAGCCACAGTTTTAAATTGTGTCTACACTTCTGTATACATTACCAAGTGCAAATGTACTACTTTGTCATAACCACTGGTTTTAACAGTGAAGGAAAATATTGTGAGGAAATTAACATGTTCCGGTTGCCTGGGAGAGAGACCGCTCTTAGCTCTTAGTGATAAGGTTGCGAATTATCTCACCAAAGTTAATTGTTGTATTACAAGAAAGACATCTTCTGAATACATGCGAGGGCACGCTGGGCCAGTGTGGCCGAGGGCACGCTGGGCCAGTGGCCATTCTGGCCTTGACACTCCTTGTGACCTAATGACCAGTAGTGGGAACATAAAAGTAGGCTCCTTATGTTTAAGCTAGTGAAACTAAGACTACTAAACTAGATGTGTTAGATCGAGAATCCATTTAGGATGTGCAATTTGGCTAAATTACGAACTATACACCAACAGTTTATTTTGCTACCTACTGTGTGCTATTCATATTCAGTGTGTGCGGATATTCAGTTCATACACCTTTTAAATGTCAATTATGTACTGAGCCGATGTTGTCTTACAGTGATCTACATAAAGGGAAAGGCAAAGTCGTCATAAAAAGAGCTCACAAAATTTTGCTTGAATTAAAAAAGTGCTTTGAGAAATAAACATGATGCAACAGCAGTGCTTACCAGTTTCATCATCATCAAACAACTTGAATGCCTTCATAATCTCCTCTTTAGTATCTTTTTCAGCCATTTTCACAGTCATGATGTCAAGAAAATCTTCAAATGATATTTTCCCATCGCCTCTGTCTATCTCAGCCATCATCTTCTTGATTTCTTCTTTCTTAGGTTCAAAGCCCAAAGCTCTAATAGCTACTTTTAGTTCTTTTGTATCTATTTTTCCAGTGCTCTCGGTATCAAACAAATCAAATGCTTCTTTGATGTCTCTGCGTTGTTCTTCAGAAAGTTCGAACTTAGGACCTGATTTTTTACGTACTCCACCCGTTGTTGTGGTTTTTTTCTGAGTCGTTACTGCAGCAGCAGCCTGAAATTTTAATTTATTCATTGCTACGTCAATTCACAATGTTAATGTTCAAAAGTAAGTATAATAATTGATATTCCGTTTTATTTTCACGGCTTAGACAATTCAGTCAGATTTATTATAGAATAAAATAAATCAAAATTTTAAAGCATGTTTCAACTTGTTTGTTGATCCTTGCTTACCATTTTTTCACCATGGACCTGCTAGTTGTTTATTGGAAACACCTGTATTTTTCCGATTTCAGTTGATATGAAAGTGAAAAGTAAATATTATAGTAGCTTTTTCCCAACTGGATTCTATTAGTATGAAACGTGATATATGCAAATTCACAAGGTACTTATTTGTTTTTACGCAGAATATCAGAATACCTATTAGAAATTTTAGAAAACATTAACGATTTTTTTTCTGCTATAATTATGTTGCCATAATACAATAATAAAATCCCAAAATGCAAAATACTGATGGTTTTTAAGCACAGATCACTATATATACTAGTTTTTAAGTTGTAAAAAAAACTAGTTGTCTACTCAAGCTTCGCCCGTGGTACGCTGATACTTAATATATAGCCTATAGCACTCAGGGATTACGTACTATAAATTGAATATAGAATATAACATGTTTGTGTTCTCTGTGATGCACCAAAATTAATGTTCAGTTCAATAAAAATCTATACTAATATATTATAAATACAAAGCTGAAGAACTACTGGACCAATTTCCGATTTCACAATTTCTTTCACCGTTGGATATGTACGTGATCCCTGAGTACTACATCTGTAATGTTTTCACTTTAACTGTGTGTAGAGCGCCAAAAAAAGTTTTCAGTTCAAACGTTATCATGACTGTACAGTATATAGGTACTCTGATTTACAACTATCTTTGAATAGTTCTGAATTGGAGTTTTATTACACCGTATTAAAATTAGACGAACATGATTACCGATGCGATGCTGGATTCAATGATGAAAGATGCTGCACGCGTTTAGACGCTACCGCTGTACAAATGTACAGTATGAGTTGAGTTTTCCGTATAAAACGGTCAAATGCAGGTATATGGTAACACCACACGTTTGACAGTGACAGCAATTATGAGAGGAAGTTTTTTTTAAATTTCATATGAAGTGAGGCTAGATTTCAAGTTGCGTCAACTGAAATCATTTCACATTTACATACAGCCATGGACGTATGAAAAACATGTTTTTCATACGTCCATGCGTATAGCTTAGAGCATTTATTTAAAGAATAATTTGACATCCAAGTGAACATAACATGTTTAATTGAGCATCGTTATAACGATTAATGGCTATACATTGTTATATGTCATGTTTATAAAATGGGAGTCAGATTTATTCAACCCACGGACGTGATTCAACCAGAAAAACAACTTTTCATAACTCATAAGGCCGTGGTGTCTCAGACATCGTATTTTATGCAGTGTACCACACAGTATAAAAAATATATGATGTGGCAGTCATAGAGCCCCTTTTAGAAACTGCCGATAGAAATGAAAACTTTAAACTCAGAATTTGATAGCTCACTTTGCATTGGAAACTATCCGGGGGTGGTCATGACAATGGTCGTAGTCCCGAGTTTATCTAAACGACGCGACGTTGCTTTTGAACTTACGAGAAATGCCGACAACGCAGAGACGCATGTAGGCAAGGGCGGATCCAGATTTGACCCCAGGGCAGGGGGAGGGTCACATAGTCCTTAGTAAGCCCCCTGGATCCGCGATTACATGTAGGGAGGACTGTGATGCGATGAACCCGAAGAAGCGTCAAACGTTGATGATCGTTTTCGCAGCTTGGGAGCGTGCTTCCTGTGTCACGCCTCGCACTGATCATTGATCATTCGAGAACCTGCCTAGAGGCTTCAAAAACCATATAGGGCAACATAGTCAAAAAAAAGTTGGAAGTCACAGGAACTGCCGATAGCAGTGAAAACTTATACGTAACTTAGAATTTGATCGCTTACTTTGGAAACTACCCCGGTGAAACCGGAGGGCGTGGCCATGAGCATGAACATCTACAATGCTGACGCATTTCTGGAAGGCCAATGGGAAATGCTAACGCATTTCTAGATGGCCAATGACCATGGTCCAGAGTTTACCCGAAGACTTCTTATCATTCCCGAACGTGACGCTAGAATTCAATTCATAGCCCACGAAAAATCTGTCTAGGCGCGCCAAACGAAGTGTTCACTTCATAAATAAAATTGGTAGGAAGCCGGTTTATGGACGATAATTATTTCACGTGGTAAAATAACTATACATGTGTCAAAAGCCAAACGTTGAGGCCGGTCGCGCCTCTCTATCACGTTCCGCGTTCTTGTTTGCACGCTCGGCTCAGGCAGTTTGCGGCACGTTTTGATGCGTGCATCCCGTGTTAATCAATTGTTAAAGGCTTTATCACCTCAAAAGTCCAGAACTTGTCTGAACACATATATCCAAAATAAAAGAATATAGTAAATAGCGAATAATTTTATTACAAAACATTACAACAATTTATTCGAATTGATTTCATCAATTGAAACTGAATCCTAGCGAAATAAGATGAAATATTACTGCACAATGTTTGTTCGTCGTTGCTATAGCAACATGCTTTGCATTTAAGGACCAACTTTACGCTCACATTTTCACAAAAACATACAACATTCCCTCGGTAACTTGTCTGAGGCTGTGTCACAAAATACACAAAACATTTTACAACAATAGACAGCCAGTTACCATTAAAAATATTGTACTTCAGAAGTATCGAGTGACGTTACGTCTATACGATTTTATTGTAGACTTGACGTCACAATGCCCCCGCTCTGGCAGTTTGATAATCTACATCTTTGTAAATTTTTAACATTATTAATAAAACAAACAAAAAAAATTGGCAGTCATAGGAACTGTCGATAGAAGTGAAAACTTATAACTCAGAATTTGATAGCTTACTTTCGAAACTACGCGGGTGAAACAGGAGAGCGTGGCCATGAACATGGCCAGAAATGCGGCAGCATAGGCTAATGTGAAATGCTCACGCATTTCTAGATGGCCAAGGGCGACGGTCCCGAGTTTACCCGAAGATATCTTATCATTCACGAGCGTGACGCTAGAATTTAATTCACAACCCAAAAATGTGTCTGTGGCGCGCCCAAAGAAGATTTCACTTCAAATATATATGTGCCACATATTTTACCATAATCTACCTGATGGACAAATTAATTAATATGCTATTTTTGACCCAGCATGATCATCAAAAATTGCTCACTTGCAAAAAGTGTGATAGCTAGTAGCTGTACAGTTGTAAATTGTATTAAGTAAAAAAATGTTTGTGAAAATGTTGAGCTTGACAAGGCACCTAAGGTGCTGCTGGGAGAGTTCCGAAGGACTTCATGAGGTGGTAGCAGTGGGGCAGGCGGCTCCGGTGGCCTATCTTCTGCAGCGTGGCAGCGGCTTGGGCCAACATGCCGGCCCTCTCGCCCGGCGCGGCCAGGATTGCGGCCGGGAGGTGTTTGCAGGCCATGTATAGAGCCACTGCGCGTTCGCCGTCGCCGCCACCGCCTTCTAGAGCTCGTTCTGTCAGTCAAAACGATATCAATTGTTATACATTGTTTTGAGCTATCAGCGATGTTCACTACACTATACCTACTATGATC
Source organism: Ectropis grisescens (assembly GCA_017562165.1). Lineage (NCBI taxonomy): Eukaryota > Metazoa > Arthropoda > Insecta > Lepidoptera > Geometridae > Ectropis > Ectropis grisescens. The sequence goes on from CM029779.1 coordinate 15,772,102, forward strand.
TTGAAAATAATTACAAGGCCTGTTTTGAAATTTGAGAAATACTGTAAGATTGTAAGAAGCACCACTGAGTGTTTGACATAACTGTCAGAGGGACCCTTAAAAATGACTAGTCTAGTGAAGTACTAGAATATACTAGTGAAGTAACTGCACTGCGCTCGTCACTATTTATTATGTTTCATCATCATCATCCGCAAGACGTCCACTGCTGAACATTGGCCTCCCCCCTAGATTTCCACAACGTTTCCAGCGACGTTTATGAGGTCATCTGTCCATCTAGTTGGAGGCCGTCCAACACTGAGTCTTCCGGTTCGTGGTCGCCACTCGAGAACTTTTCTTCCCCATCGGTTGTCAGTTCTGCAAGCGATGTGGCCTGCCCATTGCCACTTCAGCTTGCTTACTTTTTGAACTATGTCGGTCACTTTCGTTTTTTTGCGAATATCCTCATTACGGATTCTGTCGCACAGAGAGACTCCGACTGTGTGACTTTGAGCTTTATTATGTTTTGTAAGTTTTGCAATAAAAGAATTTGAGAGTTTCCTTGATATGTTAGTACCTTTCCCGCAGATGAGTGAGGAGCGGTTGACGCGCGGCCGCAGACTGCCGTCCAGCAGCTGCTGCGTGCGACGCGGCGCCGCGCCCGCCATCATGCGGCACACGGCCGACTGCAGGAACACGCGGGACCGCACCCACTGCAACAAACACTGGTCACACTAGCTGATCTTGCAAACGTTGCCCTTCCTAGTTATATATCCATATATCCTACATAGTGGTTGCACAGCCTATTAAATCATAGTGGTTCGACGAAGCCGTCTAGACGGGACAATCGTGCGGAGTGAGACGCGGGAAGCGGGCTCCCGCCATTGCCAACAATACAGTGTTAGTATTTCGCGGTTCAGTTTTCGGTTTTATCTACCCGTGTCTAGACATTATCGGCGTTTCATCCAAGATCAAAGGCGAACTGATGAACTACTGGTAGTATTTCTATAAACTGTGGTGGTGGGGTCAGCCTTCCTACTTTTACTTCCCCACTTCGCTCTCTCTGTACCACTGCTTGCACTCAGGGCCTTATCTCGCAAGGTAATCGTCACGGCTCAAGCCCATAATCCATCACGCTGGCCCTGAGCAAGTTGGTGGATAACGCATGACGTCGTAAAGTTCTATAAAATGACGGTTTCTTCTCGAGGTATTCCTACACTCTTTTTAAATTACCTGAATTACACACTTGACTTCGAAACCGCAACAGTGCGCGTGGGATTCTGATTTAAAAAGACATACTGCAAAGAGTATACACAACAAACCGGTAAGTGTTGTTCGAGCCTCCTCAACGAGTGCAGGTCCCGTTGGAAGGCGCGCAGTAACGCCGGCGAGCCCGAGCTCTCCCCGCCCGCCTCCCACACCCCCGCGCGCACCTCCAACAGCCAATCGCAGCACAGGACTTGCATTAGCTGGAAACAGAGTTACGTCATCACATCGGGAACATTTTTTTATCAAATAGGTCCGCGTTTGACCACCTACTCGCCTGATGGTATGCGACAATAAGATCGAAGATGACGCACGTTGATCGAAACTGTATCTCTCACAGCAAGCAAGGAGGCCGACTATAAACTTGCTGGTTCCATATTCAAGCTGTTTATTTAAAAACCGAAATCACAAGATTTTGTTAGAACCTTTTTGGGATACCAACTACATAATATTTTCATATCTGTCCATAGAAAAAAAGATGGCATGATACAACTAGTCTTTGGAAATAAAGGTTCTGAAATTTTATAAATCCGCCAATATATCCTATTATCCTACAAAAATTATAATAATGATGTCAATGTTTGGATTTTTATTGCTCGATCACGTCGTAACGTTAGAACGGATCGGGCTGAAATTGGCTTATTATCCCAGACATTAAAATAAATTAAATTAAAAAAAAACATAGGGGTCGAATCGATAACCTCCTCCTTTTTTTGGAAGTCGGTTAAAAATAAAGGCAACGGGGACTTCGCGGGGCGTTAAATATATATTGCGTGAAATAATATATTTAAAAAACACTTCACTAAAATTAATTTTAGTGTTATCGTTTCTTTCAGTTTCGTTCAAAGTTACATTGTATGGTATTTCTCAAATGTTAAAACGAACCTTTTATTATTTGAGAAATACGTAATCTTACTATTATTATAAACATGAAAGTTTGGATGTTTGTCGCTTAAATTAGGTCGGAAAGGCCAAACGGATCATGTTGAAATTTGAAATGTAGGGTATAAGGTCACTTTATATCACGTACAAATGTATAAATTCTTAGGAAGTAGAGCTTTCAAATTCACTAAGCTCTACGCGGGTTTATTATAACTAATCACTGGTTGTCTTAAAGAGAAATCTCTCAGGAATAACGCCATCATTTGTAGTGCTATAATACGTGTTTACTGTAATATTTATATTCATCTGTGCCACAATAAAGACACTTTCTAACTACCTACACACATAGGTAAACACCTATTTGAGGATCGTACAGGAATTGATATGACCTATATTGCTTAAAAATCTTACAATAAAAAACACAATATAAATAATTATATACGAAACAGTAGATCAGTTACAGTAGGCACAAGAAGACTGGTCAATCAGACAATTAGTCTTCTCGTGGCCACGGCCGCTGTAGCGCAGCCGAAACGTCGAGTTAATTAAATAAATAATAATAATCTATTTTATTAACTAGATTTACTAAGTGTAATGTTTTAAATTTGAGCTCAAATCGCGAAAAGTTAAACGCGATATCTCACGTCTCATTGGAAATTCCGCTTTTTAGAACATTTATACCACAATTATTTGAAACGACCCATTTCAAAAGATCGCGGTATAACATTCAAATAGCATTGCATTCGCATAGGTGCTGAAATAAACGTGATTCAATACCCACAAAACGACGGCGGAATACAGGCAAAATTTACTTACGTTATTATATTAAGTATCCTACAATACAATTCAAAAGTATTTTGTACAATGTATATTATGTCATAGTAAGTTCTATACTAGAACGAGTATCTAAAGCTGCACTAGTAGGCTCATATCAGATTTGGCTGGGCAGGGAGAGAAAAACGAGTGGTGAAGGTGAGTGTTGATGTACGTCAGAAAGGGGCCCCTTAAACCTACGCCCGAGTCACAAGTCTCGGGGTCTACTCGGGTTTTCTCTCTCTGCCACACGATGGACCCGGCACCCGCTCGGTGAATCCATGGAATGCTAAGAAAATCGTCTCATTTCATATGACAAACTGTATTTTCGCGAAAACACGGATAATTAAATATTGGCTACGACATTTCTCAATCTTCCTGGAAAAAGGTAGGATTTAATTAGGATAAGATTGCGAAAAGAATCGTTGGCTATTATGGATAAAGCACGCCATATACACCACACAAGACGTTTATTTTAACACTTAGGATCATAATGCTAGCAACAGATGGCAAGAGCCAGTGGGCAACAAACTCAGCTACTGAGAGAGAATATGATCGAGCGTTTGAACTTGGCCCTTGAGGCAGTCTCGAAATGGGGCGATGCCAATTTAGTCAGGTTTAACGAAGGAAAGATACAGGCGTGTTTGTTCTCCGCTTAAAAGGAGTCCGTTCCAACTGGCTCCTACTTTTCGAGGCGTGTCCGTGCCGGTTACTGACCATCTCGAGCTTTTGGGCGTTTCTTTGTCATCGACGCTCAACTTTGGCACATATATTGAGTCTAAGGCTAAATTAGCCGCCAAACAACTGGGTGTCCTCTCAAAGGTGCGAAGATACTTCAATTCTGAACAGTTGCTCACGTTATACAAAGCACAGATTCGCTCCTGTATGGAGTACTGTTCGCACCTTTGGGATGGATCGGCTAAGTATCAGCTGGGGATTCTGGAATCTATTGAGAGACGTGCCAAAAGACTCATAGGCATTGACACTCTTGTGCGTAAAAGACTTCAAAGTCTTGATCATCGCCGCAAAATCGCTAGCTTATCGGTTTTTTATCGGATACACTTCGGAGAGTGTGCAACTGATCTGCATGATCTAATACCACCTTGCCCTTTCTTCTATCGGACTTCTCGTTCAACAAAAGGGCGACATCGTTTCATGGTCGATGTTCCAAAAACGCGAACGAAGAGATTTGACTCCACGTTTCTGATAAGAACGTCTAGGTTGTGGAATACGTTGCCTGAGTGGGTTTTCCCTGATGGTTACAGTCTTGGTGTCTTCAAATCGAGAGTGAATCGGTTTCTTCTAGGTAAGCACGCTCCATCGTAGATCTCATCATCGCTTAACATCAGGCGAGATGGTGGTCAAGTGCAAACCTATTATAGTTAAAAAAAAAATAAAAAATATGCATTTTGATATAAGTTCAGATCAACACGGGATGTGCGAGGCTGCTGCGTGAAGAAAGCGTCCACCAATAGTAATACTTTATTTTTTTAGACGCGCTTTCGCTATTGGTCGATTTTTCCTAGCGTACCGCACAGACGCTAAGCACATTCCTTGTTGATAAAAACAAAGCCTAGATATGCCAATATTTTATTTTCATAGGCTCGAACGGTTCAGTCTAAATCTAAACTTTTGTATTGAATCGTAAAACTACACAAATATCATGCAAAACTAAAAAAACTTAATTTACGTACTAAAATTATTTTCCGTGTCTATTTTTATGCTATAACTGAAAAATATGATAATAACTTAATAACAAACAAAGCCAAACAAAACTCGTGTGGTATCTTCATGCGATGCGTGCGACTAGCTCAAGATTTGCTTTGTAGTGATATTGCACAGTATGGGACAAGTGCAATGCAACTACAATGCACTCTCGCGATAGTCAAGTCTTCATGCTTCTACGTGGACCATTCTGAGCTAAAATTGTAAAATTGTAAACTGTCAGTTCAGATGCGTCAAGCGATATAAAAACTACAATTTATTGCAAACAGCAAACCAAGCGAAACACCTGTATGCTGAGTATGAGTTTTGTCGACTACAAAACGCGTTCTACCGTGAGTGCGTAAACTAAATATTTGTATGAAGAAACCCAGTGCCGCTAGACGCGCTATTCATTTCTTCACACAAATGTAATGTTTACGCGCTCACGGTAGAACGCGTTTTGTAGTCGGCAATACTCGTACTCAGCATACTGTACTAAGACGAAAGGGATGTGTTTCAAATAATTAACTATTCGTAAAAAAACTTTACACTTCATCTACCCCCAAATCAATCAAAGATACTGTGAAGAATAATAAATGTGTAATGTGAATGATAATGATAATAAGGGAATAGTCACGTTTCATGCATACATTTTACAGAGTCGAAAGTTTCAATTTAGGAAGGAACGGCAGATTTTGAATATTAAAATTTTTTGGGGCGCTTGGACAAAAATATAAAAATTAATTTTTAAAGATGCGCTCGCACAGCGACACCTATAAAACGACATGATGAAGTCAGCTAAGAAATACGCATGTATACTGTCATTCAAGTTCAAGAAACTGCAGAATATAGCATGTTTCTCTCTAAAGGGACCTATGGCAGTTGGGCTTCAGTGGTTTCTACCTTTCTACTGCTCAGCCAACTTTTCTCTCTTTTATATTATTATAGTTCTCTTGAAATATCATTGCATAAAATAAATAATTAAGAGGGCTCCCATACAATAAAAGAGTTTTCGCCGTTTATTTTCTAATGGTCCGGAACCCTTCGCGCGCGGGTCCCACTCGCAGTGGGCCGATTTTTATTTCAGTTTCAGTGCTGCTTTCATAGTAGAAGTACTTTATAAAATTGAATACAAACGTTCCTTTCGATTTAGTACAGATGTTGTGTATATCACTATCACTATATCATATAAAATTGGTTAAAATCCGTACCGCAGAAGTATTCGCCCCGTAAAGCTGTATCATGAATTTTAAAATACATTTTACGCGTATTTTAACATGTAATATTTAGACGCGTCCTAGAGACGCTGTACTATTCATACATTTTACTTGTACGCGGCGAATACATTTACGCTATTTACCAACTGTGGTTTGCATTCTTGCGGGATAGATACACACTTCATGAATGTAGCCTTAAGTGCAATACACACCGAAGCCGCCGATATATGTCGGCAACGAGTATCGGCGGGCTAGTTGGCAGCTTCACTTATTGCTAGTCGAAAAATTATGACGGCGGTTCAACTTTTGGCAAAAAAAAAACTTGCATGCAATTCAGCTCGAGTGTCGCCGGACAGTGCTTGCGTATGCAAAATGCAAGCCACCGACGTACTGCCAACATGTTTATCGGCGAACAACACGGACAGGCGTATGTTTCCGACGATTCTTCTCTTAAGATGTCGTCGGGTTGTGTCGAGCTACGTCGGCGGCTTTTGTGGGTATTGGCACTTTAGAAATACAAACATACATGCAATAAACATAACATGCAATATTCTGATTACGTGGACTAACCATCATGAGCTGTGTAGGTTTCCTACAGCAGTAGTAAGCCAGTGAGTCTGCTAACTTGGCTCCAGCAATATCGCAAACCTGCAAAGATAAAATTGTTTTAATAAATTTATTTTAATCCATATAGAAGTAGTGGTGAGATAGTGGCTAGAACGTTGGAATTACAATGGTGAGGCTATGGGTTCGAAACTCTATGCACCTCTTGAGTATTTTAATGGAGATGTTCAAGTTCACCTTCACCACTGGCATTAAGGATATAGGATAATATCGCGAGGAAGCATGTTCCAAGAATCTTTTGTGTTTACATTCAGCGGGCTGCTTATGCATAAAATCTTATGCATTAAATTAAACATAACAAAACATTTTATTCAAATCTATGTTCATTAATAATGATAACACATCGCCGGGTCAAAGCGAGCGCCACGGCTAGTGTCAGAAGAAAACTATAATCATTAAAGGCTGTGAAATACATATTAGATGTTTATACAAATATCTGAATTGAAAAAAAACTAAAACTTTCTTTTGGCAAATATTATTACTAGATAGTAATAGTTAAAGTTCAAATTACTGCATTTATTTCACCTTTGTAACACACAAATTTGTACTTCGAACCCAGACCTTTTGATCACCAACTCGCTTGAAGTAGTTAAACGAGGCGATCAAATATAAGATATAACATGGCGTATATCTTTATTCTTATGTTTACCCGCAATTATTCAGGAAACAAAGCCTTCAAAACTTGGAAGCTACTAAGTTATATTTGCAATTTTTGTGTAATTATAAATTATTCAGGAATCAAAACTAGAAATTAAAATAAATCAATATTGAATATTCAAAAACTAAGGAATGCTTGAGTACTATGGGAGTCAGATAGCTGATATAATACCTAATAATACATCTTAAATGCATACTTATTATTATAGATAGAAAAGCAGTAATCATTGCAATGATAGTAAAATTATAATGTTAACATACCTTGAGTATAGTTTCTGAGGTCCTCTCGATGGCGCGTTCATCTCGGCACTGCGCTAGACTCAGCAGGCCCCTCCTGCTTTTGTACGCCATGTGCAGTGCCCTGTAACGCCGGCACAATAGCTACCACTCATCTGTTTACATTGCCGAAGACAATAGTTTTCAATAACGCAACTATAAACCCCTCGCCACTGTTTTATAAACACGCCGCGATTAGCTTCTAACTTATCACACGTGTGAGAATGCGGTTACTGTAAATACGTACGGATATGGATTATGAAATTCTTGTTTGGCGTCCGTGGCGTCTGTAAGTCTCTGGTGTGATTTATTTTTATGAAATAAAATAATTAATTAAACATGGACAATTATACTTTAGTTCAAAGTGAACCGTGTGCACAGAAACTTGAGTGTAAGTATTACTAGTAGTAAGGCTTATGACGAGTTCATCTCAAGTTTTGTATCACAGTTAGTTTCCATGATTGCTTGTCCTGTATAAATATAAGATCCAGAAAAAAAAACTTTGAATAACCCCGAACAAACATTATAGTTCCTCAAACATATCAGGTTCAAGGAAACATCAAGCGAAAATGTCCTCCAACCAGAAAGGAAGACAGAATAAAAGTGGTCAAGTGCAAGTCGGACTCGCCCATGAAGGCTTCCGTAGCAGCAAGTAACATAATATAAAAGTTCTTGTAGTTCGTTGTTACTATAATCAGTGTTTTAGCAATAGTCAATTTATGACGTATTAAAATAAAACTACTTACTAGATCTCATTCAAACCAATTTTCGTTGATAGTTTACATAGTAATGTACATCATACACTTTTTTTTATTTTGTCATTCTCTTATTTTAGAAGTTACAGGGGGGGGGCACTTTTTACCACTTTGGAAAAGACTCTCACGCAAACTATTCAGTTTAGACAAGAACAAAATTAAAAATTTTGATTAACCCCCGACTACCTCGGAGCTCGGATTATCTGTATAACGTTCTACTAGTCAAGCCCTTTCATTTGATACCCATATTAAGGGAGTTGTGATTTAAAGAAATGTAGTGACTTTATTTTGTGGTAGCGGCCATCTTGGATTTAAATTTGTCGTAGTGCAAAGTACTCTATTAGTCAAGTCCTTTCATTTGATACCCATATTGAGGTAGGTTGTGAAGAAATATTTTGTCCGCCATTTTGTGGAGGCGGCCATTTTGAATCGATATTAACCAAACATAGCTAAGAACATCCGCACGGGTATTAACCTTCAAATAAAAAATACCGCATCGAAATCGGCCCATCCGTTTGAGCTCTACGGTGCCACAGACAGACACACACACAGACAGACAGACAGACAGACAGACAGACAGACAGACATCGACGTCAAACTTATAACACCCCCTTTTTTGGTCGGGGGTTAAAAAATATATGGTTGGAACTTCAATATCATTTTTGATGACTTATCCATAGATAACCCACACGTATGGCTTTGATAAAAAAAAATGTTGAGTTTCAGTTCTAAGTATGGCACTCCATAAAATTTTTTTTTTTTTCTATTTTTGTATCAAAATCTTAATGCGGTTTGCAGATTACATCTCCTTACCAAGTTTCCATAGTATAGCTCTTATAGTTTCGGAGAAAAGTGGCTGACATACGGACGGACTGACAGACAGACAGACAGACGACGAATCTATAAGGGTCCCGTATTTTGCCATTTGGCTACGGAACCCTAAAAAGGTACTGCCAAGCCCTAACGCGGCCACTTTGAAGACAATGAAGGAGGCTTCAGAACCTGGTCCCTACTAACACCCCTAGGACTGTGCACCCAGGAACCAACCCTACCCTTGCAAAGAGACTACTACAAGCGACTGGAAAACGGCGAAAGTTAAAGTACTACATTCTAAAATAGTCAAAGTACTACATTATTAACGAATATTTTTTTAATTTGTAGTCGATTGTTTAGTTCAGAGAAAAACAATTACATCCGGGATTATAGAACAATTAAAAGAAGTTTAGAATTTAATACAAAGATGTTTAAAAATACATACACTTAAATCATATCTCGGAAACTAAGTCATCCGCCAGAGGACCAAAGTTATCGACAAACCTCTACTATTAGCAAAAGAAGGGGCACAAATTTGGTCATATATATATTTCGCAGGAGCGATAAACGTTGGGATAGACATGTCCTAGAATGGGACGGCCCTAAAACTTGATAGAGTGACGATATACGAAGACTGCAGTAAGTGGTTGGAGAAGAAACCCCGAGGATCAAGCCGAGTGGCGTATCATAGGAGAGGTATATGTCTAGCGGTGGACTTGGGTAGGCTGATAATGATGTTACCAGTCATATCTGCAGTGTATAAATGTATAATTAATGCAGTCTGACTTGTAAATGTAATGTACGTATAACCTAATTAGGGTATTACGTTAAGGATGTTACACTTACGCGGGTAACGGATCTTCGCTGGTGGCGAGTTGTTCGGGTATCATGTTGAGTCGGTCGCCGATCTCCATGGCCTTGCCGGTGTCGGCGAAGAGCCAGGTCGCCGCCACGCCCACGACGTTGGCCCACCATTCCATTACGGGGTCCCAACAGCCTGTACCACAAGAGAAGAAAATTATTAACGAGATATACTAGCTGACTTGGCGAAATTTGTACCACCTTTTGCCCGGGCGACACGAGGCTAGTTTTTTAAGCTAAAATAAGCTAGCAAACTAGTACTTTTAAGTACTAGTACAGAACTGGCGTTGCGTAGCGTTATCTACACGAATCTAGCTTGCTAACACTACCTTGCTATCATAGCCTGAAAAACTAACCTCGTGTCGCTCGGACATAATGCCCTTCATTACTTTTTGCGTGGAAGAGTTGTTACTCTTCATACATACATCATACATTCAAATTTTCGCGTTTATAATTTTAACAGGATCATGTTATTTTTACCTACAAACAGCAATAAAGATTGTATGTTATATTGTTACCGGTATAATGGGGAGCGTCCGTAGATACATCATCGGTGATCAGTTTGACGAGTTGTAGAACCTCTCGCGTGTTGTTATTTTCGTCGGCGCATAGCAGCATTTGGACACTCTTCTGTAGCAACTCCATATGGTAAGCCTATAAAAAAAGAAATTACATGAAACCAATCACTTAGTATTCAATGGTAAAACGAGTACTAACTCTCCAAATTTCGTTTATTTTACAAGTATTTAACACAATATCAAATAGGCGTTTTTAGAATTCATATAACTTAACAAAAACTGTTATCAATTACGCCATTTCTATACGGATTTCATTTTGGTCAAAAACTATTGATGTTTGGTTTACTCAGCCTTTTTTTTAAGTATTATAGGTATACACTTACGGCCATTACGCTTGATGCGATCTAAGATTGAGCATGTTTAGCTAGAAGAAAGCGATTCACTCACGATTTAAATTCACCAAGAATGTAACCATTGTGAAAACACATTCCACAGCCTTCACGTTATAACAATAGTAAAGTAAAACCTCTTTGTTCTAGTCTTTGAAACGTCAACCATGAAACGATGTCGCTCTAGTCTCGAGTAAATGGAATAACGCTGTAAATGTAATGACACTACAATTATAATAACAACTCTCTTTTCTACTTTTATAGGTGTACACTTGACCGCCATTTCGTGCTGTTAAAAGACGAAGTGGTTTATGTCGGAGCGTGGTGTTACCAAGAAGAAGTTGACGCGGGGGACTTCATTCATCGACTATCTCCAGACATCACTACTCCATTTGTAGTGATGTCTGGATATAGTCAACTCGGCGTCGAGTCCTACAGTATAATTACATTATGATATAAGTGCGGTAAGTTGATAATTACAGCCGAGGCGAGAGTTACAAGACAGCAGAGGCTGTAATTATCAAAGCGCATGTATGTCATACGACGTTTTATAACATATTTGCGAGGAAATAAATAAAACTCTCAAAGATATTTTCAAATAAAACAATACAGCGAAAAGAAAAAGCGCGCGGAATAAATTTTACTTGTTCACAAATTAGAGATGCGCGTGCATCAGCGCTTTTTTTAAAGCAAAGGCACAAAATCAGCCTTTGTTACTAATAAAGTAAATAAAAATGTTTGTCTTTTGTTACAAATACGTTGTAATTTATGGTCAAAATTAATTAAATTAAAGAATTAAATGTTTACTTATTATATTTTATCTCGCAAAGTTAATTTTACTCATAAAATGTTGACAACTTTTCTTAGATAAAAACTCTTTGATAAGATTTCAATATACCATAATAAGTACCGTTTGTTTTAGACGGCGCATTTTGATAAACCGTGCGTTTTACATTATATCACCGCACTTTTACTTACAGTGTAAAAGTAAGTAAAAGATATTGGAATTGGTGAAATAAGAGACCCTTTACGTGCAAATGTGTTATAAAAGATGTTAATTAACATTACCCGCATAGCATAAGCCAGAGGATCGGCAGGGTCAGGTAGGCGGCAGAAGAGCGCGGAGGCGGCGTGGCTCCGCTCGTAGCTCCACCGGCGCTTACGTAAGAAAGCTTGTCCTTGCTCGCTCCCCACCCAGCGCAGCCGGATGGGCGACACCGTGCAAGAATCCGCGATTATGTGACGACACGCTTTCAGGTAATAACTGCGGATGTGAAAAAAGAAACACCTCTTATTTCTACGCAGTTGTAGAGTAGAATAAATTTATTGGCTTTGGTAGTTACACTCACAAATAACTATTTAGAACTAAATATCAAGAGTACCTATTTACAAGCAGACTCATCAAGTACACATTGTTGGTCACATTAAATAGGCGACATGACTAAAAAAACAAATTAGTTCATCAGTAAGAGACGATCTTCTTAGCATTCCATGGATTCACCGTGCGGGTGCCGGCTCCATCGTGTGGCTGAGAGAGAAAACTCGAGTAGATCCCGAGACTTGTGACTCGGGCGTAGGTTTAAGGGGCCCTTTTCTGACGTACATCAACACTCACCTTCACTACTCGTTTTTCTCTCCCTGCCCAGCCAAATCTGATATGAGCCTACTAGTGCAGCTTTAGATACTCGTTCTAGTATAGAACTTACTGCACTTCTGGATAAGCCAAGGTCTTTCAGCAGGTTTTAGAGAGATTTTGCTGGTATACCTCTCGCTCCCACTTCTACAGCGTATAAATTAACTACATAGCCGTTTTTTGTTAATTCGTTTCGGAGGTCGTAATACTTATTTTGTTTCATCGTGTGGTCTTTAGGTATATTAGTTTCCCACGGTACGGTAAGTTCTACAAGGACCAAGGGCGGATCCAGCTTTGGCTCCAGGCGGGGGTCACAGCCTCCAGAGAGGGAGGGGGCGGGAGTAACACCGTAGTCAAGTCATAAAACTGTGCATCATCAATGTGCATGTGCAAATCATCATCATCATCATCGTCAGCCGCAAGACGTCCACTGCTGAACATCCTCCGCCCTAGATTTCCACGACCAGCGGTTTCCAGCAACCTTTGTGAGGTCATCTATCCAGCAGTGGGAGGCCGTCTAACACGGCGTCTTTCGGTTCGTGGTAGCGACTCTAGAGCCTTACTTCCCCATCGGTTGTCAGTTCTGCAAGCGATGTGGCCTGCCCATTGCCACTTCAGCTTGCTTACTCTTTGAGCTATGTTGGCTACTTTCGTTCTTCTGCGAATATTCTCATTACGGATTCTGTCGCGAAAAGAGACTCCGAGGATATCTCTCTCCATAGCTCGCTGTGCGACTTTGAGCTTTATTATGAGGCCCACAGTTAAGGACCACGTCTCAGTTCCATAAGCCATCACTGGTAGCACGCAGTGATTAAAGAGTTTGGTCTTTAAGCATTGGGGTATTTTGGACTCAAAGATGTGCCGAAGTTTCCCGAACGCTGTCCATACGAATTGGGTCCTTCGCTGGACCTCTTTGTCAAATCTTGTTGAATATTTGTTTGGATTCTACCCATATGGCCGGATATGTTTTGTGTACCTACCGGTCATGTAATTCGACAGATATTGTGGCTTTGCTGTAAATACACTTAAATACTTCGATATAGTGATAGTCGATACGGTATCACTGGAAAGACCAAAGCTTTACCCAGGTCTTGATGGAATCGAAGGCTTTCTCATAGTCTACATACGCTATACATGGTGGCCGATTATTATACTCCACGGTTTTCTGTAAAATCTACCGAAGCCATCCATACGGATATGGTCTAGTGCTGTCGCAACTTTGGAAACTGGTTTGTTCTGGTGTCTGGGAGTCGTCAAACCCGCGTGTAAGACGATTTGTGATTATCCTCGAAAACAAATCGACCTCGAAAAAAAACGTGGCTAAGAAGTATGTAATGGGTATGGTCTTCTTCAACAATGTGATGTCACCTTTTGTGACGAAGAGCACCACCACACTTCTACTCCAGGCTTCAGGCGTTACTGTGGTATTACCATCAAGTATGACTGAGTCGAATAGCTTCTGGAGGGCTTTAAGTACCGGTTGTCCACCTTCTCTCAGAAGCTCAGTCGTAATTCCGTCGTCGCCAGGTGCCTTGTTGTTTTTAACTTGTTTGAGAGCCATCCTAGTCTCGTACAGGCTGACTTTTGGGATATCTTCGGTAAAGTGACGAGTCAGGTCAGAACAGGTTGTCCTTGAGTAGAGGTGTATAACTGTTACTGTTCATAGATTCTTTCAATCTCGTCCAACATCTCGGGCTTCAACGTTATCACTATTAGTATTCAGTTTGATCAGTTTTGCCCATGAGACAGATTGTTTGCGAACACTTTCGAGTCTTTGTTCCGCTTGATCGCTTTTTATTTATTTACTTAATTTTGCCATTCCACAGACTCTGGGGTCCGTGACCTTTGTCATTACAATTATCTTTTTTTTACATATTTCTTGGGTTAGGAGAAAAAAAGGAAAATAGGGTGTTGTGAACATTTAATTCTAATACGTGGATCGGACTGACTACCGATTTCATCTGTTGAGCCGATCACTACCGGTTGGGATTCCGAAAGTAATCGACTCGACATCGTCTTATGCTTAAGCTGCCTCCTCTCGGCGCAGAGCCTCCACTACGGCCGCGTTTCTGTCCTCCTTGATCGCTTCTTCAATACTCGTAGTATTGAAGCTGCGTATGTCGCGTTGCACACGAGTAGAGAGCTGTCTATTGAGCCGTCAGTAGACCGTCATGTCGACTGAAGACTACAACCACATATTTACCTCGCCGAGCCGCCATGAGAATTAGCGTATGATCGGAAAGGTTTTGGTCTATTTTAGCGTCGGCTCTTATAGTATATATTTTCTACCCACTGCATGAACAGTTTACATTAGCCTGTCGTTTATTTCGTTCGCTGTTACACACTTATCTAGCGATTCGAAGCGATTTTAAAGTTCGAGGTGAAAGTTATCGAGCTTTTAGATTTGAGCATAATTTGGTCAGAGGGTGGACCTCATCAGACATGACCTTTCAAGATTCAGCGTGCCTCTTGCCATACGGGGATCGCTGCCGGTCTACGATAAGTATGATAGTGTTGGTACACGATAAGTAGGTACTGGACCTAGCCCAGGGAGTGTCATGACCCCCATTACCCCCCCCTGGATCCGCGCCTGACAAGGACTATGCGTTTCGTAGCTCTAGAAAAAACGAAAATGTCCGGTCTGGATGACGAAACACCCACATCCTCTGGGATTTTGTAGTGCTTTTCATACGTGTCCATTAAAATATAGTCCAATCAGGTGCTGTACCCAGGATTGAGTAAGGCTTACTCCTGTAATTTGAAGATGAGCCTTCTTTTAGAAAGTTAATTTGTCTTTTGTTTGTCGTCAATCCCTTTTGGGCTCTAGCTACTGAAAGGCTCATGGCTTCACGTATGATTTCAAGTACTCTGTCATGGCGCCGTGAGTAATGACCCCCATTAAGGAGCACCTTGCATCCCACCAATATGTGCCTTGCTGTACATATCGCCTCTCCACAGGTATAGCAACATTTTTCAGAGGCTTTTCCTCACCTTACCAAGTTACTCTGGTCAGGGAGGGTCATTTGGAATGCATTTATATAAAATTTTAATAAGGCGGAAGACCAGTCATAGATCAAGGTGTGCCACTTTAGAGCTAATGGGATACAGAACTCACCTATGGTTAACCACTTTGCATTTCTAAATTCATAGCGTGCACTTTGTAACCGTCATTTTCGTCTTGTTGTAGAAAGGTTTTTACCATGTCTCGGTCTTCCCTTTTCTTTCTCGCACCCAACCGAGCAGTATTTACTTGTGCACCTGCCATAAATTGTTTATGGAATTGAAGTCTAGATTCCAGGTCTGAATCACTTTTGTCTTTTGGGAGAGATGTAATTAATTCGTCTTGCGACTTTCCCAAATCATGCATTTTGTAACTCTTAGATGTTTGTAAAGTTCAGACGGTTTCTTTAGTTTCAACCCAAAACTATTGTGATCCCTAAAAAGAGTAGAGGGATGAGCCGGATGTGCCAATCTGAACCATGACTTCAACATCTCTACAACACTTTTTTTACTAATTCTACAATATTTTTTTATAATAATAATTATAAAAAAAATTGTACACGGATTTTTTTATGTTTTACAAACAAGAAAAGACGAAGATACAGTGTTTAGTTTCGAGTGACCTCACGTTATGGTACGATTTTTTACGATAGAGTGACGTCACAACTGGAAGATTGATGATCCGCATATGTTTCTTTGTCAATTTTTGATAATTTGATAAAACAAAAAATATGTGTTCCATTTTTTTCATAATTTACCTGACAAACAGAATCAACAAACATCCAAACTTAAACTTTTATAATAATAACAATAGATAATGTTATCTTTCCTCAGTTACTTACCCACACAGCCAATTTCCAATCTTAGGCATGTGATCCTTGAAGACCAAAGCGGCTGTCACGTAAGTATCAGCCAACAGCTGCCTGTTGCTGGCGACTTCGGCCAGGTTCACCGCCTGCAGCGCTAACAAGACTCGCTCGCTCTTGCCGCTGTGGTCCGAGAGCAGTTCTAGTTGGACGAGCTTGTGTGATGCCGAGGAGACTTCACCTGCCCAGTGCCGGGTGGCGCGTCTAGCGGGGCTGGAAGGAATGTAAGAGTTAGTTAGTTTGACGGGGCCTTTTCCGCACTTAGCCTCTGAATTGGGCCATTGTGTGCGTACACTGTACACGTATGAGTTATTTGTTTGTGTAATAACTTTTCGAAGGGTTTATGTTTAACAATATGTCACCGTAAATTTATAAACACCATCCTATTATAATATGATGTATCCTACCGTAAGATTAAAATCTCATGCAATTGAGTCAGAGATAGGTGCGACATTGTGAATTGTCCCACCTATCTCGTCAAAGATTTGAAAGACTATATCAGCTCATTATTTGTAAAGCAAGTTTCAGACTTATTTTGTGTGTACCAGGGCTCAGATTCCACTGTCTCACCTGTCTCTCCACAGGTCCCCCGCTCGCCTCGCCAGGAAGCCGCCGAGCGGCAGTCGCTGCAGTATCTGTCGCAGCACCGCCGCCGCTAGCGCCGAGAACTTAGCGTGCCCCTGACCGCCCGCCTGAACGCTTTTACCGCACACGCCGAGTGCGCGGTGGAATTCTAGACGAGCGTTCGCTATGTCGTCCTGTCGAAGAATAATAATCACTACATAGTATAAAACAAAGTCACTTTCCGCGTCTGTCCGGCCCTATATATGCTTAGATCTTTAAAACAACGTAACAGATTTTGACCCGGGTTTTTTAATAGATTCAAGAGAAAAGTTTATATGTTTAATACGTGCATAAAATAGCAGTGAAACACGGATAATTCTAAAGGTTTCTAATGTAATGTCATAAATAAACACATTTTTGCGCTTACACTGCAAACGCTGTCTGAAACCCTATGAGCTAGATCAAAATAATGTACAGCAATATTGTACCCCTTTAAAAGGTCTACAAAAAAATATGTAATAGTATAATATGTATATCTCTTAGGAATAACCCACAATAAGGATTTTTATTAGTACTTATATTTAGTATCAGCTTTGCACCCGTGCGAAGCCGGGTCGCTAGTAAATTATATTTGCTATTTAATGCTTTGCTGTTTTAGAAATACAACAATCTTTTTAATATTGTAAACTAACCGCCCGAAGGTCTTACTCGCGCAGTTCCCGTTTCTGCCCTTTTCCTGTAATAAAAAGTAGCCTATGTGTTATTACAGACTATAATCTATGTGTTCCAAATTTTAACACGATTCGTTCAGTCGTTTTGACGTGACTGAGCAATAAACATCCATAGTTTCGCATCCTACTAAAATTATGAATGTCAGAGAAGAAACTTTTCATTGCGACACAAACAAATTAAAACATTAAAAACACATAAAACACTTATTAACTAGTGTCATGAGCGGCCGCCTTATTGCTGAGAGCAATCTCTTCCACGCAACCAGCAGTTGAAGTCAAAGTTTCGTAATGTTTGGATATTTGTTTATAAATCACATTAGGATGTTTGAACAGATCAGGTGGATATTTGGAAAACGTGTAAAATAACAGGAACGGTATCTACGCGGGTAAAAACATGGGGCACTGCTAGTTAATAATATTAGTAGTAGGTATATTTACCTTTTGTAAACAGTTTTCAGCCTGTCGTTTGTGTTTGTAGAACAGTCCAGCCTCTTTCGATTGCGACTTGGGCACCGAGTCACCATAGACCAGGAGTCTGACGAGACAGCCGCCCAAGATCACGATATTGATCATGTATATGAAGAACATGTTGAATAGCCAAGTTGCCCATGAGATTCCGTTGTAATCGATTATGTTGTCGTAGTCTGTTAACAATTACACAATGATTAGGATATTGTTTTGATAACACAAGTACAAAGTTCATGATCGAGCAAAGATCACTGTTTTTTTATTTACATATTTAATATGTACAACAAAATACAGCCGATACAGTGTACAGTTAGATTAGAACTTAAGTTTAGAACTTAGATTTAGACAGTATTCATAATGGATACGTATACAGCATGATTATATATACCAGTATTTGTTACGAGTTTAACAATAAAAAAGTTGATTAAAAAGGAAGAGATAAAAGGAAGACGTTTTTTGTGGCTCTGTAAGCAGACTATACACCGGTACCGGTACCGCTTGATACACCGGTGTAATATAGTAAGTACCCAAAAACTTGGTTGATGACGAAAACAAACAAACTTATCTTTGCGGAGGGATTTTTGGCGGGTTTTTTTTCGCTTTTTATTTGAGAAGGTATAAACTTGTGTTTAATGGCGTCTACTTGAACGGGTCTTAATTTTGATATACTTAACCACATTCAAATTAGAGTTTATTTACATAGAAAAATGGTAAAATAAAAAAAATGCCGTCTTTGCTATCGAATGCAGTTTTTCACGTGACAACGATCGATGAACGTCTAATAAATCGATGAATGCTGATGTTTTATGGGTTAAATGTGTTGTATACGAAATAACAAACTTGAAACACCAAAAAATTGGTTCCGGCATTCTGTTGGTTTTGGTTGGACGATAGTTTAACGTGACGTTACATCCCGTTACGCTCATTGTACGCTTTTCGCCGCTCCTATCAATGTTTTATTACGATGTCACGTTAAACTATCGTCCAACCGAAACCAACAGACTTTACAGGCCACCAATTTTTGGTGTTTCAAGTTTACATTCGAATGCCGGAATAAAACCACTGCAGCCGGCGCGATTATTACACTCCGCGAGGCATAAGCTGAGCTTTGCATTTGTGTGAGTGTACATGGATAGTACGGTGTGACCTCACCGGCCAAGGCGCGGCGCCATATGATGTCTCGCCGCGCTCCTGCCTGATTGGTGATCACACTCACACTAATGCAAAGCTCAATACCTTTTTTGGACAAAATTTCAAGCTCCTGCCTGATTGGTGATCACTAACACATAATGCAAACTCAGCTTTTATAAATAGATTATTAATGTAATAGTTGTTAGACTACTTGAGAAAAATGTTAGTTTACATTTTAAGTACCTACTACATTAATTATAAATAAACGATACCGCTAGAAGCATCTTGAAACGCTCTTGAGAAATAAATGGGTTCAAATGGGTACAAGTAATGCGGCACTTCATATGCCGAAGCATAAACACCGCACTCATGTAACCTGACAACCGTTTTCCCGCCAAATTTGTAAACGTGAAGAGCGAGCGGCTAAGTGTTATTTCAAACTAAGCTATGTTCTAAATTTGAAAGCTGATCTGTCAATAGGCTACTTTTTTACGGAAAAACAACGGAAACAGGAACTAGGCGAGTAAAACCGCGGGGTACTGTTAGTTAGTTATTAACGCGAAAGTAAATTGATATTGTGATGGATATAAACGCAATTTGGTGCAAAGATATAAAGCAGCACGAAATAACACAAAGAGTAATTATTACCCTGGGAAAATAACAGGATCTGGAATAACGTTGGTGAAACCGTGGGGGGCTGCTAGTATATATAATATTTAGTAGAATGAGTAGAATAGAAATTATAAAATGATCCATTGCAACTTTCTAGCAACAACAACTATGTGCCATATTCAGCAGTGAACTAAGATAGGCTGCTGTTTATGATGATGAATACACTAATGGGCCTCTTCTTATAAGCTAGTCAAATAAAAGCTAGTTGGGAGACCAGCAGCTGCCGATCCGGAGGCTCTGGGTTTGAATCCTAGGCACACCACTGTCTTTTCTAAGATATGTGTGTAATGCCGCTAACTTAAAAATGATGAATCAATCATTCGAGGAACATGCATCATCCCCCTGGACGTAGATTATTATAGCCTTGATTCTTTCGAGAGAAAGCTCTGAGTCTCAGCATTGGGAACTTTTAGTGGGCTGCTCAATGCTCATGCTAATAAAGGTTATTATGTGATTCCCCCCAAATTGTTCTCAAACGCTCTCGAAGATATGTTTAAGACGCTGGATATGGCTGGACGTGGCATAAATATAAATGGAGAGTACATCTCGCACCTTCGATTTGCTGATGACATCGTCATAATGGCTGAATCGTTGGAGGACTTATAGTCGATGCTGAATGGCCTAGTTGATGCTTCTCAACGCATAGATCTCGGATGAACCGGATAAAACCAAGATCATGTTTTTTTTTTTTTTTTTTAAATTAGCCACTCCACAGACTCCGGGGTCCGTGATCTTTGTCATTACAAATATATTATTATTATTTTTACACATATTTTGGATAAGGAGAAGAAGAGGAAAATAGGAGGGATCATGTAGAGCCGATTAACGACTCGACATCAGTGTTTGCTTAATTGCCTTTGCCATTTCCGGGCTGCCTCCTCCGGCCCAGAGCCTCCACAACGGCCGCATTTCTGTCCCTGATGGCCATCTGTAGGTTGGTCGGATGGTCTTCGGTGATACACGCTCGCCGCACGAACCGAATGGCGTCGTCTCAGCGTATTGTGTGCCGTGAAATTGCAACAACCGCATGGGTACGCTCTCGTGCAGCTTCATGTTTGCCTTGGTTTTAATTGCGATTACCCATATGTTGGGCTTCATGGATAAGATAAGATCATGGTTAACGAGCGTGTAACCCGGGACCGGTTGCTACAAATGGCGTCCTCTAGAAATTGTTCAGAAATATTGTACCTAGGGCAGACGCTCGAAGTAGGGAAGCACAATTTCAGTGAGGCCATGAGAAGGATTCAGCTGGGCTGGGCAGCATTTGGCAAACTACGTCGTGTCTTCTCGTCGTCTATTCCACAATGTCTAAAGACAAAAGTCTTTAATCAGTGTGTCCTACCTGTCATGACCTACGGTGCCGAAACTTGGACACTGACAGTCAAAGCGGTCCACAAATTTAAAGTCGCGCAGCGAGCTATAGAGAGCTATGCTTGAGTTTCTCTGAGGGATCGTATTCGGAACGAAGTGATCCGTCAGAGAACCAAAGTAACCGACATAGCTCAACGCATTAGTAAACTGAAGTGGCAATGGGCCGGTCATATCTGTCGCAGAACCGATAACCGTTGGAGTAGACGTGTTCTTGAGTGGAGACCACGAATCGGCAAACGTAGTGTAGGACACCCTGAGACTAGATGGAGTGACGATATACGGAGGACGGCAGGCAGTGGATGGAGACGTATAGCTGAGGATAGGGCTGAGTGGCGAGCCATGGGAGAGGCCTATGTCCAGCAGTGGACTAAGATAGGCTGATGATGATGATGATGATTATTACTTACCGTATTTGGTACTCTGCAATATTTTCCGTTGCTCAATGCTGGTAGTGAAGTCCTGTGTCGTTTCCATCATGTAGTTGCCAAAGAATGTGCTGAATGGATTGAAGGCGATCAGGCCGACCATAAAAGCGCACAGCGCCAAACGAGATGTATCGCCCATTCCCATCACTATCTTTGAATATTTTTCATCCACCTGCAAGAAGATACATAGTAAACTAAAAGAAACAGAGTCATTCTAAGCAGTTTAAAATTAATCACAATAATAACATTATAAAGGTGACAGTTTGTGAGTGACTATGTTTGTTACTTCCTCATGTCTAAACGGCTGAAGCGAAATTAATAAAATTTGGTATGGAGTTAGCTGACACCCTGGATTAACACATAGGCTACTTTTTATCTCGAAAAATAACGGCAATTACGCGGCCAAAACTGCAGTGCGCTGCTAGTAGTGATTAAATTTAACAGTGTTATTGCATACATTCTTTTTTATGACTAATTGGTTCAACCAAATTCTTTAGACGCTTTTGAAATCCGTCCGTCTTTGGAAGTACCAAACCTTTGCCAGTTATACTAATGCCATGAAGTAATGTCCAAACATCATCATGTTCCAGTTACATGAGAACCATCACAAGGGCGGATCCAGGGCAGGGTCATGGGGGTCATGGGGTGGATCCAGAACCTATGTGGACCACTAATTTATATAAAAGGTATGCACACACTTCTTAGACACTTGAGCACGACATTGTGACCCACTGGCGCCGAAGCTAGATCCGCCCTTGCACCACAGTCCTCTAGATTATATATGATCATTCAAAAATTTGCTTCTGAGAAAGCCAAACATTGTTTTGCTCTTTCACATTACTCAAATGAAATTTATATATTAGTTCTAAATAATATGTAAGCTTACCTTATACTCAGGTGATGATGGAGAATCACTATCCATAGAGTTAGAATGTGGTGAATGGAATGGTGATGAAATATCACTATGTGGTGGAGTGTACGCTCCTTCGAACACTGGCTCCTTGACACCCGACTTCTGGCAGGTGAGCTTGAGAGCCATGTTCTCTTGTTTTAGCCTCGTATTTTGGTTTTGCAGGTACTTTATGTAGTCTATGGTTTTCCTTAATATAGCCGATTTATTTAACTGTAACATAAAAAAGTTATGTTGTACTTTGAAAATGTTTACAGAACCTTTCGAGGGTTCTGTAAACTGTCTGTGTGTCTGTGTAATTTAACTTTTTAACTGTAAAAATATGGCTATAAAAAAGATCACAAGCAATTTTGTTAGACATTAGAACCTACAGTTAAACAAGTTTTTACCTTAGCATCTTCACCAACAAGCATATTCTTAAGTTCAACTATCCTATCATTGATACTTGTCCTATACCGTCTCTCGATGGCATTGTGGGCACTTCGTTTTACTTCCTTCACTTTAGGCGGAGCATTGAGTGCTATCTTATCTCCGTCTAGTACGACGGGGATACCAGTGGTCACAAGAGTGGGAGTGCTGCTTGCGAAGAATGTATGAATGGGCCGAGTTTCTGTGCCTGACTTTGCATTTGTGATAATGGTTTGTGTTGTTCCTGTAATTGATAAGAAAAAACCATAAATTTACTAATACACAAAGAGTTTAAGTACATATACTTATGTACTATGTACACAGCACAAAAGTTTTGCACCAAAAGCACGGGTCTGATTGCTCTTGTCTTGCTGTTCTTGTGGAAGTGTGATAATTTTGTTGTGGCACATCACTTTGTTGCTATAGCTAACATACACCTCATCTGCTTACAATTGGTATATAGCAACCATGTAGAAAAACTTGATTTATTTACTTATTCTTTATCTAAGCAAATACATATACAAATAAATGCATTGTGTTGTCAAGTTTTATCTCTGGGTGATGAGCACAGTACAGTGTTAAGCAGTGAAAATTGTCTAAATAGCTGTACTGAACTTTTATGGGCAAGCATATTGTGTACCATCAAGCACACATCTTCAAACTCTCAACAAAAACTCTATTTTCGTGAAGTTAACATGTAGTAAATTTTTTACAGGATTTGCCATGTCCACAAACAGTTAGTTAATAGGTGTTATTAGGTGTTTGATGGAAGATAATAATAATGATGCCCTAGATGAGGGTTGTCCAAATAATGATTCACAGTGCAAAATAAAAGTAAAGAAAATTAGTAAATATGCATATTAGGGATAATTATCATAAGCAATATTTTTCCAATAAGTTTCTTATAAGTTACATTATAAACCACAACAGTTGTAATATTAGTTCAATGAATGATTTACTTAATACTTGAATGACTTATTACATTACAGTAGAACCTCGATAAGTTTAAGTCCAAGGGAAACAAGTATCATAGTAGTATTAAGTTATCAAGGGTCTATGTTAGGGATAGGTAAATACCTTTTCTAATCCATTATTTCGCAATGCTGTATAAAAATTATGTGACAAGGAGAAATGAGGAGAGTTGATTTTCCCCTGCAGAGTTGAAACTCTACATTGTGCTGTTAAGTTCCTGGTGGTTGATATGACCCATAAATTTTGTCATGGGCCTGTAGTCTAAATGATCAAAAACTTATGATCCAAGTAAGCCGTTGTCTTAAGGCTAACCACCACAAAGCTTTAAAGAATTTCAAAGAAGCAAACAGTAAGTGTCATATTTATGTATTGTTTATGTTAACAATTAAAGCGTGAAGGCAAGCAATAAATACCAAAACCTTTTGTTTTGTACACTCTTTCAAAATGACTTTAATTTTTGTTATAGAGGATACATTTCTTTTTAGCCATTACAGAGATTCTGAAGGGAAAGGCTCTGATGGGAAAGGAATATATTATTTTTTCAAGTTTTAGAGGTTTTTAAGTTACCGAGGTTTAAGTTATCAAGATTCTACTATACTAGAAAGGTTACTAAAAGCTTTACCTTGCACTGGAGCACTTGTGTACATAATTGTCTGTGTCGGATTTTCAGGATTAATGATATTTGACTGTAGAATGACTGGGGAGAAATTTGCATCAGAGCTTTGTAAAATAAATGGATTTCCATTATTCTGTATCAATAAAGGCTGGCTTGTTTGTTTAGGTTTTGTTGGGGGATTCACTTGCTTAACTCCATCTACTTGCACAACTCTGCCATCAGGAAGCTGTTGTATGCTCCCTGGAGCCAAGTTCACATACACAGGACTGGGCATAACTTGCTGGACGATCATTGGCGCTTTTTTAGGCATACGATTAGGACCAATTTGAGTGACGTCCGGCAAGGGAGCACCGTCATTCATATGCCGCAAATTGTACGACTCCTCTCTCCCATACAATCCCTGAACGGGAGTCGTGTTTACATGTTGAGGGATCTGCGGAGTGGTCTTAGGCCTTTGCGTGTACTGAGATATGATCGGATTCCCGGTCGTATTATAACTCGGCGATGCTTGAGGGGATGATGCAATCTCCACCTTCAACTTCGTATCAACATTCAGAACTCCCGAGTCTTGCTCCGTAAATGTTAGCTCTTCTTCTAATTTCCTCATAAAATCATTGTCACAACTGCTCAGGAAGTCTAAAACAGATAAAATCGAAGTGTTTTCAAGTTCGCACTAACCACATTCGTCCGGGCAATGAACTAATTGTTACCTTCTATTTCCGCTATATCGTTAATGTTAAATACGTCCGAACTCAAGAATGGTTCGTGCTGATCCATGTTAATGCGTAATTACATTAAGTTTCATCCTAATCGCATTAAAAAATGCAAAAACATTAGAGTATCCTTGTTTACGTTTTCTGACATTTCCAAAAATTATCATACGATGGGATGACACATTTCTGACCAATCGTAACCAAGAAAATGTGTGGTTCGATATTACGTCATCAATTACCGTCATGGTATTAGGAATAACAAAATTAATCGGTATTATTCGAACACCAAAACAATATTCGTAAAATCGATTGAACGTTTTAAAACGATTGCGAGTTTAAGATTAGCACGTGTAAGATTTTAAAATAGTTTCACGGTTTATTTCCTTTACCAGTACCTAACAATATTTCAATTTTGAATCATTCGATGTCAGCTCCAACGTCTTGTCTTCGTAGCTATGCCCCTAATTAAATGTTTTAAGTATATTAATTAGTAAAGTGGTAAGAAGGTAAGATAAATCATCCAAAATGATTGTGCACTGTTGTTCGGGAGATTCCTTAATAATCGATTCAACATATCGTGTAAATTTCATTCGGTTTTGTATATTAAACCGAATGAAATCACTAGTTACGTTAAGATAAAAAAATGTACACACTTCTGGAATCTGTGTAATCTGTGGTGCTTGGTGCTTGTGCAACTCGTTTTTTTTTGTCAAACCTCTAACTGTCAAATCAGACAATTATGTTATTGTCGAAGACTTCAACTTCAACTTCAACTTTTTCTCTTGGCTTCCATTCGGTAATGTCACCGTAATTTCGCCAATGTTGTCGAAGACCTCTCGAGTGTGTCTCAGGCTCTCAGGTGGCTCAAATGGATCTTTATTGGCAAGTATTACTAGGCAAGTAAGACAGTTAACTTTGACCATGTTCAAAATGAGGCGTTTTCCAGATTTTTCCAGATGCAAACTGACGTGCCAAATGTGGCACCACTGTTTGTTTTTGTGAAATTTCTCTAACAAAATAAAACATTGGCGCCACCTATAATAAAATTGGGAACTGTCTTTGAAAAATAAACGAAAAGGTGATTTATGACATTTTCGACTGAGATTACGACATTTATAGTTTAACTGCTTTGTTTAATTGTGTTCAAAAATTAAAAGTTAATTTAGGATTAGGACGCGCTTTGATAGCCTTAACTAGATGTATATATACCTAAATATGATTTATTTGGTAGTTAATTTTAAGCTCTATTACGATGTATATGTTATTTTAATTCGAATAGTTAAACTTTTGTTAAAGTTTTATGCATCAAGGAAGGCTATTTTTTTATCAAATGCGTTGATATAGGTACCACGCAGATGTTTGATGAAATTGATGCGCCTTCAATTTATCAAATAGCAAAGCTATTTGACAATTGCAGTGGGAAAAGTTACAGTAAATCAGATGTTTCTAATTATTAAAACGTGGGACGTAAGCAGACACTGTGTTTACTGTAATTATTAATTTACTCATTTTGTGACACTTTGGGTTCAGTTATTACATAAATATAAACCTTGGTACATATTACTCGTATGTATATAATATATTATGATAGGGATAGTGCAGTTTTTAGGTAATAATTTGGACTTTTCGTGTTCCAATAGCTGTGTGTAACTGTTGTTATGTAACAGGCATGTTGCTAACCATCAGGCACATGTCTTGCTCGTCTCTTCAAACTATGATTAAAAAAAATGACAGAACGATTATGTGCTTCGGAACAAGTCTCTGTGAACGCCGCGTAAACCCTAGCAAACGAAGTAAAAAACATGTCCTAGACCAAACGAAGTTATAAACGATGTCCGTCATGTCCGTCTGTCTGTTTAGATACTGTCTTCTGTCTGTCTGTCTGTGTGTGTGTTCTGTTTTGGCACCGTAGAGCTGTAATGATGATGCGGTTTTTTTATTTAAGTTAATATCATGTCTGGTTAACAATCGTATTACAATAATAATGATGATCAGTTAAACAATACGAGTGAGATTATAATCCTATTGTATGGGTTAGGGTGGCTAGTAGAATACTTTACTATGTAATCAAAAAATTGTCGTTAGATTTATCAGCTGCTGGGGAATCAAAATTTTTGATTTTGTTCTTTGATCACCGCCAATGCGTGTGAATATAAAACCACAGTGAGCTAGGTTAGTTTATAATCTAACGTCGTTAGATTGTAATCTTACTGTGTTTGCAATCTTACGGATTTGATCACCGCCAATATTGAATATAAAACCACAGTATCTGGTTTGACCGAGCTTTAATCTCTGTGTTTTTTACGGCGATATTTATACAGGTACTGGTTGATTACGAAGTTTTTTTTAAATGATGATGACAGGTACGAATTACGAAGTGATGACTTACTTAGACCTACTAAAAGGCGCTAAGTATAAGATTTTCTCAGAGAAAAAAAAAAAGGATCACCAGGATTCGAACCGGAGCCTGTTGACTCCGAGGGCGAGCAAAAAAAAAGAACAAAAAGAAAAGTGACCACCAGGATTCGAACCGGGGCCTGTTGTCTCCGAGGGCGAGCATATTCCGTCTGAGCCATTTAGTAAGTTATCGTATTCTAATGACATTGTAGGAGTTTTTCATTGTCTGAAAACACGCATAAAATGATGTTTAAAAAAAGTAAAACCTAGCTAGATCGATTTATCGTCCCCGAAACCCCCTGTATACATAATTTCATGAAAATCGTTCGAGCCGTTTCCGAGATTCAGATTCTATATATATATACATAAGATACGGAGTAATGAGTTAAACCGGACATGGGCATGATTGTTAGCAACACACCTGCCCATAGCAGCATTGCCACGCAACTATTGGAGACTCCAAATCAGTCAAATCACTACATAACATTGTCACCTGCCCCTCTACCGCCTCACTAAATCGGCTTTCGCTTTGCTATTGCGGTCTCTATCATTTCAAGCGGAAAGAAAAGAGAGAGCAATATCAAATCTAAGACAGTTTTAGTCAGGCGGTATACCCTCTGGAGATAAAATAATGTATTTCTCCACCGTGTAATATGCCAGGTTACACACTGCTTTACAAACGTAGCATAGGCGTTTACGTAATGCTAACGTTTACGATTGTTTTCCTAGTTGACATAATGGTGCTAGAACTGAATCACAGATGGCAGCATGAGTAAGAAACAGATTTAAATTCGCGTTTATCATAGGGAATACCTTTACTTATGATTGGTAATTTATCATACTATAGTTGCGGCCCACGATTTTACCCGCGTAGTCCTCGTAAAATTTTTGCGTGTTAAAAAGTACATAGTCTATGTGTTCCTGTTAATTTAACTGTGCTCCAATTCCGCTCAGATCCATTCGTTTTCCGAGATGTCGTACAAAATTTCATCCCCTTTTTTCCCTACTAAGGTAGCCTATTTCAAGGCGTAGGTACGTCTAGAGGTGAATCGGTTTCTTTTCAGTTAGCGAGTTGGCAGTCAAATACAACCCTATTATCGATGAAAAAAAATTGAAACTGTCTAATTAGATTCGTTTAAATTTAATTTTCCAACTTGTTTGGTTTCAATCTACAATTGAGTGAGAAGATGTCACTCGAAATAAGATGTAACCATATTTTTATCACAGTGCACTAATGACTCTCCGAAATTTTTGTAGACCTTACAAATTTGATCGGACTGAATATCTTTATTTTTCATGTTTTCTACGTTTCGTAAGTACATTTATAAATACGGAACTTGAATTTACAAAAAAAAATGATTTAGAAAGAGTGGGCACAAAGCAAATTAACAACCAATTATTATTAAAAAGAGTTTTTGATAACTTTGCGTAGTGATTTCTCCCTTTGTGGTTTCTATGGACGTGTAGATAAGGGATGGGATGTATATGAAAATCCACTATTCCAGTAAATTACAAGTTTCCAATAAGAAAAATAAATAAAATAAACAAAATCTGTAATTTTGAATGTATGTCCCTACCTATCTTCTATATATCTATCTAATTAGAAATTCATGAAGGTAGTTTTATCTGGGACTGCGATCCCTGAGACATGAATGGCTGAAACACATAGGTTCTCAATACCTATGCTTTTGTTATCATCATCTGTATCTATGCTTCTTCCATTCACTCCTATCATGTACCTACGCCATCATTCACACCGTTTTACTACCGAAGTACAAATAAGTTAACTTTTATGGTATAGAGTGACGGTATGAGCAGAGGGTCTACCGCCTTACTAAAACTGTCTTAGCTTTGATGTTGCTCGCTCTTTTTTTTCGCTTGAAATGATAGAGACCGCAATAACTAAGCCATAGCCTATTCAGTTAGGTAGAAGGGCAGGACATGACTGTGTTGATAACTAACTCGCCTGTCCATAAAACCACAATATCACGCCGCTATTGGAACACGAAGAGACCAAATCATTACGGGCACTGAATTGCGCTCATCACCTATAGATATAAAATTGATTTATTTCTATGCCGTGTAGTTTATATGAAATGTATGAAATAGCTACAGTTGTTTTACTACCGCCAAAATGGCGGTTACAATTTTTACAATTAATTTTATGCATAAGTACTTTATGTGAAAAGAAGGGAAACGTTTGAGTTCGTATTATGTCTTCTCTCTGGTTTTTGTGTAGTTAGTGATGGGTAATATTGTAGGTACGAATCGTTTTAGCACTTATTGTACAACACTGGTCTTAACCGACTTCCAAAAAGGTGGAGATTATCAATTCGACAACAAATTTTTTTTATGTGTGTTACCTGATTTCTCGAGAACCCCCGTACCAATTTTAATATTTTTTTTATGTTCGGATGGTTATGCTTCCCGAATGGTCCCATATAAATCTTATTGAAATCAGTCGGGTGGTTTTTTGAAATACTAACGAAAAACTAAAATGTGCATACAATTTTCTGGATGACGTAATTGTAGATTTCACAAAAGTTATGAAACTTGATCCTGTCAATACAATATTGGGTAAATGAGTTAATAAACTAGTGTCCGACCGAAAGTTCGGTTTCGGTTTCGGTTTCGGCCGAGTTTCGGCCAAAAATCAAGTTTCGGCCACAGTTTCGGTTTCGGCCAAAATCGGCCGAAACTTTTGCCGAAACCGAAACTTAACAAGTTCAAACACGTTCACGATCGCCTAACTTTGTTTACCGCGGCAACGCTTTGGCGTACGCTGTCGGCCCTTTTCGGGAATTATCGTGCGCCGTTCGGATAGTTCTGTAGCAACCAGCGATGCCAACCGTACGAGGTTCCTCGTACAAATACGAGATTTGTAGTCTTTCGTACGAGGTACGAGGACACTATTAATTAACCTCGTACAAATAAGTACGAGATTATAATCACAGATTACTGATATGTAGCAAGCTATAATATTGCTATTATAAAATAAATAAATATAAATAAATAAATAATGTGATTATAATATTGCTATTATAAAATAGTGAAAACTAGAGCCATCTATCAGAACTTGTAAGGACTTACAAGACTTCTTACTGATTTCTTATCTATCCTATTATGATATATTATATATTATATTATGATAGTAGTGGTAGGACTCTTGGCAGAGTCCGCCTGGGGAAATACCACACCTTTGCCAGTTATTCTACCATAAGCAGTAATGTGCAAACATTACTGTGTTCCGGTTTGAAGGGCAATGTTTCCAGAGAAATTACAGGGCTTAGAGATATAAGATCTTAGATCTCTGGGTGACGAGCGCAGTGCAGTGCTAGGTAATGATTTGGACTCTTCATGTTCCAATAGCTCCGTGTCGCTGTGCTGTTATGTGTCAGGCATGTTGCTTACCATCAGGCACATATCCGGATCGTCTCGTCACCATTTATTTAAAAAAAAAAAAAAAATATATTGTGTTTCCATTTCATGGCCTAATTAAGGCAAAATAATAGGTAAAATGCACCAAATTTCAGTATTTTAATAAATTATATACTTGACCAAGTGAGTTTCGGTTTCGGTTTCGGTTTCGGCCGAAACTGAATCCACGGCCGAACATTCGGTTTCGGTTTCGGTTTCGGCAGGAAAATCAGTTTCGGTCGGACACTATAATAAACACATGTTTTGCACTAAAAAGGGTAAAATAAACTATTTTCGTACAAAAAAATTAAACCGACTTCAAAACCACGAAAAAGGCACTCAAAAGCTAAAAATAAATTAATATCATTATTACAAGTGCTACTCACTAATTTATTATGCGTCGTTGAAGTATTAGTTAAGTCGGTGCCAGTCAGGCCAAAATGTTTATACCTATTCGACTTTGCTTAGAACTTTCATAAAAGGTTTTTGGGTCGCGTAATCCTAAAGTAGGTACTAAGTAAATTTATAGAAAAACAACATATTTACCAGATATTAAACGTTTAATTTATATTTATAACATTATATTATTTGTAAATATAGAGTTCTTATAATAATAATAATAATATGATGTTACGAGAATCAACTCGATCTATTAAAATCTAATTAATAGAATAGATAATTACAGCTTCTTACAAAGTAAAGTAGATACGATATTTAAAATTCACAACATAAAAATGAACTCTAGTGCAATAACACTCTCCTAAAATGTATCTAATTAAAAATATCCATAGGCACGGAAGTGGATAAGTAATAAATAACATTTATTTTTCAACAAAACTGTAAGGCAACTGACATTGTAACATCGGTTGGTAATAAAGTGTATGGGATATCTAGTTTTACAACATCAATTCAGGTGATTAGCTCAGATAATGATCAAACGTGCATAGTTGCATCTACTGGAATGTCCTAAATACACAAAAATGTCTTCCGTACAACAAACAAAGGCACAAAATAGTGAGACCGAGAGCTCGTTCCGTGTTATGATGCCCACAACACTCACATGCATCCATCTCCCAAAATTTCTCGAATACATCACGCTAAATGACTTTTAAAGATAATTCTGGGACCCTACATCGACTGAACATTCAGAGTGAAACGGAACGAGCCCCAACAAAGTGTAGCATCTACACACTCATTAAATTCCTATTTCTAGGTCATTAACTTACAATTAATTACAATTTCACGAAATCTATGCGAACACTAAGGTAGATATTTCGTATCTATGGCATTTTCAAACTAGACTAAAGTAACAAATCAGTCTTCCAATCAATTACCAAATAATAAGACAATGTTCAACAGAAATCAACAGATATGTAATCGATCATCAGTAATTATAGATACGAACATTTAATAGGATTGTGAGGATCTGACAATCAATATACGACTATATTTATTTACATATTGACATTTTTTTAATAGACCATAGAACACTGCAGAATTAGGCATTCTAAATACAAACTAGGAGTTTACGTATAGTAACAGCAAATTGCTTACCTACCACGAATTAATGTAATATGAAAAACATTGAGCATTCTTACCGAAGTGAACATGAACTCATCTTAGAATCTAACAATAATCACGGTGCTTGTGCAAAATATTACTCTCGAATAGTGAACACAACTAGGTACAATCAACAACGAATATTTATGGCAAACAATAAATTAATCTAACCCGTAACGTAAGGAATTAATAGGTCGGTATGATGATACGTCGCCTCGCAGACAAGAGCGACGTGGTATCGTGGCCGCGCTTGCCCGCTGTCAGCTCGCCAGCTCCGGAAGAGGCGTTCTCCCCCGGAGAGACGTGAGGTGAGGTCTACGTGAGCGAGTGGCGCGACGCGGGACTAGAGTGAGCTGTAGTAGCGAGCGTGAGGTAGTTGCGGCTTCAGTCTATAAACATCACAGTCGCGGACAACAAATTGCACAATTATTATAAAAAACCCGTCCGGGCGGAACTCGCCGCCCTTCGGCCCTACCGGTCGACTTACAACGCTACTTTCTAGTTAAAGCTAACTTAATCAGCTATCCATTAACAAAGACGTAAATGTTATAACATAAAATAACCAAAGAAGAAAATAAACAAAAAATAAAATCACAATAGGGCATCGTCTGCTTCCGAACGGAAATTTGATTTCGACGTTCCGAGGCGTCGATGGCTCTTGGAAATAAATAGATAAGAAGATGGGTAGTATAGAAGTGGCCGCGGGGCCCATTGCATTCGCCCGGCCGGAGCGCCCGGTGAGTGGCTCGCGCGCGCGGCGCGTCCTGCCTACAGCCTACCGATATGAGTCTTACTTCTAATTTTGTACGCCTAAGTCAGTCTTTTCGAATGTACTATCGAGCGAGCGCGTTCAATCTCGCTCGCCGCAGTCGAGCGCGAAGTTGCGCGGCGGGACGATGACTCCGGCGGGCACGTCGAGGTCGCGGCGGCGCGGCACGGATAGGTCCTCGACGCGGTCCTCGTCCGGCGGCGGCGAGCGCGGCGAGTGCGGTGGCGAGCGGGGGCGCTAGCGGGGAGCGGGGCGCTAGCGCCGCGTGCGCTGCCGCCGCCAGCGCCATGGCGTGCAGCGCCTCGCGGCCGCCGTCGCGCGTGGCGCCCTCCAGCGCCTGCTGCAGGAACGACGGGTCGATGAGAGGCGTCGCCGCCTGGTGGCTGCCATCCTCCGCGCCGCCGGTCCCGCTCAGCCCGTACGGGAACGCGGCGCCGTTGCTCTCCCTCTTGATACCTCTACTCATCGGACGGCTCGTCGTGATCCCCAGTTTCTTCACTTTGTCATACAACGTACGTGACGGAACGCCGTATTTGCGCGACGCCTGTAATGCGCTCATTCCGTTTCTCACGCACTCGATCGCTGATAGGATATCTGATCTAGTGTATTGTTTGTATCGTTTCCACTCGGGCTTCTGTTGCGGGGGAACGTACGGCGCGAGGCCGGCTCGCACGTCCTGCTGGAAATTGGGCGGCGGTGGGGACGGGTGGAAGCTGCGCTGGTGGTCATCCTCGTAGGAGCGTTCCGTATAGGGAGAGTGGGCGTCTTCGGAGCGGTCGGATCTGTTAAAGTGCGGGGAGGAGGCGCGAGAGGATAGCCTGCGAGGGCGGTAGTCGAAGGGGCGCTGCGGGCTAGGAGGACGCTCTGTCTCGTGGGCGGACCCGTTCGAGTGCAGCCGAGGAGAGACGGTCGGGTTGACGGGGTGGCACACGAGGGACATCGGCTGCGACGATTCGATAGGGGAGGCCTGGGCGAGGACGTTCCGGAGGATGGGAGTGTCGCGGGTGTCGCGCGGTTCGCGAGGATCGCGGGCATCGTGACAGTCGCGGTTCTCGCGATTGGCGAAGTAGCTGGAGAGCTTCTTGCGTTTGAGCGGGTTCATGTCGGTGGAGTCGTAGGCGGCGGAGAGCGTGGGCACGGCGGGCGGCGGCGGCGCGGGCCAGCGTGCGGGCGCGGGCGCGGGCGGGGACACGCTGGACGGCGCGGCCGGCACCACGCGCGTCGGGGACGAACCGGCGCACCGCTCCGTGCTCCCCGGCCGCCGCATCTCCGTCATATCGAACAAACCCTTCACTTCCAGCTGCTCGGCCACCCGCATGATCCTCGGGATGTGCGCTTGCGTTACGTTCACTTCTCCGGTATACATGTATTCTAGCAACGCGCGCATCTCGAAGTCTTTGACTCCGGGGAACAAAATACTGCAATGATCCATCGGCACGTCGGCTAGGATCGACTGGAAGTAGGGCGAGTTAGCGGCCAGCACCACCCGGTGAGCTTTGAACGTCACCTGGTCGTCCACGACGAGGGTGCAGTCCACATACGTCTCTACTTTGATGAGGGCTTCCAGGATCTCCACAAGATTCGTCTTGTGGTGGTTCCATTTTAGACAAAAAGTTTGCTGACCTTCGCTGCTCCCCATTTTTCTTAGTTGGGCTTCTGTTGACAAAATTGTTAAAAATTAGCGTCTGAGTCTGAGTTTTTTATTCCCTTCCAAAAAATCTTATAACTAAAATAATACGGTATTTTTTTATCAAATGGTCAAAATAGTATGTACTGATTAAATATAATCTTATTAGAAATCAAGAAAAAGAACTGAAAATATTTTTTATGCAGATATTTCTGACTACAACTTTTGAACTAAAATAGTAAATGCTATTTTAACATAAATGACATAATTTAATTGACAATATATTTTGTTCACACCATTAAATGAACAAACTATTAATTTAAATCTTAATGGATGGAGAGTAAAATATTTCAAATGTTTTCAAGACAATGCTAAAAACTCAATTTATTAAGATTAGTCTTAATAAAGTGTGGTTTTTTAGCATAAAGAAATAACAGATACATAAATAAATATCACACATAACGAGACTAATAAAATAAGTTGTAAAACTGTTTCGTAAAAATAATTATCGGTAACATATCGCAACTGCAGCATCCATCAAACGAAACTTATTTCCGAAACCACAATCATACCTGGTAAAATTTCTTCGTAAGTAGTACCAAGATACATGGCTGGAACTCAATGGTACAGTTCGTAACAAAAGTCCAAATAGACGGGCACTGTACGTGCCGAGTCGGCGGCGATAAATTCGCTAATACACAAGCACAATGCGCGATCCGCCGTCAGTGGCAGCACACCTCGCGGCCAGCGAACAACAACTGAGCGTACTTCGCGGCCGGCGCGACCGCTCCACTGCACCGCCCTACCACATTTACATATTACGATACGTAGCCCTTCCACACTGCCAAATTGACTTTTTACCTTTTATTCAGCAGGTATAATCGAACTTAGGGGACCGACCAAAACGGCTACACCGGATTCCCTCCTGGCATGTTCCGTGCCCGTGAATTCGGCACCGAACCGGCTCGCTGAATTTTCGCCTCTATGTAGAACTAGACACCGCTTAATTTTCGGTCCTTCCAAAGAAACAATCCTTACGATAATACAACTCACCTTTTGCTCGAGTTTTCAGTAGTTATTTTGAGTTCTACGCGCCGTAGCACGTCTACGAACAGCTACGAAAACTTGTTAGAGTTTGTAAATATTGGGGGTGGAACTCACCACAACAATGTTAATCCAATGTCACGTAAACGTTGATCCGCGATATGCATGTGAACTGCACTGGCACACGATAAAAGTTGGACACGTTAGGGGTTGGATCGCGAGTGGGTGAGTTGCGCCGTGGTGTGGGGGCGGCGTGCTCTCGCGGCTGTCTAGCGATGACTGTCTGAGTTCGGCTGGCAGGCGCCGCGGGCCCTAGCCGCCGCCGCCGCCCCGCGCCTCTTGCGTGCGCTTTTTACGCACGCGGCGCAGCGGAGACGGAGTGCAGTGCAATTGCGTGCGGGCCCGGGAGGAGCGCGGGCGGAGGGGGCCGCGCCCGACGAATTGCAGCGCTGAGGAGGGCGCGCGCGCCTGTGTGCGTGAGTGCGCGCGCGCACGCTACGAGTGCTACGCAAGTGTGTGTCGCGAACGCGTCTCGCTTCACAGTCACAGCATAGAGTCGAGTTCGGTTCATGAAAAATGCAGCCGTACTTCGCCGGCCCTTTGTATGCTAACATCGAAACTGCGCGACTTAAAAAAGATTTTCGATACGTTTGTTAATTATCATTAATCAAACATTAGTATTCTTTACGGTGATACATACAGCGAATGAGTAGTGTTTGTATAGACTTGTATTTTGGACTTACATGATCTTAAAGGAAAAATAAATTTATTGTGAATGTAAAAATCGCGACTAAATCAAGTGACCTCTTATAAAAAATTAAATAGTTTCGGGGTTTCCCTTCGATTATAAAATATTTTGTATTGATGTAATTGATATTATTTTAAAAACTATTTAGAATAGGTAAGTATAATTTTATTAACTGTACCTACACAAAAAGGAAAACCTAAGAGGCATCGTCATTAGTGAATCTTCATTGCTATTGCGCTCAAAATGTAGTTAAAAGCGGTACTTTATATTCGATCACTCATTAGTTCAATACGAAACAATTCAAGATAGCCCCAAAATTCCGAAAAGTGCGTGAACAACGCTGGAATCGGGGTCATTGACACAGTGGCGGCGAGGGAACGCCAAAATAGCGCGAAATGCACTCAAAAATAGAACAAGATGGTGTACTGCAATATTTTTTGTGGCTGATGGATGCAGCCTGTCTTCCTGCCAATGGGGGAACAACGTAACTTTTAAACTATTTGGCACAACACGCATTATAGTGTAAACATATGTTGCATTAGAGTGTAAACAGAAAATAGTATACATACCTATTTATAACTTAGGTGTGTAAGTTAAGCAAGGTTATCAATAATTGGTTACACTTTTTAAGGTTCTGGGATATCAGAATATTTTTAGAGGTAAAACGAAACGAATTATTTAAATGTAGGATCGAAAAATCATCATCATCATCAGCTGCTCATATAGCTTAACAGCTTTCCCATGCCATCAGCCCCATCATTGGCTTTTAGTGTCCGATCACATCCGACTACATATTTATTATCTCACGTAAGTGATGTTTTAAATCTTTCTGGCTACTCGTAGAGGAAACTACTATGGATGAATGAATTAATTTTGGAATTCCTGACCAAAAGACGTGCCTATATATGTACTTGTTAATTTCTCAAATATAACCTAGCATTCGATTCGGATAAATTATACCTATATACGTAGTAATAGACACAATCTAATGTCAATCTTCATAATACACAATGATACGAATTATACGGGACACGCGGAATTCTCTTAATCGAATATCTCTTCATCGATTTAATGTTCCAAAGTATCGATTAATAACCTCTATATTTTTATGGCTATGGTGCATCAGATGAAAGTAAACTTTAAGCCAAGATACACATTAATTATAGTCCAAAAACATATGAAGGTTACGATTTTTTGTGGAAAGTGTGCGAAATACACAAGTTGAGAGTCAACTTTAATCACACATTATATTAAATGCTTTAATATTTTCTCACGGCTAATATTAATAAACCAAATTTTACGTTTTATAAACAATGGCGTCAAAAGTTCTCGGGACGCTGCGAGCAATCTCGATATGTAGAGCACTTTTGGTCTTTGTGTGCGATCATTTGCATATCGATACGCTCTCGTGTTGAGTGCTCTCAAGTGCTGGGAGCTTAGAACTGATTGTGCATACCATGAGGGTAATATCTGCAATGTTATTCACTATTTAAGAAAGTAGAGGCCCTTCGGAAATTAGGACCACTAAGTTAAGAACACATCGCCCTGCATTGCTCTGCTAGAGTACCTACACGAACCCACTGAGATGTTTTAGTTAAAAAAAACAGTGATAAATAAAATGCAAAGAGATACATTAATCCCATCATGATAAGGAATAAAATCGTAACCTAGTACATGCAACAAACATGGAAAATGCCAAATACTCAGATTTAACAATACCTACAATAGCAAGCAGCACATTTTATATTTACACTGCTGGGAAAATACCATATTTCACCACGTCTGCTAAATACCTATGGATTGGCGAATGGCACATCATGTCGTCGAAGGATGTTTTTGTAACACAATTATTTCCTCCCGAACTTTTCTTCACCATTAAAACGAATGTGATGATAAACTCGTACATCTGGACATGGGAAAATATACAAAGTGCAGGCGGGATTCGAACCTACGACTAAAATCGGAAGTTCAAGTCATTAACTCATTGTCAACAATAATTATAAAATAATAGTCACAAATGTAAAATTTCCCAAAAAGATGTTATAGGATTTACTTCAACAATTTTATCTAAATGCATTTATTCCGATATGCACACTGCACAGTGACTGTTAATATCAGCG
Source organism: Ectropis grisescens (assembly GCA_017562165.1). NCBI lineage: Eukaryota > Metazoa > Arthropoda > Insecta > Lepidoptera > Geometridae > Ectropis > Ectropis grisescens. Next base: position 15,811,015 of record CM029779.1, read on the forward strand.
GTCAACCACACGACCGTTTAAAAAAAATCACGATAATTTGGCTATTTACGCCGGAAACTCAAATGCAAATGCTCCATTGTCGTCAAACGAACAGTTATGACCTTTGATTCTAACATCAAGATATTCTGCCGCACCACAATACTCCACATTAGATATGTCACCGTTTTTCCAATAAAAAACGCCAACCATTCGACCGTGACTACAATAATCTCAATCATAACAGAATAGACTTATGTTTAGTCTAAGTGATTCGCGGACCTTACTCACTTTTCGAGTACATTGAACCGTATAAATAAATCTAAATAAATTAACATTGGAATTTAGTTTGACATTAACGTTGTCCGCCACAATTGGCACACAAAGCGTTGCACAAAAATGCATTATGCTAATACCAGCATAAATAAACAGAGGCGACGTATCCCGACCTATCCCACGCACGGAGCAAAAACTGCGAAGCGGGGGATAAAACACTAATAAAAAAGCAATAATGCGATCCCGCATGGTGGCTCGTTGAGCTGAAATTGACGCGACTGATCAACCGTAAGGGAAATGGAGATAATCACCAAACATCGAACTAAACTCATCGAGTAAAGAAACATCATTTTTTATTTGCAGCTGATTCAATTCAATCATTTATTTATCAATTTGGTACATGGGTACACTTTTGAACGTCAAATTATAGAAACATTATATACCTACACAATGTCAGATAAAACAACAAAATACAAACAGAACATAACAGTATTAAATTATGGGTATGATAATGTCTCATATCAGCTACAATTTTATTTTACCAGAAAAAAATTTAAAACCGACTTCGAATTTAAAATCCAACTCTGATACTCGATCAAATTTCATAACTTTAATCGATTTCAAAAAGGAGGATTTAAGATTTAAACAATTGAGAACCAATTCTATTGCATGTTTTTTTATATGTATCTATGTTACACGGTTGCTCCGCCAGTTGCGAATCTATATTAATTATTATACAAACATCCAAACTTTGACATTTATATTTTAATTGTAGGAAGTCAAAATTTGGAGGTTTATGGTTAAACCACACAGGAACGGCTGAACTGAAGGGTTGAAATTTGAAACACAATTAGATTATAATTTTTTATTGTATTGGTTTTTGCACAAATTCATATTCACACGCAGAAAACGACGTTTATTTTTAAATCAATCCAAATTCAATCATATTTTGTTACGAAAATTAAAGTAACACGAATGTCTATTCGCGAGTGTTGTATCAGGTAAATTTTCTCATTTAGATCTTTACTTTCAAATTATTGTTTGTCGTTAATTATTGTCCATTTCATATTATCTCATTTGGTTTGAGATGATGACCGTCATTTAGAAGTTGTGTAAATTTGGTCTGGATTTTAGCATTATTGAAATTAGCATGGTTTTGGCATCAGCTTCCGCGGATTCACCCGCACAGTCCCGTCTTTTTCACGGGATGAAAGTAGCCTATGCACTGTACTAGATTTTAGGTAATAATCTAAATGTGTTCTAAATTTCAATCCGATCCGTTAGATATTCTGACGTGATTGAGCAACAAACATCAAAACTTTTGTATTTATAAATTAGAGTAGGCTTTGAGGTTGCATGACGGTGATCGGAAACATCGTGAGGAAACCAGCATGTTTCTAAAAATACTTCTTTCAAGGTTAGGTGTCATTCGCTACCCTGCGCTTGATTATCTTGACTCAACATTTAAAACGATGTATTTAGGGGTTAATTGTTCTAAAATATTAGAATTAACCCCTGAATACAACATTTTTTGGAGAGAAATAAACACGTCAAAAGACACAAAATAAACAACGAGGTTTTCATTATCTGTGGGAGTTATAAATATGAATAGCAATTATACAATTTATACATTAACTTTGCATAATGAGTGAAGGGTTGGAGTATCAACAGATAATTGTAATTTCACGCAAGCGGTCTCATCATTTGTCACCAGCATCCTGCCACGCGTTCTGGATGAATTTATTATTTTATTATTATCTGGGGTCCTGCCCTTTTATTCCGAAATGTGGTGAAATTAATTAATGTAACTTGAATAGTTTATTTCAAATTTGCAATGTCGTCTAATCTTAACAATTAACAAGTTTAGAAACAATGTTTTTTTAAGTGGAACCTTTGTTAGTTGCGTTAAGCTTTTTTTGGTAGAGGTAAACACATGGCTTCACATCATCCACATTGCGTCCTACTTCATTACTGCATAGTATAAAACAAAGTCACTGCGTCTGTCCATCCTTATATAAGCTTAGATCTTTAAAACCACCTAACAGATTTTGATGCGGGTTTTTTTAAAAGATAGAGTGTTTCAAGAGACAGGTGTGATATGTTTAATACGTGCATAAAATAGCAGAGTAACACGGATAATTTTAAAGGAAAAGACTTTTTATACGAAATTTAATATGGCAACAAATATATTGCAAATGAGTTGCTTAAAAAAATTCAATCCAGAATATTATTCATTAACATTTTTTTTTAAACTTCACTTTAATTGATTGAATTTTAGAAAATACTGTAATACATAACTTATTATTTTGGCTTTACTCAATGTTTACGAAATCTCATTACGAAATTCAACCCCTAAGGGTATGAAATAGGGGATATGGAGTGTATGAGTGAAGTTTGTATGAAAATTTTATTCCATAAACATATTCGCATACAATTTCAAACGAATTGAGCATGTCAATGAATGTCATGAATCAAGATAATGAATAATGTTATTACGGTATTTATCAAAACTCAACCTCCAAAAGGGTGAAATAACAGAAGAAGTTATGTAATACAGTTAGTATTATATCAAATGAAAGTGCTTGACTAGTAAAATACTATGCACTCTGACAAATTTCAAATCCAAGATGGCCATCTTGGATTTGAAATTTAAATATTGATTTATAAATATATAAATGATATTTAAATGCTGTAATATATTATTCATTATCTTGATTCATGACATTAAATTTATTATTATTTATTAAAGAAATTTTTTGCGAATATGTTTAAGGAATAAAATTTTCATACAAACTTCACTCATACACTATGAAGGTGGCCATCTTGGATTTGAAATTTGTCATAGTGCATTCATAGTGCATTGATCATTTGATGAAAGGGCTTGACTAGTAGAATGTTGTACAGATTACAAATCCGAGGTAGTCGGGGGTAAATCAAAATTTTTAATTTTGTTCTTGTATATCTGTATTAGGTTTGCATTTGGCCGCTACCCCACCTGATATTAAGCGACGCTGCGATCTACAGTTTAGCACAGTTACCTAAAAGAAACCGATTCACTTTAGATTTAAAAATATGTGCTTAGTCAGATGTTTATTCTTCACGGAATATCCACTCAGACAACGTTTCATTCCATCTTTTAGGTGTTCCTGTTGTGAAAGTGGAGGCAAACCTCTTCATTCGAGTCTTTGGAACGATGAAGCGGGGTTTAATTGTACTCAAAAGTAATTTAAGCAAAACCTATGCATAATACGTATACCTATTAGATAGATAACTCTTTAATGTGACACAAAAACAGAATTATTACAGTAGAACACTTATGAACTAATATACGAATATATAATTTTATATGTATTTAACAGCTATATAAGTATCTAATATATATTATCAGAAATCTGCATCTCATAGAACTAAGCTTTGCTTAGTTTGGGGTCAGATGGTTTTGTGTGTGAAATGTACACTAATATTAAAAAAAATTAAAATGTTTGAATAGCGGCGGTTAGACATTACAACATTAAATAGGCAAAATTTTAAAGCGATTTCCGTCGAAAGCTCGTCTAATATATTCACGTTGGGTGGGTACCGGCCGGGCGCGGACTGCGACTTCGCCCGGCCGATCCCGGATGCGACTCATTGTAGCGAAACTCCCCGGGACCGAGAGAAACAATACACTCTTTCCTCCCATTGTCTCATACAACACCCATGGATTAATACTTACTATTCATTACATAAAAGAGGTTTATGTAATTGCAAATTTTATCGTTTAAAGAGCATTCGGGAGGCTGATGGTAAGCACATAATACAAGTGGTATGTACGTATGTCACATCAGTATTACACAGCTATTTCAACTTGAAAATTCTAAATCACTGTCTAGCACTGAACTACGTTCGTCACCCAGAGGTTTATATCTTCACACTGAAATATTTGTGAAAAGATTGCCCTTCAAACCGGAACTTATTCAAACATTACTGCTTAGTGGTAGAATAACTGGCAAAAATACTTAGGTACTTTACCAGGTGGGCTTTGCAAGGAGTCATAACTCTACAAATGTGTAGATAGGGCAATTTACTTAAATTTATAACAAACAAAAAACGAGTACCTACACATACTCACGTTTTTTCTATCAAACTCTGACCTAATAAACTCCGAATGTTCATAATTATTAATTTGACATTTTACATACATATAATATATTGCAAAACGCAAACGATTGTAAAAGTTGTAAGAAAATATTGTACCTATAGTTAAATTTACTATTGTTATTGTAGTGTATTTCTTCATCTCATTTAGGTATAACATTGTACCAAAAAAAACAGTATACTTTAGGTTCTATTTTTCAACTCAGTGGAAATTAAAAACAAAGCAATCGACACCCTACGACAAAACAGACTAACATCTTTGTATCAAAATTATGCAGCAGCAATTAAATACATTTCGGTCGGCTTTGAATTTTTTTCTAAACGTAAACGTTAGATAACATCGATTATTACAAAAATGGGTCAAGAGCGCTCGAAAAAAAAGAATCGAATTAAAAAAGGCGGTTCTGCTAAGTATCGTTGTCAAAATATCGGCACCTGCCTTGCAGACAGGGTGGCGCGTAACGAATTTTTGGATATTTGTATTTTGAACTCAGTTTGCAGAAGAGACAAATAAATTTGAAATGATAATGTACTCAACATTTTCAATTGACAGTTTTCAGCTTCATTTTTTTACCTATTGCTGTTGGTTTTAGTGAGATTGGTCCTACTGTATTTTGGGCTAGCGTAAAATGCGCAAGGCCTCACTATTCTGAACTTACTTATTATATTTACGCATAATACAAACTTCCCACTTATGCAAGCGCACCTTGAATAGTAAGGCTACCGTCGGTCATCTATAGGAAATGATTATTATAAGTATTGATTGATCGAATACACCTGGCATAGCTTCCCCTAGCCCTGACTAAAAATCAATCCGAGATTCAAAGATGCGCTCATATTTTAGGCTAGTAAATTACTGTTTGAATGTTTGATTAAAACACATTGTATAATAATGTAGGTACCAATACACTATGATAAATTAGAATATCATTTTACGTTTGTCTTAAAATTACACATTACTAAGCCACGAACTCGGCAATGGCCCGATAAAAATCTTATAAAGTATATCCAGAGATAATTCGCCCTGACTCGCGGCCATGTTGGCTTCGCCGCTGCCCGAAGAAATAAAACAACCGCGAGCTCTCGACTTTTTACTTTTTTTATACAGGATCATTTTTCTTACTGACTCGGCCAAGGGATTATCTACGGTGAGCGACATTCGAATGTATCGCTTATGGTGTAGGTAATAAGGTAGACAGGTCGCCGGAGGCTGCGTTGGAGTGGACGTCCTTGGGCGGACTCGATCTGCTACCCGCGAGAGATCGTCCCATCGCATGCTGGTCGTTGCACTGACACGATACTTTAAAATGCATTGGAAAGTAGAAAACGTATTCGTGTGATATTTTGTTGCCGCTTCCGAAGCTGCGCCTTCGCTTACTTTGTTTCGAAATATCCAATAATTTCGTACTTACTCAGTCATAGTCATTCGCCATTAGGTTGCACGTTAGTTACACCCATCACTAATGAGACATGAAAATGCGTTACCTTCGAATTTACGACCGCTTTTCGATGTCGCTAAATGTTGAGAAAAGCCGTCTCTGTTTCGTAACTCTGACCGAAACTCCCAATTTATGCGACACTGGTTAGCGTATTTCGCAATGTGCATTGGAATTTTTAGTTTTATTTCGCTGGCACGTTCGTTTGCATGAATAACGAGAACGGCGTCGGTAAACACGAATGACAAGTGCAAACATCGCGGCATGCAATTATGGTATAGCACGTGCAAACTGTGGCGAAGGGTAGTGTTTTTAGCACAATCAATAGTGGTGTATTGTGTCCATACGTTATTTCCGGTGAGCGTGTATAACACGAACGGTGGATGTCAGTGCGAATAGATGGACGGCCCGATAGCAGGCTTGCAGCTATAATTACTAGTATCATTCGCACTAAAACTCGTCCACATTCGATCGACAGGACGACATGCTATCCATATAATTATCCAACTTTGGTTTATTTTTAATCAAGGTTTAACTACTTTGTGAGTCTTTGATTGCAACGCCCTCGTAAACAATTAGATGTCGTACTTATGTCCTTACTTAAACTATAAAGATAGCTTTTTTATTATTGCCAAAATAAGAACGAAGTTATTATATTTGGCTAGAAGCTCTGACATATCATTAGGAAACAGACTAGCCTTTAATTTAGGAATTCAATAGTAGGTACCTACTGTGAATTGTACCTACTTTCAATACAAAAATATTTTACGAAACAATTTTTTTGCATTTTTGTACACATTTTGTGTAATTCTAGTTGTTTCTGTTATATAAATTTTATCATCGAATGAAATTTAAAACACTCGTACTCGTATCGCTTCGCGTCAAAATACTAAACTCGCGTTTAAAAATTGAGAGTTGGTTAGAAACATGGGGGCTAGCGGCTGGAAAATACTTTACATACCCCCTAAAAATATTAAAAATAATAGGGCAAAAACTTGACTCAACCTAATATCATAAATCCGAAAGTTTCGATGTTTGTAGCTCAATTACATCATAACATGTGAACGAATTAGGTTGAAATTTGTAACACAGTTAAATTATACCTACAATGGAAGAACATAAAGGCTACTTTTTAACCGGGAAAATAACGGGAACGGGAACAACGTGACTAAAACCGCGGAGTTCTGCTAGTAAGTATTTCATAAGTTTATATTTAAATTATATTTGTATTATATCAGCTGTCTGGATATAGTAGGTACAAGTCTTGCCTCATTTATATAAATAAAATAAAAATAAATATTGGTGGACAATTCACACACAACACCATCAGACCCCAAACTAAGCAAAGCTTGTGGTTTGGCGGGCAGATAGCTGATATACTACATATATAGTTTTAAATACATACTTTAAATACATTTGGGGCTAGATGATGCTGTGTGAAAATTACGACAAGTACAGTCTAGATTCTAGAAAAATCTTATTTCGATATAAAAACTCACTCTTTACGCTATTTTCGTGCCTACAATTTCCATTCGTGTCTTCCCCACCTGCATAACAAAATCGTAGTCTATCAATTTGAATGTAATCATAGAAATATGATCTTTATCCCAAATGTGATCAGGTATATGTCGGCACAAAGCCCGTGTTTACGAGTTTTACGGCCGCTTTATTTGCGAACACCCCTCTGCAATAACACGGGGGGTTGCGGTCAAAATTGTATTTTTATTATAATTGCACCTTTTTATCGAGAGCCAGTCCACTACGGTAAATATTGAAGAGCGGGGACAATGTTTCGACCGTTGTGGATGATTAGTTTGTATGCGTAATTTGCTTATTACTTAGTATAGTATAAGTACCTACTTCGATCAGATACTAGTCATATATTTCAGTTAAATTTTTAATGAAAATGCCTGGTGCTATTCCTTTTTAGTGCTGTGTTATGTTCGTGTTTATATTTAACCTCTGACGCAAAAAGAGGGGTTTCACGGGTATGGCAGAATGGACCAATTTTGATTTCCAATTTTGATTATTATTGAGAGTCATAGGAATTTAGATAGTTAGCAGCGTTCCGTGGTTTTACCTGCGCTGTTCCTGTTACCGTTATTTTTCTGTGATAAGAAGTCTATATGCGCTGTGCCAGATTACTTATAATCTCACTGTGTTCCAAATATCAGCCCGTTCCAACGTTCAAACGTTCCGACGTGATTGAGCAACCAACATCCAAACTTTCGCATTTATAATATTAGTAGTAAGTGATGACTTGAACAATTATGACGAACATACACGGTGTTGCGAATGCACGTGGCGGTAACAGTGTTGCGAATTCAATTTAATCCCGAAAAAATCCCCAATATATTAAAGAATATGTTTTCACTTCTAAAATTAGAGTCTGTAATAGATAAAATAAATATGTATGTACCTATCATGTAAAACTGCGGATATTTCCTACAATAACTTTTGCCATAAATACGACAGAAGACAACGACACAGAATTCTTTCCCTCCGAAAAACTACCTAATAAAATTTTATCACGAAAACATGGAAAACAAAAAATAAATATCACTTACGAATAAAACATCTGTGACAGTTTTATTATTCAAATAATAGCAAAAAAACAGTAGATGTTCATGTCCATACCCAATTCGACCCGCTTCAAAAGGCTTACGTTAAACCCCTTTTCTCATTTTTGTATCACGAAAAGATTGCCCATGACTATTTTGTTGCCAAATATGATTCGGCCCTTTGTCCCTTAAAACCTATTACAGAGAATATAAAAATATTTTGACAGTTTATTCACAACCATCTCTATGAATATTGGTAAATGTATTTTTTCTCGACACCTTACTATTTCTACCTGGAGTCGCGTCGTCGCGAAAGATATTATGCGGTAACATTGTTTTAGAATCAGAATAAAAAAACGTATTTTCTCTTTTTAATTGTCTTTAAAACAACCATTTTTTTTTTTTGCGCTAGCAATATCTTTGACAGACATTTCGGATGAACAATAACAATTACTTGGATGATAAGCAAATTGTTGTGCTGGGTAAAGATTAGGACTCTTCTTGTTCTAATAGCTGCGTGACACTGAGCTTCTATGAGCAGGCCGCAGGCGTGTTACTTACCATCAGCCACATTTTTCTCTTTTCCTGACAATCTATGCTATAAAAACTACCCACCGTATTACAATTATTACCTCAAGCTTACAAGTAGGTAATCTTGTCTTCGTGATTTCGTTTGAGGCTACTAAACATGGTAAAAAAACTTACCTACTGATTTGATTGTATTTAAAAACTTGTCAGTATTTCAGATCAAATCTTTATTGCGTCATATGCAGGTACAATACATGCAAGTGCTATTATTATTATGTGTAGTCATTATAATATAGCCTTATAAGGGCATGGCAAAAGTGCCAACGGAACGTTTTATTTCTAGGTTCTTAAATTTGTCTTGAAAAAAATCTTGTAGTTTGTAACAGCATTTATTTTCTAATATATTTCATAGCTGTTAAATAAAATGGCATTTTCCTATTATTTGAAGTTTGTATGTCAATAACTTCTAGTTGATTATGGTAAGTAAGCCTTGTGAAAATATTAGGAATACGGTTGTACGCCTAGCATGCGTGCAACACACATTCCAATCTACGTTATTGCAATTTGTCATTTCGTTATCAGCCACTATCGCAGTGCATTAGTTTCTCGGTATAGATAACGCTATCTGCTAGTTTACTTTCGCCTCGCCGAACTATCTACTGTATTAGTTATTCGATCGTTTTTATATAACAGAATGATCTTAATATGTTTTTACGTTGGACTGTTTTCTCATAATATCAAGTGATGAGAGATGAGGCAAGTGTCTGTTGCTGAGCAACTTTTCACGCCGGCCTATGACAGCACAGTGCTATGCTCCTATGAATGAATAATGTAAATTACTGGCTAGCAGTGCGCTACGCTCGTCACCCAGAGATTTAGAATGGATATTTTAATACATATTTTGAATTAATATTTCATTCCACAAAACTACTTTTAATGATATTTTACAGGATAGTTGCAGTTTTATCGCATCTTTTTGTTCTTCTAGAAAAAAACTAAGAACGACATTTATTTTTACATAGAATTTATTTATTTAAATTTGGTTACGATAGTGGCAATAAAACAAAACATGCATAATTAATATTTTACTTTGAAATAATGTCTCGAAATCGTAATCAAATTGAAATTGCAAGACACTACAGAAAATTTGTATAGCAACAGTTTCACATAATGCGTAACGCGTAATTTCACGATTAACCAGGCGTATTGTGTATTGTATTAAAAATTGGTAATTCGTTTGCGAAAGTCAGTGTGCTCTATGCAATTAGTCGAGGTACGTGTGAATTGAAGACCAAGTGAGGTCCGGTGCGAAACGCATCGCGCACGCACGGCTCGGTCGCGCAGATACTGTGCGTACGCCCGATAACGCAGCCCATTGCCGCGATAACACACTGTCCGTATTGATATCGCAACTAAATTTGCTCACACAAATATTCCACAACCAGTAAACATTTATAAATATCTATTACTTCAAATGCGGCCAGGCACGTTTTTATCAACTCTACCTCGCCCAGTTCAATCTTACATAGAACACGCATACACGCACAGAATGTTTAAATCGTACGCTAAATCTGTGTATGTGTAACAATTCACAAGGTTAACTTCAACCTACAACACCTGTCTGGGATTCGCAAAATATTTTATGAATGAAACGGTATCCCCGACCTACAAAGAAATGCAAGTCCGCACAAAAGTAATGTAGTCCACTTTTGTAATGCAGCCACCGTAATAATGACACAACAATGACGAATGTTTCGCCAAGGGGCGCGTGCGCATGCAAAAAAATATTTTGTTGTGGGCGGGCGTGAAGTTACGTAAATTTCGCACAATTGTATTAGGATAAAATGAGTTTCGAGGAGGTGGTTTTGTTATTGCAAAAAGCCGGTCAGTGGCCTTCGTAATTGTTTTGACGCTTGATTGTGTTGATAAATAGGTAATGTTTGTCTAATAACTGGTTTTTGCGCATTTTAAATAAATAGGCTTATCAGAAATTGATGAAGTCATTTTATTTTTAATTACTTATTATAACTGTCACTAATAGCAAAACGTTACATTATGAAGTGATATAGAGTGATATCGAGTCAATGTTTAATTGTAAATTAATTTGAACTGACATTTATACCGCAAATGCTCAGGTACTCGGGTATCTCAATTAAAACGAAAAGAGACTCCGACAGGTCGTCTCAATTGAAGAGGAGAAATTGTTTCTTTCAATCAACTAAATGATTGAGCAAATTATTACTAGGAGAGCATGAGTTGTTAGGAGGCAACTCGCAAACAATCTATTCAGGAAGTGGACCGACGTATAAGCGCACGCTCCTATAGGTATAAACAAGGTATGATGCCTACTTGCCGAGCGCGCTGTTTGGTCGGCTGATGACGATGACTCATTTTGGCAGCCGGTTCGCGAGGAGGCGGTGCCAATTTGTGATACGTGATTCATGTTCGCGATTCGCACACATTGACAAACCCACCAAAGATAACAAACGTTTCTGCGAGCCTGGTACCGAAAATACATACACAATACACGTAACATCTACGAATACATATGTAATCAACGCTACTGAAAATGAAAAATAAGAACTTCTATCGTTCTAAATCAAATATTGGTAATAAAAATATTTAATTCAAATAATTTGTTGCGATATTTTAAACTAAAAGATTGTTCAATAACGCGCCGTCGAGGCTATTCAAAGGGGCCAAGGTTTTACCGCTAATATGTAGATATTCATATGTAAGATAATTTTAAATCAGTTATCTACTTGGAACTTAGAAAACTGGTATCATTTAGCGATAGCCCTTTACGATATCACAGACAAATTAAACTTTAAATAATGGACGAGTTAACCTTACTTGTCAGAGTCGGTTTTTACGAATCGTTGACCTCCTTAGGAACGTGTCGTATCCCAGTTGTTGTTTTCGTTTAACTTATGAATTTGTAACTGAGGGCCTTCAACAAGCTTCGAATGTATTCTACTTATTGGTGGTTGAGGATAGTCCGATCGGCATCCTACGTCCTCGCGACCAAAATACGCACCATGAATAATAGATCAGCGGCCACCGTGGTGTTTGCTGGCCCTACCGCCCCAGACCCCCCTTATCACTTGATTATTATACACGCAAATTATATTAATGGATAAAGACAAATGTAGAACAAGGCTGAAATACGAGGATTACTCAACCTTATCGAATTACATGTCATTGTCATCTTTCATGAGTAAATGTTTACTGTACTTCTGCGTCTTATGTATGTATAGTCGACCAGCTCATAATTACTTATTTAAATACAACCCAATTTCGAATTCAAATAGACGAAATTTATTTGTAAATTTTTTCACATACGTATCGACACTAAAAATAAAAAAAATTGAGTTCTATGATTTTAGTCACAAATTTTAAACGAGATTTCTATGTTCAGAAGTGGGCATAAATTATGATTTTTAACAGGCAGATTCTTTCTGTGAAAATTATACTACTCTACAAACCTAACTAACTCCTCACACTGCACATCTGAATTATTAATCTACCGATAAGAGTCTATAGATAAATAATCAAAAATCAAGCCAACTCAAACAGCCAACAACCACCAGTCGAAAGCGTACTGAGCATGCTGGTGGCATTACCACTCTGAATGGGAATACTTACGTTGCGCCAAATAAATACAAGCATTACCTACTTACTCGTACCTCTTCTATAAAGAGCATTTTCATAAATGTAGGTACTTATCTTATTTAGGAGCTTATTCAATTACTTTGCGTCTAAAGAATTAAAAATAAGAAGTATTGTTCTGTGTTATAATTGAAATTCAGTTATAAAACTGAACATATGTATAATAATAATAACTGTTTTTATAATGTTTATATTTTTATACATATTGTTAAAACTTAGAAATTAAGAAGAATGTATAAATACCTGTGTTAATAATTTCCTATTTAAAAACTTCATGACCTACGGCGCTGAAACGGGGCACTGATAATGTAGGCGGTCCTTAAGTTTCAAGTCGCTCAGTGAGCTATGGAAAGAGCTAATCTTGGTTTCTCTGAGAGATTGCATCTGAAATAAAGTACTTTGTAAGAACTAAAGTCCGGTGACTTAAATTCTAGAACACCGCCATTACAACTGTTTGGTGGTAAACTTATTGAAAGGCTCAATATATTTTTATGATATGATAATATGAATATATATGATATGATATTATGAATATATATAATATGAATATATATGATATGATAATATGAATATATATAATGAATATATATACATATATGCAGACCAGATTTTAACCGTAAATTGGTGTTGACGCGAGTTCTAGAGTGACGACTGCGAATCGGTAAACGTAGCATGGAAAGCTCTAAGACTAGATGGTGCGAAGAATGTACGAAATGGCGTATTTTGGTATATGCCTATGTCGACGAATAGATGTAGATAATGATGGTGTTATAATAATAGTTGGAACCGGGATGTGTGTGTATCCGAATATGTAAACTAATACTTTATTTATCGTTATTGGTTGCAAAAGTAGAACAAAATTTTAAACTTAAAAAATGCTGCATTGCTTTTTTACCATACCAAAATACTTATGTCTATTACAAATGTTTTTTTACTGTACCAAAATACTTACCTATGTGTTTTTTTTTTTTAAATTGGTTGCCTGTAAAGTCGGTATACGGGCGAAAGTTTTACATGACAACGACTTTGAGTGGTAAAATAATTTTACGGAAGAGACGCGTGCCTTTCACTTTTTATGTCTGTCTCTCTCGCTCTTAGGCGGGCTAACCATGCCCGAGTGGAAGGGACGCGTGCCTCTCACTCGCTCTCGTTGAGAGCGCATAACGTGAGCGGAGCGTAACGCAGTTTCTTGAAGTGTCACCCGGCAAACCAATTTATAAGACGTTGTCACGTCAAAATCGTACATCTTTATATTGCAAGTACAGTAGCAAGATACAGTCAGGTACCCAGGGTCCCTAAATAACATCTCCTTGTTACCTTTCGTTCAAGATTCGCAAAAACATAGACATAATTAAAACTACGATAATGTAATTAGAGAAACAAATTAATGACCATCCGAATCTACGAAACGATTGAGTACTTCCATTATTGATAGTTTGTAATTATAGGGAGATGTTTCGACGTGCGTTGGAAGTTCGGACGTACTATTTGTCTTCCACACGCAAATGTGGCGGGGAATTACGGTGAATAATTGATACGTGTCATTTGGCAACCCCCTACCACCCGACACCCACCGGCCAACGGCTCCCCATATCACCAAAGTCAACAGTTCCTATTTGATACTACATACACTCTTTTTGCGTACCGACTCCACTCGTCAAGTATTTTATATATTTTAGATCTTTTCAAACGTCAGAATGTGAATCTGTACAAATTGCAACAGCCGGAGATTTCATGAAAATCACCGTATCACAATTTTGACTCTGCAACAGTCTTTGACGTTATTAACGTCATCAGATTCATTCTTGATTTGATTTTGTTCAAAATTTTTATGGGTTTGGCTCACGTCATAAGAAAAAACTTATTTAAAGAGGTTATCAAATATTAGCAATATAAATACTAAATCGTTCGAAGATGTCATATTCTACGAAACGTTCGAAGAATAATGACATCTATTTTTAGGTAATTGGGAGTTTTCCGCTGGGTATTCTGGAGATAAGAATTTTAAAATCGTATTCCTACACATATTGTATTTATTTGGCTAATACATTAATTGTACGAACAATAGTCGATGCCAGTATTGTATGTTCAGCCTATCGAAATGTAATGATTAGAAATTTTGAAACGGTATAACACCTACACGCTAAACATTAGGTACCTAAGTCAAGAAACTAAAAGCTTATTTTTGTATGCATACATCCACAGATACCATGTAGGTATACTAATATTCAGTAGTACACGTCATCTGTTCCAGTTTCAAAGTACGCATTTCATAAAGGATGAGGTGGCGTCTACGCACTCGGTGGAGGTTAGCAGGCCTCTACCACCTTGCTGGTTATGGCTTTTGTAATACCCTCTCTCTTTAATTACAAACAAAAATATAGAGAGAGCAATACCAATGCCATAGCCACTTTGGTTAGGCGATAGAAGGGCTGGTGGTGGCAGCGATGGCCCACATCGATACTTCTGCATTATTGAACACTTGCGTGCTACCCCAAAATTTCCAATGTTTGGCGATTGATGTGTAGATTGACTTTTGTCATTTACCTCGGCCATGTCAAACAGTAAAATGTTTTTCTATGCCCTCTCCACAATTTGTGGCCGAATCGTAATGGACATCGTTTTGTGTATTTTCTTTATATCTGATTGGCACGGTGATGGATGAAAGCTGTAGGTCATTTTCTACATTCGTGATCCATTTAGGACAGATATTAAATACGATATTTTATGAAATTTGTTTGCGATCTGTGGCAGATAGAGCTAATGAGCGGTTGCTTAATGTTAGTCACATAACGCTAATATGCTAAAGATAGCACTGAGAAAGTATAGAAACTAAATGGAATGTTTGCAGTGATGAGAATTCTTAGCATATGCTATCTGGAAAAGTACCACACGTTTTATATTTATTTTACAATAATCGGCTTTATCCTAGTTTGACTCATGAAGCACGTGGTACAAATTGATACTAGCACAGTTCAGCGTAATACAGTATATTGAACTTCAAAATACTGCGTGTTACACAGAACGTAAGATACCACAATCGTGAGATCGTGGGTTTTAATTCTACTTGCATCTCAGAATATTTTTCTAAGTACGGGGTTGTCATATTCATACTAATTTATTGCATACTCTCTGTACATGTCAATAAGTCATAAGTAATTTATTGATATCGTTAAAGATACATTAATATTTTACATAGTATTGGCAATTGATTCAATTATTCATATAAAAATTAAGAAATAAATGATTAGTCAGCAGGACACGTACAATACAAATAAATTACAATGAAATGTCGTAGAATAAAAACCAATAAGTGTGAATAAATTAAATAGGTGTCTTTAACCGTAGATGAAATAATTATCACAAGAACGAAATGTTTAGAGGCCATCCATTAACCCACACCAGAGACCGGCAGACCAGAGACCGGAGGCCTTTAGGTACTCTGGTACGTACGTACTCTCTCGTACTTTAGGTACGCTCGTGCAAGAAAGCCCGGAATACCAGCAGTAGGAACCTAAATTGCTTTAATTAGTGTATTAGCAGGCCTTTTGGTTATCATCAACACAATTTCCACGTGTTGTTATATATTCTATTCAAAATATTTAAAGGCTAAAAAACTGTATATCGTAAATCGTATTCAAATATTGCAAATAACTGTATTAAGAAACATTTTACGCAAAGGAGAAAAAATCTGCTAGCGTGCGGTTTCGACCGATAACAAAATATGCGCAACGTTATGCAAAACTCTTGGGTGTCCGGAGAAAGGCTGTGATGCCATAAAAGCGGCGCCTTTGCCAGCGATGATATTAAACGTCGGTGCCTTTTATCTCATAGCGCCGGCTATATGAATATTTGGAAAGTTTTATTTGAGGGAAACAGTTAAATACTTTTTTGCGTAAAGAATTAGCAGTTTAAAAAGGATTCAGTCCTTCCATAAAACACCCAATACGCTAAAAAGTAAGAACTTTTTGTGTTTTGTTCTCTTATCACAGAAAAAACGATAACATAAAACGTATTTTGTTCCCAGACCAAATGTGGTTTGTGTTCCGTTCTAATTTTTTTTGTGTGACGCCTTATGAGTAAGGCTGTGCAGGGTGGTATTTTGTTGCAATTTTTCCAGAGTACCATTCCTTCTTACGTTTCAACTGTTTTGAAGGATTCTGCTACCTATTGACTACGCCAGTTGTAAGATTATGTGCAGGACTATCACCGTTTGGATGTTCTGGGATTGCCCTAACTTGACTTGACTACTTTAACTAGGTATACCCAGGAACGTCCAAGATTTTATAATCGAGTTAAATTAACTAAATGGGAATTTTCCAATTTTGTACTTTAATCCTTAGTTTTTTTTTGGGATTTTCAAAATCTCTATGCAGTTTCGCATTGCGGACGAACGTGCGATGGCAACGCTAATGTTATTAAGGTTCGATTTATTAATTTCTATTTTTAGCCCCTATACAGCAACGTTTACAGGCATAAAAAAACTACCAAATTTTGAGTCGAAACAAATTTAATAATTAAAAACATCGACGTTTGTGATATCAAACGAAAAAGAGCTATTGAGAAACGAATAGATATATTGATAAACTTTTAATGCACTTCAATTATAAAATTACAGAAAACCTTACTAAAATAGCATTTGGTGACCTTAATGCAAAGAGTGGAGTTTTTCAAGGTAGCCGTAGCATGAAAAATGGGACATGAATATGGAAATACGGGGAATAGGTACTTACAATTAAAAATACATATGTATATTAATACTTATACTTCTGTATACATGGCAATAATTAGTTATTAGACTTCAATCAGGTTTTATAGGTAATACGGTGCTAAGAGATGCATGATATATTCATATCTAGGTTTGTTGCTTACTAAATACAAGTCATAGGTATTATTACCATAAGACTTTAAGAAATAAGTACCTAATGTATACTTAAATTTTCATTGTTACAATTGTTTCCTACTGACTACCATTTCTACAAATCTCGACTATGTTATCCTTCTACATTACTCTCTTGCAACAAAATACATTAGCACTTAGAAGAATCTTCGACCTAAGAAGATTCCTCTAAATATGGTCTACAAATGACTGGCCTAGTGGCTTAGTTGGTAGTAGCTCTGCCTGCGAAGCCGAGGGTCGTGGGTTCGATCCCCATCCAGTGCAAATATTTGTGTGATGAATTCAAATGTTTGCACTGTGTCTGGGTGTTTCTATGTATAATAAGTATGTATTTAAAACTATATAAGTATTACATCAGCTATCTGGCTGCCATCACACAAGCTTTGCTTAGTTTGGGGTTAGATGGTGTTGTGTGTGAATTGTACACAAAAAAATATATATTGCGGTGAACTTGCCAAAATCCTTTTATAAAACCTTTCAAACATTAGAAATAAAAAAAATATGTAGTAAAGTCAGTAATGAATTCAAAAAGAACATAAACAAGTATATTTTAAAGATATTCATATTTATAAATCGTGTAGATTAAAGTCAGTTTAATTTCTTATAATATCGCAAAACCAATAAAAACCGATGTATATCATAAATTTCAAGCTTAGTGTAAGTTCTTACGTTAAGTCTATACCATGTCTGTAGATAGTACAAAGACATTCTAATGTGAATGCTCTCAGACCGACTGGTAGCGTCAGGCATAAACAAATCATACGTCACGGAGGCTTTTAAATGTTAAACAACCATAAAAATGTTTCGGCTCCAAATACACACTCTTCCGAACGTGATATATATGAGTCGCGTGAAAACATTTCACTTATCTCACAGCAATAACGCTTCCATTACTCCGAGAGAAATGTATTCGAAAACTGTACCGTTACGGTCTTTACTCTCCTCAAATAAAAGAGAAACCCAACCCCGCAACATTAAACCCTTTGGCTCGTTTTCTGCGGAGAATAGCGCAATTTTTATTATTTAACAACTCCATTGCTGATCTTAGCAAAGATGCCGACTTTAGATGCTGATGGCTAAATAAAGGGTGCAATAAAAACAAACGGAAAGGGTTTACACAATGCGGAAAATTACGCAATGCCCAGTTTTATGATGGTGTAAAAAATGACTTCGCAGGTACGAAAAGAATCCTTTGTTGTCGAAAAGGGTCGGCGCGGCGTGGTTGTGACTGCGAAAACAAGTGCCATTCACTCGACGAACGGTATAATGACACTGTATGCAAATAAATGCAAATCTTTTTATGATCGCTTTCAAGGCGACAATTGAGGGCTCGGTGACGGATCCCCGATGCTACCGAAATCGATTATGATCGTTGTAAACAAAATCAGTTTAAGGGTAGGATTTCATGGAGCGGTTTCAAACCGCGCCCGCGCGCGGTCGCGGTCCCGCGTCTTCTGTAGGATGCAGATTTGTATGTAAAAATTGAATTCAAAACTCACGAGGCGGTTTACGCCCGCGCTACCACGCGGGTGCCGCGCGGCGCCCGCGTGGCGACCGCGCGCTGCGCGCGCAACCGCGCGATCGCTACGCGGGTGCCGCGCGGCGCCCGCGTAGCGACCGCGCGGTTGCGCGCGCAGCGGCGCGGTAGCCATCTGCAGCGAATGATTTCAAAAGGAAGGATGCGCCCTACTTATATTTTTAGAAAACTGCTTAATACAAGCAAAAACAGTAAGATCTGTAAATCATACGAACTACGTGAGTGCCGCGTTGACGACAAAAGACGGCATAACATTGTACAAAAAAACGTAATTTCATACCTATTTTTTTTTATTTGCAATTGGAATAATATATGAGAATAAAATTTTTACTATACGTGTGCACACCAACAGCCAAAAAGCATCATGTAGCTGTTAAATGTCTTTCAAGTTTCTGTGAAAACTCTAAACGAACTACATATGTATAGGTATTCAAAATAGTTTCTCAAATATTTAAATACAATAATAAACATAGTAAAAAAGTATTTTTATTAAATTTTTTTTCAAATCGGTTCATTAGTTTCGAATCCTATTCAATGCAAACACAAAAATTCGAAAGTATTTACAAATATTTTCTCTTTGTGTACTTGTGTAATGTACTCAAACCTAAGTGTAGATTAAACCTATTCAGTCTTATTCCAAAAAACTAAGATACTCGTAGTACAGATTTAAACCAGGACTAACTAATCCAGGTTTGATACGGTGTTAAACTTAGGACCAGGTTTAAAATGTGTTCCTATTACAAAACTCAGACTATCCAAAGACTACTTAGTCCAAGGTTAAGCCTGAGATAGCCCAACGTTATACAACAATATTAACAATTTTTGGAACTGCTTTTATTTTGAAGATTGACCCTTGTTTACCGTAAAAAATTACATTTCATTTCAAAATATTAGTATTTTCGATGAGTAAATGTACTAATATACAATATTAGACTAATTTTGAAACACTAACGACTGACATGACGTCACTAGTCGCAAAATATTGGTCGCGATTCATGACTGTATGTTCAGGTTATGTGTTTTCTTATCATTACTTGAATACAAACAATCAAAATCGTTGTCGCTAAGATCGCAAACTATAAAAAAAGCAGAAATGTAAACAGTTTAATCAGTTTTGACAGTTTGTTTTGCGACTAGTGACATAATAATTCATATCGGTGTAGCCAGTCACGTGACAACAGATAAAAAATATAGGATTTAAAATCATTTATAATAAATTTACTACGTAATATTAAATTAAAATAATGTGATTTTCGATATTCTATTAATGCAAACTGTCATAAAATTAACATTAATGTGTAACATCTCTATTGCGAGAGTTCAAATTGTTAAATATTTTATGGAAGAAACAAGTGTTGTCCTAACCTTAAAATGACAGATCCGAAGTAAGTCCATAGTTAAACTAGGGGTTCGATAGTTAATCTTTAGGATCATAGATAGTACGCGGCTTAGAGAAAAACTTCGTTTTGTAATAACGCTTAGACTTAGACTTGGTTTAAACCTGGCTTAATTCCAGTACTATAATTAGTCCGTGTTTTGAAATAAGACGGATTACGTTTTGTTTTATTATTAAATCCCAAAATGCAAAATCACTTGCACTAAATTCGATAACAATAAAACAACAACAAAAATTACGTTTGTACAAGGCTACTTCGTCCACTTCACGCG
Organism: Ectropis grisescens; assembly: GCA_017562165.1. Lineage (NCBI taxonomy): Eukaryota > Metazoa > Arthropoda > Insecta > Lepidoptera > Geometridae > Ectropis > Ectropis grisescens. The sequence goes on from CM029779.1 coordinate 15,831,703, forward strand.
TTCAATGGCGGCTATTTTGTGTAAATCCGTAGAAAAAATAATATCACTTTAAAAATGTATGCCTATTAATCTAACAGCAACAAAAGGAAATTAAGATTAAATACTTACTGATGATACCATATCTCATCTTTTTTTTACTTTTGTTTCGTTTTTTGCAACTTTTTAGCACACAATTATGCATTTTAATGCCCACCAAATACTCGTTCACCTCCGCGTACTGAACGTTGTGAACTGAGTCACACTGGCCCTAAAAATGTTTTTAGGGCCAATGCGGTTTTTTTTTTGTACGGTTGGTCTGGTCCTTACTTATATAAGTCAATGTTCTGGCAGTCGATTGAGGGCGGGAGAAACAAAAATAGTGCTGCTCTTATTAGTTTACTTTTCGCTTTTGAATGACTTTTTTGGTTTTGAAGTCGGTTATTTTAAACGTAACTTTTCATGTTTTTTTATTTTATGTTTTGTACTTTTTAGTGTTTGTAGGCTATTCTGTAAAATAGGATAGGGGTTTTCTACCTCTCGAATACATCAAATATTTGCTTGCTTGTAATCTATTATCTGCAATAAAATATAAGTTTATTGCAGATTAGATAGATTACATATGGGCTACTTTTCATCACATGAAAATAACGGGAACTAGTTATAATAAATAATGTAATATAATAATGAGGCTAAATGAATTTGACTAGTCACTAGATCTAGTGAGTTTTTTAATACCTGGCGGAACATTTTTGTATGATTTAAGGTTAAGGTAAAAAACCTGTGTTTATTTTAGTGACTTTTTCATTGCCAACGCATCAGTTATGTCAAGTTTTACTGAAACATGCTAAATTTATGGTTTACCTCGAGGACATAGTCAACTTTCGCTTGTTTTAATACGTTGAGCTATGTCAATAACTTTGGTCCACTGACGGATGACTTCGTTTCGTATACGATTATCTATACGATACGATTCGTATACTACACTCAGAAAAACACCAACCATTCTTCGTTTCACAGTACGCTTTTCAACTGGCGCACGGTTTTATATACTCGTAGGTTCGTTTGGAGACCGGTGCGCTGGGAGGCGTAAACAAGGCCCATCAGTATCTCTTGTAGATCCCCCAGCATTTCGGCCATTACGACGATATCATTTGGTGAGATACGCCGGTTGCCGTAATTATAAATGTCACGTCCAGTCTAATCCAGCGAGTTTCGAACTTGAATAGTCATAGTTGCGGCAATATACAAATATCTCATTACCTCGATATATCTCGACTTCTCGGCAGTCAATTTGGCATCGCCGTAGGGATTCCCAGGACCAACCAGACTTTCACCGAGTTATCCGTCATGCTTTCTCATAGCCCACAAACGCTATGTCAAGGGGCTGATTATACTCATTGGTCTTCTATACAGTTTGCCACACAGCTTAAATAGATTCTTCGTCTTCCATCATTTCCAGAGTCTGTTTCGAACGCTTCGACTTTAATCTTGCTCTTACGCCTCGCCATCGCCATCGCCATCGCAAAACATTTCGTGGCCTCTTCCCGCAAGACTCTACGAGTAGAGATTTACTCTGATAAGTTCTTGGTCAATATCGTCGGAGTCAAAAAAAAAAGTTTTTAAGAAATCGTCATAGAATAAGAAATTAAAACAATTTGTGGAATAAGATACATATACAGATAATACAAGCTTTACTTAATTTGCGGCTGCGATAAAAAATATGATTTATTTCCTTTATTGCCATTTTACCCGACTGAAAGAAGAATTATGGTTTTCGAGTGTATCTGGTATGTTTGTAAATTTCTTTATTTCCACGTTTCTTCCAAATGCCTGGATGGATTTTTATAACTAAGATATTGTTAGATTAGTGTCAATCGCCAAAGTATCATCACATAGTACATAATGTTTTTTTATGTGTTGATTTTTGCTGTCGGGTTTTTAAATTAAAGGTTTTCTATCGTGTTGCTCGTTGCTCGAAAAATAACATCGTTCATCATTGATTAAAGAATCTAACAAAGAGTTTTATCTTCACCTTTGTAATAAGAAGGACTACTTAGGCTGTGGAACGCATTGCCAGAGTGAGTTTTTCGTGATGGTTCGAACCTTGGGGTTTTCGAGTCGAGAGTGAATTTGTTTCTGTTAGAAAAGTAAGCGCCGTCGTAGACCATATCATATTCATCCACTATCATCGGCATTAACGCAACCGTATCGTTAATTAAGTTTCTGCACAATTTTTTTTATTTTTTTTATTTTGGACAAATCTACGAAGTATAAGGCAACATTTTAAATAATGAATGGAATAACCGGTAATGCCGGTCTCAACAAAATGCGTCAAAAAAGAAAAGGTTAATTTTAGTATACCTACGAGTGTAGATAAATATTTCCTGGTTTATAAACAAACAAAACTCTTATTAATCAATTGTAAACAAATCTTGAACAAAAAATAAGTTTAAACTAGTACTTAGTTCAATTTATTCAATATTTTAGTGTTATTTCTGCACTGTGGCACCGATTCCGCACAAAGCGGGGGCATCAGAGCGTGCGAGGCAGCGTAAATGCCTACCTTGGCAGAAAAACCTGACCTTAAATATATTATTATTTAATCAAAAATTTGCCTCCCCCTAAAAAGTGCCGCCCCGAGCGGGCCGCCCCTACCACCCTCCCTACGTTATGCTACTGACTTCCAACCGCACGTCCGCGCGGTTTTCGCCCGCGAACGTTGCGGGTTTCCAACCGCGCCCGCGCGCGGGCGCGAACCGCTACAATCAGCGGTCTCGTGAGTTTTGAAAAAAAATCGTCGCCCGTCGCGGTTCGCGCCCGCGCGCGGGCGCGGTTTGAAACCGCTCCATGAAATCCTACCCTGAAGTGGCGCTCGTCGATTATGGGTTGATAAAATCGAAACTGCTGTTTCATTGCTTTAGTTTAAAATACACTATAAAGCGCTGTTTGCACAGCTTTGTGTATTTAATTGTAACAGTCCTACTCTATAAAATACATTACATAGAATTATTAATATAAAAACACCATCGCCCTAATTCATATCTTCAGCGTTGCGTGGCCCTTTGAACTTGATCTTTTTATCAAGCATGGCTGCGGACCGACTCAAAATTATATCAGCATCGTCGCCGTATTCCGCGCTCTCACACACTCGCACACACCCGTATCATAATGCATTATGTTACAAACAAACATTACATGTGTGCGTGTCAAAATAAGACGAACAATTTTTCACGGGGTTAATAGGATAGAATAGGATAGGATGTATTCTATCACACAAAAATAATGTTTGGTTACGTTTTTTAATCCAAAACTCTAGATTGTAAATCGTTATGGACAATTTGATGGTCATTATTACTATTTGTGCAAACTAATGTTATAAAAGTTGTTTTATATTTTGTTTTGAATGTAGCAAAAATTTGTTACGAGGAACTTATTTATTTTCTCAAAACCGATAAACATTTCAACATTCGAATAATTTGTCACGATACGGCTAGAGTGCACATTGTTACCAAGGGAGTGTGGTGAGGAGGCATTTAATCTATCAGCATTTTACAAACACATCTTCGCGACGATGTCGACGCGGCGCAGGCGCATCACACACACACTCAAATGTATCACATGAGCCCTACTACGAATACATGGTATAAACTCAAATGAAATAAAACTGAATAGATTGGATTAATAAAAAAAATGCTGTTCTTAAAACTACATTACTCACAACAACATTGTCTTACAAGTATGGCGTTTTGTTAGATACGTTTTGTGAAAACCAATAATAAAATTAATTACTATTATCGATAGTTTACCAAATTTGGTTATTGTATTTTGTTATCTTAATGAGCAAATCAATCAATTAAACTATTAGGATGCGTAGGTTTTTACAAACATTCACATTAAATTTATCACAATATTGCAGATTCACAGTTTAAATCTAAAATAATTTTCCGCATTTCTTTCCCGTAGGTAATTCTATCCACAATTTTTTTCTCTGGTATAAATTAAACATACTGGATGTACAATGTATTCCTAGCGTAAGTTTCGATATGTTACAAACAATTAAACATTGAAATATGAGACATGATAGGTAGTTTTCAAATTCTAAATTTCTTTGAGTAAGCTACGTATTCGATAAATTTGCTCAAGACATAGTTGAGTTGTCAAAAACCTGTTATTTAGGAGAAACAAAACGGTATAATTTAGCAATTGTGACATCTACATATATGAGTATATTTACGCATAGGATCGTGTTGCGTTCAACGGTCCTAGATGTTGATTCGAGTTTTAATGGTAGGCCCTTCGAGCGTATACGCACACAGGGATTGGCTAGACTGGAATATTGCTCGCCATGCTAATGCGGCGGAGATTGGGCAGGTCGATGCCCGCTCCCGGACGTCGGAGTCATTCGCCAGAACCCGTCCACCCCTGGCTCTCGCCCTCTCGACCAAGACTTCACAATTTCTTTGAAATTTGTAGCGTTCCATTTTTTAACGTTTGAGAGTTCCATGTTTGAATCTTTGATACGACGACGAGTCTTGGCCTTGTTGACCTATTTATTAATAATAAATCAAACAGGCTATAAATAATGCTATCGATCAGGTATGCTATTTGTACGTGCTAGATTTTTCATAGGCAACCGAATATATAAACAAATGTTCATTTAGTAATTAATCATTTTTCAGTGGTAAAATACTACTAATGTCAATTATTATCATATTTTAAAAGAAAGTAAAAATAACGTTTGGACAGTGTACCTATAATTGGAGTATGTCAATTTGTCCATCGTTCGATAGGTACTGTAAGCTTAGTACTATATGTATTACTTATACTATACTATACTGTACTATATATATGTACTACTATATACTATATACTGTACTATATGTACTATATATATATAGAGTGTGTATTATACTATACTGTATATCTGTACATCTGTACTCCAAATTGCACTCCCCGTCTTTCATTATTAATTTCTTTTTTTACCATCCTCCGGTTGCCTGGAAGAAATCGCTCTTAGCGATAAGGCCGCCAATTGCTACTTTTTTCTATGTTTTTGTTCTGTGTTATTGTTATTTTTCTTTATAATTTAAGTGCAATAAAGAGTTTATCTATCTATCTATCTATTATAGTATCCATGCCGTTGACAACGACACTGACTAAAAAACATAAAAACCTAAGTCTTTTAACATAAAAATTACGCACCTAAATAAACACAGGCAAAATTCTAAAGTATGTAGTATTAAATAGTGTTGTTCGCAATCGTCTGATGAACAGTGAACACAACATGTCAGTACGATGACCAAAGTTATTTGATTCGTGAAAACTCCCTCCAAAAACGAAAACCCAACAAATGCAGGATGACTACGTTAAATTCGGTCGGTGGGCCGCTCCGCTGGCCAGTGACCTTGAATGGTGCGTTCACATAGTTTAACTATGAGCTTCTATAAGAACCCCATAGATTACGCAGCAGCTTCTACCGCCAGATCATAGCTTAGGAAGTAGTTAGTGCGCGGGCGCATAGATTAGTCACACGCATGACACACACATGTATTGGCCTGAACCCTATGAGATATGCGTGTGTGAGTTAGAAGAGGGCTGATTATCATATCATTTTTACTGATTAGAAGCATCGTTGATACGTCCAGGCGGGGCGAAGTCTATAGACCTAAACGATACACATATATATTGGATATAGGTGCGCGATACCTAACACCTAACGTGTTTATCTTTACCAAAGTATCAGTCACTTCTTTTTTATCTTTGCCACAGAAATCACTTAGTAACAACATGGAACGATCAAAATTCTGCAGATTTTTATAGATTTTTACAAACAGATATTTTTTTTTTAAATCATCGAAGAAGCAGGTTTTAGAAATAAAAACCAATGAAGCTACCAATAAAAATCTAATCAAACCAATTTTAGATCGCGCAAAAAAACTATTTTACGTACCTCTCTTTCAAATACTGCGTTTGCAGAGGTACTGAATGAATTCGCAGTAGTGTCAGTTACAGGATATGTACTTAAACCAACATCCAAAAGCCTAACCTTCACTAAAACCTCAAAACACGAACATGGCGTGGGCGGTTTGACAGGAGAAAATGCCTGAGCGACGACGCGGGCGCATAATGGATGCATAATAATTGTACGCGGCATCTCGTGAAAGTGCATGCTGCAGCTACTAATGTCTCCACCTTAAAGAATTTTCGTGGACATTAGATGCAATTTCTCACACTCCCTAAACTTTTATTGACGTGAAAAAAATTAAAATTTTAGATCGGAATTTGAAATAAACTCCTTTTGTAAATGCAAAATGGCATACCTTTCGCTTCTTACTACAACGGTATGTGCTCGAGAGGCGGAAATTATGTAGCTAGGTACTCTACATGTTACGCTGTAAACATTTTATTGTAGAACTAGCTGAACCCGCTACTTCGTTCGCGTAAGCAGATGTTACTAACTTATACATTAGTTGGAAGTATCGTACGTCAAATATTTGGATAAGTAGTCATTGAAAACCCTTTGAGTTTGAGTGAATTTGTTTTTCCACACAAAAATATATTAAATTTTATCATCTTCATTTTTCCTTTTTTAAACAATATCAAACATACTTAGTAATGATTCATAGTATCGAACATAGCCGCAAGTGTTAAGTTTGTAGGATTTTTATAGGATACATTATGAAAAGTCTGAAGCGAATATTCATGATCTGATACCTACTTATCTTTTTTTATCCGCAAGCTGTTTTCTAGCTGTTACCCGCGAATTCGCCCGCGTAAAATTTTGAACGAAGCCTGTGTGGAATAAAAATGATTAAGATTTTGAGTTTTAATGATATTCAAGTAAGTTAAACCCGTAAATCTAAGCCAAGTCTTAGTGAAATGTTAATGTATGAATTTAATTGTAGGTAACACAGAAAAATCCAAGAACGAAAGAATCCAAATTCGGCATCATAATCCTTTTAGCAGCAAAAACTTATTAGTACAATTTAGAATACCAGTAACGTCACCTAGTGATGAAAAAGAAAAATACATACCACAATAGCAAAACATCGATTTAAATGGGGCTTTAGTGCTTTTAGATTTAAACTGGCATTAGCGCCATCTAATGAGAATATTATGTTGCTTGCTATTTTGATTGTGAACGCAAATCACCTATATTATCTACGCCAAAACGGGTGCATTAATTTTTCATTTTAGGCTTTTACCTTACAATCACATCAAGTTCCTTACGAAAATATATGCTTATATTAATATGGAGTTAAATCAAAATATATACTTATTAGCCCATGTGAAATTTTAGACTCTAAACTATATGTGTTTCGTATGTCAACCATATGGGTTGACATACGAAACACATATAGTTGTGCCGTTTTGACGTGATAGTTAATATTTGCTTCCTTAGAGCCCATGCTTCTCTTCAGGTTGATAGGTAATACATAAATGTGGTATTTCAGACTATACGTTATCTCTGTTTCAATTTTCTACCAAATTTGCTTAGTCTTTCCGACGTCACAGTAACCTTATAAGTAACCGATTTGCTATTTCTGAGTTCAAACTACGTCTGTTTCGAATTCCTTCAAAATATGTTCAGCCGGTCCAACGTTGTCCTGTAATTATTATGAATGTCACTGTTTGGATGTTTGTTACTTAATCATGGCGGAACGTATCAAGTGATCGGGTTGAAATTTGAAATAGAATTACATTATAGTCTGGCAGAACACATAGGCTAAACATTGCCTATGTATAAGTACCCTATGTATTACTTAAGCTAAACCAAGAATGTGTCTTTAATTTTAACTCGATACATTCAGCCATTCCAACGTAATTGAGCAGCAAAAATTGAAACATTGACATAATTATATAATATTAGGAAAGCATAGGATTTAACAACAATTTAGAAAAAATAAAACGGGTCAAATGCAAATGGTACTCGCGAGCGAAGGGTTCTGAACCATTAGCAAATAAACGGATTTTATTGTATGGGAGCCCCCTGAATAATTTATTTTATTTTAATTAATTACTTTTAAAGAGAACATAAAACTAAATATTATGTGAATAGTTAAAGGGTCTACCTGTGACAGGTACGTTATTATTAGTATCGAGCAAGAAACGGTAAAAAAGCATGTTTGTTGTATGGGTGCACCTCTTAAATATTTATTTTATTTTTAGTATTTATTGTTAAAGCGGCAATAGAAATACATCATCTGTGAAAATTTCAACTGTCTAGCTAACACCGTTCTTGAGATACATCCTGGTAACAGATGGACGGACGGACGGACTGCGAAGTCCAGTAATAGGGTCCCGCTTTTACCCTTTGGGTACGGAACCCTAACAATGGTCTGCTTCGGTCATCGAAGCTTGTTAAACACTACCTTTAAATTTCAAACAGTATTTGGATTGAAATAATACGTTTTCTAATAAGTTACGGCTGGTCTAGTAAGTTACAGCTGACCTAGTCAGGAAAACGGCGACTTTCGATCCGGAGACCCAGGGTTCAAAACCACGCGCACCACTATCTTTTCAGAGTCATGTTCGTAATGCCGGTAATTAAAACGGTGAAGGAAAACATCGCGAGGAAACCGAAATGTACCTAGAATCTAAGTTCTAGGTCATATGTCATCCACCAACCGACACTGGGCCAGCGTGGTCGATTATAGCCTTGTCTCTCTCCTTGCGAGAGAAGGCCCCGACGCCCAGCAGTGGGAACATTTAATGGGTATTAAATGGATATTTATTATGCTAATATGTTTTCTCCTAAAGAACAAAAATCTACTTCAATGACAGGTAATTTAATTCTATCATTCGACTAAATTTTATAAGAAGCTATCTATGGCTATGTCGTACAGATAAATCTAAGCTGATTTTAGTTTTTTTAATGATATTTGAAAAACTACCTCCCTGTTTTCGATATATGAGATCACCTCTGAAGTATTTTCTACCAAACAAAACAGGAATTATCAAAATCAATTCACAATTAGAGGAGTTATCGCGTAAAATCAAACCAAATAAAAAAAACATGCAACCCGATTAAGAACATCCCCCTTGTTTGAAGTCGGTTATAACCGAATGACGTTTGTTTTTCCACACAAAAATATTTTTTTGATAATTATTATTTCATTCAAAACGACGCGACGCGATCACGGGGGCACGTTCTACAATCTAGAATCTAGATATTCTGTGAATCGTCTGTAAGACACAGAATACTTAGAAGTTAGTATGTACCGAACGCGCCGCGCGTGTCGTTATTATTTAATGTTTGTGTAATTTCCGAACCACCAGACCGATAATGTTCAAATTTTGACGGGACAGTATTAAAATGTGGTCTTTCTAACAAAAAAGAATTAATGAAATCAAACAACGCAAACATGAGTTACAACCAAATACACATTCTGACTTTCACCCCCTCCCGCATGAAAACCAATCAGAGTTTGGGGGTCAAAAGTAGCCTACAGCCATCTCCTTAGTATAAACTAAAGTCACTCCAAGTTTCAGCTGAATTGAATCAGTAGTTTCGGCGTGATGCGTGATCTCTATACAGAAAGACAGACAGACAGACAGACAGACAGACATGAAAGAAAAAAAATGCAGTTTCGCCATCAGTATCGACTATGGAGTGCCCCAAAAAAAATTTTTTCAAAATATCTTCAATGTACAGAATTCGACCCGTTACAGTTTTATTATAAGTATAGATTATTTTATTACGTTTATTAATTCTAATTTAGAAAAATCATATAAAAATTCAGACTTGCTCATAACTGTAAAGTGCAGTAATTTAAACGTACTTAAATGTAGAGGCGATTTGAAAATTAAGAGTTCACTGCTGAAGCCCCGCACTCGGAGATATATAAGATGTGTATCTCGTTACTCTGTAATTTTATGTGGAAAATCCACCCTTGATACTACAGAATAACTGTCATAGTATGTCTGCAAAAGGCCTGCTACTACAGCAGAGTCTACCTTGTTTCGTCTTAGAAATATTGTCCTGCTTTTGGTAGTTTAAGGTTGGTTATATTAGCTGCAGCCTTGGCCGGGCCTTTCCCTCGTCCATCACGGCTCTCACCTACACCTATAATACCGTATATTAAACTATCAGCCTGACATTTATCTCGCGTGCGCCAGAGTCGGCCGGAGCGGGTGACTTCATTAGACGAAACAGTTTAAACACCTTCTGGAATGTTCTCCTTAAAGGGATTTTGAGTTGGGAGCCAACTTACATAGTTGTCGTCAATGACATAATTTGAGGCTAGTACAAGTAGGTATGTTTTTTAGATATATTCTTTAAGTTATTTTTAATCATAATGACTAAAAAGCAGTAATTGCCTAGTGCCTTGAATGTCCAATATCACAAGGTTGAGGTTTTAAGTTCGAATCCCACCAGCAGTTCTAAGTATTTTCCAAGGGTAAATGTTAGAGTTTGTCATCACCGCTGGATGTAACGATGAAGGAAATCATAGTGAGGAAACTGGCGATGTCTAAAAAAAGGAGACTAGCTGGCGTAATAGTGGTTAGCCTTGACTCTCTCTTTGTGAGAGAAGACCCCGAGTTCCCGTACAACATAAAGTGCACTGCTTATGTTTATCGTGTCTCACGATTGCAACAGCTCTTTGTAAATTATGCCTAAATACATATCAAATGTACGAAATAGCTTCATAAACCTGGATTCATAAAAATAATACATTCATCAGAAATGGGCAATGCAGAAGCTGTAGAGGTTGAGACTTTTTGTTGAGCTTGGTAAAATACCAAGGCAGATATCTGAACCAATGCTAATGGTAATCAGGGTTGGTTTTAAGAATAACAAAAACATGAAAACGAACTAATAAGAACTCTTTAGCTAAGATAACCAAGTACAGTAAGACGTCTAAGAAAGTGCTAGAACAATGACTATGCTTTTCCAAACTAAATCTTATCGTAAGTAGTCGATACTTTTGCTAACGGATCTACTCTACATAGCCCTGAAATACTGATATAACAATTCAAACTCAAGGAAATGTATTTGACCGGCTTCAAAGGCTCTCGACATTTGGTAACTAAAGAAGTCATGTGAAAGGGTTTGTTGTTTACAATCGGCATCATGTAACAGAACTCCTTCCCCTGTTGATAGGCGTGCCGTGCATCGGTAAGGCAGTGCATCCTGCGGAGGAGGTGGCGGGAGGGTGAAGAGGGGAAGGTTGAGGCGTGCGAGTGGGCGAACAGACCAAGCGGTTATTTCGGTATGCACATTGCATGCAGCGGCGCGGCGGCGACGGCGCACTTGCCACTCGAAATAGTCAGGTCAGGGACCGCGAGCTTCGCCTCGATCCTGCCCCAAGGTCAAGTCTCGCACCTCCCGCACCCCGCACCACACCCCGCTTCCATGCACATTAACGCAGACGCAGCCGTCGTCACGACTCCGGCTGACACACTAACAGGAACCACGAAAAATTCCAATTAAACAGCCAAACAAAACTCCATCATGGCCAAACTTTATCACAGTTTTCATGACTAGTTTCATTGTTAAAGATAAATACGAAAATATTTATAAATCCAGGGGGGACCTTCAGACTGCTGTCGTAAACAAGATAGATATTGCAAACACACGATATATGATAAACAGAGTCTAAGGTTTACGAAGTCGTTATCTGACTAATTGTTGCTGAACGTGACCCGGGGATTGTTTAATCGATTCTTAATTGCGAATAGTCCATTAAATGTCGCGAGATAAAACGCGGAGTGCGCAGTCCGCTGATGAATCTGGCGATAAATGTAATAGTATTCTTTGAAAACGCTTTAGAAGAACCGGATGTCAATGACATTTTGAGCCTACCTATAGCATTAAGTACTTCATCCCAAGACAATCAATGGGTAAGAGCAAGCGTGTTTCGCGATTTTACTCTTTTTTCAGCGAATAATATCAAATTGTCAAAAGTTAAATGCTATTGTACTCTGTTGGATTGGTAATGTAGGTAGTTCGTAGTGCAGTACCGTTAGCACATTAGTATACTCAAAGAAAAGATGATTGTAGATTAGGAACAAGGTACCTTAACTGGCCCTGGACGGGACCTAGTACTAAGTATACTCATATGTAGCAAGATGGTCAAATCGAGTCAGATAGAGCGTTCGTAACTCATCAGCAGTTGGTGGACAATTCACACACAACACCATCTGACCCCAAACTAAGCAAAGCTTGTACTATGGCGGCCATATAGCTGATACAATACATATATAGTTAGTATCGTATTTACTGCCAGATTGTGCCAAACTTGTGTAGATTGGTGCAGAAATAAGAGAAAGATTGTCCAGGGAACAGAGAATGTTGCTTTACATACATAAACTATAACTAAACATTTCCGTGAGCCAAAAACAAAGACAATAATTGGACAAAAACAATTCAGTACATTGTTTTTGGCTCACGGAAACGGTTCACGGAACACAAATTTCATACAGATATATTTCATAGAGAATATAGATATTTTCATCATTTGTGACATCAAACTCAAAAGGGCACAAAATTAAGATTAATTCAGGTTTTGTATTCTGTAAAATAGTTACAGGAAATGTAGAGATAAACTGTAACACACGTTTTTTTCATTGTTTTGGTATTTTTGAGTAGTTTTCCATATACTACATGTATATATTTAAATGTAAATTTTACTGTGAAAATAACTAGGCTGTTCATTGTGAATTTCCTGAAAAAATTGGGTAGGTACATAACAAATATATTCTCCTGTCATATTATAAAATCACTTACTAATGCTCTTTATTACAAACATTTCTTTCCATCGGCTTCGACTTTACGAGTATCAATTATTTATTATTATTAGTTTAACCTTTTTAGTTAGAACTACTTTAATATAATCTTATATTTACTTATTTGACAACATACGTGTACATAATATTTCTAGTTCAGACGCATTCTAGATAATATGTAGGTTTAGAGATAGACAAAAGAACTGAATATATATTTTTATTTCGATGTATTTTAACTGTAATGACATTTTTAGACTACTTATGACCGTCTCTACAAGGTGTGTTTCTTTCATCTTGAAGATACAATTAAATTACCTATTAGTTCATGGACAAGTGACATTATTAGTTGTTAATTATATTTTGTAGTTGTAAAAGAAATCTTACTAATTCACTGATGGTAGTTGTATTATTAGAACAATTGAAAATATTGCCCAAATTGCAAACAAGAAACAACGTTTCAGACATAAAATCTTCCACTTCAACTTAGCAGAAAAGAGTGGAAAATCCTAAGAAAATTGATCATATTTTAACTATTATTCTAAATTTTTAGACACATTATGATAGATTAGCACTCAAACAGTTAACCTTTAGTAAAAATAACACATGACAGTTATTCCGCATTCAAATTTAACTTTGACAGATAAATAATTAATCTGTTTCATTTTATTACAAGACTTTTTTTACAAGTTGTTGTCAGTCCAGATTTGCTAATTATTAATCAGATTTTCAATACTCAGACCAATTCTACTCAAAGATTGCATACATCTAAAAGCGACGGTTACTTACGGTATTAGAACTCCTTGTTTGCCGCTATTTCTCAAAAACTGTGGTCCTTTCCTGTCCAAACAACAGCCAATTCTTCTAGCAAGAATTACATAAAGGTTGCCCAAATATACCTTAATATTGACAAAAGGCCGCTGCAGGTTCGAGGAAGTAGTAACAGGATTCGGTTCTACATTGGTTAGCCACATTCATATGGCTTCAGCTTCCCTTTGGTCATCGACACCGAATTGGGGGACATAGCCAAATGCCACCAACACCTGACTACGTCATCGATTCCTGTCGATAAATTAATCTCTAATTAAACCGTTGCGGTATTGTAAAATATTATTTTAAATCTTAATATGTTTTTTGTTGTTGTTGACTTTGTCATTTATATATTTAAGCAGTTACCTTAAACTAGGTAGGTTGTATACCACATATCGCTCTATATTTAATTAGTCAGAAAAAGGAATTATTATAAACGTAATTTTACATACTGTTGCTTTCTTTTTACATAAATTAGAGTAGTTGGACGAGCAAGTCACGCGTATGATAGTTGGTAACATTCCAATCTATAACAGCACATTGCACACAATTACTGAATGTGAAGGGTTCTTAACACTGCGCAGCACCTTACTGCGTCCGTAACCTGAAAATGTACAATGATTTATCTCTTTGCAAAATTTACAGGTAATATCTCTGAAATAACGCTCTTCAAAATGGATCATACGGTTACATTACGAGTGTTTGCCTGTAAAATAAAACTCATGAAAATTTCTCACGTAAACCTTGTAATTGTTTGTAATATGGCGGTAAGTAAGTCAAGTGCAAATAATCTCAAAGTACTTACAGAAACAAAGAAAGGCCCGCGATTCTAAGACCGTCCCGAAAATTCCATCAAAAATCTGTATGATCGTAGACGCGAGTGGAGAGGCAAGCGTCCCTTCGACGATGTTGGCGAGGACGTTGCACTTTCCCTCCCGCCCCTCCGGTTGGTCCTGCCCCTTCCCTCTGGCCTGCCGAAACTCGCTAACCAAGTTACCAGCGCTCCTACGACCGGATTTGACTATTTAGTCACCGTTGCTGGAATGTTTACTTTATGGACGAAATTGACGGTGGCCCTTACTTCTTACTTGGCCCGGTTATGGGACATAACTGTAAATTAGTTTGATGTATGGACGTCTCGGGGATGTTAAATCTATCTTTTGATGTGATGACTATGCGAGAATGTTTCTAAACATATGATTACTATTATGGTGAATAGCGGGAGGAAAAGTTAAAAAAATTAAACGTTTTAAAATTATGGAAGAACCCAGTAGTTTAATTAGAGGAAAGCTACGACTAACCCTTGTTTAACGCGAATAAAATTGCGTTTGACCTCCAACTTGCCTGTTGATGACCGATGATATAGTCGAAAAAAAAAATGCGCGGATTTGAAGGCAAATTACACACATTATAATGGGAATAGAACAAACCCCAAGTACTTAACTATTTTTTGTTTAATCCGTAGTCATAGTTAGGTTTCATAATTTAGTACATTACATGTAAACGCTTAATATTTTTGTCAGAGATGTTCAAGGATTAGTGTAAATAAAAAATGACTTTTCTCACACGACTCTATCTAGCCCGAAACTAACCAGAACCTATGCGAACCAGATAGCTAAACACATACTATAAAATTATAAGTGCATGCTTATGAAAACATAAAAACACACAGATATAAAACTAACATCCGTGTTTAGCACACAAATATTTGTCCTTAGTGCGAATCAAACCCTCGAACTCGAATCAATCTCTGTAAGCAGACTTTATATCAACTGAGCCACAAAGCCAGTCAGTCTTAACATTACAAAAATCTTGACCTCACACTATAGACTTTGAGAAAGTCTTCACGACGCATTCCTATAAGCCCTCATATAAAACGAACAAAATAGTATGAAAGATGACAAATAAAACGCTATAAATAGTTCGATATAATCTGTGGAACATTAAAAGTATTGCATCAACATTGGTGTAGCGAGTCGAATGCAGCGCAAGCGCATCGCTTCCCGTTACTTGACTATGTACTTGTACATAGTGGTTATATAATGACGTACGGTCAGCAGGAAAAATATCTGTCAAGGCCACAATATTCTTTCATTTAAATGAACTAAACTCGTAGTCCTATTAATATTATAAATGTCAACGTTTGGAGGTTTGTTAGGTACTCAATTATATACGAACAGCTGAACGGATCGGGTTGAAATTTGGAACACAAGTCTGGCTTTATCAATAAAGGAAAGCAATGTGAGATAATCGGCATACCCCAATCTATCTAGGGCATTCGTATTCCAGTAATCCGTATGGAGCCAGCGTGGTGTATTTTGACTGACTCTCCTCTTTATGAGAGAATGTCCCGAGTCCCTGAAGGGGGAAAGTGAACTATTTAAATATTTTATATTTTAGACTAACGGAATAAGCAGGACATGTGCCTGATGGTAAGCAACACGCCCACCCATAACAGCACAGTGTCACCCAGTTATTGAAAGATCAAAAAGTTATCTGTTAGCACTGTACTGCGCCACTCGGAGATATAAGATCTAACTGGGACTGGCCTGGCCTCGTGGCTTAGTGGGTAGTAACTCTGCCGGCGAAGCCGAAGGTCATGGGTTCGATTCCCACCCAGTGCAAATATTTATGTGATGAATTCAAATATTTGTACTTCGTCTGGGTGTGTATAATAAGTATATATTTACCACTACATACATAAGTATTATGTAAGCTATCTGGCCGCTATTTTACAAGCTTTGCTTAGTTTGGGGTCAGATGGTACTGTGTGTTAATTGTCCACCGTCGTTGTAAGCCTGCTCTAATTTGAGTAAAATATTAAACAAATATTAAGTAGTGGAGAATTCAGACACAACACCATCTGACCCCAAACTAACGCGAGTTTATTTCGAAATTAATTAATTAATTTCGAAATAAATAAACTCGCGACTTTTCTACTCCGGTTCTACTTCGATCCGTCGTTTCGTCCGTTTCAATGTTTTAAACCTACTTTGCAAGCTTTGCTTAGTTTGGGGTCAGATGGTGCTGTGTGTGAAATCTCCACTACTTAATATTTGTTTAATATTTTACTCAAATTAAAAGAGTAGAGGTCCAGGCTCGACCCCCCATAGCTACAATATCGTCAACCCATCTTGCTGGATGTCCGATAAAAGACTACCTATAAAAAATATTTATTTAACGCTATGAGTATTTTTCCAGCGGTACTCGGGGAGTGCGCGGGCGGTGCCGGTGGTCAGGCCTGCCTCAACACAACGCACGTTACCAAGCGCCCGCGCATAGACGTTTCCTGAACGCGCATTAAAACTATACGGAGAATAATAAACACCAGGCCAGGATGGGAGATGTAATTAGAACTACGAATGTATGTTGTTGCTATTGTATCTACCTATCACATTTTTTTACAGTATATAGAGTGACGTGTAAGCAATACGTCTGCCTATAACAGCTCAGTGTCACGCCACTATTGGAACATGAAGAGTAAAATCATTACTTAAAACGCTCACACACGAGTCCTAAAATCAGAGGAAATGACGTAAAAGTAGTGGGGCGGAGCCTACATCGCACCATATGATATGTAGAGGGTTTATCACCGCACTGTGGTCGTCACCACGATATCCGTGGTCGTCACCCAGATATATAAGATGATTTATCTCTGTAATTTATAATGGAGACATCGCCCTTCAATCTTTCTTGAGAGACGATTCACTACACACAAATATCCGTATACAACACTAACTTGTCCAAAACTAACGAATCATAGCACTATGACAGCCAGATTTATAGCTTAGATATCCTACTAATATTATATTTTCGAAATTTGGGTGTTTAGGTGTTTGTTGCTCAATCACGTCGAAACGTCTGAACGGATCGGATTGAAGTTTGGAACAGTTAAATTATAGTCAAGAATAACATATGTAGCCTACATAGGTTTTTAATAACGAGAAAATAAAGGGAATGGGAACTATCTAATCTTCTACCGCCTAACTAAATTGGCTATGTCTTTGCTATAGCTGTCTCTATCATTTCAAGCGAAAAGAAGAGCTAAGACAGTTTTAGTTAGCCGGTAGACCCCCGGTAAAAGCCACGGGGCGCTACTAGGTACTTATATAATTGTAAATAAATACTTGTTATACGTAGCATAACCCAGAAAGGAAATATTTATATACTCAAACTCTCTATTATACTCAACTCGTCAGCCAAATATTTGTCCAGGATCCATCATTGAGCATCAGTCAATTTGCACTTGGACACCGTGGTAATTTAATTAGCGTTGGTTGTCTCCTAACGAGAGCAGTAATGATCATACCTAGTAATGGAAACATTAACTGGCATAATATACACCTAATGCTTGTATTTAACGATTTTATGTACCTACCTTTTTTCTCCTACTAATTCTATTATCATTATATGGACAAGACAAAACGGTTCAACTAAACATTTGGTCCATTAAGGTCTTCGATAGCGATCAGACCAAACACAGTAAAGAGTAAGTTGAAAGATATTTTTCCAAATTACGTGTGTAATTTGCAAAATATATGTTACCTGGAATGGGTTTATTGATTTTACCGCCATATTGGCTTTAAATGATTTCAACCTGTGTATGTGTTTAACCGACTTCAAAAAAGGAGGAGGTTCTCAATACGGTTGAATGTTTTTTTTTTGTATGCACATTATATTACGCGATAGAGCCGTCAATTGTGAATCGATTTTGATGGTTGTTTTTTGTTTGGTAGATCATAGTTTAAAGAAGGTTTCCTATAAATTTCATTGAAATCTATGTGGCGAAATTTGAATTTTAGAAATATGAACAAAAAATCAAAATTCGCTTTAATATATTTAAACGATATAGATTCTTATGAAAATTGCTCGAGTGTCTGAATAAGGAACCGATTCACTATCGGCTTTAAGATACCCTTCTACAGTTTAGGTGTTCTTACTAAAGTGGACCCAGACCATTTCGTGCAAGTCTTTGGAACGTCACCCATGAAACGATGACGCTGTACTCAGTCCTCAATCTCTGAAATCTCTTTGTTCGAGGCTTGAGAACAAGACTTAAAAAAATCGTCACAAAATTTAAACAAAAATTTGCCGATAGAAATTTAAACATTTTATCGGATGAAAAATAAACAAATATTGTTAAACTTTCCTTACACAGCACTCTAGTCTCTCTCGCAGTTTGTATTATGGAAGCCAGATAACCGATACGATACTTACTAATTCATACAATGGTTTGTTTTGTACTTGTGATTGTGATACATAGCAACACTCAGACAGGAGAAATATTTGTCGTGGATGGGAATTAAACTCACGAGCTCCGGTTCCGCAACCAATTAGCAAGTGTTTGTTAAAGAATTCAGTAATAAAGAATTATATTGGTGTGTAAAATTAGGTATATGTGTAGGTTCTATAAGAATGATTTTACGAAAAATACACAACAATTATTGCATTTTTTATGACGTTCAGTGGAAAGGGCGAGTAAGACTGCGGCTGATATTAATCAACACGCCTGCCCATAACAGCACATTACCACCCCGCCAATTAGACATGAATAGTCCAAGCTATTGCATATCACTACACTGGGCTCGTTTTTTTTTATTTGGACGATCTGGACATGTGCCTGATGGTAAGCAACATGCCTGCCACATAGCAGTACAGTGACATGCAGCTATTGGATGGAACATGAAGAGTCCAAATCATTACCTAGCACTGCACTGCGCGTCACCCAGAGATCTAAGATATTATATCTCTAAGCCCTGTAATTTCTCTGGCAACATTGCCCTTCAAACCGGAACACAGTAAAGTTTGCACATTACTGCTTGGCGGGAGAATAACTTTGTAAAACAATTTATCTCTTTGCCCTGTAACTTCTCTAGAAACATTGCCTTTCAAACCTGACGAATTAATGTTTGCTAATTACTACTTGACGGTAGAATAGTTGGTCAAAGTGTGGTATTTCCCCAAGCGGGCTATGCAAAGAGTCCTACCACAACTAAATTTTAATTATATTCTAATAGTCATTTAGTAACCACGCGAAAATGTAAATTACAATTTAGGATAGACAAACATGATTAATGTATTAATGATAAGTTGCCCTCTTTTGGACCTACGACAATATTGTTTAAACTAGTGTAGAAGGACAGAGATAGCGTTATCATACGCAAATTGTCACTTGCGGCCAAATCGCTGATGACGAATATGTTGTTTCATAAATGAGACAATTTGACCAGGAAAAAAATAGTTACAAACTATGAACTAGATGGCGGTAGTGCGTGGTTTTAAGTAAATAATCAGCTCCTAGTTGTTCCCACAGCTGGGACTCAGGGCGAGGACAGAGTTAGCCCATAATTCACGAGTACACCACGCTGGCCCAGTGCGGATTGATGGATGTCGGATGACCTCGAAAAATTCTAGGAACAAGTCGGCTTCCTCACGATGTTTTCATTCAGCGTTTGTAAATTAGCAACATTACGAACATAGTTTTTTTTTTTAACTATAATAGTTTCGCACTTGACCACCATCTCGCCTGATGTTAAGCGATGATGAGATCTACGATGGACATAACTTCGAAAAGACAGTGGTGCGTCGGGGATTCGACACCAATGGCCCCGGATAGGCAGCTGCCGTTCTCCGCACTACACCAGCCGTAACTTCAAGTTTTTGTACGTTATTTTTACTTTTTAAATCATTAGTTATGATATCAGCTCATGCCTTCTTTTAAAATCGATATAGGTAATTGTTTTAGGGTTAATTCGTTTTATAACATTAGTATGTTATAATAATAACTCTACTAATATTATAAATGTCAAAGTTTGTATGTTTGGATGTTTATTGCGCAATAAAGCAAAAACCTCGTGACGGGTGATTCGCGTCACCGACACTATCTATATGCAGCTATCCAATTTACGTAT
Source organism: Ectropis grisescens (assembly GCA_017562165.1). Classification (NCBI taxonomy): domain Eukaryota; kingdom Metazoa; phylum Arthropoda; class Insecta; order Lepidoptera; family Geometridae; genus Ectropis; species Ectropis grisescens. The sequence continues at coordinate 15,852,129 of CM029779.1, forward strand.
TCTACAACATTAGTGCTGTTAAATACCAAATTTTGAATTATATTCACTTCTATCGGACTCTACATCGTTTGTGACATCAAATGAATTTTTAGAGACAAAATTAAACCTTACTAAGAAAAGTTTTGATAGTATAAAATACTACTGATGATACTTAATACTTTGACACGTTTTTGGCTCGCCCTAAAATATCAAGAATACCAATAATATACCCAATGATTGATGTTATAATTGATATTGCTTTTTCTCTTTATCGCTTTCCCCAATAGGTGAAACTAATGTATTTTGAGCATGTGACCTTTTACGTGTCCAATATGCCCCAAAACATCGTTTATCGATTGGCATTTTAAGCGGCACCGAAATTACAAATTCATGAATCAAAGCCCGCGGGTCGCAGTACGGTAATTTAAAGTGATCTAATTATTCCGCCCTCGCGTTTCCTCTAGGATGTACTGTCCAAAAAGAAAAAGAGTTCAAGTAATTATATTTAGCAGCCCCTGTAATTACATAGTAGGTTTCCTTAATTACAGCCCCCAATAAAAAGATTGGTGCTTCCTTCCGTGAGGGCGCAACGCGACATGTGCGCGATCCAGCTTATTACTGAATAAATAAATAGCATCTGAATAGAAATGAGAATTATGATCATGGTCTTAGCTCCCGTGTTTCTTCAAATCTTATGGTCGTCATATAATATTATCCCAAATATTTAGTTGCAGTAACTTAAGTTACTCGATTCCGCTCCGCCAATTGCAGTTAATTAGGTTGTAACGTATGAAGAAACTTTGGAAAATACGGCTGAAATATGAAATGCCTATGACATCATGTAGGTATATTTTAACGTAATTTTTTATATTTTTTATTAGTGTTGGCGTATTATGAGCTTCAGGGCTGAACATTGTAAAATAAAAAAATTGAAAGTGTATTAGCACGTCACCGTAGAGACGAATAATATATTTTTTGCTCCAAATTTGCAATACTACAATGATTAGGTCTATCAATGTATGAGACGTTGATAGACCAAATCATTGTAGTATTGCAAATTTTGCTGCAAAGCTGATTGCAGTCAATGTAAAAAAGATGGACGACATTTTTGTGTGGGTATTTGCAACAACGCTTTGTCTCTAGCGATGATGCCAAGATGCTGTTGCATCTTTACAAAAAAACTAATGTAATCATATTTCTTATACATTTGTATGTAGTTACGGACATTGTCATTGCATGACAATGTCCGTAACTACATAACGCATACATAGCTACGAAACGCATAGTCCTTGTAGAACTTACCGTACCGTGGGAAACTAATATACCTAAAGACCACGCGATGAAACAAAATAAGTATTACGACCTCCTAAACGAATTAACAAAAAACGGCTATGTAGTTAGTTTATACGCTGTAGAAGTGGGAGCGAGAGGTATACCAGCAAAAATCTCTATAACCTACTGAAAGACCTTGGCTTATCCAGAAGTGCTGTAAGTTCTATACTAGAACGTGTATCTAAAGCTGCACTAGTAGGCTCATATCAGATTTGGCTGGGCAGGGAGAGAAAAACGAGTGGTGAAGGTGAGTGTTGATGTACGTCAGAAAGGGCCCCTTAAACCTACGCCCGAGTCACAAGTCTCGGGAACTACTGAGTTTTTCTCTCTCTGCCACACGATGGACCCGGCACCCGCACGGTGAATCCATGGAATGCTAAGAAGATCGTCTCTCTCCTATATAATTAATAAAGATTAAAGAAAACTATCCCAATTTTACATCTACTAAATTAAATGCAATAAGTCTAGACGTACAGTCGCATGTGGTTCATTTATTTTCCTTCTCCATCACCCATCTGTGCACTTGGTTTCCTATTGCTATTATAAAGTACAAATAAAAGTATACAGTTCCGTCAACATGCGACCAGAACCGTTTCTATTTCAGGCTCAACCGTAGAGATTAATTGATCACGGATTACGTTACTTCAATTAAAATCTATTTTAGGGCTTAAATAATAGTTATGAAGATAATTATGTATATTTTTAATACTGAATAACGAGACGAACAAGACATATGCCTATTGGTAAGTAATGCCTGCCTACCTACAACAACATAGCGCCAAGAAGTTGTACATGAAGATTTCAAATTATTCTCTTTACCCTGAAATTCCTTTGGACACACTACTTTCTTTTCTTTTGCTTTCAAACTGGTGTGATAGGTACTTCCTCAGTGAACTCTGCGAATGGGATACGGGAGAATTAAAAATTAATCAACTTCTGTACCGAGTGATGTTAACATGGAACGTTGCAGCCATGCAAAAGATTTATAGGCAACGTAGATAGTAACGTAGTAACGTACATTTTTTTTATCTTCAATGTCCAAGTTTCAAAACTAACGGAGTAGTCATGCATAAATCTAAATCGGATTGAAATCAGAATCAAAAGTCTTCATCCTCTCTAGTCGTGCCGTATCCTAACAACAAAGTAACATTTTTATTTTTGTCCGATAAATGATAGTAGTACATGGAATGCTTCCACAAATCATATACGTTTGTGCGTTCAAATACTAAATTTGCGTTTTACTAAGCTCTGCTCTTTCTGCACTAGGCCAAAGTTCGGCAGACAGTAGGTACATCTTACGCCAATTGCCATAAAATATATTTCTTTTCATTTAAAAAAATGTATTGTACCTTGCCGGTACAATCGGTTTCGGGAAACTTCGGCACATCTTTCAGTCCTAAATACCCCAATGCCTAAAGACGAAAGTCTCCAGTGCGTGTTGCCAGTGATGTCTTATGGAACTGAGACGTGGTCCTTCACTGTGGGCCTCATAACGAAGCTCAAAGTCACACAGCGAGCTATGGAGAGGGCTATGCTCGGGAGTCTCTTTGCGCGACAGAATCCGTAATAAAGATATTCGCAAAAGAACGAAAGTGGCCGACATAGCTCAAATAGTAAGCAAGCTGAAGTGGCAATGGGCAGGCCACATCGCTCGCAGAACTGACAACCGATGGGGAAGAAAGGTTCTCGAGTGGCGACCACGAACCGGAAGGCGCAGTGCTGGACGGCCTCCCACTAGATGGACAGATGACCTCACAAAGGCCGCTGGAAACCGCTGGTTGCAAGTTGCGCAGGACCGTTCGTTGTGGAAATCTAAGGCGGTAGCCTATGTTCAGCACGTCTTGCGGCTGATGATGATGATGATGATTGTACCTGGACGTCTTGCGGCTGATGATGATGATGATGATTGTACCTTGATGTTGATGTAACAATACATGAAGTTTATTTGTTTTGTTCTTATACATACATTTGCAACGATATTTAAATAAATGCTATTCTAATTAAATTAAAACAATTCAGTGCTGTGGGCATTGACTTCGCACATCACACGGGGCGAGTTCGACAGTCGACCTCTATTGTTATCAAGTTGCGAAACATACCATTTGCATTTCCCGCCTTTATATAAATCGCAACATTATACTGTGAAATGTACGCAAATGATGTGACTTTTGTGCTATTTTACTTTATGCTTGCATTATCAACGAAGCAACGCATCACAATTCTAAGGTCACAGGTCACAAATTGTGAACCATTTTAACGATCTAATCTTCGACCGCCTTGTTTTTTTAACATCGATATAAACCAGTAGATGTGCCTTCCCAAAATTTACGACAGAATGTGGCTGCCAAGAAGAAATCAATTCAACATGTGTTGTATAAAAATTTTCAAAGTATCATCCTTGACGATGTCCATATTGTTGTTCAAATCGTAAATCGTTCGACGATGACATACTTTATAACTTCCGATTTGGGATTTACGTTAAATACTTATTTTGTACGAGTAGATTCAATCTATACCTATAGTGTTTTTACATTTACCTATCAAACTAATGTTTACGTAACTATTAGATACCTATAAACTTCAAATTGACCACTTTACTTCTTTCAGGATTCTTTACTTAGATATAAGTAGTTTCAATAATGGATAGCGCGTCACGATTAGTGAACATAAGAGGTTTGTAGGGAGGTTAGGGATCAGAGTGAAATAATAAAAGGTTAAGGAAACGAAGTATAATGAAAGTAAATGTAATATAAAAGTTAAAGGGATGTAAAAAAAAGGGGGTAAAGTAAATTAAAAAAGAAAGGGACAACATTTGGAAACCAGAAAACAGGAACTGAGAGGGTTTCTTGATCAGCAGCGGTAGTAGCCCACAGCAGTATCAGTAGCCCACGGTAGAGTTCAGTGGCTCGCAGCAGGGATCAACAGCGCACAGCAGGATCAGTATCACATTAGCAGCCCACAGCAGTCCACAACATCAACCTGGCTGCAGCAGGGAACGACAGCGCACAGCAGGATCTGGGTTTAGGTTCAGTAGTCCACAACATCAACCTGGCTGCAGCAGCTCGTTCAGTGGCTCGCCATGAGGGTTTAGTAGCCCTATATCAGCGGTACACTGTAACGTTACATATTGGCTTTAAACAATATGTAAGCGTACATTTCCTACTAAAATCATCATTCATTGGAGACTATGTAGAAACTTAGGTACTTACATAGTGAATTTTCATACAACTAATATCTGTTCTATCGTGTCCTCACGATAAAGCATATTTTTCTGATCATAATATTAGTATTCTTCATGTATTATTTCTATTTTAAACGGTAGAAAATACGTTTTTCTGAAAATTTTATTTATTTACTTCATGTCATAATATTGCAAAACATTCACTATTGCTTAGCAACCTCTATCATTTTCATAAGGTTGAATAGTTTTTAGGTCTAATTCTCTCTGGCCGCTAATTATAAAATAAACTGTCTCTCATTTTAGATTTGAATACCATTATTAGAATACCAAGTCTTCTTGTAAAAGCTAGGAACTGAGATGGGCAGTCAACATTTGGATTTCAAAGAAGAAGCATCACAAGATACCCTGAAAGGTGCAACGTGAAAATAGGGCTACTAAACCCTCATGGTGTACCGCTGATATAGGGCTACTAAACCCTCATGGCGAGCCACTGATGTTGTGGACTGCTGTGGGATACTACTGCTGCTGATTCCTGCTGCGAGCCACTGATGTTGTGGACTACGGAACCTAAACCCAGATCCTGCTGCGCTGCTGTCGTTCCCTGCTGCGAGCCACTGAACGAGCTGCTGCAGCCAGGTTGATGTTGTGGACTACTGAACCTAAACCCAGATCCTGCTGTGCGCTGTCGTTCCCTGCTGCAGTCAGGTTGATGTTGTGGACTGCTGTGGGCTACTACCGCTGCTGATCAAGAAACCCTCTCAGTTCCTGTTTTCTGGTTTCCAAATGTTGTCCCTTTCTTTTTTAATTTACTTTACCCCCTTTTTTTTACATCCCTTTAACTTTTATATTACATTTACTTTCATTATACTTCGTTTCCTTAACCTTTTATTATTTCACTCTGATCCCTAACCTCCTACAAACCTCTTATGTTCACTACCGTGACATTTGGCCCAACCTTTCAAAAGAACCCTGACCCCTTAATCCCTGATTCTCTTCTAAATTCTAAAATAATACTACCACTAGTACATATATCTTTCCTTTTTTCGGCACTCTTTGGTTAACAACTTCCCTCTTTATCTAATCCCTCATGGCCATCATGGTCACTTACTCTTCTAAATTCTAAAATAATACTACCACTAGTTTATATATCTTTTCTTTTCGGCACTCTTTGGTTAATAACTTTCTCCTCACCTCAACCCTAATGGTCCTCATAGTCTCTCTTCATCTAAACCCTCATGATCCTCATTCTTTTCTTAATTTCTTCTCGCCTCATCTAAACCTTCATGGACATTTACATCAACTATTCATGGTCTTTTCTTTTTCTTAATTGTTTAATGAGCTCTAAACTCATTAACAATCTTAACCAATGAGTCTTAACTCTTGGAATTTTTATACTATGAGCCCTAAACTCATATTCTTCTTATCTTGAACCCTACCGTTCAAGATATCTTTTGAGCCCTACCGCTCATGCTTCTTCTCCTTATAAAGAGCGGATGATAACTCTTTAAATAAGCCTACTATTATCGAGCCCTTATGTTCATCCTTTTTATCATTCTTATTTTCTTCTCTCCATGGAGCGGATGATAACTCCTTAAATAAGCCGACTATTGGAGCGGTTGATGACTCCTTAAATAAGCCTGCCATCGCCGAGAGTGTATGCTTTGAGTGTTCGTCATTGAATGTGAACTTACACCCAAACAGAATGGAAGTAATGAATAAAAGATTTGAAAGGTTACTTGAATGGATTTATGGTTGTGTGAAGGCAATACCTCTCTTAAACCCTTTAGAACTTCTTTCAAAATTTTACCGAAACGTAAAATTTCCGCAGTCGGGGGAATAATGTAACGTTACATATTGGCTTTAAACAATATGTAAGCGTACATTCTACTAAAATCATCATTCATTGGAGACTATGTAGAAACTTAGGTACTTACATAGTGAATTTTCATACAACTAATATCTGTTCTATCGTGTCCTCACGATAAAGCATATTTTCTGATCATAATATTAGTATTCTTCATGTATTATTTCTATTTTAAACGGTAGAAAATACGTTTTTCTGAAAATTTTATTTATTTACTTCATGTCATAATATTTCAAAACATTCACTATTGCTTAGCAACCTCTATCATTTTCATAAGGTTGAATAGTTTTTAGGTCTAATTCTCTCTGGCCGCTAATTATAAAATAAACTGTCTCTCATTTTAGATTTGAATACCATTATTAGAATACCAAGTCTTCTTGTAAAAGCTAGGAACTGAGATGGGCAGTCAACATTTGGATTTCAAAGTAGAAGCATCACAAGATACCCTGAAAGGTGCAACGTGAAAATAGGGCTACTAAACCCTCATGGTGTTGTCACGGTAGTGAACATAAGAGGTTTGTAGGGAGGTTTGTAGGGAGGTTAGGGATCAGAGTGAAATAATAAAAGGTTAAGGAAACGAAGTATAATGAAAGTAAATGTAATATAAAAGTTAAAGGGATGTAAAAAAAAGGGGGTAAAGTAAATTAAAAAAGAAAGGGACAACATTTGGAAACCAGAAAACAGGAACTGAGAGGGTTTCTTGATCAGCAGCGGTAGTAGCCCACAGCAGTCCACAACATCAACCTGACTGCAGCAGGGAACGACAGCGCACAGCAGGATCTGGGTTTAGGTTCAGTAGTCCACAACATCAACCTGGCTGCAGCAGCTCGTTCAGTGGCTCGCAGCAGGGAACGACAGCGCGCAGCAGGATCTGGGTTTAGGTTCCGTAGTCCACAACATCAGTGGCTCGCAGCAGGAATCAGCAGCAGTAGTATCCCACAGCAGTCCACAACATCAGTGGCTCGCCATGAGGGTTTAGTAGCCCTATATCAGCGGTACACCATGAGGGTTTAGTAGCCCTATTTTCACGTTGCACCTTTCAGGGTATCTTGTGATGCTTCTTCTTTGAAATCCAAATGTTGACTGCCCATCTCAGTTCCTAGCTTTTACAAGAAGACTTGGTATTCTAATAATGGTATTCAAATCTAAAATGAGAGACAGTTTATTTTATAATTAGCGGCCAGAGAGAATTAGACCTAAAAACTATTCAACCTTATGAAAATGATAGAGGTTGCTAAGCAATAGTGAATGTTTTGCAATATTATGACATGAAGTAAATAAATAAAATTTTCAGAAAAACGTAGTTTTCTACAGTTTAAAATAGAAATAATACATGAAGAATACTAATATTATGATCAGAAAATATGCTTTATCGTGAGGACACGATAGAACAGATATTAGTTGTATGAAAATTCACTATGTAAGTACCTAAGTTTCTACATAGTCTCCAATGAATGATGATTTTAGTAGGAAATGTACGCTTACATATTGTTTAAAGCCAATATGTAACGTTACATTATTCCCCCCGACTGCGGAAATTTTACGCTTCGGTAAAATTTTGAAAGAAGTTCTAAAGGGTTTAAGAGAGGTATTGCCTTCACACAACCATAAATCCATTCAAGTAACCTTTCAAATCTTTTATTCATCACTTCCATTCTGTTTGGGTGTAAGTTCACATTCAATGACGAACACTCAAAGCATACACTCTCGGTGATGGCAGGCTTATTTAAGGAGTCATCAACCGCTCCAATAGTCGGCTTATTTAAGGAGTTATCATCCGCTCCATGGAGAGAAGAAAATAAGAATGATAAAAGGATGAACATAAGGGTCGATAATAGTAGGCTTATTTAAAGAGTTATCATCCGCTCTTTATAAGGAGAAGAAGCATGAGCGGTAGGGCTCAAAAGCTAACATGAGCGGTAGGGCTCAAAAGATATCTTGAACGGTAGGGTTCAAGATAAGAATATACACGCTACAATCAAATGCTTTAGAAAACTGGAATAAAACAGGATTGGTATGCAAAATCAGATACTCTGAATCAACAATAGCCTGGCTCCGAATCTTCGTTAGGTCAGAGGTGATTAGGTGACCAACGGATGGTCAGACAGGCACCCTTCTACGTTTATTGATAGAGCCGATCTCTTTACCGAAAGTCGGAAAAAACGATGATTTAATGTATCTCTCGTTAGGAAGGCATTCTTTTAAAATAACAAGCTCATAAAGAATTAAAAAACTTAAATGGAAATTTGCCAAGAAATCGTCTATAATTTCAAAAAGTTCGATTCACGCTTCACGCAAATTGTTATTTCATTTTTAGCCTCCCAAAAACCACTACATTTAACGGGATAAAAAGTAGCTTTTATGTTGATTCCGGTTGAATAATAGGCAATGGAAATTCATTTTAAAAAATCAGCCGTTACAGGGATACGTGGAAAAATATACACCCCAGATATCAGAAACCAGAACACACTTACAAAATGTTACCAGAGAAATTACAGGGCTTAGAGATAAAATATCTTAGATCTCTGGGTGACGAGCGCAGTGCAGTGCTAGGTAAGGATTTGGACTATTCATGTTCCAATAGGTGCGTGTCACTATGTTGTTATGTGGCAGGCATGTGGCTTATCATCAAGCACATGTCCAGCTCGTCTTGTCACTCTACACTATAAAAAACAAAACATATCAAATTTTGCTTTTGTAATAGGTATAGGTATTAGATATAGGTAATTATTGACATATTGACAAATGGACTATGATAGCAAAGACAAAGTAACATAACTTCTTCTTCAGAACAACCTCTTCAATTCTCTCAATCTCAGATGGAAATCTTGAAGATTTTGAAACTTACATCTATTTCTACAGAATAAGGTCTAATTTTAAATTAGTGTAGGTTTTAGAATTTTCCACGTATCTTCTACATCCCCTAACAAACTTCATTGTCAATGTAAGTACTGAAACATGTTATTTTTTATTCGCAAAGTTCAATGTCGAAAGTATTTCTAGTGCAAGTTGTAGATCCCATAGGGTCAGGGGTCAGTGGTCAGGGGTGACCAACGGCTGGACTCAGCCAGGGGTTGCGAATAAAACTGTTTGACCGTGACTTACTAAATCTGATAGATGTGTGTTTTTACGTTGGCTATTTACATATCCGTGATTTTAAAAAGGTCTTTATCAAAAGGGATAGATTGATAAAGTTTTTCGGTGGGTATTTTTTTATTCTTGACTATACCTCAAATGAAGCGGTTTGACTCTACTTTCGTGATACGTAAAACAAGCAATGGAATATACTGCTCGAGTAGGTCTTTCCCAATGCATATCTGGGTGGATGCAAGATGTATATCTAGGTTTCTGGCACGGCCCATTCAAAACCACAGCATTGTTTTATATCGATATTGTGATCAAACGCAACTTTAAAATTTAGTTAAAATATGTTTTTTTATGAATACCGAATCCCACTTCCTACTAATATTATAAATGTCGATCTTTGGATGTTTGTTGCTCAATCACGTCGTAACGTATGAACGGGTCGGGTGGAAATTGGGAACATAGTTAGATTATAGTCTGGAAGAACACAAAGGCTACTTTTATTGGGGAAAATAACGGCACTACTGTTAGTTAAATATTTGTAAAAGTACCTACTCCTAATCGCTAAGCAGAAATGCTATAGAAATATTTATGTAACTTGTTACTAAAACTGTACTATCATACTCGTCTATTTTCACATGTAATATTACAACATTAATCTATAGGTAAATAATTCTAAAACTTGCGCAATAAATTGCTAATGATTTTGCTAAATGCTGTTATTACTTATGTAGTCACGTTTTTGATTTTCAAAATAGTCTATAATTATCACATATTTAGAATAAGATTGATATGCACTATTAAAATATAAAGAATAGAAGTACAAATGACGTTATTGAATAAATTGATTGGTTTATATTTGTGGTTGAAACTGTAATTGAAAATTTCTTAGAATACCAGATTGCCCAATTTAGAGAATCGCGTACTCATCGCAAAATTTCCAGTTCAATGTCATGATCGTAAAGGATTGAAGTTCAAGTTCTCAGTCCCAAGAGGTCAGCGGTCAGCGGTCAGGGGTGACCAACGGCCAGCAAAACCCTTCCATAACCCTTTACCCAGTCTACACTTGCAAATTCTTTCCTTACAGGTTACTCACACCTGATCGAGGACACAGTTGCTCATAACAATGGGTACACATACAGTTGGAATTTTGCAATTATATTATCTTTTACAAAGCGTTTTGGCAATACGCACAGATACGCTAATGGTCCAAAAGATAATCCCGTCGCGGAATTTGAAGATTCAGAAGACAATGAACTTACTATCTATTCGGCGACCAAGTAAAATATTCTACGATTCGGATACAGATAAACATATTTTTTTGAATGATGCAAGATGTTTCATTTTCTGCATTATTTTGTACCTACCAATACGTGTATTACAGAATGAACTTGTCATTTCAGTTGCAATGACAAGAAAACACAGGGGTGAGATTTGTATGTTTCTTACTCGTAACTATGTAATAAGTGGAAAGAATTGAATAGGCCCGGCTGGAATTTAGAACTAACATGGGTTACAGGCTAGAATAGAAGTATTCGTTACGGAACAGTCCTTTTCTGAATTCCACTCGGACTAAGTAAGTCGATGGCAGTTAGTTTTATTCTATTATAAAAACTCAAACAAAAACATCGAAATATGTACTAGGCAAACATATCGACGAGGATACTTACATAAAATAAATTATAGTCGAATCACAAAACCTTCTTCTTACTTCTTCTACTTCGGAAGTAGGAACCTAATTAAAAATAAATTTGATCATGATTAAGCCCTGTGTAATGTTTTCCATACGAACCTGAATCTTTATAAAGCCCTTTATAAATGAATCCCAAAATCTCGCACAAATCACAAAGAAAAAACCCAAGGCTTGTTAAATTATGCAATTTGAATACTGTTATTTTCTTAGAGCCGGACAAAAGGCGCGCAAAGAATGTAAAAAAATTGTACAAGTGGGGATTAAAATCGTAGTTGTGGAACCAGGTGTGTCTGTCCGTTCGTCACCTCTGACCCAGGACTGACCAGTGATGTCTGAAGGTCCGCCAATATAAAGATTACCAGAATGCCCGGTAATTTTTTTTTTTATTGCGTATAGGTCCGCGTTTGACCACCAACTCGCCTGATGGTAAGCGACGGTGTGGTCGAAGATGAAGCACGTTGACCTAGAAGGTACCTATTCACTCTGACCTTGAAAAGTTCTAGATTGTATCTCTCAGGGAACAAGGAGGCCGGCAACTTAGGTATAGATGTTAAAAGAACTTTCGTCAAGATTTATCAAGTTGGGTGACCATAATTGATCTATGATAGAAAGGGAAAGGAAGCTTGAAGGGGTGACCCGTAATAATTACGAGGTTTGATGAAAACAAGCCACATACTGGCATAAGTAACTCACGTTCTCACTACTGGGATTCGGAGCCTGTCTCTCACAAGAAAGACGTCAACGGCGTTATACCTACACAGTGATAAGTACCCAGTTAGATGAGATTTCGAAAGCTATCTTTCTTGAAACATTTCAACAACCGCAAGATATTTTTGCCGTTAATAAGCCATAAAAAATTAGTTATCTATATTTATACCTAGTATTTTTCTCCCGATATTAGTATTTTTTCTTTATAAAACACAGTGATAATCATCTGATATCAAGTAACACGCTTAATTGCCTACCCTTAACACCCTTACATGGAAATATATGCTCATATTTAAACATAATTATAGTGTCCAAATCACTGTCTAGCACTGCACAGCGCTCGTCACCCAGAGATATAAGATGATATTATGCGAGATAATTAATCTGGAATCTTTGCCTTAAAATCGGTATGCAGAAATGTTACTATTGTACTACACTACACAATGTACATATGTACACATTACTTTTTGATGTTAGAATAGCTGGCAAAGGTTTAGTACTTCTCCAGGACTCGATACAAAGTCTTATCACTGTAGAAAAATGTTTGCCTCACAGCTTTTATTCGCACTGATGAAGACTATTATACTATTTTTTTATTCCTTTCCATTCATACGCTTTCTTGCTCATAACCCTGTAGAAGTAAGGTACGGGCACTGGTCAGTATGTCTTATTATAGGACAATAAACGTCATATCAAATTTAACGATACAGAATGATCCACAACGGCCGGACATCGGTCATTCGATTTGCTTCTATTTACCTTAAGCCTATTAAACCCTTTCCATTGTTCAATGTTCTTGAGAAGGGTAATTAATATCGGTGGTATTGTGCAAATCGCCAGCTTTGTTCGATGTTTCGCGCTTTGTGTTGTAAAAACTGCAAGAATAAAGGGTTAGGGTTAGCTTTTGTCCGGTCGTTTTGTTTAGGTGATCATTAGCCCAGTGGGCAGTTTTGGCTGACCGGTACCTTTCTCACACATACAACGGAGTGACCGTTGGACTACGATTTGCGGAATATTAATAAAATTACATATCTTCTTAGCAAAAATTATCTCATAATCATTGCTCAATTTCCTAAAATAGTTAGTGTCATGGCATTTATTTTAATTTTTAATGAGGCAGAACAAACTAATTTGCAATGAGAACTAACTAGGTATACTTAGGTACTTATTATACCTACTAGGTACGAGTACATACCGCACCTACTACAAACACTGAGCTCATGAATATGAGCTCATGAAAATACCTATATCAGTGCAGGTACAAAAATTAAAATTATTATGATAAAGCACACTACCAGTCGGAAGTGTGTGCAACACAGTGCCGTAAATAGCATTTTCTGCAACATGTGCGACCTTATTAAGCTACGCCTTAGTTTGTTTGAGATATTATAGGGACCTTAGCTAGAGCAATGTTACGTATCGTACCCATAGGTCTTTTTTTAACAGACGTTTTTTATTATACTGGTATGTAGGTACGTATGTTTTGAAATCGAGGGCTACGGGCGCTGCGGGAACTTATCAGAAGCAAATCGAAAAATAATAAAAGCTGTCTGTGCTAACCTTTCTTGCGCCAAAGAGTATTTACGTAGGTATGTGTGTTACCTAAGTACATGGTAGTGAGTGTAACGTTTTATTATTGATTTAATGTAGTTTTATTCATAATTAAAAAAATATATTATTATTATTCTGTACTTCTTCTCTATGTCAACTATACCTAAGTGTGCTAAATTTCATACTACGTCCGCGCAATTTTCGTAAAAAGGGGGTCCCTACAAACTATTTTTCTCCACGTACCTATTATACGAGTATATACGTACGTAATACGAGTACCTTGTACCTTGCGAATTGAGAAAATTAACAAAAAAATATTAAATATATATATAGGCTATAGCCTATTTCTATTCAATCCTTGCCCCAATCTTTCAACATGCGCGCCACATTACAACAATGGACGATACGCAGTGCAATCGAATGCAGTCCGGTGATCGCTACCCGGCGATGACCTCTGATCTCTGATGCAGCCGTTACGCGATTGTGCAAAGACAGGTTCCAATACTGTGTGAATCAATCCATCATGGAATACAAAGAAATCGGCGGAAAACCGGACTTTGTGCGTTAATGTTCAGTGAGAACGGCATAATTATTGATTGTAGATAAAGTTTAAATATTGAATTTAATTTATGCGCAGATAACATGTCATGTCTATTGCGATTTTATGTAATATCCCTCGAGACTAGTAATAATGAAATCTACTAAGACTGAATAATTCATTTTTAGAGTTTTGCGTCTAAAATGAAAAAAATGGAGTGAAAGGCTTCACTTTGTTGTCCGTTCGTCTATTTGTCTGTCAAGGCCCTTTATCTCGGAAACGCGTAAAGATATCGAGTTGAAATTAAAACTATAATACACTTATTTAAACAAATCTACAGAGTCTTGAAGCTGTGAAAAACAAACTTCTAACTTATAGTAAAATAAAAGATAAACATCCTCGAATTTAGAAACATCCTTTTTTGATTGATTTGAAATCGGTTAAAAAACACACGATGAAACGTTAAATTCCTTTAGAAGTTTCGGTGCTAGAACACGAAAATGTTAGAACCACAAATATACTCGTACAAATGATAAAAGATTTATATTGTAAGTTCGTTCTGTTAAAAGCTGAGACTGTAGGTATAACACAAAATGACTAAAACAAAGCTCCCAACGGAGCTCTTCGGGCTAGGAGACGAGTGATTCGCCAGTGCGCGGCGTTCGCGAATCGCATCATTCGAGAGGAGGATCGCCCTCCCGCCGCCTCCGCCAATCGCACGACGTCCTCGCGCGCCACTGGCACCGATATCGCGAATATATTAGCACAATACATACTATTATATACCTTACATAAAAACGTTATATGCTACAGCGTTATCCTCTTTACTAATTAAATACATAAGGATTCGACCTCTCATTGGCTATTTCAACTGATAAACAAATAAAAACTGTAGGTATGGACGTAACGTCACAATGACGTAGCAAACGACGTATCTCTTCCGCGTTATGAAGCCTTGGTAGCTCAATATGATTGCAAAGTTCTTTAGAGAGTTACAAACTAATAAATATAATAAAACAAACCCTTACTTTACTTTGTTTACGATGTGGCCAACTTTACCAATTTTTTTTAATTCTGAAATGCATTTTACTCCGAAAAAGAAAGATGAGTTTCATGGCCTTATTTCAAACTATTATTATATTTTAACTCTAAGTTTTCATTGTAAATGCATGAAAACGATGCAGACGTAGTTAACTTTGAACACAATTTAGATATACATATGTAATAAATGTTATGTATTAAATCATCCTATGTTGTGTCGAATTATACATTTAATTTCATTGACACCATTTTCAGCTCGTGGTGGAGATTTTCGGTATTGATGTGTTATATGTATGTAGGTAATTATTTTTGGTACGACTACAATCTACATTTACCTTCGTAATCTGAACAATTGGGTACTCAAAGCTTTCGCGAGTCTAAAAGCTCAAATTTTTTGAGTAAAATCATCAGCAAAAAAGCTTCAGAAGTTTGTTATTTCAAGCAAACTCAAAAAGTAACTTGAATTAAGCTCAATTCTATAACTTAAATCAAATTTTGTAAAACGGCGGTTATTCACGCTGGAGTACATACCTAATACAATTTGATAACGCCAAGATACAAGAAACAAAAGAACGCGGTCGCCGAAACGTCGAAATTCTCGGCCGGAAACAGAAAAACAAAAGCAAGGGTGCATTATATTAGAACGGTAGTTAGAATGGGATTATTTCCAATGGGAAATTATTGTTGGCAAGGGCGAGTGAGCACTCCGGTTCTATGTTTAGCAATACGCGATGTGCGGGAGACTGCAACCCTTCCTTGTAAAATATCTCATTTTAAACGTTTTAAACACGTGTTTGCTGTAACATTGATCCTGAGAGGTGGTGGGATAATGCATTGCTTGCTACTGCACTTAATTACTTCAAGCTTTGCATGCCAGCCCAGTAATTTACTGAACTCTACACAATATCATATCTAAAACTTGGTGATCTTAATCTTCAGAATTAATTTAATTTTGCTATTCGCTATTTCCACGTCATTTGTTTTAAATTTACCAAGAGTAAATTGTTCGTAATTTTACCAAAACATTTTTGTTTAATTGCAAACTATCCGCCAGTGCCGTATTTAGATTTTTATTTTTATGATTAAACTCATTTACTGATTAGACGTAGGCGGGTAATTTGTAATATATTATCAATATAAAAATGTTTGAATCATAGATAAATAAATATTGGTCTCCACTTTTTCACACAATATCATTTAGTCCCAAACCAAATAAAACTTGTACCATTTATTGTATCTTAAGTACATTAATAAATACGAGTATAAATATAGCGTCTATTAAATAGCCATATGAAAACAAAACCTTTAAAACAATAGCAGTTTGCTGTAACATTTTGTCAAGTCAACTTACTACCCCTGCCTGTAAATCCACCCCTTTTATGATACATGGCAAAAAACCACGAGGGGATATCGCGATTAGCCCTCCTAAAGCAAAAACACACTGCACATGGGCGTATTTCAATTAGCTGTCAGTTTGTCAACTCTTCTGCTATTATTTTTGAGAGGCTGAAATGCTTAGACGCCTTGTCGAACCCCTTCAACTCTTAATTACTTTTTAAAAATAGGATTCTGTGGATACTTTCTATGATCTATTGTGAATTTGGTATGGCCACAAGGAAAGGTATTTGTAAATATTGTTTTACGATCTGTGTTTCTTGTTTTTTTTAATGCTACACCCATGGACGTAAAAAAAGTCTTTTTTATACGTATATGGCCACACCCGTTGTATTAAAAAATACTGAGATTTTTGAAAATTTAAGAGTGTTTGGGCAATTTTTAGAGGTTTTATAATTCTCAAAACTCAAGGTACATCTGATTTATCAAAATAAACTGTGCAATTGTTGCTTTGTTGCTATAGTAACAAACAGTACCTACCAACAATAAAAGTTATAATTCAACTTTTCGACTGCAATCACAAGCTGCAAGCACTATTATGGTGCGCAGGTTAAAATGTGACTAACTTCATTTATTAAGTTAATTAATTTACTGTAATGTAAACTCAGCGATACGTAACTAAGAAACACTCAGTCTCACAGTATATCAATTGTATTTTTTAATAATTATAATGACTGCGAAGTAATATTTTGTTTCTTAATAAAATTTAAATTGTGATTTTTCACGATGTTGTATAAAGACTCAACAAAATTAGTATTCAGTAAAATGAATGAAAAAAGCTAAATAAGATTAATGAAAAGCTTCTTGACGTACAGAAAATGTTTCTATTACTATACTAAAACTCAGAAAATGTATTGAATTTCTCGAACAATTAGTTTCTGCAAGACGTTCCAAGAACAAGACACACATACATTGCAGACGGGAAATAGCTGCCAGTTTTCACACGAACAAAAAACAAAGATCACCGTTATGGTATTTGCTGATGAAATACGCGGATACACCATTTAACCCTTTAATGCAGAGGAAGTGTAGGTAAGTAGGTCAGACTGTATATTGCATTGCACATGTTGTGAAAGCGTCAGAAAAAATGCCCCTCGATTCGCTTTGTTCCAGAAAAAACTTTGATTATTGGCTGCAATTTGTACCCCGAGACGTTATGGTGATGTCGACTTGAATTGGTCATGGTGTGTTTGATCAAAGAATAATTAGACACACTATAGTTATATACATTACACTATAGTTATAGACTATAGTTGTTATGACAGTGTAGTGGTTGTTTTGTTAATTTGGTGCTTATAGTTATAACTGTCACCTAATTTGCCCAAAAAATAAGTTTAACAATCCAGAGGTGCAACGCTGCCAAATTTTCGGGATCTCTGATCCCTTATGGCGATCTAGACGGTATGTTTGTCACACAAATTTGTAAATACATACATGTACATTTGTATTTTGTTATAACCAGATCGAATAATATTATTTTTATGTAAATTGAGTTAATTGTTTAATTATTTTTCTTTTTGTGATTACATTTATATTTGTCTTGTACTTCAACATCGTAAAATACACATCTCAGCATTAGGCAGAATAAGTTTAGAACAGCCTTTCTTGTATGAATCAAGTATTCCCCATCGGTGTTCAACATTAGCCTTCTAATACACCGATTCCATGTGGAATGATTATACTCAGTAAAACAAAGCTTTTATCAAATTTTTTGCCCTTGCTCTCTCGCGTACCATTTTTAACCCTTCCCAAGTCTTGGCAGCCCTTCTTTGCCTACCAACCGGTTTTTTGTGATCTTCTTTTTAAATGGCACATGCAGAGAGAGCTTTTTTGAACATAACCTATCTGGATAAAATGCAGTATCATCAGACTACCTGGCCTTTGGTAGTCCGGAGTCTTTCTTTTAATAGATCGTCTCTAATCGATTAAACCTTGGCAAAGGTTGTTTTCAAGAATAAAGAATAAATAATTTTAGAATTTTAATATATCTTATAAGAAAACGTGCATGATTTAAATTATATTTTGTTTAATACCGCTGACTTTAATCTTTGAAATGGGCATAATAAAATTGCTTGTAGGTACTGCTAAATAATTTTTACGACCACTGTACCAGTTAGAAATTGAAATAAACATTTATAAAATACCGAAACATTTTACCATAAGCATACTTTTGATAAAAACGGACATTTTTCGTTACAGTTTATAAACACCAAAGTATTAATTTACTAAACAAAAACTTGGAACTGTAAACCAATACTTTTGCAATAGTTTTTTCACAACCACCTAACAGTATCCGAACCCAAATCCAGGGAGTTCACCAATACAGACGTAGGGTCGTGCAAAATGTCAGAACGGAGGATTCCGAAATCACGGCAAAAACACAGGTAAAAAGTCATATACCGGTATAATTGTCACAAATTAAAGCAAAAAAGACTCCACAAAAGATATCAAAATTCTGCAAGCCACACGAGCAGGTAGACGCTATAAATTTGAGTTTTTTTGCTAAGATATTGTGCAAAAGCGTGGGACGGGTCGTGATATAACTGTACTCTGCAAGACATCGATCGACCCGGAACATTAATCTTTTGCTCTTTCTTTAAGAACACACGACAGCAATTGCGATTGTTTTTTTAAACTCTTGTAATTGAACGGTGCTTAGTAAATTACATAGGTTTCACAAACGAAAAGTTCTTGGTTAAAATAATCAAATACCTACATTACTCGGTATACTTACTACATATGGCAACGCCAAATTCAGCGCTATTATCGTTAAAAAAATAGTTATATAACTCATAAATAAGTGTGAACATAACTAGCTCCACTGAGATAGATACCACCTATTACTCGTAGATATTGATAATGCTTAGGTGATCTCGCCTGATGTTAAGCGATGCGATGATGTGGTATACGATGTAACGCGCTTGGAATTGCACCATACTTCGTCAAAACCTTCGAAGTACAAAGTATTAGCTGGATAAAGAAATACATAAATAAAAAAGTTTCCTCTTTATAACAACGAGTGATAAACAAATAGTATGAAAAAAGCGTGACAGCATAGTGGATAGATCGTGCGATTCCCAATCGTAAGACCGTAGTTTCGAATCTCACCTGAATATGTTTTCAAATGCCTAAGTACGACGTTAGTTCACACCACTGGTTTTAACGGTGAAGGAAAATATCGTGAGGAAACCAACCTACGCTTTTAGAAAGAATGTGTCATCAGCCAGCCCGGACTGTGCCAGCGTGTATGCGGCTATAGCCTCTCCTTGTGGGACACGAGGCCCTCGTCCCAGCAGTGGGAATATTTAGTGGCCTACTTTTGCTGCAAATATAAAAAATATATTCTGTCGTATAAATTCGTAGGGCTGCTTAAATCAATCCGTAAAATTCATAACCACGAATCGAAAACTCCATAAAAACCAAAACGGCAAATGCAAGTTTACTTTTGTCACTAAAATAAACAATTCTGTTTCGACGTTTCTTTATGGAATCCCTTTTTGTGAGAGGGAATTTCGTGCAAAAACTGCGAGTAAAAAATATAAATCTGCCCTAACTTTAGTAACGTGATAAGTTTATTTTGAAATGGAGATTGGAGTTTTATCGGCTTATGACTAGGTATAGGCATTTTTGTTATTTTACAAAAAAAGGTAATTTTAAAGATTGGGTATAAGGTTGAAAGTGAAGACTTTATCGCGTTGATTAGCTACCTCAGAAATTATAGTTATAATATCCTACAGTTGTTGACATGGTTTTTTGTATTTACCTATAGGAAATGCCGTAGTAGGTTAGTTGCTAAACAATCGGATTTCACAATGCAGAGGTCGTAGTTTCGAATCCCGGTGGCACCTGTAAGTATCTTTCCAAGTGTGCGATTTTTCAGAAGCTTTGATAGAGAAAGCAAACATCGTGAGGAAACCAAAGCCTTGTTCTAAGAAATAATCTTTTGCAGGCACTGCAAACTCTCATTAGGCCAACGGTGGATTTTGGTTATGACTCTCTCCTTGTGAGATAATGCTCCGCATCCCAGCAGTGAAAATCATCAACTAAAGTGGGCTCTTTATGCTACCTTAGTTATAAAATGATACGTTCGGAAGTAGGTATATAGCTGTGTGTGAGAGATGTCTACCGAATGGACCTACTAGCTGTCCGCTCCGACTTTGTTCAAGTGCAAAAATATTTAAAGACGTATATCTCGAGAATAAATAAAGGCAAGTTAGATAAAACTTATAATTTATTAATTGGACAGGGTTCTCAATATACCTAATACACAACCCATGATCATCAAGAGAGTATCAGCTTTCCTTACCTGGCACATAAGACAACATCCAAAAACGGTGTTATCGCCTCAGTACTTAAAGATTTACAATAAATGTAACATGCATTTTCCTTTTGTTTTTAACATTCAGCAGAAAATAACGTCTTCAAAAATCATCGTGAATGTAGCCAAAACGTACAAACATTGGCGGTATGAAACATTTATCACCGAAGCCACCCCACCAAATAACTACAGCGACTGTTGGTTATTCTGTTGTAGCTTAAAAGCCGAAAGCGAGTCGATGAACCCTCCTGAATAAAAACTCCCCCGCTAGTTTCAGCGTTCTCACGCCTCGCGCCAGCCTCCCTCTGAACCCTGTAAAAACTCGCAGAAGTTGTATGAACCCTGACACCGGTAAAAACTCGGCAACTATTTCAACATGTTTTAAAATGTGCTTTTGGTAAAACGATGTATGTACGCTATGTAGTATTTTTATTTTGGCATGACTGTAGTGTTTATATGTATTTCCTTCGAAACCTGCTAATACTTCTAAGCTAGGTAAATCGACACCTCCAAGGAATACTGCGCCAACTCTAAAGTTACCTATTATTACATAGGTTTAGAGGAGGAGTGTATAATAAGAAAATGTCGGTAGTAGCTATGTTCCTAAGGATTCTTCATAAATTTTCAGAGTTTCAAAAAGTTTTAGCTATCGATTTTTTTTTCTCTCTTCTATAAAGCAATATACGTGTAATTTTAAAGTTAGCGTAGTTTCCTCTCAAAAGGTTAAAGTTTAAATGTTTATTACTTGATAAAGTTGCAAATAATAACAAAGACTATTTAAAATTAACAGACAAATATTTAATTATTATCTATACAATCGCAAAAAATACATTAATAAATGTTAATTTAATAAATTAGTTCCGCCGAAAGAATGAAAACAATTTGTGTGACAAATACTCAAGAATAGCGTAATAAAAATTTCTAAAAATAATAATTAGTTCTTAGATTCCATTAAGCCCATAGGTGTCTATAGGTCAAGTGTAACAAGTTACGTATAAAGTCCATTGAACCATTGTATTTTACTTAACAATCAGGGAAACCTAAACGATGGAAATATTCAGCCACAGAACCCTTTTTATGACGACATCGTAGAAGTTATCAGAGACCAACAAAATTTAATTTTTTCTTGAGTTTTAAAAGATTTTCGCACCTTCACCACTTAGTATTTTCTGAATTTTATTAAAGACATTTTTTTAAGAATTCTTGTACTTTTTTGGGATATAAAGTAACGTATGTGCTATTTCTGACTAATCCTCTATTTTCATTGAAATTTTAAACGTAGTTACGTGATTGAAGAAATTTAATTAAAATATTAGTAGGATAACGTAATAATTATAGCATGGCGATGATTTGACAGCTCCGGAAGTAGCATTTCACTGCGAATGTTACGTTTCCGGTCTCACCGCGAACTCCCATTATTCACTCGGCAAATATGTTTTGACTTAACCCTTAACTCCCCGAGGCGCACAAATGACGCCTGAGGTACCGTTGCGGCCGTCACAAATGATCTACTACGCGAAACATTTATCTGTAACTGTGAGTAAATTATTGAACTAAAGTTTTCTACCAGAGGCTGTAGCTTTTGTACTGTAAATTCGATAGCAGTGCTTCAGTTAAACTCAACAGTGTTTGTATTAGAAGGCACTTTGTGGCTCTTGCAAGGTATCGCTGTCATTAAAATGATTGCGTCATTAGTGATCATTAAAGGGTGAAGCGTCACCACATGCCGTGGCTTGGCTGTTTACGTAGCTCGCATGTAACTTACCATAAGGTAGCAAATAGCAAACAACCAATATCGAAGACCATGTGTAATATTGATTGTGGTTCCAATGACGTCGTTTTCTACTATTGATTAATGTATGATGGATTTTTAAGATTAGGGTTATTTTACTGATAGGATTCGAATTCTAATAACTTATTTGTTAACTTGATTAAGGAAGCTTCCGTGTATTTTGCTATCTTAAAAAAAAATTCGAATGAAACTCATTAAGAAACATATTTTAGTCATAAATAAACATAAATAACTTATTTTAGCGCAATGTAGACGTATGTAATATCTTTAACATATTAAGTAATATGATCACATACTCTTGCTGGTTTCGTAATAAAATTTTACTACCAATGACAAGACACAAACCATTTTAGTAAAATTATAAATTATAAAATTTAAATCAAGGCATATCTTAGCTTTGTACTTGGACAAAAAATGCATTGACTAGCCTCGTGGCTTAGTGGGTAGTAACTCTGCCTGCAAAGCCGAGGGCTTAATTCCCAATAAGTAAGTCCACTCTTGTACTCAGACGACATGTCTTGCAGAGAACAGGAAGAGCAGCAGAACCGAAATATCAGCACATTTTTTGTTTAACGGGTTTGTCACTTTGTCACCGTAAAAAATGGTGATGCGAACATGGCATCTAGCATTCAATAAATAAAAAAATAGGAACTTTTTATTTAGTAAGCATTAAAATACATATAATACATTGAAAATGATATATGTACATTGTACTTATAAAAACCCTTAATTTAACACACCAAACATATTTGTTAAAGCAGAAAAACAATAAAATTTATTCGCCTATGTTTTGAGAATCCGGTTTCTAAAATATATAATAAAATGGAAATCTCTCGATGTTATTTCGATAGGTACTTCATAAGTAATTTGAAATCATGAATCATGTCCGAGATAAGTAATTTGTATTTTTATCCAGTAGCAACTATGCAATTGACCGGTTTCATATCATGATAATATATTGCAATCTAAATATCTATCCGTAACGGGACACTTACTACCACATCACCTGGCAAAATTGAATTATCCTTTGCATTTTTTTCGCAATTGCACTAACGGCATCTTCGATATCTCGATTGAACAATTTCAATAGCTGTCAACACTTCCTCGGTATCCAAAGATTGTGGGAACAAATCATCGCAAACAGTTTGCCACGCAAAAAACTCCTTGCATTAAGCAACCGAGTGTGATCGGCAAAAAATCCTCCCACGCTACGAAAGGGTTAAACTTACACCTGACCTATATTAAATAAAAAATAGTTTTCTTTTGCATTTTTTGCTCATTATACTCATTGTAGATAGATAACAACAAAATGCATTGATAGAAGGGTGTCCACAAATTTCTATTTGACGAAGAAATGCGAAAAACAAGAGTTAGGTACGTACTCTAAACACGGTATTTTTTAATCTGTTTACTATATAATAAATAAGGTTCATCGCAATCATCTCTTTTTTATTACTTGAACTATGCCTATAGAGCAGCATCTACCAAGATTAAAAGAACTAACGACCTATATAAGTAAAACTTTCAAGAAACTATTAAATATTTAAACGCATTTCACTTATTTGTATTAACATTTCACTAAAAAAGCTAAAATTTTGCATTTCTACTCACAAAAAATACATACTTTAAATAACCCCGTCCTCGACATTACATAATTTTAGTCACCCCACTTCCATAGCACACAACTTGCACAAAGCCGCAACCCAGCAGCAGGTAGCAACCCAAGGGTTATCCGCTTATGCAAAAAAAAGTTTTTCTATCCGATTAACACTTGCATAATACACGACTTAGCTTTTTAAAATTCGAACAATTGTGTTAATAGTTTTATTGCTCTTATCTTTGACGTGTGCTCAATCAGATGCAAAATTGAATCTAGCCTATCTTAATTTATAGATTTTAGGTATCGCACACCACATTCATATTACCAATTTACATATCTAGGCACTCTAGATATGTTGAACAGCACATTAGTGGCCTACTTTAAGTGTCCATTCTTGGGAGTCAGAGTCTTTCCTTACAAGTAGCAGACAAGGCTATAATCCCCGTAACTGGCCTAGTCCGGCTGAAACATGTCTTTGTAAGATGTATTTCTTAAAACATGCCGGTTTCCTCACGGTGTTTCTCTTCACCATTAAAACCGTTGATGATGGAAAATACTTAAAGGTTCAGGCGGGATCCGAAGTTATATACGATGTCACGACTGTAAAATCGGACGATTGAATGGACCGATGTTTGTCGTGTTTGTTGTGGCCATCGACTACAGATACATATAACTACCACAACGAAATTATGTTTTTCTATACATACAAATAGGTATTTGTATCACACAAGTGTGTCCAAGGAAGTTTTATTGAGTGTTTACATATTTGTAGCAGCAGTTAACAAAACAGGGTGCGTGTCGATGTTTTGGTTAGCGCCTTAACAACAAGGGGCTCGTGAATTTGGCGGCCTTTAACGGAGGTGCCTCATTAAGAATTCATCGCTGAGAACGCGTGAGTCGACAGGGGAGAGTGAAAAGGCCGACAGGCGATGTGTTGCAAAATGTATATACCGGCGAGAAATAGGGGCAGTTCGCTAACGTAGAGGCCGCCGTAACTCAATAATGCAGATCGAGCTTGTTAGCCAAATTTTCGAGACCCTTTCCACTACCCCGTGCCAATAATTTCACAGGTCACTTTAAGCTAGCCGTTGGAGCCGACAACGCGAAACATAGCATACATAATTAGCTCGAGTACGTACCCTGACACGATAATGTCACGGCAAACGGTTGCAATCGACAGGTTCGCAACCGCCCCCTTGCTTGATTCAACTTTCATGCAAAATCAACTGTTTATGTCATTGATAAATTCTCGATTCAAATTATACGTACCACGTCACGAACAAAGAAGACGGGTAAAAAACTGCATTAGACGGAATAGATATGTACGCGAATGGATAAAAAACTCGGCGGTTGAGCACCATGTGCAATCGCAGGTGCCCTCCGTTCCCACACAACCCTTTCAGCGAGGAGTTCGTCTTCTACCGCCCCCGCTGTCTTACTTGCCCCTCTAATGCTGCACAAAAACGTGACTTTAACCTTCAACTCAAAATCACGCTATGAGCTCTGTTAATAACACTCTGATTTGATGATCCAACCGCGAGACTTATAAGACCTTTCGTGTTTAGAACGGTCATTAGCTCCAAATTCTACCTGTTCCGATTTATAGACGCTGTCGTATCATTAAATTTATTGTGGATAAAATGCAATGTATTTTTTGCTCTTTGATTCGGACTGAACAAACGTCTGGGATATGTAAAATATCTTTTATGCTTGACGTTGGATAAATGAGTCAGCGTTTTCACTTCATACATTTGTAATTTTTTGCAGTCTGTGAAAAATATTTTTTTGCAAGTCATCTTTTACGTGTCTCTGTTTAGTTAGATACCCGTATTTCTAAGTAAAAAACTTAAACCTACGGGTATGTCGCATGAGATTATTTAAATTATGCATCCGGATATTGAAACGATTTTGTTGGATCTAAGTATTTAGATTCTCATAACAGTAAAAAACACTTCATATATTTAAAAAAAACTGTTAGTTTGTCTATTGACATATCTTGTTTGTATAAAATAATTATATATATTTTATTTGATTAAACAAGCAATATAATAAATAAATAAATAAATATTGGTGGACAATTCAATATGATTTCAAAATGTGTACTGCATTTAGGTGTTCCCGCTGTAATTCAGTTATTTACTCAAAGCTTACAGAGCCTAACTGTAAAAACTGTAAAATGTAGACCAATCAGTATAGAAATAATCAGTGTTTATGATTATTAAATTAATCAAAGAGTTACTATATTGTACTAAAAACAGTTTTGGGATATTGGCATTGTTCTGACAGAATATTGGCTGTCAATAAGCTAGCCAGCCATTGGAACCTTTCATTTACAAATGGAAATTAATTAATACCTATATATATACATGAATACATATTATCAGGTCGTTTTACTTCCTGCAGAATGGTGTTTACCCATCCATCGTAAGCCCACTTGGTCAACGGACAGGAAGCTTATCAATCAGACGAGTTTCTAATCTGTGCACATTTTCATGACAAAAAGCTGAACCGCTATCGCCATTGTTTTTATAAAAATGGGATGTGTTTTGTAGCCAATTAAAGGCAAAGGGACACCGGCTGTCGGCCCGCAATAAATCGCAACCCTACAGAACCCTACACGAAATGTTTCCGCTCCGAGACCGCGACTTTATAGCGACCCATTCTGTAGGGCAAAGTGATAATTTTTCGTAAAGGAAGTACCATTTCGGGGGTGTAATTTGAATTTTGATTATGAGCATGGACGTGACAGCGTAAAAAAATATGAAAAATTAGTCATTTTGTAAAAAGATAATATTTTGTTGTCTGCATAAGGAGATTCGTAATAAGTATATGCTGTTGACTCACTTGAGAACTGGTCAAATTTTGAAAACTTTCTTATAATTAGCGCTATGATCATTAATAAATACAATTTCAGAACTCATCAATTTCCTCGGTGACCTTCCGTCCGATATAAATAAATATTAGTGGACATTTTTCACACGACACACTCTATATACAATTAATTAAGTGCTTTATAACAATACTTTTTCACAAGTCGTTTTCACTGGTTCATTCAATTATTACTCTTCGTAAGAGTACTCTCATTTTATTAATTAATGATTTATATAACTATAGGTATCCCTAATGTAAAAAGCGTATGTTATTCAGGGATAGTGCAATATTATAATAAAATTATTTGGAATCGTTTCTAATACCGTTTATTCATTACAAATATGTTACTTTATAATATTAGAAGCTATAAATAGATGAGTGTTTGGAGGATGTGATCTAGGTAATGCGCAATTTAAGATTGCCGTTCATGGTAAACAAGGATATAATTTCTCCCGCTGGGCAATTTCCTTACCAGACCAACATCTGCGATTAGCAAGACCTATTAACTTTTAAGAGTACAAAACTCCCCTACGTAATCACCATGAATTAATACCAACAGCCAGCCCCTGCCCCGCCATTGGTCAAGGTGTTCAAGCTGCATATGTGCAGATCACGATATAACTATTTTATCCAGTCTTTTTACATCTGCTTCTTTTTAAACAATTTTCCCATCCCTAAAGCCATAAAATAATCTAGAGGTACGTTTGCTACCCTATTTGAGAAATAGTATGGTTTTATCTGATATGGGAACATTGAGGGTCAGTAATATTTTTACAAAATATTAACGAATATTATTTTTTTTTTATATCAGTAACATTTACATTAACAGTTAGTTAATGACGATATTTAGGTTAGAGACATTTAATAGTCCAGACTGAATTTAAACTGTTAATATGTTTTTCTTTGGTCACTGAAGAAGTTAAATACGTTTTTTAACTTATGATGATTAATAAAAATAAGTAATTCAAACGATTTTGTGTTCTATAATTTTCGCTGTAGTATCAAAAAAAATATTTCTTTTATTACTTACCTAACCAACCGTACCATCACTTAGTTTGTTGTTGTGTGAAAAAGTTTTGACTAATAATTTATTTATTCACATATATTTCAACTTACAAGTAGAAATGAGAATTTGGGACGCCTGCCTGGGAGCAAACGTGGTGACTTTTATTGTACCTACAACAACAAAAAATCTTCTAAATTATGCAGGAGGTACAAAGTAGGTACAAATCCGTAAATACAATATAATCTGAAATCTACACTCTAAGTTATTATTAATTTACCTGTGTAGTTAAAAAAAATTGTCAATAATAACAAAAACTCCCGTCTTATCAGAAGCCTACCTTGGAACTAAGGAGGACGTTTACTCCCGTATTCGAACCATTGCTCTATGCTTACGCGAGAAATATAACATCACGAGTCAAATTTATAAGTCGAAGCAAATCAAAATGCAAATTTACAACCTTTGTGACGTCAAACGGTGTAAAAGGCAAAATGTGTGCATATATAGTATCTTTTTTTCTACATTTACTCTACGGACTCTGGAGACCACGCATTTTATCTCTCTTCTTTTGTAATATTTTGTTTTCGATGTTATACGTGATGTTTCGGAATGTATAGGTTAATAATTAATGCAACATCCTTACGGATGATGGTTTCATTGTGTTCCTTACTGAACAATTATTGTTGAATATATTTCATAATTTTTAGAAAGATACAAACTCGCAGTTGACGCGCCATAGCTGCGGTATTGCTATTCTTCTGCGTCGTCAAATTGTAAAATCCTAATATTTTACTTATGACAGTTTAAGAACATAAAACTTAACGTAATGTAGATTGTGTATAAATACAGAAAAGCTACTCCATTCCAAAAAAATAACTGTTTGCGGGCTGCATCGTACAAATATTTGTCAGTACGATATGCATATGGAGTGTTTCCGAAACCGATCTTTCTCATTAAAAGCGCTTGTTTGCCATCCGATAAAAAAGTCAAATGGCCGGTGGTCGTGAAAGGGTGGCTATCACCCTTCCGGAGGGCAAGAGGACCAGACAAACAGCAGATGTTCCTGGCTTCAGTTACATAATCAACAGTAACTTGAATTCAAATGACTGCATCTATACTGGACCCAATGTTCAATGAATTAGCTCATGTATAAATCAAGTACCTATTTGAGTATTGAGTATTGGAATAAATTGCTTCATACTTATAGACACAAACAACAATATTCTAATATGAAACTGAAACCTAAATATAGAACTTATATGGTATAAAATGATTTGGTTGTGGTAGGCCTCTTTTGCAGAGTCTGCTTATTGAAAAACCAAACCTTTGTTACTTATTCTACCGTCAAGCATTACCGGTTTATAGCTGGAAGGCAACATTTCCAGAAAAATTACAAGGATGAAATATTATTATTATATCTTATATCTTCGGGTGAAGATTTCAGTGCAATGCCGGGGGAGGGTGATTTGAAAGCTATGATCAAATACCTGTGTGTCACTCTGCTGTTACCTGTATTACCTATAAGCAAACGTTGTTACCGCAGCGACCTGCTCGTCTTGTCACTCTATCTGTTTTTTTTATCGAATATACGAATCTATTTATGTAAAAATAGTTGATAGCGACTGCATTAAATGACATTAAATGTTTTTTAACTTAAACCACTTTTTTCTACTTTTATAGTTTTACACTTGACTGCCATCTCGCCTGATATTAAGTAACGATGCAGTGTGTAGTCTACGTTGCAGCGTGCTTATCTAGAATAGCGTGCTATCTATCTAGCCGGAGGTCGTGGGATCGATTCCTACCCAGGACATAATTTGTAAGATGGATACAAATATTCGTTGTGTTATTGAGTGTGCCATAAGTATGTATTTACATATTTGAGTCTTATATCAGCTATTTGGCTCCCACATTACATCTAAGTTTTCTTTAGCTTTGGACTAGTTAGTGTTATTTTAGAAATTTCCAACAATATGTACCTATTTCTTTGAAATGCAACACGTCCTACTGTTTTCTATGGTAGAAATCTGTATCATTGGTATGTTACAAGATACTTAAAGGGATATTGAATTAGTCTTGTAGTTTGTAAAAACCAAAAAATCAATACAAAAGGAACTGATACAAAGTGAAACAATCCGAACGTGGAATCAAAACTGTTATTATAATCAAACTAAATCGAAAATGAAAGTATCAAAGAAAGCAAGGAAACATATTGTAGAGTCACTGGAGCACCGGGCAAATACGATTGTTCGCTTCACGCTGCAATGAGTTGAAACTATCTTTCGGCACCTTTACTATGCAACATATTTCTCTGCTGTAATCCACACACATAGTGATAAAGATGTGATACATTGCTGTCTTCACAGTAAACTTATATTTTAAGTACATTGAAAGTCGTCAATGTAATGTAAACGCAGGGATGAGTAAAAGTTCCAGGCGTCAGATGATAAATGCAACGATCACGATGCATTTGTAGGTAACGGTAGGCAACTGAGTCACAGGGAACTGACCTAGGAGCATGCATTGGAGTGCATTGACGCCTCAGCCGACGCACTTATCACTAGCATGCCTCTTACGAGATAATGCATTGAACATGCTCTCGACCGATGAATAACACATGTGTTGTTATGTCTGACTGCATAGAATCACTTAAATGTTCAGAAACATTAAATTTGTCAGACAACAAACGCTAGAGAAAAGGTTATTAAGAGCAAAGACCTTAGATTGTCCTCATACATAGCAGAAAAGTATTCTCGAAGCTACGTGATCTGTCATAAATATTGACCGTTTTAAATCAGGAATCCTTGAAAGTCTTTAATAAAAAAAACTGCACAAATGTACAGTTTGCAATGGACCGCCATTTTTGTCATTTAACAAAGTATGTATTTGATAGAAAGGATTCTGATTGAACACATGAGTACTATACGTAGTAGTACGAGTGCAATTTCGTCAATATGTATCGTGACGTATCGTTTAAGTGACGTACATCGTTTTTAGTCTTTTTGGGTCTATGATAGGAACCACCCCGGGCTAATTCACAGTTCAGCAGATGTTTCTAAGATGAATGATATGCTGTTTCGTACTGGTAATACATATGTTTTATATCTTATCCGTAACTGAAATCCTAGTAGGTACCAATCAGTTTTAGAAGTTGTTATTCATTTAATCTAAAAATCGATTTCAATTGTGTAATATTCACCCATTTTCAATGCGATCATTATCTTAAAACTGATAAGTGATTCCATAATTAATTTCACAGTGATCGTTCATTTTGGAATGGCAACGGAAATTTTATTATCGTATAACTAATATAATCGTGAAATCGTCAACTTGACCGTAATTCGTATGATCTAACCAAGGTTCTGGCGGCGGACGGCGGTGGCGGTGATAAGACAGTTTCACAATAGCAGAATTATTTGCGGCGCGTAGGGCTTTGCCTTGAGATGCGCTACAAACAACTGTAGCGAACTACGCTGAAACTGTGGCGCTACTGTCGCTGACGAAAGTGGTGCTGCGTATACCATGTATACGTAACGTGAGTTGTAATAATATTTGTAAGCATATGTAGTAAGTAACGCCCTGCTTTTTTTTGCCTAAAGTTCTGCCTCTGCCTGTGGCCAATTGCCACATGTCCTTGAATATAAAAAAGCTTTAATAGTGAGTTAAACCGCTGTGTTACGAAATGACGTAAGCTCGATTTGCTCTCGTTGAATATGTTTGACGGAACATTCTCGTAAATTTTTAAACAGATATTTGTTCTAAAGTTTGATATTTTTGGCTCGCATAAGCCGAGACTAAATTTGTACTGTAGTTAAATTTGAACGGATTTGAAAAGACTAGAAGAAATTTTGAAAAGTATTTTTCTATCAACTTTTGTATGTTTATTTAGTTTCATCATAAAAACTATTGATTACAGAGGTTTTATATACAGCTAGTATTTTTTTAATTACTTATTAGAAATTAGAGAATCCAGTGAATTATATTTTCTATTTAGGTCTCTATTTAGGTCTATAAATCTCTTATTTTAATGCTTGTTTATTTTTCCGACACCACTGAATGTTCAATTTGTATGGTGGGTATGAGAATAGATCGTTAAAATATTTTTCATGCTTTTACTCCCGCGTTTAATTTTTATTCGCTATTTAATTACATTTTTGTGAACCATAACCTATATCATAACATAATTGTCGTTCAATAACGTAAGTCATTAACTTGAAGTATAGCGTTAATTTGACATTTTTTGTAACTATTATAGATTTATACTTGACCGCCATCTCGCCTGATGTTAAGCGATATATGGATGGATGGAGCGGTCTACGATAATATAATAATATTGGTGGACAATTCACACACAACACCATCTGACCCCAAACTATGCAAAGGTTGGGATATGGCGGCCAGATGGCTGATATAATACATATATAGTTCTAAATACATACTTATTATACATAGAAACACCCAGACACAGTGCAAACATTTGAATTCATCACACAAATATTTGTACGATTTGATGGAGCCTGCTTAGCTAGATTTTTTTTATTGGGTACCAATATTTTCTCTTTTTATTCTCCAGTCTTACTCCATACAAACTATATAACATCTGCGGATCAACTATTTTTTAAAATAAAATCATGTATTATGTATTACAAGGCCTTTCTGATTTGAAATTCATTACATTTTGCAAAAAATACTCGGCACAGCGCTTCAACTTTGAATATCTTAGTAATTATTATTCGATCCCAAACAATCCTATTACCATTTTCATTTAAATTTTTGACCGTTGTTGTCCTTAAAACACAAATGTGTAGACAGATATTTGAGAGAAGACATACTCGTGTGTCATAATACTACCATAGTAGGGAAGGTATTCATTCTCATGTCCGGAGACAATTAACATAAGGGCCTTTACCAAAGGACCTAATGTATCTACAGTCTTCATGTGCTTATGAGAAAGCTCAGCCAGATGTGCTTCGTTTCGTTAAGTATCGGTCAACGGCACTTTTTAAAGAATTCAGAGGGTATATTCTCTTCCCTTTCTTCTATAATATCTGCATCTAATAGAACCCTTATGTTGAAAGCAATAGCAGCATTTTTGTAGTAATTTTCTCTTTACTGAGTCTGCCTAGGGAAGTAGCACTCCTTTGATAGCCATTCCACCGCCACAGCAAACGTTATTTTTTCCG
The DNA here is from genome assembly GCA_017562165.1 of Ectropis grisescens. Taxonomy (NCBI): domain Eukaryota; kingdom Metazoa; phylum Arthropoda; class Insecta; order Lepidoptera; family Geometridae; genus Ectropis; species Ectropis grisescens. Next base: position 15,885,262 of record CM029779.1, read on the forward strand.
GGTTAAGGGGCAATGTTTTTAGGAAAATCTCGGAATGAAAATTCTATTTTATTATTGTAACCCAACCGAGAGACTTCTTCATGATTATTATCTATCGATTTATTCCTTATCTGACTTTAAAAAGGTTTGATGCTTGTAAACATTTTTCACAAGATCGACTATTGTTGAAATTTTCGAAACCATCATAGAATCATCATTCAGCGACCACTATCTTATTTTAAATAGAGTCGGTACAATACGTTCGCTTCCTCCATGCATCTCTATCGTTTGGTATATCTTTGTTAATGATCTCTCTAATATTTTATCCACAGATAAAATTTTCACTACACTCATTCAATTAGGTACTCTCTCTCTCTCTCTCTCTGATAATTACGGAAAAAGTATTGTGGTTATATTGTTTACAACTTGTTGTCAACTTCCTTCATTTGACAATTTTGTCGGGAATATGGCATCGAAATATCGGAAAATGTTTCCACCATATAACATTGGTAAATCCCGTAAATAAAAATACTATTATAGTGAACATCTATCACTATCTGTGAAAACTTAAAACAAGATGTAGTGCTCGATGAGCACGCTAAGTAAGGTAAAAATATTTGGAATGCTATTAGGTATGCGTTTTGATATGCTCTACGTATGTGGCTTGAAATAAGATAAGGTTATTAGAGCTCCATGCTTTCTGTGCTGTTATTTGATAGGTAGTAGAGTTCTTCAAATCATTGTGACCATCAAATAATATTTTAGCTAGTTTTTCTACTACGTCTTCCGTGTGAAATTAGGAAAGTCAATCTTTAAAAATTGGTTAATTAAATTCGCTAATTTAATTACTAGTTGCGCTCCTCGATTTTAGACGTTTAGTTCTGTTCCCGTATTTTGTGGTAAAAAGTAGCCTAGGTGTTGTTCCAGACTATAATTTGTGTTCCAAATTTAATCCCAATCCGTTCTGCCGTTCGACGTGATTGAGCAACAAAGATGCAAACATTCAAACCACGCAAACCCGTGATTCAAACATATCCGTGATTCAAACCTTCAAACATCCAAACAATGACATTTATAAAAAAATTTAGGATTAAAAATCGCCATAGATACAATATGTAGATCATCAAACTACCGGAATGGCGCGTTATGACGTCACGTCTTCGTAATACTCGTACAAAGAAGTGACGTCATTTGAAACTTCTAAGCCCTGTATCTTCGTCATTTTCTGTTTGTGAACGAAAAGAAAAAGTACGTGAACAATATTTTTTAATAATCTAACTGTTTTTAAGTCATCATGCCTATTTGCGTACGTGACCTGCAGAGCTGCGAAGGGCTTTCCTCGCGAGTGTACCGTGTGCGCACACGCAGAGTAGGCAGCTGGAAGTAGGTCAATGTTGCCTCGTGACGCGGTCGCGGCCCTTCGATGCAGGGCTCGCCTTGAACCGCCAGCCACCATTGCCAGCTTGACTCTATTAATTTGCGCTCGTTTTCTGCTAAAAATATAAACAAATTCAAAATAACCTTCTCGTTCCGGCGCACGCCATTTTTGTTGTTACACGCGCTGAAACTCAACCCTGGCCTTCTTAAGGGTCTTAAGTTAACATGTTCGACTTGTTTTCGTAAATATATTGATATGTGGTATAATTTAAATTAGTGTCGCAATTCAGCATTGGCAGAGTGTTACAAAATAATCACATTTTACAACCTGGTCAAAGCCCTTTGGAGTCACCGCAGCATCATTTTCATGTTTGGACACTAAATATTATACATAGATTATGTAATTTCAAAGTTTCTGCAATCTAATCCTAGTGTAATGTTTAGGAATACAAGAAAAGTACTTTACTATTGAAAACAAATATAGAAGCTTGTGACGTTAAAAAACGTAATATTTTAGTGACATTTGCAAATACGATATAAAGAATAGCACCATATATCACCGCTTACCCTAAGGTAAGTTGGCGGTTAAACGCATAATTGTGTCCAATTTCAATAAAAGTTGTTTATTCTGTAATGCGGAGGAAAAATATAATTTCTTATTACTTCCAAATAACGTCAGATATTGGATACCAGGATTACATATTTGTTCGAAGTTTATGGGTGCATCAAAAACCAATTTTAGTTCAAACCCGACATTCATTGGCATACCAATTAAAAACTATGCACAATAACAATTCAACATAATCTTAAAAACTAGTGCTATAGGCGGCGGATAGAGCCACCAGGTATAGCTCTACTTAGTTTTTTACGTTAAACAATCTCTTCCAAACGAACTTAGGATTGAAAATAATGTGTGGAAAAGTTAAGTTAGGTGCATAAGTTAGTCAAGATGGGTAGGTTAGTAAAAAAAAGAAAAAGAATGCTTGTTCTAAAACTCTTTCATATTGCTCTAAAATATAACGTAGGTAGAATTTATTGTTCTTATGATGCTAGTAGCTAGTTAGCAAGTAGCATTTGATAGATACAGATTGTAAAGAAATAAGACTAAAAATATGTATTATGTGTGTATCAGACGTACGTCTTATGGACCGATTCACTCGGCGACAAAATTACCCATGATGACGTATTCTCGAAAATCATGAAAAATGTTAGAGAAGTTTCGATGTTTCTAGAACGGCTACCTCAATTGAAATTGAAATTTCGTACCGCATTTATACGAGAATTCAAATTCGCAGTTGTTTGTGCGATATGTAAAACTTTATCATGCAAAATACGTTAGCAAACATCATGCAAATATAAACCATTTCAAGTCGAGTTGCCAAATTAATATTAATTCGTCTGAAACTTTACATTTAATGAAATATTCACTGGTAAAGCTGATTTCGGATTGTCGTTTTTTCCTTAATACCGAGGCTAGCAGCAGGAAACGTGTTTGAACAGCTGGCAGTCACGATTAAAGTATCGTCCGAGTTGAAGGTCCTTTGAAAATAATACGTTTGCAGTACTTAGAACAATGAAGATCCCTTAGAGCCTTAAGGTGCGGTTAACGCTCCGAAGCGGTAGTTTTAAGTGCGCGCGCGCAAAGACGATTTGCATAAGGGCCGTTGTCAATGCCGCGCTCGTGGGCAACAGGCAATGGACAGAAGGTCTTAACGACCTTCTGTTGCCGTTGACGAGGCCCTTTGATTCGCTATGAGGCCACTCAAAGCACCGACAAAATACTGTGGAAAAGGCCTTAGAATCGATGACGCTCGACGCAAATAATATTCAGTGATCTCCTGAATAAATTTTGCAATTGAAATCGGCAACAGGATCACGAAAATAATAAGTTTGACCGCGTGATCGCATTACAATGTCGGGATATGCTGATTTTATGCCGCATTTACAATTATTCGTACCTTTTTTCCAAGTATTTTAAGATAAACTATGGAGGAAAATCACTCATATAGCATTATTTTATTGACTTACACCTTCTTCGTACTTCCTTAATTGTCCATTAACTGTTTTGAGTGTGAATAACTTCTAGCATCTTTTTATTCCCAAAAACTTAAAGTTCCAAAATTCGTGATTTGAATTTGTGATAGCCAATAAAATACTGAAATCTTACCTACCTGAAAGGTAGAAAATAACAAACGGATATGTTTATGTGTGCCTATCCCAAGAAAGTGTTCCATTAATCAAACCGTTAATCGAGGTGTAAGAAAGACAACAGCATAATCTATTTTTCTAAAGAGTCTTTCTCAGATTCACACTTATTTGAAATAAAAGTGGTCAAGTGCGAGTCAGACTCGCCCATGAAGGCTTCCGTAGCAGCAAGTAACATAATATAAAAGTTTCGTAGTTAGTAGTAGTTCGTTGTTACTTAAAACAGTGTTTTAACAATATTCAATTTCTGACGGATTAAAAAAAAGTACTTACTAGATCTCATTCAAACCAATTTTTGTTGATAGTTTAAACGGTAATGTACATCATACACTTTTTTTTATTTTTGTCATTCTCTTATTTTAGAAGTTACAGGGGATACACTTTTTACCACTTTGGAAGAGTCCCTCGCGCAAACTATTCAGTTTAGAAAAAAAAAATGAAACCTCACTTCATTTTTTTCGTTAGAAACCTCAATATCGTTTTTGATGACCTATCCATAGATACCCCACACGTAAGGTTTTGATCAAAAACATTTTTGAGTTTCAGTTCTAAGTATGGGACACACCCCTATATTTTCGTGTTGTTTTCTATTTTTTGTATTAAAATCTTAATGCAGTTTACAGATTACATCTACTTACCAAGTTTCAATAGTATAGCTCTTATAGTTTCGGAGAAAAGTGGCTGTGTCGTACGGACGGACAGACAGGCAGACATGACGAATCTATAAGGGTCCCGTATTTTGCTACGGAACCCTAATAACGTGTTCCGTAATCAACAGAAGCTTAAAAAGCTCTCAATATCAACATCCAACATCCAACATACTTGAACAAAATAGTACGAGTATATATTAAAGTACATGAAGTTAAAGAATTCAATCATCATTCAATTCATTACATTTAAATTACAAAAGTAATAGTACATTATTTGAGGTTATAACACGAGAATATCCTCACTATTCCACCGTTTCTGTCGGCGTTCCATATTATTCGCGAGCGCAAGGTTGCGTTGCGCAAGCGCTGGTTACACGTGTCGCTAGCGCTCACGTCGGCACCCGACCTCTTCCGAACACTTCCGATTCGCATGCACAACAAACAACCTAAGTACAACCAAGTTATCTAACAGCATGAATGAGGGAGCCACAATAAAGTAAATATCACATCCGCTAATGATTTTCTTGCTGCTTCATCAAACGCCGATCCGATAAGTTGGTCGTGAATATTTTGAAAAGCGAAGGTAACGCGGAAACGAACCTTCGAAGGTACACCGGCTAACCCCGACCGTAAGTAATGTTTGCTACGTTGTTCGCTAATTATCCTAATTTTTGATGATAAGAATAGAATTTTGTGTAATCTTCGAATCCACCTACTTAAATGCTTAAACTTTGTGTATAGGTATTTGTTTCTGCTCATAGCTTTAAGTATAGGTATGGTTTTGATTTGTAGTTTTACCATGAATTAACAAATTCCTCTCAGGTCTCTATCTGGCCCAATACATTTCCAGATTGGCCAGAGGGCCATACAGCTTGAAAATTTGCGCCATTTTGATAGGTCCTTTTGGTTGGCAATTTGGGGAACGCGGAGACTAAATTAATGACTCCAAACTTGTTTGTAGTATTTAGGTATTTGACATTATCACTAAATACATTTAAAATTTCAATTATTGGTAAATTGTTTGAATGTAAATCCAATCACAAAAAGTAGCATAACGGTGCAAAAAAGGTATGTATGGTCGATACAGTATGTTTATAAAAAATAAACAATAAACAGTAACATTATAAAAAATATTTTTAAAGGGATCTGTGTCCGCTGTCCTTAGATGGTCTACCAATAACCTACAAAAAATTCTAAAATCTAGAGCGCAAAGTGTTTAGCTCTAAGATCTAAGGCAAGCGATATACTTGTATCAATATATTTAATTATCTGAAGGCGGAATAAAATAGCAAAGGTAGGTACGAGTAACTAATAAAATAGGTATTCGGAAAAGAGTCTTAAAATACTTTATCTAGTTCGAAGGAACAATAAACTAAATAAGAATTGTTCCTAAAACTTATCAGCGTTCCATAAGTAGGTAAAGTACAGATTATTCCTCGTAACGTATGACTGGTTTGTGTAATTAATAACCCAAAATTGCACATTATTATTTATCATATACCCATACTGCTACAGTTTATTTTACTTTGCAAAATAAAATTTGTCGAACTAAAATCAGGCATGCTTCGCATTTGCTCGCGAAACTGGAAATAGAAGAAAATCAGCTAATGGATCGTAGTACCAGCCAAGTGTTGCGCGTAGCACACAAAACTATCGAAGTCATAGGAAAATTTTAAGCGATCTGACCAATCAGCGAGCATTCTCATGCAAATTTCAGCTGTGACCTAAATTCGTGGCGCTCGGTTAGTCGACTCCTACGAGTACAATCTACCAATAAATTGTTAGCAGTGAATTGCGCGTAGCGCTGCGTAGCTCGCGGCGAAACGGTGTAACCAACTTCTGTTAGCTTGGACCACTAAGTAGTGTGACTAGAATTTTGAAGATTGCTTTTGGTTGTTTAGCGTACAAAAAATATGTTGAGTCGATCAAAATGTATTTATTTTTCTATTCGTATTCCAAAATATAATTTAAGCTCAGTTGAGCTTGTCTGTTTGAGTTCGGTTGACGTCATAAATTTCGAAAATTTCTATAAGTACTCACCTGTCTTTGAGTATTTTTAGCTCGCTTTGAAGTTTAGAAAATCTCGATTATTTTACAGAAATGATAAAAAATATATTAAATGAGACAGAATAAAGCACTACAATGGAAATTCATGTACTCATTTATATTTTCCTTCATTTCAAGTGCTCAGTTATAGGTACTAAAGCAGCGATTTTCAGTACCTACTTAAAAATTTTACAAAAATATTTTTACCGAATGACAAAGATGGAAATTACCAGCAATGGTTTCCTAGCAAATGAATAGTCGGACAAAATTTTGTCCTCAGAAATAAAATTCGAGTATAATGATACGGATTAAATACCTAATACGTTAGTGTTTAAGATCGATCGTAAATTTTTGCCACGTTGTTTAACACAAGCTAATTTTTGAGTAACATAATGGGATAACTTCTTAATAAATACAAATCTCTAACTAGAACTAGAGTCACTTCACTTGTAGGTACCGCGTATAATTATCCCTAAGCGTTAGTCAACTTATTTAATTCGTTTGACAAAATATACTTAAAAAATGTTTAAAGATTATCAACAATTCAAACAATCGAGAATGTAACCTATTCCATTATTTGTATGTACCTACATATTCAAGAATTCTTGCTAAATCTGGTTTCATTGAAAAAAAACTCCGAAACGTCATCACCTGACAATATTTTTCGTTTTGCCACTCGAAGCACCAGTTGTTCACGTAACCTTGGTCCACATTTCTAACTACCTACGGCTAATATCTGTTTGTGTGATGACAACGAGTCAATGGTAGATAATGCGCCAATGCCAAGCGGCTCGTGCATTTTAACATCACTGATTAGGTATGTGGTTATATAATTGAGGACTCAGGCTGACCATGATCAGATTCGGCGCTTAAAACCTACACGTGTAACTCGCAAGGTTTAGATAATAGTGTTGACTTTCTTTGGCCGGCTATTTAAATTATTTTAATTATCTAGCTCACTACCCTTTATCATCACCTTTTACAGGTGATTTTCTTAAGTTATCTCTATCAGTACCGAGAAGTGCAACTTTACAGGGCATCGACGCCGGCATTTGTTATTTACGCTGCAAAAGCAAGTGGGTATGTACCTACTTCAAGCTGGACGATAGTAATGCTCTCACAATTCACATTAATCCGCTGTGGCAGAATAACAAGCAAAGGTCTACCAAAAGAGGATTCTCGAATTAATCCTATTACTATTAAAATCTTTAGAATAGAATTGAATAAATGTATTCTTGTCTTTGCTAGATGCACTCGCATATATCAATCAGTCTAGATGTATTTAAAAATATTTCTATGCATAATCTCGTTATATGCAAAATATTGTTAGATTCGATTCGTATAGTAAAAAAAACAATAGTATTTACTCTTAAAGAAAAAAAAGGTGTCAAATAATAAATGTGTTTAGTTAAGATAACAATATATGGTCAGAGTCAAAATTTTAATACGCATATATGTGTATAAATAAAATTAAAGGAAAACTCTGGATAAGGCTAGACTAGCTTTTATTTATTTGCAGTCTTCTTCCATACTACTCATAAATAATCAATGAGGTTGAAATTTTAGAGATTTAGGTATTTTATGTTAGTAGGACCCAACTCTACTTTCTACACTAGCTCAAACTTCATTAGAGACTATCTAGTGAGAGAGGGTAAGTGTCATAGGTCCCATTATAACAAAATAGACTTGAATAGTGTTATGCAGCCTTCTTTAAACGAACATAAAAAAACAGCGTTTCTGAACGTGTTCATTTCACCGTGTACTAAATTGTCTAAACGAAGGTTGCCATTCCAGATCATAAGCAAGCCATTGCTCTCAATTGCACTCACCACAGCTTGCACAGCAGTGGGTTGTGCCAAATTCTACCGGCAGCTATAAACGGGGCCGGTAACGGGACATTCTGCTTTGCACTGCCGTTTATACTGACAGCTCGCATATAATCTGTGGCGAAACCTACATGCTCCACTTTATACTCGATAAGCTGAATGTTGGGAAATAATCTATGCATTTTGTCAGAGAAAGTCGTAGCTGTGAAGATTTTGGCCTCCTGAATTTTATTTTCACTTACATTATCAGCTGTATTTCAAAACTATGACTTCAACTCTTATTTTACAAAACTTAATTAAACTTCAATGAGGTTTTAATTACTAAATAAGTGAAAAAGATGTCAAATTATTGACAGTTACGAATGCTAACAAACTGATATAGGTAACAGATGCCTGAAACATTAACGCCGTGACATTTTAGTCGAACTATTTCAGAATTCTGAACTATTTTGACAGATTTTTTGCTTTCTGGAAACGTCTCATAGTCTGTTTAAGGTCATTGGATGACCTTTGACACAAACGTTGGTATTTTCTGGTATTTTCTATACTAATCTGACTTTACTCAAAAATTTGACAGATGTTTGCTAACGTAAGCTTTAAGCTAAATTTGAGAATAGGTACAGTGGTAAGTTCCACCGGGCAAATTAAAAAGCGTCAATAAGCAAAATGTGAGAAATATCACCTATATTAACGCCACTTTACTCTTAGAAGCATATATAATTAGAAACGCGCACCAGGTCGACCTTAAAAAAATCTTATAATTGAATCATAAAGAGTACGGTGAGATTGCTAATCTTAAAATGTACTAACAAAAAAAAATTTGACTGCATCTGTGTCTTTCTGGTGTATTAAACGTTAACTGAAATCATCTCCTAGATTAGAGTAGTTTAGATAACTACCAATGCTAAATAAAAGACACGTGTTAAAAATGAAACACAATAAATACAAGTATTTTTATCTCAACGTCCCACCACGACGACCGCCACAAAATCCTTCATAACAATTGAGGAAAATGTAAAGCAAACACAGCTATTTATCGTTAAATTAATCAGCATTGGTCGACTGCTCCTACAGCCAAAGCCCTTCACACAAACGCACTTCTAATAGGTACAATATACAGTAAGGCTGGCTCCACACGTAGCTTCGAATGACCTTAATACTGGTTTTTGATAAGAGTTTGACGTGGTTTCGAAATTTTTAAGAAAAATTGGGAGAAAATACAGACAGATAGTTTTCCATGTTTTAAGTAAGTTATTACAAATCTGTCTATACTTGTAGCATTGTTCATAACAATGTTAATTAATTACATATTATTTACCGCGATTAGTGTATGGTGGAATGACGCCCCGATGTTTCGATGTAGATGAAATAATTTTAGTACATTATTTTCTTTGTAATCCTTGATATTGATTAAATTTGTGTAGTACGAAAATAAAGATGATTGAAAACCTTTTTCTTAACGGGATCTACGTATGGCAGTTGACCTCAAATGCCCTCCGCTACCGATCAAACTTTAGGCTAACGTTAAAAGTGCATAGTTACTAATCGGTACCTACTAACTGGTGACCTAAGTTTAGCGACCTCAACGAGTACTATTCTCTAGTTCTACTCGTATAAAGACTAGCACAAGGCTATCTCAGACGGTACAAACGCAGTCTGGGGCTGTCACTGGTAGGAAAGATCTAGGAACAACCTGGCATCCCATAAAGGTGTCCCGTACAGCCCTATCGAGAAGAATCTGGCACTGCGCGGGCTAGCTGCCTTGTAGCTGGTGTATAGAGCTAATATAGGTTTTTTTTTTAAATAAGAAGTGACGAGACGAGCAGGACATGTGCCTGATGGTAAGCAACATGCCTGCCACATAACAGCACAGTGACACGCAGCTATTGGAACATGAAGAATCCAAATCATTACCTAGCACTGCACTGCGCTCGTCACCCAGAGATCTAAGATGTTATATCTCTAAGCCCTGTAGTTTCTCTGGATACATTGCCCTTCAAACCGGAACACAGTATATCTGAATCTAATATTTACCATGCAAGTGTCGGATGACAGATTTTTAGTTTCTTACTGATATTGACTGACTTATAAAAAGAGTAAAATAAACAATTTTCGTACAAAAAATTAAACCGACTTCAAAACCACAAATAGGCACTCAAAAGCGAAAAATAAACTAAAATCATTATTATAAGCGCTACTCACTCATCTATTTGAAGTCGGTGCCAGCTAAATCTAACAGGTATAGGATAGATACTACTTACCTGTGCCTACATAGCATCAATCTACTAACTTTTGACCTGACTGGCACCGACTTCAAATAGATGAGTGAGTAGCGCTTATAATAATGATTTTAGTTTATTTTTCGCTTTTGAGTGCCTATTTGTGGTTTTGAAGTCGGTTTAATTTTTGTACGAAAATTGTTTATTTTACTCTTTTAGTGTACAAGAACAAACTTAAAAATTTTGATTAAACCCCGACTACCTTGGATTTGTTATCTGTACAACATTCTACTAGTCAAGCCCTTTCATTTGATACCCATATAAAGGGAGTTGTGAAAAAGAAATGTATTTCGGCATTTTGTGGAAGCGGCCATCTTGGATTTTAATTTTTTCATAGTGAAAAGTATTCTACTAGTCAAGCTCTTTCGTTTGATACCCAAATTGAGGTAGTAATGAAAAAAATATAATATAATTCGCCATTTTGTCGTGGTGGCCATTTTGGATTTGAAATTTGTTATAGTACATAGTACTCTACTAGTCAAGCCCTTTCATTTGATACCCAAATTGAGGTAGGTTGTGAAAATATTTTGTCCGCCATTTTGTGGAGGCGGCCATCTTGAATCGACATTAACCAGACATAGCTAAGAACATCTGCTATGGTATTAACCTTGAAATAAAAGAAACCGCATCGAAATCGGCCCATCTGTTTGAGTTCTACTACGGTGCCACAGCAGATAGACAGACACACAGACAGACATCGACGTCACTTATAACACCTTTTTTTGGTCGGGGTTAAAACAAGTTTTATTAAAGCATTTACACAATTTTGTATTGACAGGGTCGAGATTCATAACTTTTGTGAAATCTACAACGTCATCCAGATACGCAATTTTTCAGTTTTTGGTTCATATTTCAAAAACTACTTGACCGATTTCAAAAAGATTTATATGGGACCATTCGGGAAGCATACCCATCAGAACACAAAAGAAATTTTAAAATCGGTCCAGAGGTTCTCGAGAAATCAGGTAACATACATAAAAAAAAAAAAAAAAAAAAAAAAAAACATAGGGGTCGAATTGATAACCTCCTCCTTTTTGGAAGTCGGTTAATTAAAAGGACAAATCTTTTATCTGCTGTCTGGGGCAGACACGCGCGGGCAAAATATTTAATTACTTGAACGTATAAAGATTGGAGAATGAAAATGGTTCGTACAAGCTATCGGAACGTCAACGATAAACCAGTCTCACTTTTTCGAGTTTCGAGGCGGACGATAGAAAAACAGATTTTTTACTTAAACTAAAACAGTTTTAGGAAGATAGAATGTTACGTAGTATCCTTAGTATCTAATGTTATCGAGTTCTGCACCTTTTGCGCTAACCCAAAACTTCTGTGGGCAGTAGAGGTCAACTAAGCTGGACTGCACAGGTCCATTCACAAAAAAAATCTAATATTGTTTACTAATATTATAATTCTACTGGAGTACGTGCTATAGTGGCACAGTACAGCGCCGGCGCACCTCACACGTGTGTTGAAGTGACGCAAACAAGGCGCGTGTGTGCGTGCGTGTACGGACGCAGCGAAGACTTTGTTTTGCCGTTGAGATTCGCGCGTGCAGTTGCGCAAGCGCGCCGAGGCCGTTGACTCGCCGCGCGTGGCCACGGTGATGGGCGGTAGCGGGCTTGGATACCTACTTGTTTAGCCAAATTTAAGCCAACGTGGCCATCATTATTAGCCTTATTAACTTCACAGTTATCTTATTTAGTACTATTATATGGCCGCTACTCTATTATTGAAGAGCTTGGACTTTGTCTTGAACTCTAGCCTGGTACTAAGCGACCACGTGGTCTATGATAGAGTGAGCTTTTCTAGAACAAACAGATTCACTCTCGACTTGCAGACACCAATACTGTATCAAGAAAAACCCAATCAGGCAACGCATTCCTCAACCTAGACGTTTTCATTATGAAATCGGATTCACTCTTCTTCATTCGAGTCTTCAAAACGTAAACCATGAAACGCTGTCGTTTCGAAATTTCGCGTAGAGCTTACAAAACAAACATTTCATTAGGAACATGGATTTTTCTTCGAGATAAAACGTCGAATCTAAGTTCTAAATTTCAGCCAGGTCTGTTCACTTATTTCGACACGATAGAGCAACAACTATCCACACAATGAAACTGTACCATTTATAAATATAATATTAGCAAGTTTAGGTAAAATTACATGAAAGATTTGAATCTGGATAGAGATTTGGAAAAATGCTAAATTATACTAAGGTAATAAGTAGGTTGTAGGTAACGAATCTATCGAAGAGAATATTGAAAAACTATAATTTATAGTCACAGCGGTATAGGTAAGCCTTTAATCGGTGTCTGGAATTACTTACCGTTTTAATTTTATCATTATACTAGTTGCGCTCTGCGGTTGTGCTCGCAAAGTGTCTGTATCGCAGTTTTCCCGCAATATAAAGTAGCCTGTGTGTTATTCCAGAACATAGGTAATACATTTCTGCTAAACGTGATCCAGCTCCATTCAGTAATTTTGTAAGTAACAAACATCCTTACCTACATCTATCTATCATAAATCCTGAATAAATGCTGAATGTCTGGAGGTTTGTTGCTGAATCAATCCAACGTGATTAAGCAACAAACCTCCAGAACGGCTGAACAGATCGAGATGAAATTTGTCTGGAAAAACACATAGCCTATTTTTTATCACGGGAAATTAAGGAGAACGAGAACTGTGCAAGTAAAACCGCGGGGCGCATGTAGTAATACATAATTTTATAAGCTTTATCTATTACCTACTGTACCTACTCTTTTTGACTTTTTTCCAGCTGTTAATAAGCTTGGATGAGAGATCGATTTTAGCGATAAGTCAGCCATTTAGAGCACTAGATATTGAGTTGTTTGCTTTTTTATTGTTGAAACGTTTGTAATTTACTGGTGTGCATAATAAAGAGTTTTTGTCAGTCTATCTGTAGGTATCATAGTATTATTAATAGTAGTAGGGGATCCGCATCTACTTCATATATTTAGCCAAACATACTCGTAGATTTATATGAAGCTAATTTGGCATTCGTCAGTCTATTGAACGGAAAGTGGGACGTGATCTTGATTGGCCTCCCTGGCAATGAAGCGTGGAACTTCGCGTCTCGGCGTCTTCGTTTCGCAATCGGCACGCATCGTTGAAGATCGCGTCTATAGTTGAAAAGAAATCACAATTTGGTTCTCCTACCGCGGTATTATAAAACTCGACTTTAACTTGTAACTGTATTACGGACGTTTAAGTTATTTAGATCACAAACGTCGAATATTTCTGTTCCAATTTTAATTAGCTCAAAATTGGCAGTTTCCTAGCTCGCGTTAACTTTGAGAAGCTGAAACGTTTAACCTGATCTTGTTACATATCTAATGAATCTATCCATCTTGGGTCCAAGATGTTTTAAGTTTAATCACTGGTTTTGGATTGTTTTGTGGTGCCCGTGTGTGATACCTACGACTAGGTACCTATGATAAAGTATTTTTGTACTTACTGTATTTTATTCAATTTTACTGTAGATCTACTTACCACAATAGCAAAACATCAACTGTTTCATAGATTGTCGTGGACAAATGACATTTGAAAACTAAATTTGTAATTATTATTACCATATCCGAAATGGATTCATAGATAGTTGAGTCGGCCATGTCCGGCTTAGCATTTTCTTAATGTTTACATAATTTTAAATGTGGGTAAAAGCAAGCATAAGTAAATAGGTAAATATCTTCGATAAAAACGAAGAGGATTCACGATTCCACATCTAAATACACACATCTTAAATACGTTAGTTCATTCTTAGTACCTACTTCTATTTAAAAAAAAGCTTTTATTACATTAACAATGGCTACAAATCAGAAGAAATCCGAAAATCACTTAAAAGCGTTTAAAAAAATAAAGGGAAGTAACATTTGAATATTCGAGAAATACGCTGGTAGTCACATACAAAACCTCACCTCTGCTCCAATAATTCTATTCAGCACGCTTATAACATTCAATTTTCCACGAACGCGAGCGAAACCTAAATTCTAATACATTTCCACCGCCGCGTACACCGGCTCCAACGCGCAATTTAATAAATTATGTCGCATCAATTAAGCCGGTTTTTGAGGCGATTTGCTGTCCCCGCATAACCAATTAGTGATAGGCTAACAGATAATACAAAAATGCGATCCAAAATCGATTTCGTAACGTCAATTAAACGCAATGAAAATTCAAATTTTCTTACGCGAAATACAAACATATTTGACTTGGTGTACGTTGCGCAACTATATTCGCGAACAGATAACGGAGTAGGCATGTGCCCCTCCGTCCTCTGTCCTCGCAGAATCCGGTCTCAGCCGTCTATCTCCCTCACTCTTTTAACGAAGCTGTACGTTCGTCTCGCTTCCACGCTATGACATAGATACCATGTAGTTGCGAAACAGCGCGGATTATATAGCAGGTGGATTGTGCCGTAAACGAGTTTAAATAACTGCTTTCACATGCTTGTGAATATTAAGCATGCATAACACATTTAAACTTTTATGCAAAACTTTTCGAATCTTTCTGCTTTATAATGCTACTGTTGAATAAACGCTACGCATTCCATACGGTTAGTTTAGCAAGATCTTTGAGGCTATGCTGTCCTGGTACCGAATTTTTGTGTCGTACAATGATCTTAGTCATGACAAAGGCGCTCAAATACGAGGCAAAGTAGATTGCTGTTAGACGACTGTGTCACAATCATTGAGCCATCATTAGCTGATTTCACGGTCGGAAAACGTATAGGTAGATTATTTGTTGTGGAAAAATACCTTATAGAAAATATATAAAAGAAAACAAATGATCTTCTTTTAGTTCTTTGTCATGCCAGATACTAAAGAAAAAAACGAATCCAACGTTTTAATCGTACCCTTTCTGTAAAGCAATTCAATTAAACTGTATCTCTTATTTAATTATGCCAGCATATGCGCGAGCTTTAAGCGATTTGCAAGTCGCGAATCGGGAGGCGGAGTTTGCAATATCCAATGCAAGGCCGTCCACAACGCATGCGCTACTTGCGCAAGCCTTTCGACCATATTTATGCCTTAGTCTCTTACGTTGGCAATAATTCTACAATCACTGATCTCTTGAAAAATAAGATTTTCTTTAAAAAAATGTTCAAGAATAGCGGCTACATCGACTGTAATACAGAATTTGTTTCCTGAGTTTTGTTTATTTGAGTTCGTTTTTAACGTTGCAAATGTTTGTTGTAGAATAGTTAATTGTTAACCGAGTTCAACGGGCAGAGTTTATCAATTCGGCTGTGTTTTTTTAATAAAATAGGTACATGTTTGCAATACAGCTGTTATAAGTATCTACTTAATCGCAATGAAAGAGGCGTTGCAAAGAAATAAAACTGTTGATATGTCATAAACGTCGATAATAATTATCTACTAGGTATAGCAATTTAGTTATTTTCACAGATTTTTAGCTCGCATAAGATAACGCTTTCTTAGAGAAAGGATAAACAAGTCTGCTTGTCTTAAGAATCTATATATATAAAAGAAAGTCGTGTTAGTTACACCATTTATAACTCAAGAACGGCTGAACCGATTTGGCTGAAAATTTGTGAAGAGGTAGCTCAGGACCAGGAAAAGGACATAGGATAATTTTTTATCATGTTCCCGTGGGACGTCAAAAAAACGACAAACACGACGAATATCCCGTTCGACCGCGTTCCCGTGTGACGTGACATGAAACGTAAACGACAGCTAAACGTCACTTCATCGTCGTCATGTCAACGGTAACGGTGAAGTTAAAGAACCTTTGCTAATCTTTGTTAATGTGTAATGTCTGAACAGATTTCAGTCATTCTTTCACCGTTGGATATGTACGGGATCCCGATGAGTGCTATATAATGTACCACGGGCGAAGCCGGGGCGGACATCTAGTTTAATATATTTTCAGAATAATCATCAGCCTACCCTAGTCCAATGCTGAACATAGGGCTCTACCAGGATTGAGACACCACACAGCCCTATCCTGGGCTTTTCCTCTCCAGTTAAACATGTAAAAATTATTCTAAAACAGTCTTTCAATATATTTTAAAAAACACCTTCTTTTGTTGCCTGAAAAATTTGTTCGCTGTAAATACGAATATATCTGTACTGCAGCTGTTGCTTTGATCATTATAACGAGTGACACGGCCAATTAAATGGCGTGCTATTTGGCTAGCGTGGGGTGACGTCAGGGAACAGACTTGCAATGCGCACCAAACGCCTGTGATCGACCTTAATTTGGGGCAACCCGTAAGTACTTAAGTGGATGACGGGCGGTGTTACTTATTTTTATGAAACTAGATGACAAGTTAAGAAAATTGTGTTTCTTTCAACGAAAACTAATTTTTACCACATCTCGTCTTCTCTGTTCAGTTACCGAACTTCAGCGAACCATCCCCATATTTTAGATGTGTGGAATTTTCGTAGTTTTACGAATTAACCGATTACTCTTTTCTCGTACTTGTGAGATGTAGAACAGTTTTACTTCGTGGCTTGCTTTGGTAATTGCATTTCAGACCCCGCAGTTATAGCGTGACAGTGGAAAAGACAAACAAGGTAATTTTCTGATTTTTCTGGGTGTCAAGCGCAGTGCAATGCTCTTCTTTTTTTAGCGAAATTTAAGACAGAGCATACCGTGACCAAAATTAAGCAAAACTTGTCTTTAACGTCTCGTCTCATGTAAAAAATCTGTCGCTGTGGTACTCGTACCTATTAATATCACGTTACGATTTGTGGTACAGCGATGGCAGTGCGTGTGTTTGGTTTACATTGGCGCGCTGGCAGTTCACCGGTGGCGACACGCCACCGATAGCCAGCGATAAGATAAGAATAATCAATAATTTCGCGCGATCCGACTCGCCACACGAAAGGTCACTCACGTTGCGAAATAATGTGAAAGCCCTGAAACCTCTGAAACACACGAAACGGCACTCCGATCGCGATAAACCGACGATAAACTTTATGAGCTACAAACATAAAATTCCCAGTTCAAATAAAATTAAGCATACCTAGTAGAATTTAATTGGGCGAGCTCCCGTTGAAGTCCTTTGACCGTTGTTTTGATATTTTGTTTGATATTTTCAATTCAAATATGCTGTTTTTTTTTAACTTTTGTAGGTTTACACTTGACCGCCATCTCGCCTGATGTTAAGCGACGATGTGGTCTACGATGGACCGTGTTTACCTAGAAGAAACCGATTTGAAGACACAAAGATTGTAACCATCGGGAAAACTCACTCAGGCAACGTATTCCACAGCCTAGACATTTTTATCACAAAAGTAGAGTCAAATCTCTTCGTTCGTGTCTTTGGAACCTCAACCATGAAACGATGTCGCTTTTTGAAGTTATTTTATGCTGTTATTTTAGAAGTAACTTTTCTGAGAAGCCAAAAAAATTAGCAAGATACGAGGGTCAAACTGAAAGTTCTTAGAAAATCAAAACTGATTACATTAGCCAGTTATTAGTTTTATTATATCTTTTCAAAATATTGTCCATTCACGTCAATACACCGCTGCATGCGATGGAACCACTGGAAAAAGTACTATGCCCACTCGTCCTTAGGGGTCTCTTCAATGGCATCGCGATACGCAGCCACCGCTTCTTCAGCATTCATAAACCGCTTTCCTTTAAGTTTTTCTTTAATTTTTTGAAAATAAATAAAAATCACAAGGCGCGAGGTCGGGTCTATACGGCGGGTGACCCAGTAATTCAACGTTTGATGTCGCCAAATAGTCGATCGTTCGCTTGGCGGTGTGCGATGAGGCGTTGTCGTGGTGAAGGAGGATCCTACTGCGAGGTGGTTTCTCTCGAACTTTTTCCAAAACAAGTGGCAAACAATTGGTAGTGTACCATTCTGCAGAAACTGTTTTTTGATCCTCTAACACAATTGTTGCGAAATGACCTATCCTTCCAAAGAACGAGGCCACCACTTTTTTCCCTGCACTTCGATCTCTCTTCACTTTAGTTGGCAACTCCTCGAAAGGAAACACCCACTGAGCAGATTGTCTTTTGGTTTCAGGATCATAACAGTAAATCCAGCTTTCGTCACCTGCTAGTATGTCGAACACAGCATTTGAGTCACCTCCGTTAAATCTTTCAATCATTTTACGGCACCAATCCACACGATGGAGTTTTTGAGCCTCAGTCAAATTATGAGGTATCCACCGGGCGCAAAGCTTCCTGACCGCTAAATGTTCGTGTAGGATTTTGTGCACTTGACTCATACCGATGCCTAAGCTTGTCCGAATCTGCTGATAGGTCACTATTTTGTCAGTCTCTATCATACGCCGCACAACACAGATGTTATCTTCAGTCGTCGCCGTAGAAGGCCGTCCCTAACGTAAATCATCAGTGAGATTAGTGCGACCACGTTTAAACTCATTAAACCAGTTGTAAACAGTCGCACGAGATGGGGCTTCATCGTGAAAGGCCAATCGTAGTCTATCATAACTTTCTTGTTGACTTAAATGACATCGAAAGTCATAAAAAATCATTGCACGAAAATTTTCTCGTGTTAAATTCATGTTGACGTGACACAGACAATTTTCAATTTGCCGCCAAATCGTAAAACAAATGACAAATGAATGAAGTATCTACTCAGTAATATTGGCAAAGAGTTCTATTTTCAAATTATAGAATTATTTTTTTATTATATTGTTTATAAGTGGCCAGTTCTAAGAACTTTCAGTTTGAAGAAGCAATAGAACATACTTCCAGCTGGAAGAAGAGTTTGAATATCTGAATTATTTGTAGACCTCCATCAATCTACATCCATATAATTCAGATGTGATTAGTATATAAGATATGTACATACGTAGTTTAAGTTGTGTTAGCGATATTGTTGTACTTTGTTTTTGTTAATATTTTGTAAGGAGCAATAAATAGCCCTCAAAATAAAATGTCAAAAGGAGAGAATTGTAACGAATTAAAAGTCTCTACTTTAGATATCGTTTTGTTTGCGTAATCAAGACCACTCTAGTTTTCGTATTTCAACGGCTTCCTCATCAAAAGCAATGTTAAATTTTAATGTACCATTATTTCATACTTCAGCATTAGCTCAAAGGGGTGTAATCGTGGGAATAAGCTAGTTACGAATTCAAACTAGATTAGTAGCGCGTGTTAGCTGCATATAATCGTATTTGCTTTCTAAATTACCAATATAGCTCTAAACCCATATTCTTTGCTATTAGGTGCACCGCCATGCAAATCGCTATTCCAGGAACTATCTATTCTGCTACATTTATCTGACCAGGTTACTACAAACTTTGATCAAACCAAGGTACTAAAATAGGAGGTACTGTGTTTTCAATCCTGCTTTCTAACTACAACAATTGCTCTTCTTAGAACCACAAAAGTGGGTTGGGTACGCGATACTGTAATAGGCCATTTTACTTGTCTCGCAATGACATTGACACATTCTAAATTATAAATAGGATACCTATCGTTGGTTCAGCAACTAGCTGGAATCGCTAAGTTATTTCAATTTTAAAACCTTTGTTTTATCAGACAGTGACAAGACGAGCCTGGCGTGCGCCTGAATGTAAGCAACAGTCCTGTCCATAACGCAATTACATGAACATGAAATTTTTAAACTACTGTCCTACAATGCACTGCGCTAATTACCGGAGTTATAAGATGAATTATCTCTTTGCTCTGTAATTTCTCTAGAAACCTACCCTTCAAGCCGGAACACAGTGATGTTTGCAAATTAATGCTTGGTGGTAGAATAACGTTAATAAATGTAATAGATAGAGAGTTCAAGATTTTAGCATAAGCAGCCCACTAAATGTTCCCACTGCTGGGACTTGGGGTCTTCTCTCATAAGGAGAGAGTTAAGGTCATAATGCACCACGCTGGCCAAGTGCGGGTTGGTGGATGACACATGACCTCGAAAGATTCTAGACACATGTCGGTTTCCTCACGATGTTTTCCTTCACCGTTTTGAAGTTAGCGGTATTACGCACACGACTTCCAAAAGACAGTGTTGCGCGTTGTGGGATTCGAACCCGGGGGCTCCGGATCGGCAGTCGCCGTTCTCCCGACTAGACCAGCCGTAACTTCAAGATTTTAGCACTATTAAATAATTGTAGCATGCGGTACGAGAATCAACACCAGTATCTACGAGCCTTATTCAAAGAAAGCTTATTCTTTAATCTTGTTTTATCATTATCTTCGCCATATATTTATATCTAGCAGCGCCCCACGGTTTTATCCGCAGTTCCCGTTACTTTCCTGCGATAAAAAGTACCCTACGTGTAATTCCAGACCTCAAACTAAACTACCAAGGGCGTCACCCAAACACATACAAAAAAAATCATTCAAATCGGTCCAGCCGTTTCGGAGGAGTTTAGTGACTAACACACGCACGATAGAAATATATATGTATAAAGATGAAGACTTATAACATTATTATTCTTAATTTTAAATAAATAAAAACTTACTAAAAATAAAACAAAGGAAAGTACCAATTGGCGACATTATCACGAAAAGTAATCTCTTCCAGGCAACCGTTCCAATAGCTGCGTGTCACTGTGCTGTTATGTGGCAGGCATGTTGCTTACCATCAGGCACATGACATGCTCGTCTCGTCACTTCTTAAAAAAAAAACCGTAGGATGGACTGAAAGATTTTAAGTATAGGAGGAAAGATTTTAAGGAAGGGGAAGTACAAAAAGTATGTACTTATATGGACTTCTATGATAAAAAAAAAAATAAAAATATTTTGTTTACTTTTTGTGTATTGGTTGTTTGTATTGCACAGTAGGTGTGATCGATTACGTCTGACCTCTCTATATAACCTGTGCTTTTAAATATGGACGTTGCACAAAAATACTGTGAAGGTCAGTTCCTAATGGTTCGTATAGTTAAAGGCTTGCCCTTTAAATTTGAATGCCTGGTTGAACAAATTACGTCTTCAAATATAGCTTAAAATAATGTTATGTGGATTAAGACTTATTGGTAGTAAGTTTATTTTTAATTTAGCAAATTTATTGTGAAGTATTGTCACTTAATAATTATCTAAGACCTAAGGATTATCTCGGGATTTCAAGTAATGTTTAAGTATGTCCTGCAGCCTCTCTTCAATATTATCTAGCTCCAGACTAAACTTATTTGAGAAACAGATAGATGATAAAATACTATAAATTACGACAGATTAATATAGTTTTATATTAAAATATAAAATGCCTAATCCACCCGAAATGATAAAGACCATTTCGAAGACACAAAATCGTCACTATATTTAAGTAGGTAAATGAAATTTAATGTTTGCTTTCGTACTTGCGTTATCCCCAAGGTAAAGTAACTTTACTTAATGGATTTGGTCAATCTATCATCAATGTCTAGCTAAAATTAACCGAAACCAAAATCAATTAGTGACAAATGATCTCCACGCAGGATTTGCGAGGTTATTTTATTTTTTTACTGGGTTAAGAACGTATAATTGAGTGATTTATGAACATCCAACCATTATTTGACACGGCTTGTTGCAGGGGTGTTGAAAGAATCTCGGCTAGTCTACACATGGTACCGTTTCGGTGGATATTTTTTCTATGATAATCGTTTTTCAAGATTGCGGAATGTTTTTTTTTTAATTTTTAAAATATTGTAGAGTAAGGAGACGAGCATGACTTGTAGCTAATGGTAAGCAACACGGTTGCCACATAACAGCACAGTGACACGCAGCTATTGGAACATGAAGAGACCAAACCATTACCTAGCACTGCACTGCGCTCGTCGCCAAGAGATCTAAGATGATATATCTCTAAGCCCAGTTATTTATCTTGAAATATTGCCCTTCAAACAGGAATACAGCGATTTTAAAATACATTACTGCGTGGCGGTAGAATAAATGTAACATTTTGGTGTTGTCACTAACCATAGCAAGTTGGTTCAGAGGGCTGTTAGGTATTTATGACTGTTGTCTATTTCAAACATAGTACATACATACCATACTCACATACAGAACGTATAGTTTGTATTTGAAACGATTAGGTATAGGTGCATTTAGAATATGGTTTCAGGTATGCTAGATAAATAAATAAATAAATAAATATTGGTGGACAATTCACACACAACACCATCTGACCCCAAACTAAGCAAAGCTTGTGTGATGGCAGCCAGATAGTTAATATAATACTTATATAGTTTTAAATACATTCATAGATGTATGTGTTAAGTTAATAAACTTTGATTCGTAGGGCCCTACGGCTTCCATGCTAGTTTAAAATTCGGTACGTAATAGATGGAAGCCATGTGAGCCCAACTGTTGATGTACGAGTATATTATGTCCCTTACAAAAAAAAAATAATAAAGGTGTGAATATTTAACTTGTTGGCCCTCACGTAATTCATTGTTTTTCCGTATTTAGCGGAGTATTTGTGCATTTGAATTGCGTCTACACTCTTTTTTTCACACATATTATGTTTCATCACAGATAATCTAATTGATCTAAGTGTAGGCATTTAAAGTAATGTAAGTTAATAGGTAAATATAGTTAGAATCTGTGTCATTAATTATATTTAACAATTTTATAAAAACCTTACTTTATATCGCCATATTTTTGAAGTTACACTTCTTTTGGCGAGTCACAGAAAAATTATGAGAGGAATTTTTTACGACACGTGAATTCCGTCTCGAAATACACATTGAAGTTAGCTTGTCAACATATTATAGTAGCTAGTAGTCTAACAGCTAGTTAAACATTGTAACTTCAAGTTATTGTTGTAAATAATATCCATTCTATGGTTAAAGTTCTTAGAATGAGGAATAAAGAAGAAGATAAGTATAAGTATTTACTTCTTGCGTGTGCAGGTACATAAGTAGGTACATACAGTACCTGGATGACCGAGCTTTGCTCGATTTAAGCAATGAATAAGTATACTTAGATACAGATTAAGGGCTCCCAGTAAATAGATATTCTCAAAAAAAAAAGAAGGAACTTGAAAAAATGAGGAATTATCTGGATTCGAAACCGGATCTATTTTTTCGTGACCGAGCTATTTTATACTTTCGCGTAACGTTGCCAAATTTACCACTTACCCATTGGCCATCTAGAAAAGCGGCATGATCATGCCATGCCATGCTATGACGTGGCCATGCTCATGGTCACGCCCTCCGGTTTCACCCGCGTAGTTTCCAAAGCAAGCTATCAAATCTGAGTTATAAGTTTTCACTTCAATCGGCAGTTTTTTTTTGTCAATTTTTTATCTGATTGTGAATCGAACCCTCTTCTAACAATTCTGTGGGCAGACGTTCTGCTAATTGAGCCATGAGGCCCATCAGGTTTTTATAATACGTCGTTTAGGCGCAGTTTTTCCCAAAGAATGATCAATTCCGTTGGTTAAACGATGGAATGCATTTAGTAAACGAAAAAAATAAGACCGGACCTACCCGAAGTCAAAACCAATAACGCATCAACCATTGAAATAGACCAAACCTCTCACTTATATTTAGACAATTTATTGATTATGACGGACCGCCAGATTACTCCTGTATAAACAAGAATATTTAGCGCCACACCTCTCCATCTCTACAAGTGTACAAACATCGTAAAATATAATTGGTGCTGTTAAAGCTTGCCTTCCATTTTAAGGGGTTTAAGCTTGCCATGTGTTATCGATAAACATAAAATACTCTGGGTGCAGCTTTTGCGTGCAATATATAAATTTACTAGCAGCGCCCCGCGGTTTTACGCGCGTAATTCCCGTTCTCATAATTTTCCCGCGATGAAACTCCAATTCCAGACCATAAGCTATTTATGTTACAAATTTCAACCCAATCCGTTCAGCCGTTGCGACGTGATTGATCAACAAACGTCCAAACTTTCGCATTTATCTATACTTGATATTATAAAGCTGAAGAGGTTTTTCTTTGAACGTGCTAGTCTTAGGAATGAATGGATCAAACTCAAAAATTCTTTCACTGTTCGATATATAGTACGTGATCCCTGAGTTTTATATGCTATATAATATTATGTACCACGGGCGAAGCCGGGGCGGACCGTTAGTAATATTATAGATATCCGAGTGCTAAACCGGTAGCGATTACGCGCTGTAATCTACTTGAAAAAGACCGCCGAAAGCGGTCAAAACTTGAGTCAGACTAGACCGACCACATCACACGCAAGTTACTTGTGACTTGATTAACAATGTGTGGGATTAATAAGATAGGTATATGATTATTTCTAACGATAGGAATCTCTGCAGAGTCCGTCCGGGTAAGTCCTTTAGTTGTGGGGTGTGTTAGCATAATGGAACGTCCAGTTTCATTTGTATGATATCATAGGATCGAATCTCCATGCCCCTCTGAATACTTTTTCAACCATGGATGACCAAGTTTAGAATCACCACTGGTTCCAGTGTTGAAGAAAAATGCCGTGAAGAGACCGGTAACCAAGAAAAACATTGCCTTGACCCTCTGATTGCGAAAGAAGGTCCCAAGTACCAGCTGTGACAGCATAAAATGGACTCATGCTTTAACATTTTAAATTGTATTATTTTTAAATGACTTTGATATCGTACACAGTTTAGGAAAGATGTTTATGATGTTTTCGCGGGAGATCTCGCCGCTGGATTTAGACGAGTTTTGTCTCTTTTTTGGGTTGACAGAGCCGCATTTGGTGCTATAGCAATTAGCAAGATTCCACTTGAACTGAAAATTTTGCTGTATATAGTGTCTACACAATGGCAGCTTTTCGGCACAAGTAGGTATGCCAATTGATTCTAAACAAAAATTTGACGACTCGCTCACGTGAGCCATAACACAATATTCGGAATATGGCACTTTTTGATTCTTTATTGCATATATATATATATATATAATATATCTGATAGGGCAAAAAATAGCATAGATGGTACCAGATCAAACGGGCACAAACAGTGGTATTATCGCTAAGAGTAATATCTTCTCCAAAACTAATTCTATTGTTAGTCTACTCTTTTTTTTACTTTTATAGTTTTACACTTGACGGCCATCTCGCCTGATGTTGCTTTGCTTATTTATTTGTATTTTACTTTACTTGTATTGACTGCCCTAGTGGCTTAGTTGGTAGTAGCTCTGCCTGCGAAGCCGAGGGTCGTGGGTTCGATCCCCACCCAGTGCAAATATTTGTGTGTGAATTCAAATGTTTGCACTGTGTCTGGGTGTTTCTATGTATAATAAGTATGTATTTAAAACTATATAAGTATTGTATCAGCTATCTGGCTGCCATCACACAAGCTTTGCTTAGTTTGGGGTCAGATGGTGTTGTGTGTGAATTGTCCACCAATATTTATTTATTTATTTATTTTATTTATTTATTACATAGAATGATTAGATGTAATGTCAGAAAATAAACTATTTCCACAGATTAAACACCACTATTTCATTTTATAGCTTTGATCCGTCAAAAAGTACTAGATTTGCACGATTGGAATTAAAGTGGCTTACCTAACTAAAAAAAACGAGTTTATAATCATTTACAAATTTGCATAGTGATGCGACATACTAAGGTATACTTAAATAGATATAAATTACAAGCAACCGAATATTAAGTTACTGATCGTAAATAAATAAATGGCCAAAGAGAATCGAAAGGGCAAATTTAACCTCGAATGAGGTACGTTTGCCTTGACGCGATTCGCTCGCAACGGATGTAGAGTTTGTAGAGCTAAGATTGATCGTAGTGCAATAGTTATTTTTAATTGAATATAACTGTTTATACTAAAACACGTGAGCCCACTAAGCACGAGATACGTGGATGGAAGCTGAGTATGACTATCGGGGAAATCTTGTCTAAAGCATATAGCATTAGTAGCCTACTAAATTTTCCCACTGCTGAAACTCGGGGCCTTTCTTGTAATTAGAGAGTCGAGGCCAGAATCAGCCAGGCTCAGTGCAGGTTGGTAGATAGCACATGACCTTGAAAGGGTCTAGGAATATGCTGGTTTCCTCACGATGTTTTCCCTCACTATCCTGGCTCTAGGCATTTTTACAATCTTTTGAGGGTTTCTCTCACTCTATCAAAGTGAGAGAAACCCTCAGCCTCAGCAGTAAGTACTATGCTTATGCTTCTCCAGGTTTACGCGAGCCAAAATTCTGACTAATGTCGTTCCGTAGGCCTACTTGGCCGGCGTGGTGGATTACGGCCTTGTCTTTCTCCTTGAATATCCCAGAAATGGAAATATAAATTAGGCTGATTAAGCTTATGCTAGAGTCGGTTCAGAAAAAAAAAATTATGAACGAAGAGATTTGACTCCACGTTTGTGATAAGAACGTCTAGGTTGTGGAATGCGTTCCTTGAGTGGGTTTTCCCCGATGGCTACAATCTTGGTGTACTTATTCAAATCGAGAGTGAATCCGTTTCTTCTAGGTAAGCACGCTCCATCGTAGATCGCATCATCGCATAACAGCGCGAACCTATTAAATATATACATAAACTATGGTTAAAAAAAATTAAGTCAAAAAGACTCGACGAAACAAGATTGAACTTAAGTCGAGTTTTGTAATACTTACGGCTAGTCTAGCCGCGAGCTTTATAAAAGTGACGTTAATTAAAACGTATTATAATTCGTTGTGTAGCCGCGATCACGAATCCGCCCCGCGTTTCTGTTGAGTTATTTAATAGTGTTTTTTGTGCTGTAGACGATTGCGCTCCGCCACCCTCGGGCTTCGCGCAAAAAACCCTCACGAATACAGAATGTTGTTTAGAGGCGCGCGGGAGGGGGCGCTGCGATCGCTATCGCACGCACCCACTGCACGCACTATCCTAAAACTAGCCACTTAATTGTTATGTACAGCAAAGCCTAAATATTTTCTGTAAAATATGCGATACACGAAAGCGAAAGTTTGCGGCGAAATCATAAGTTTATTGCCGTTTTCACTCGACGGTTTTGTCAGGTCGCGCATTTCTGATACGCGGTTAGATAATGTCTGGTCTCAGGTTGCGATAATTTATGTTTAGAATATGTGACAAGAAGATATAAAGATTGACCTACATGTAGGACGTACGCTCGTCTTTTTAAAATGAAGCGTTTTTAAATCTTACTAATATTATAGATACGAAAGTTTGTTAGTATGAATGGATGTTTGTTTCTCTTTCAAGCCAATACTACTGAAAGAATCAGAATGAAACTTGGCAAATTTAAAGATAATAGTCTAAAATAACACACGTGCTACATTTCTCCCAGGAAAATAACGAAATCAGACATTAAGCAGGTGACACCTCGGGATATTTCTAGTGATAGGAGTGCTAAATCAGTGAAAAAATGTGTCAAATTGACATTGACACTTTCTTTGGGCTGTTGCGAACTATTTTTGAGAGTTTTTCTTTTACACCCAAAAAACTCCATTTTATGTTTCTGTGTCATAAGCGTAGTCTAGTGCTCGGTAGCGATTTGGAGACTTTAACAACATGGTTTACTCGTCCCGTAATTTTATATTATAGGTAAACAAAAAGTTATGTAGATATAGTTCTGTAGCATTCAATAAAAAATATTGACACACAATATTCAGTACGCACTACACTAGATAGCCAATATACTTACTACCTAATACATAGTGACAAAACCAACAGCGCAACCAAATCGAAAAAAAAAATACAAGCACATTCCAAACAGAGACAAAATATAACCAAAATAGATAATAAAATAAGACTATGAGCATAAATTCAAATTCTCCCAGCGACGAGACGACAGGTGGTCACCCTAGCAACCTGTTCCTTAGGCAAATGACAGCAAAAACTCTCACTAACCCTTTGTGATATTCTCAATATGCTACGGAAGGCTTATATTTTGCTGGGATAGTAAAAAGTGTTGAATTTATGATTAGTTAAAGAATTAGAGATATTTTCACGTACCAAGAGACTTAATGGCAGAATCAACGTAAGGTGTTCCGCATCTCATCTTGAATGTTCTAATGTGAATGGTATTGAAGTTACTATTAGAATTTAATAGGAATAAGATGACCTATTTAAAGGATTCTGTGGTGTTTGATAGGGCCCTGAAACGGGATGACGATATAGGTACGTAAGGCAGCGGTGGCGGTCGGAAACGTAAGGCGAAAGATTGGGCTGACTGGTGTGTAATGGGAGAGGCTCATAACCAGCAGTAAACGAGTGTATGGTGATGATGACGTATTTTAATAAGTATATTACTTAATATCAATTTTGTCTATTTCTTCTAACGTCACAACTACAACGAACATTGTAAATATCTATACACGGAAATATGTATATCTATATACTGAAATGATAATACCAAAAAAAACTATTGTTTGCAATGTGTTAGGAATTTTTTCGGGATTATTTAAGAAGAAGTATAGTAAGTATTTGAGAGGAAGTAATTTAATTTACTATTTATCGTTTCAAAAGTATCTTTAATGTTTGATACAGAGCTTCTAAATGAAATAAAGTCACAATAAACACAACATATGTAAATTCTACTTTAATTAATACCATAGTGTAAGTATATATAGTTTTGAGTAAACTAGATCAGTATATATGTAGGTATATTGATTTATACCTATACTCTTATAAAAAACCATGTCTAGAGATAATACAGACGACAGTACAAATAGAAAACGTGTCATCATGCATATTTTTTAAAGATGTACCACGCACATGTCGTGAAATTAAAATTTACAATGCTACTGAAATGTAAACACTTACCGCACTGTCCCATAGCCATCCCTCCAAACTCAAATACAACATTTGTGAAAAGGCACACATTATTTACTGTAACTGTAGCTCGTTTCTAAGAAACAAAAATAAACAACCAACAAACATATTGCGAGCTTGTTAATCGCAAACCGAATTCCTCATACTCGGCCTGAAATAACTTTTCAAAGGTAGTTTCGACAAAACGCGTTTTGAGGGTAGGTGCACAAAAATGCGTATTGGTTGCGTGCGCGTGTCGCAAGGGGGAGCTCATTAAGGTAAAAAGCCGAGTGCAAACGACGCCTAATGGCGAATTACACGAAGGGGAACGATAGCCGCATATTCCAAAAACGGCCACCTCACAATCGCAACTATTTTAACAAATTAACTATGCAGGGGTGGGCAAGCTGCTTGGCTTTTCGTTCCTTGTATTAGGTACTATATTTTTTGCCATGGCTCTGCTCTTTCTCCGTGGCTTTAAGAATTCGCCGAACTTTGAAGCTAACATTCTAAATACTGGGAAGAGTTGTTTACTCCCTAAGTTTAAATTTTACTTGTAGATAATGTATGTAGTGTGTACCTATTTTAATAATCTCCCGACGTTTCGGTCGCGATTAACTGTTGTATAATGTTTAAACCATATTTTACGGGTCAATCGCATAAATTCAAGCTTTTGAAATTCTACATACGAGTACCTAATCTATTCATTTCTAATACGTTTCCTTCATATGTCTCTTATCAATTGCCACGTCAAGGATTTTCACCGCTGTCGATGGATTAATTCTAGGTGACGATGTGACAAACGTAAATAAGAAATGAAATCGTGCAAAGTTTTTAAAATAATGATGAATTTCCACATTTTTTGTTATTTTATCAAAGTTACATTTCGAGAATAAAAAAACAGTCTGTTAGCGTATTTCTCTAAGGGTCTGCTTTTTTATCACTCAACCCACTCATTTATCAATTTCTAGCAATAGTTTCTATCTCTATTCACTTACTATTAAAAACCATCCTATCTAAAAATTAATGAGAATCTTACCAGTGCAACAATCAGGGTGCAGTCAAGCCAGGAGTGCCGGCGGGGCGCGGGGGCGGAGGCCTATCAGCATTTCGGCGCGTCCATGGCCCCCTCCCGCGCCGCGGCCGTCGAATTTGCCCTGCACCTCTAACCGCGACCACAAAATACTAGACAAGTCAGCGCCTAAGCTCATACTCAGACGTACCTCCTTCATAGAATGATGTGATAAAAAATTGGCATACCAAAACATCTGTTTTTTTTCTTCCTTGTTCAACTCTATTCCAGTGTGCGGATTTTTTCATAAAACAATTAAATTTTTTTTTGTCAATATTGAGTTCAATATATTTTTTTAAATATTTAAGTAACATATATTTACTGCTTTGTTGCCGCGCGATTTCATGTGCTGATATCTTCCTTGTACCTACTCCTAAGTTGGTTTATCTGAGATAAAAAAAAGTTTTACTTAAAAACTTTTGGGAGTTTCTTTTGGCTAAGTGGAACTTTTTCAATAATAATCATTTACTTTAGAAGCCGCTACAAAAAAAAAGTTAAAATGTTAGATTAGAAACTTTTATGTAGTACCTACGAGTACTTCCACATTTCAACAAGAAACTGTATTTGTGTATTGATTGATTTTACAATGAACAATACATTTGTTCATTGTAAAAATCAAGTTATAATTCATTCCGTTATCCCACTTTATGTGAGGTCGGTACAACATGTACGTTTCCTCCATTCGTCAAATCTAAGTTTATTCTTTTCCTATTAATGTCCCCAGATATACAACAATCTTTATGTATTTTATTGCAATTTTTAAATGCATCAGCATACTTATCCTACTTCGAGCCGAGTGCACCGAGTGACAACGTCATCGATGACTTCTTCACTGAAGACCAATCACTGGTGAAAGTACGGAGCTGCGACGCTCCCCTCCAAGTCAGCTAACCTTGAAAATAGTTTTTACCGGCGCGAGGGTATTCACCCCATACCCAAATTCCAAGGCTCGCACCACACTGCCGGTTTTCTTTACCCTCCTACTAATTCCTAATAGGAGTCGTTCTTGCCGGGGAACAATCGCGTAGTGTGTATTGCAGGCGAAGGATATTTGACTTTGGTTTTTTAGCCGGTCGTGAGCGCGATGCTGCCGTCCGGGATTTGTTTGTGAATCGTAGGTAGACCGTCCACGGTTCAAGAATTTTGATGCAATAAAAATAACCAATTCTATGACGATGATGACTCGAGTGTTTTTGTATCATTTGTAGATAATACGTGGATAAAGCGCTAGGGAGTTTGTTATGTACCTTATCGTTTATATTAGGCATAACCTTGTTAAAAAAATACAATGAAAACTAGAAAACTACTTATGAATTATCCATAGCCCAATGAAGGTCCAGAGGTTAACAAGATGATAGTACCTTATAGTCAGTCTAGCTGCAAAATTAGCAAAACTTGTACTACGGAGCCCAGACTTCCGATACACTATTTGTACAATAATAAATACACACTTATGGCACATACAATATTCAAGACACGTTATAAATGTTTGTGTCCATCAAACAAATATTTGTCCTGAGTGAGAATCCGTAGGCAGATTATATACATAATACCAATTGCACCACGAGACTATTTCGCTATTTTACTCATTTTGTAAGAGTAAAATTTGAATGAAATTCTTTTAACAAAATCTCATTCCGTGGACCGCAAAACATTTGGTTATTCGATTCGACACAAAAACGATACAGATCCTCCCGTGGCGAATAAAACAAGAAAACGAGCCTATTTACCTGCAAGTCGCGCTGAGGAGGGAATGAAAGCCTTACATAAGCGGTAGAGCAAGGGTAGAGCGGCAAAAAAGGTAAAAACAAAGCGACAACATTCACCGCCCACGCCGCCTAGGGCCGCCTTCGGACTATACCAATTTAAAATTATGGAAATGAATACGAATTACCCAATGGGACTTTTATACTCGTGAATGTGCACAGACGCTGCTTTTATTACTTTTTTATGCCTTAAAAGATATTTTGTGACAAATTATTCTTGTTATTAATCAGTCGTCATTAGAAGCTTTTGCAAAGTCAACATAGAGACAAACATCAGTGCTAGGTATAGGCCAAAAATAAAGTGCAACTGTTGTTGCAAGTTATAGATAAAATGTTGGGGTTTGCACTTGATGTCTATCTTTTCTGATGTTAAACTATGATGCGGTCTATGATAAGTACATTGAGAAAAATCCACTCAGACAATACCTTCCACCTAGACATTCATACGACAAAATATTCTGTGTCCGAGTCTTTGAACGATAACTTAAACCTATGCGTGCCATGCACATCCAGTGCAATGAAAGAGATACATTTCGAACTGTCGAGGGTTTTAATTCAAAATATAAACAGTCACAGTTTCGCAACGCGCAAGTTTCTTTTAGGTACCAAGGTCTTTTCAATATTTTTTTTCTTAACAAAACAATTTGTTCGTCAATATTTTGTAGTTATACATCTCTTCGCAATCCACCTCTAGAAGCATCACAACTTATCCAATCAAAAAGTTTTCCAATTGAAAACAAAACAGCTATAAATTGTAATGAATTCTGTAAAATGCTTTCGATAAAAAAAAAATTGGCAGTCACAGGAACATTCGATAGAAGTTAAAAGTTACAACAGAATTTTAGTATTAATGAGCACTGATGTTGCACAATACGTCACCTGTAGGTATATCTGCTATCAGAAATGCTGGTATCTAGCATGTCAATGACCTCAATGACCCTTCCAAAATACTGACCCATTTCTAAATGGCCAATGGCCATGGTTTACCCGAAGATTTCCTATCATTCCCGAGTGTGACCCTAGAATCTGAAGATGCAAGATCAGTCTGTGGCGCGTCAAAAGAAGTTAACATTTCAAAAATATAAAAATAAGTTTTCACTTAAAAAATCACGCTGATTCGTTTGCCTACCTACTCCGTTACATAATATAGTATTATACGATTGCAGTGCACTTTTCTCAGTAAGGCGTCGGTAAGTAACAATGAGCCAGCCCTCACCTTGATGGCCGGTTCGATAATGCGGCCCATTGAGACTGGTCATCTTGAATGGACTGCGCTACTTAACAAGCATCCACTTATAACCGATTGATGAATGACTATGATTTGGACTTCACAACTGCAGCTACCATTGGGCAAGTTGGCGTAGCTAAGATATTTATGTTGATTAATGTAATTACTGCCTGTACAAAATGTTAAATGTCTCCAATTCTTTAGCTTATTTATAAACACTAGTGGTCGCCAAGCGCTCGAAAGAAACCATAAAGGAATACATAAATATTAATCTATTCTCATTATGACCGCAGACTTTAACAATAAACAAAATACTACCTATTTATGTGTGTGTGTGTGTGTGTGTGTGTGTGTAAATACATATCCAATGTGTTCTAAAATTTGTACAATAATAAGAATATACAAATTTTGAACAAATTTTAGAACCATATAGTAGAAACCTAAAATCAGTCTGATTATAATAAATTCAGATATAAATTTTATACAGAGATTCTCTACCAATACAGAGAGAGCAAAAAAAAATCGTCAGACCATAGGAACTGCCGGTAGAAGTTGAAACATATAACTCAGAATTTGATTACTTTGTAGTGGTAGGACTCTTGCCAGAGTCCGCCTGGGGAAGTACCACACCTTTGCCAGTTATTCTACCGCCAAGCAGTAATGTGCAAACATTACTGTGTTCCGGTTTGAAGGGCAATGTTTCCAGAGAAATTACAGGGCTTAGAGATATAAGATCTTAGATCTCTGGGTGACGAGCGCAGTGCAGTGCTAGGTAATGATTTGGACTTCTTCGTGTTCCAATAGCTGCGTGTCACTGTGCTGTTATGTGTCAGGCATGTTGCTTACCATCAGGCACATGTCCTGATCGTCTCGTCACTCCTTATTTAAAAAAAAAAAAAAAAAAAAAAAAAAAACTACACGGATGAAACCGGAAGTCATGGGCATAAACATGAGTATGCTGACGCATTTCTAGATGGCCAATGTGATATCCTGACGCTTTTCTAAATGGCCAATGGCTATGGTCCCGAGTATACCCGAAGATTTCATATCATTCCTGAGCGTGGCGGTAGAATTCAATTCACAGCCCACTAAAAATTTGTCTGTGGTGCGCCAAAAGAAGTTATCACTTAAACAATAGTAGTTACGTGTGTTAAGAGTGAGTTCACAACTAACATTTAGCTAGTTGAGTCTAGACCATCTCTACGGTCATAGAACCCTACTAAGTTGTACCTAAGGATGTAATCATGGATGTTCGTTGTTCTTTACGCATTCAAGCGAAACCTACTGAAAGAATCTGAACAAAGTTTGGTATACCTATAGATAGATAATTGAAAATTAGGTACAGAATTTTGACCCAAGGACAATTAGGACTCAAAGCCTGTGTAGTGGCTAATATTGAAAAAAAAATGAAACTGGAATAACCCAGGCTACTTTTGATTAAGAAACCATGCGGGTAAAACCGGGAGATGCTACTAGTCAGAATATAAATTATTATTTTTATATTGGTCCATATAGTCCTATTATAACATTCAACTTACATATATTAAGTAGAGTATGGCTGTTATTGGGCATGAAGTTTAAAAAGCTGTTTTATATAACTATTTTAAGTTTATGATATGACTTTGTGCCTGTTCTCATTCCTAAATATATAAATAAATAAAATAAACTGCGAAAGATCGGATGGTTTGATGCTAAATCACGTCGCAATTCGGGTAAACGAATCGGATCAAAATTTGCAAAACAGATAGTTTATAGGTAACTAGGCTACTTCATTAAGCGGGACAATCACGAGAATGGGACTATGCTAGTAAAACCGCGAGATGTTACTACATAGTTGGAAAATAAATGAATACCTATTTTGATGCTCATCCATGACGCCCGTAGGTATTAGAAACCTTTAGTTAAGCTCAATTTTGTCTCTTTGTGCTCATTTAAGGTCATAAATGTAAATATTTGTTATACTGATTTGACTGTACTGAAACATTTGAATTATTTTTCTACAGGCTCGCGTACCTAAGCCGTATAGCACCGTAGGTACCTATAGTAGCAGTGACAACATTTTGAAGTGAATTACGGCATTAAGTATTGAACGTTGTTTTGCACGTGTTTTTCATAAAAACAATACCAACGTTCCAAAACCCCGAGTCGTAATTAAAGAAAAAATGCTATAGGGGTGGAATCTTTTTCACGGTCTACCCTTTCTGCAGAGGGCGTTTCTTTACTGCACGTGCAAGATCGTATAGCCATTCTTCAACCAAATTCAAATTCTTCATTGAAGTTAACATTTATAGATTTGTTTTAAAATAAATTCTCATCGAGTAAGTAGGTAGGTACCTGCTGAAGTACTTCGGGAATGGTATGTTACTTAATATTTTAATGTCAGGACTTTTGAAGCTCCAACTAAAGCTTCCATTTAACCTTAGACGATACGGACAAAATACAAATTAAGTATTAAGTACATATCATAAAATACCCACATCTTAGTATACCTAATTGCAACGATGAAGAATCCCTAGGCACCAGGCTACTGCAGGGTGCCAAACCCAACTGACCCTGGCTATTCATAACGGGCAAATGTTTCGCGAAGACGATATGCTCAATCAGCTAGAAGAATAACTTTTTTTTGTTAATAAACAATGGTTCCGATATTTCGATACACTTACTGTATCCGACTTGCTATACCATGCCATTTAACTACGGTAAATATCCCTTCTATCTAATATCAGTTAAAATAATGGGATACCACGATACGGTGTAAGATGCATCGCGCTTACACGGAAGAAACCGATTGGTTCTTAGTTTAAAGACACTCGTAGGTATTGTATCCATCAGAAAACCACTCGGTCAGCATACTCCAATAAATCGTACAAACGTCTACTAACTTAGCACCACAGAAGTAGTGAGATACTCTGTTAGCACATTGCCCATTTACACAAGATCCACAATTTTGGAAGCCAGCTGTCAGCAAAAAACTGCTTTCTAAAATGACAGCTATTACTATCAACCGCGTATTTCAAGTGCGCCCACCTTGAGATCATAATCGGGCACGTTTCCGCATAAAATATACGTTGGCCTAGCACCGTTGGTCTAACGAACTTTGTTTTTTATACGATTGGCAGAGTTGACCTATATTATGCGGCTTGAGTACCTGGATAGCAAAATAGTTGTAGTTTTGAAAGGATTAATGAATTGGGTGGGAAGAAAACCTGACGATGGCAGGACGGCACTGAGCACTGAGTGATGTGGACTCGGACAGCCGACAGGCGTACGTATTTACATATACCTATCACTGGAGTACAATACCAATGATGAAAATGAATTGTGATATAAATGCATACCTACATTTTTATATATTTCTAGATTTGATTACATAACGAATTTATGTAGAATTTCGTATACGAGTAGGTTAGGTACGGTATAATTTACCGCTGATGATTACTACTAAGTTTTTTATGCAATAGAGGGTGACTAGACGAGCAAGACGTGTGCGTAATGGTAAACAACACACCTACTAACTTCGCACATACTTCGTACAAACTCTACCACACATTTACTAACTTCGTCGCTTTTTGCCAATGTACTTACTATTTTTCGATTTGTTACAAGTTACAACATATGGTAGATACCATTGCGAATACATTACCAAACTATGAGAAGAGATGAAACACGCAAACACGGAACATGAAAAGCAGACCCGCAGAGGTTATAGTATATTTTTACTTTCTAAAATAACTATCTTTATTCAAAGTAATCTAAGTAAGTATAACATCCTACTAAGATTTCAAATCTAATTCTATGACAGCTTGACTTTATTTATGCAATAGAATTTTGTTGAAATTTACTTAAGTGCCTACCTAAATAATGTAGTAAATAAATGATGAATCTCGAAAGCCTCAAAGCTCAATCATCTCAAGTATCTATGGTACTATGTAGAATACATGACTAATAACGAATATTCCTTCACCCAATCAACTGCAAAAGAACCGTGCCTAACATCATAATTGTACGAAGTTTGAAGCGTCTTCAAAACACAATTTTGTTAGATAAAAGCTGCGACGCTGCAACTAACCTCGAGGCAGCCTGAGATAAGGAACTGTTTACACTACTTGAGTCAATGTCCTCCTCCTGAGCGAACAAGGAAAACCTTGGAGTCGCTACTCGTTAGTACCTACCTGCCTACTTCGACAAGTAACTCTTCCGCCTACCAATATAAAACCTTCAAAGTTCGTTGCTCCCTAATACTTGTAAATAAATTAATAATCACTCATTGTTCTTGAATTCTTGTGTGGTTTTACAATTTTTTATGATGCGATTAATATATGATTTAATGAGGGTGGTCTTCGCTAATGATTTTAAATCATAGTACCTACCTTATCTGTTAAATCTATCTATTTAAACGCAGATACAAAACATTAAAAATAAAATAAGTAACCTTCCTCCACGTTTCCATTTATCTTCACACATGAATTAAATAGTTTTCTGAACGTTTGCGTTACAGTTGTATAAATATGCTAAATATTATTTGTAGAGAACTGACAAAACACTGCTAATGTCATTAATTAAAATTGTTTGTAAGAAAGAATTTAGGTGTAGGTAGATATTTAAAACTAAATAGCTAACTAAATATATTTTACATTAAACCAAAATCCAAAAACGAATCAATTATTTTATTTTATTGCAGTATTATATCAGCTATCTGGCCGCCATAGTACAAGCTTTGCTTAGTCTGGGGTCAGATGGTGTTGTGTGTGAATTGTCTACCAATATTTATTTATTGTAAAACTTGTGACAGTTGCAAAAGTAACAGTAGTTATGGTGAAAAAAACTTTAGTTACGCAATGGAAACTGACGTTTTACCATATTATTGCTGTATAGAGAGAACCATAGGTACATTGAAGTTTGATAAAAAGTAAAAATCGGCAATGTAGGTAATACTAGAAATATGTTGATGGTAATATTCTAGCTATTTAGAATTAACATAGAGCGGTCTACTCCACGCTATAGCTAGGTCCCTGTTCCTGCGCCCCTAGCCGCTCGTAAATAAATTGAGCCTGCATTAGTAGCAATTGTTCGCTATTGCCGCTATGCACCTTACCTACTACATGGTACCCTGGTACTTGAACTTTATGATACTATATGATTTTGTAGTCATTTTATTGTATGTGTTCAGTGAAGGAAAAAATGCGCAATACGCTTTATAAAGCTAAGAACTAAAAACAGCCTCTTATTTCGTGTTATGGCTGTTAACACCCATGACGCGTTAAAACCACTCCAAATAACCTATTTAACTAAATTTGTCTAATAAGACTATAGGTAAGTGTCTATGTGTGGTAGGAATGTCTAAGTGGGCTTATTTTACATTCTAGGTTAAAAATATGTTTAATAGGTACCTATTACATTTTCCTGAAAATTTGAAAATTGATCATTTTTAGCTTGATTTAACATAAAAGCTTAAGATGTAAGTACCTACATATTTTGTCAAATTATATAGCAAAACTTTAGTAATGTATTTATTTTCGTAGAATTATTAACAGAGATCTGAATATACCTAAACATGTAGGCATGTACTGTGTTCTGGTTTGAAGGGCATCTTAGATCTCAGGGTGACGTGCGCAGTGCAGTGCTTTGCAATGATTTGGACTATTCATGTTCCAATAGCTGCGTGTCATTGTGCTGTTATGAGACAGGTATGTTGCTTACCATCACTCGCATGTCCTGCTCGTTTCGTCACTCGTTAGGTATTTTAAAAAAATGTACGTAACCACTAACCATTGTCTAATTTAATAATGCCTAAGTACCTACTCGTACCTTCCTACATTACCCAAATACTTAGATAGGTACTAAAATAATAGAAATATACATCT
The DNA here is from genome assembly GCA_017562165.1 of Ectropis grisescens. Taxonomy (NCBI): domain Eukaryota; kingdom Metazoa; phylum Arthropoda; class Insecta; order Lepidoptera; family Geometridae; genus Ectropis; species Ectropis grisescens. The sequence continues at coordinate 15,924,187 of CM029779.1, forward strand.
CAAGAAGAAACTGTGTTTTCGTCTTTTAGGTAATGTAATTTCATAACGGGGTCTATATAGGTACCTACATAGTTACTATTTTATAGATTTCCAAAATGTCATGCATGTAGGTAACGTGCAATGAATACATAAATTTAAAAAATATCGGGTAGGTAAAGCGCAGATTGCAGTAGGTATAGGTAACGAATATAATAAAGAAACACTAAAAACATTTTTTTTAAATTAAACATTTTTCGTGTTACGTATTGCTAAGTCTGGCCGTAGATTAGAAGTTCACAACCAATCTCACGAATATGATCGCTTACGTACGTACCAGTGCAGACTTAATAGAATTTTTACAAACCAAATGTCTGACTAGTTTGATAGTGCCTGCTTTCTACCTAAGTTTTACACAATCAAATTGGTAGATACTTTACTCTAATGCCCACTTAAATTATACAATACAGATTAAAAGTCTCCACGGTCTCTACATACCGCATACACCGCGAGCACGTGGATGATTTCGCAGTCTTCCGCGAGCTCGCCGCCTATCTGTCTCCGAACACACCTCGATAGTAGCTTACTTAGCAACGCCCCGCCACCGACGTACTTGAAGACCTAAGTCACGACAGCACCACCTTGCGGACCAATCAGCTAGTGGGAGCCAGACCCCAGAGAACTGGGAGAACAGCACACTGACTCACGGACACTCCTCTTCCCCTGCAACCGAAAACCACGTCCGAAATCTAACATTAGCGATCATTCAACAGCACGGCAGGCAGGGAAAACGGCGCGCCGTAATATCTCATTCGCGGCATTTGGAGCAATTTCAAAATTCTTCTAATACGGCATTCTTCTCCCGCCGCGGTGTGCGCAGCAACTAGGAGTGCGCATAAAAGTTCCAAGGTTCCAAAAAGCCCGAAGGATTTTACCTATAGTAGGTACCTGTACCTAACATTTTCTAATCTTCGTTTATTGTAATCTAAACCACAACATCTTTCACGAATCCCACGCACAATAATCGAATGAGTTCTTATAAAAAAGATTTAAAACGCGCAATTTAATTTAAGGTTCTGACAGAAAACCTACCTAAGTATATTTTATTTTTAACTAGCTGTACCCTGCCACGCTTCGCTGTGACACATTGTGATGCAAAAATTAGATTAAAACAATCCTTGATGCAGATCATATATCATTCTAAAATTTCAGCTCGATCGGTGCAGAACTTTTTGAGTTTTTGAAGGGTACACAAACCAACATAACGTTTTTATATATAGAGATATAGAGTGACGAGACGAACAAAATATGCGCCTGCGCCTGTACGTACCTAAGTAACACACCTGCTCAAATTTATCCACACAGTGTCAGACAGCTATTTGAACTGGAAGAGTCCAAATCACTACCTAGCATTGCACTGCACTCGTCATATAGAGATATCCGGTCTGAAGTACAATGTTTCCAGACTATTCCATATATACTATATTATTCCATAATATTCTATGTGACTGGCACTGACATCGAGAGAAAACATAACAAAGTAAATAATAATTTTGATGGGTCTATTTTTGTCCACGATATCGGGGTCGTTCACAAAATAATTTTTACATCGTAAATAAAGATGTAAAAATTAAGGCGGTATGTTTTAGCTTAGCATCTCAGAACATTAAAATTGGTTTGTGTTCTGAGCTGCGTTTTGTTCTTTTGCTGATTCTCTATTTTTTTTTTCTAAATGTAACTACTCGTACAATGTGTAAGTGTTCTCTAATACTGTAAGTCGCACATAAGATTCTTGTTCCGTCTACAAATCTTCGAGCCAAGAAATTTTCAAATAATTAGATATTCCTTTTTCCTAAGTTTAACTATTACTAAAAACTCATTATCTATTTGAATTAAACTTGTCCATAACTGTATCCATATAAATTTACAAAACAATGTACCTAAGTAATAACATTTTTTCTGTAATATTTCATTTAGGAAATGCTATATTTCGGAAAAATCTTAATTAGGTAAGTATATTATTTTTAGGTTAGTAGGTAAACACTTTAATTAGTTTTATCCAAGTACTTAGTACCTTGATACATGATTTTGCCATTTTTCGGGTCACCTTAAAAAGAAACCCATTTTGTAAAACCCACCCCTACTGCGCTCACCGAACTTAATAGATAACTGAAAAAAACAAGAAATCGCAGAGATACGCGAACCATTAACTTTTTCTTCCTTTTTTTTACGAAATAACGGGATCTGTGAGAATTATTGCGTGTAATCTTTTGTTATTTCTTTTGTTTTTGGGACGAAAAAAGCTACATTCCCACACTCTTCGCTTCAACCCTCAAATGCTCTAATTAACTGCAGATAGGATGTCGATTTACTTACTGTACTGTGGGTATTCTGGTATCTTATGTAATTAATTACTTTGATATGTTAAGCCAGGACCTACATTTTAAATTTGTTTTAAGAGCTATTTAAATTATTTGTCCTCCTTGGTCCCTGAGAGGCGCAATCTAGATCTTTTCAAGATCAGAGTGAATAAGCACTTTCTAAGTCAGCGTCAGCCAGCAACACGGAATTGCGCGGAAGATCGAGTTGCTGGATGGTCAGCGTGCGTCATCTTCGACCACGCCGTCGCTTACCATCAGGCGAGTTGGTAGTCAAACGCAGACCGCGTGATACAAAAAACACTTTTAGATAAGCCTAAAATTAACCTCGATTAATTGTAGATTTAATTACTGTAGATTATTTATTTTTTCTGAACATGATGTTCACTATAAACTCATCTATTTTGGTTAGTTGGTATAGTCAAAATAGGGGCCAAATATTCAAACTACTTCGACGCGGTAGTTGGTAGACCCTCCACTTGAATTTATTATACATTCTTCGACGTATTTTTTTATCAGCTAAAATTTGAGCGTCATGTATTTTTTGTTCAGCGAATAAAGTTTATTAGGAAAGTGGGATAAAGGTTTAATACAAAAAATGCCGCATTGTGAAAGGTCGCCTGTGTCGCTAACAAAAAACTTGTGTTATCGTAAACCCCTCTCGTTTATGTTTTTTTGTATTTTGATAGAGGTGCGAGAGCAGGTAGATTGGAAAACTTGCAAACTGCATACAATTTTGTAACACGACTGTTTAAAATTTAAATAACATGACCTATGTACCTACATAAGTTTTTTTAATGTTTTTTTTGAAGTGCAAACTTCTTTAATTCTTTTGGCGCAACACAGACAGATTTTTCGTGGGCTGTGAATTGAATTCTAGCATCTCGTCATGGTCATTGTGTCATTGGCCATCTAGAAATGCCTCAGCATTTCCCTATGACCATCTAGAAATGCGTCAGCATGCTCATGGCCACGCCCTCCGGCTTCACCCGCGTAGTTTCCAAAGTGAGCTATTAAATTCTAAGTTATATGTTTTCACTTCTATCGGTAGTTCCTATACTGCCATTATTTGTTGTTTGTGGACATTACGCACAACACCATTTGTCTACAAACTAAGCAATAATAATGCTAATCTTACAGGATTACATAGGTATTATAAGCTGAGGAAACTTAAGTAAATTACAAGATTTTTTCAACATCTCTGGCGGTAAGCCCCCTTCCGGTAACTTATACCCTGGTTGCTTCTGTTAAATCTAGTAAACTTTAGGTACCTACCTATATTGGTGAAAACTAAAATGACACACTGAGTGAAGACATCTGGGACAGGTAAGGAGAACACGCGAAATAGTTTGCAAGTTTTTTTTTAACTGAAAGCTTCTTATGGCGCGCCACACAGATTTTTCGTAGGCTGTTACCTAATTGATTAATTGAATTCTAGCGTCACGTACGGAAACGCTAAGAAATTTTCGGGTGAACTCAGGAACATGGTCATAGGCCATCTAGAAATGTAAAAATGCGTCAGAATTTCCCATTGGTCATCTAGAAATGCGTCAGCATATCTAGATGGTCATGTTCATGGCCTCGCTCTCTGGTTTCACGCTCCGGTTTCCGTAGTTTCCAAAGTAAGCTATCAAATCCTGAGCTTAAAAGTGTTCACTTCTATCGGCAGTTCCGCAGTTCCTATGACTGCCAATTATTGTTTCTCGTATGAGCGTCTGGGCAGACGCTATGTAAGTACCTACACACAATTCTGAACGATTTCTAGAGTGATGCCAATTTAGTAACAGGTGGTAATTTTAAAAAAGAATATGGATTAATTTTGCCCCGTTACTCAAAAGCCGGGAAGGAGGAATACCGCCTAACTAAATTGATTTAGCTATTGCTGTCTCTATCATTTCAAGCGAAAAAAAGAGAGAGAACAATATCAAAATAAGATAGTTTTAGTTCGGCGGTAGAACCTCAGGTCCTGTACCTTCGTGTTGGGGTATAATAGGAGAGGTGACAAGTTTTCAACTTGCCTCAAATACTTACTTATCCAAAATTTTGTACCAGCTCTCGGAATAGTACACTTTTTATAGCAAGTAGGTATAGAGTGACGAGACGAACAGGACAACTGCTTGATGGTAAGCACCATACCTGCCCATAACAATATTATCTATTCTATCCCATTACAGCACAGTGACACGCAGCTATTGGAACATGATGAGTCCAAATCATTACCTAGCACTACACTTCGCTCGTCACCCAGAGATATAAGATGGTTTATCTCTACGTTTAATTGCGCTGGAAACACTGCCCTTTAAACCGGAACATAGTTATGTTCCACCTTTCCACGTTGTTACATGGCGTTCGAATAACTGGCAAAGGTGTGCTACTTCCCCAGGCGGACTCTGCAAAGTGCTACGTGCCTAAGTTCTACTCCTACCACCAAAACATAATATTAGTAGGATTTGATTTGTATCATCGTATAATGACTGATTGCGCCATCTCACCGTTACCGACCGAAACTCGTAAGCACTTACGACTTACATTTTAGTTTTAGGATGTTTGTTGTCTAATTTTGGCAGTAAGACATAAGAGTCAATGACAAATGTGACATCTGACATTTGCTCATTGTGATTGCGACACATTTTAAACAGGTCTATGTCAACGTCAACTTTAATGTTGCCAGATTGGGTGAAATCTCCCTAAAAATAGGCGATTTTAATAGTCTTGGAGAGAAATTTGGGGGGGACAATACTTTTAGACGGATTTACGGTGTGGGAATCCTTGGCATGGGAGTAAATGGGTTTTTAAACCGGGTTCTACAGTGTGGTTCTGCGGGTTTTAGCGAATCACTTATCCTAGTGAATTTAATACAACACTTGAATCGTAGTTTTCTAAGTGAAGTAATTGACACATTATTGGAGTAATATAAGATATTTCTGAAATAGAGTTATACAGTGTATATAACACCTAAACACAGACCACCATACATAACCACCACTACCTACAGTACCCGGCGATAAGTATTGCACATCGGCCTTTGGAGGGAGACAGTCGGCTGATTTCGGCTTCGTAGAGCATTATCTCTGTCGCACACTACCTATATGACGTTTTGTCAGTCGTTGTTCAAGTGCGATAGAGTGCGAGTAATTTAAAGTTGTACTATGGCATCTTTAGGAAAAAGAGGGAACATAATGTGAACATTTTTTTTTTTTTTTTATCGGAACCTAAAACAAAAATTGTTACGTTATAAAAAAAATTGGTGTATTGTTTTAGTAGCTCCTAATAGATACCGAACTGTTTGTATTTCATGTGACAGAGATGACGCTCTACGAAGCCGAAGTTGGCCGATTGTCTCTTTCCAGGTGTCAATGTACAATATTTATCGCCGGGTACTGTAATTTTGATTTATTTTGAGAGTTTTTTTCTTGAGTTTATTTATTGATCGAATTTGGGGAACATTTTAAAATTGAGAAGATCCTCGGCGTAAAATGAGCCGTTTTCCAACGAGACAAAAATAGTTCTAACGTACGCACTAGATGACGATAGTGTAGACTCGAAAAGATTTGCCTCTACCATAGACTCTCAAAAGTGTAATTACTATGAAGGGGCTTCATGCTCCAAATGTTCAGGGAAAAAGTGTAAGTAAATTTAAATTATTTGTGATAACTAAAAAATTTGGAGGTTTCCCAAACACATCACTTATTTTGGATAAATTATAATTTTATTCTCAGCTCAGCTGATGTGGTTTGTTTACCTTCTACAAAACCCTAAATACTCGAAGAAAAAAATGTTATACTAAAACAATTTTTCTTCTTTTTTAGTGTTAAAATATTGGGAATAAAAATATTCAATTAAATTGATAATACAATAAAAATCGTTACTAATCACATTCGATTTTCAATAAAAATCTTAACTTTCGATGCAGAGACACAAACTAAGCAAAAGTAAAAGGAAGATTAAAACATATAAATGGCAGCACTGATACGAAAATTTATCCACGGCTGAAGGACTAGTATCCAATGTATCCATGGCCAAGAACAAATAAAAAAAATAATAGCGTTGGAACATTAGTTGCCAAACGACAAGTATAAAGATCGGCTCCTTAAGTTTTAGTGAACTATGCGAATTAGCTCATCGATTATCTTGTTCTGTGACCGTTATTTTTCGGCGATCCACTATTGTTCAGCAATGCCGCATGGTCAACTGACTGATTTAGTTCAGTCTTACCCGAATTGTATGTTACGTATTCAACGATTTTATTAGACTTCGTATTTTGTAGTGAACATTTCTTTAGCATCGTTGTGATTTCAAAATCAAAGAAACGAAAAAGCGACAGTAAAAATAAAGTTAAGCATTTCTAAAGTATCACTTCTACCACGTATTTTTTTTCTAGATACAGATTGTCTAGACATTTTGAAGAGATAAAAGCAAAGAAATGATAGATGGCGCTTATGTTACGTTAAGTTATGTTAGTATAACTTAACATTTCTATCCAAATCTAAGGTTTTGACAATATCCGTATATTGAGATAGGTGAAATTTTTATATCAGACAATTTATAGTTCTCTTGAATTTAATTCATGTACACAAAGCGTTTCCGATTTCACAGATGTTATTAAGCAATAGCAACCAACAACACAACAACAATAACAACAATAGCAAATAACAACAATCGTAGACATCTACGATCAGGTAGCAAAAGCATAAGCAGCCCACTAATTGTTCCCACTGCTGGGACTCAGGGCCTTCTATAATTCATCACGCTGGTGCAGTGTGGATTGGTGGATGATACAGTCATGACCTCGAAAAATTCTAGGTACATGTCGGTTTCCGCACGAAGTTTTCCTTAAGCGTTTTAAGTTAGCGGCATTACGCACATATTTTTGAAACGATAGGATCCTAATCGGCAGTTGCCATTGCCGTTGACATTGACATCGCAATCTAAAATCTACAAGCGCCTCCTATCGTCGTTTTTTCTAACCATTTTTTTATCGCGTCGGAAAACGCCTCAATGTGTTTTAGGTGTAAACAATGTTTTTTTTTAGAAAGCCAGCTTATTGCGCGGATTTCGGCACCAATTTGAGGAGAAGTTAAGATGGTCCCCTGGCAACACTGATCATTGACATTATCAATCATTTCATTTCTGTCAAAGATATTTTTTTCTGTATGTATGTAGTATGTTATAGTAACATAGGTTACGAATTCCATTGATTTTAATTACTCGATCAGCGAAGCGTTTAATCAGCTTACCTAGTATTTAGCGGTTACGCAGTGGCGCTCGAGTATAGATAAATGACGTGAAAATAAACAGTTCATTTGTATTTATCATTCCACAGATAAAATTACTGTTAATTTTCGGTTCAATATTTTTTTTCCAACTTACCATGGCGCAAAAGACTGTAAGAAAGCCGTATTTAGTACTAATATCTACTCATTATTTCCTTGGCCTTATAAAAAATATGTAATAATACTTGTTTACAGCCATTTCCAACTTTGAAGAATGACAGGCTGCTTCGCGCTGCATTGGGTAAAGAAGTGGATAAAGTGCCGGTTTGGGTAATGCGACAAGCCGGACGATACTTACCTGAATTTCAAGAAGTGAGAGCTAAACACGACTTTTTTACTGTTTGCCGGACCCCTGAGCTGGCGTGCGAAGTCACGCTCCAACCACTAAGAAGATTCGAACATTTAGATGCTTCTATAATATTTAGTGATATTCTCGTGATACCACAAGCACTTGGCATGACTGTCGAGATGCATCCTGGAGTTGTAAGTACAACATAGTTTTACTCCTAGAGTACTCCTTGTGATTGTTGGCTGATGACATTGAGTAAAGTGTTACATTTACATCATGATGACCTTTTCCAATTCAAGCCATATCATCATGTCATGAACTTTACATAATGATTTGCAATATTTTTCAACTACTAAGGAAATGAAAGAAAACAGTTAACAAATATCACATATTATTGAATAAAAACATTACATGTATGTATATCAGTAACTATTTTAACCATTATATTGTAGGGGCCTGTATTTCCAAGTCCTCTGCAAGACCCATCGGAGATAGACCAACTGAATGTTGACGGAGCCATTGCAAGATTGTTGTATGTTGGTGAAGCCATCACGTTGACCAGACATAAGATTGAAGGCAAAGTTCCATTAATAGGATTCACTGGTGCACCTGTAAGTAAAAGACTCGTGAAGATTCCACTTGCACATTCATACTTAGATGAGACTCAAAATGGGTCCTACAAAGAATCCATGAGTGTGAACTCTTAAAATACTACATTAAGGATAAGATAAGTAATTTTGTATATGATCACAAAAGTACTTTTTGCAGTAAGTAAATTAATAAATATTTATTCATGGCTAGTAGCTTGAATATCAGCCCTATATAATAGTATATATTAGATTGGGATGTTGTTTGTAAGAAAATTAAAAAATCTTTACATCCATTGATTGCTCTGTTGATATATTATAGGTAAAATCTGAACAAATTTTTGAAAGGTATAAAGGCATATCTCTTGAAAGGGACAATAGGGCAACTTTGATGAACCTTTAAAACTAGAATCTAGAATGAAAAGGTACCCCTAATAAGCAAGAGAGAAAATCAAGTAAGTTCTGGTGAAATGATGACCTATTTCAACATAAAAAGCAAAGGTACAAGGCAAAGATATTTTTATGCAATTACAATTATTTTTTGTGTCACAATGCATTTGCTATCTAAAAGTTCTCAACATGACTCATGTCTATCCTAGCACATCCCTACTAGATATCGCTAATACTAATCCTACTAGTATTATACATTTTAAAGTAAAAAGATTTTAGCATAGCAAAGCATAATTTCATCAGACTGACTGAATAGAACTAGTTGAAATTTAGAACATATTGGTTGTAGACTGAAATAGCACAGACTTATCCCACAACGATGAAATGTTCCTTAGTTATCCAATAAAATCTAAATGTTAGTAACAACTACTTGATTCAAACATTTAGTATACTGACGAGCATGCTAATTGAGTAGTCAAATGACAGTCTGATGAGATTAATTGACAATAATTCAAAAATATAATTTATTTGTTCACAGTTTACACTAATGGGATACATGATTGAAGGTGGTGGTAGCAAAACCATGTCAAAGACAAAAGACTGGCTAGAAAAGTACCCCAAAGATGTGCATAAACTTCTGAAGCTATTGACTGGTGTTATTATTGATTATTTAGTCATGCAGGTATTTATTAGTTATGGTTATTATTTTGACTACATTATACAAACTGCCAGTGGACTTTGTCTCTTTTGACATTAGGCCTATACCTCATTTCATATTCTCACATTTTTGACAACAATCATATCACTACTTACCTATGAGTATATCCAAAAGACTATTACTACAGTGCCTGTATTTAATGTGGTGGGTGATCATCCTTTGGGGGTGTCATACATCTGAAAAAGCAGTACTAGATCTTTTATTCCATGATAGTGGCTATTTGCTATTTATTCCCTTCCAACTATCATCTATAGATCATTATTTACTTATTCTTAAGACATTTCCCAACTAGTTAAAAATATTGGAATATCTAGTGGATTTGCCACTGTAGCAGTGGAATATATTAAAAATATATTTGCAGGTAGAAAGTGGTGCTCAACTACTTCAAGTATTTGAATCAAGTGCAGATCACTTAACAAGGGAACAGTTCTTAGATATTTGTATACCCTACCTCAGAGATATAAGGAGTGGAGTCAAAGCAAAATTGACAGAAAAATCACTGGAACAAGTGCCCATGGTAAGTTGAATATTTAGCAAAATTTTACATCCAGATCTTTAAATAAATTAAAAATTCTTGATATTTGTGATAAAATTTACATAATATGACATAATTTTTTACCATATCAGAAAAGAAACGACCAAAAACACTTCAACTTTTAGAATAATATACATATTTATACACATTGTATGCAGTTTGAACATATTTAAAAAGGTGATTTTTTTCACAGACAGTCTTTGCAAAAGGTGGTGGTCATTCCCTAGATGTACAAGCTACACTTGGTTATGAAACTATTGGTCTAGACTGGACCGTAGATCCCGTCGAGGCCAGAAAAATTGTAGGTGACAACATAACTCTACAAGGAAATCTCGATCCACAAGATTTGTACAAATCACCAGTAAGTAGTTTTATCAGTAGTGTTTTTCTTTGTGATAAGTTTTTACACTCAGTTTTTTATTTGTTGATAAACTAATATTATCAGAGTGACACTGTTTTTTTTTTTTGTATTTGACAATATTTATAGAATAACTATACAATAATATCTTTGATATCTTATTTAAAAAAAATGTTTCTTCAATTGCATCATGAAATAATTACTTAATTTTGATTATTCTTTATTCACATATTATTTTATTATTACAGGAAGAACTTAAGAGACTGACAATAGATATGGTTCAAAAATTTGGTAAAACAAGATACATAGCAAATTTAGGGCATGGAATAACCCCCCAAACACCAATTGAAAGCATGACAGTCTTCACAGAATCTGTTCATGAGGCAATCTAAATGTTTGGTTAGTGTATTTTGTTAAGTTTTGTTACGGCATTATGGGAAAATAAATATTTATATTGGAAAATTCATGATTTTTAATTAATTTTATGTAAATGGGAGTAATTACATTGAATAAGTAGTTTTGGAGTTCTGGCTTGTGGCTGGCATGTCTTCATCATGGGTACCCACCGATTTTTTTACATACTGAAACATGAAACATTTGGATTAAGTATGCTTGTACTAAAAAAAAGCGATTAGTGGACATAATTATTAATTAATTTGGTAACTTTAGAATCCTTTTCTTGGTGGTGATAGCACCTATAAATAATAATATGTAAATAGTAGGTGCTTTCCCAAAAGTTGTTCATTATTATGACCACAATGCGTCTAGAATCTGACATAGTATAAGTTTATTAGAAAAAAAAGAATTATGTTATGTACGAATTTCGAATGAGCCGTTTTCAGAAGATTAAATTAAATTTAAAATAAAGAAGATTTGAATCTTTTTCAAACCAAGTAAATACAAGATGGCGCATGGGTTTATGTGACGATGCGTAAATGTAAATCAAATAATGAGAATCAAAAACATAGCTAACCACACCAAAACAAAAATGGTAGATTTACGAATATAGTGATATTACGGGCGTTTGGATATGGTTCATGACGAACGAGGAACCATATCCAATATTTACTTCTCCAAGGCCTGTTTCTGACCTACTACTTTATAATTCGTACAAAGAACAAAATTAAAAATTTTGATTAACCCCCGACTACCTTAGATTTGTTATCTGTACAACATTCTACTAGTCAATCCCTTTCATTTGATACCCATATTAAGGCCATTTTGTGGTAGCGGCCATCTTGGATTTGAAATTTGTTATAGCGTATAGTACTCCACTAGTAAAGCCCTTTCATTTGATACCCATATTGAGGTAGGTTGTGAAGAAATATTTTGTCCGCCATTTTGTGGAGGCGGCCATTCTGATTCGATATTAACCGAACATAGCTAAGAACACCCGCACAGATATTAACTTTCAAATAAAAAACCGCATCGAAATCGGCCCATCCGTTTTGAGCTCTACGGTGCCAGACAGACAGACACACACACAGACAGACAGACATCGACGTCAAACTTAAAACACCCCTTTTTTTGGTCGGGGGTTAAAAATATACGTTAATCGAGTTTTAGACGGCCTCCCACTCACTAGATGGACAGATGGCCCTCACAAAGGTCGCTGGAAAGCGCTTGGTTGGAGGATGTGCAGGACCGTTCGTCGTGGAAATTTAGGGGGAGGCCTATGTCCAGCACTGGACGTCTTGCTGATGATGATACGTTAGTCAGCCAAATATGAAGAGACCAAACCTTAGATTTTGATGAAATGGTGCATCATGTTAAGCGTTACATAAGCGCCGTCTACAAAAAAAAAGTGTATCATTTTTTTGTCTCGTCTGAAAACGTCTCATTGGTCTAGCCACTAGTAGGTACGTCGCCAGTTGCTACTTAAGTTCTAGATTTTTTTGTATTTAATTTCTTTTTTTTTGTAACAAGTGAATTTAAAATATCTTATTAGCTAAATAAAATAAGGCAAACCTGTGGGTTGACTTGAATTTGTTCATCCATCTCTTGTATGTACTGGTGAAGTTTGGTACATGCCGCCATCTGTTGTTCGAGAACGCACAACGTTTCGGGCGAAGCGTACTTCTCTGGGCTGTCTAAGAACACTACCATGCCGTCCTTTTGATCAATCATTGCGTAGATTTCACCTTCTTCGATCTGAGCAAAATATTGGCAGAAAATCAGTAATCACTATTAATTAGAGTGTACTTCAACTTTTTTCATATTCCGGGTCGCACTATGGCACTGAACCATAAAACTCTATGCCAAACCAACAGGGGTGCTTTGTACTCCTCATGGTGACCAAACTCCAAAGATGGCCCAGCTACAAAATTCAGCTGTCCCATAAAAAAATAAGTTCAGAAGAAAAGTATTATGACACCTGATTTTTCTTCGCGACTTTTGGGTGTACTTGTGATTTTAAAACTTTTATTACTAAGAGACCAACTCAAGCAAAAAAGTTTTAAAAATAACACCCATTTCGGCTGAATCGTAGCTTGTCCTCATTACAATAATCAGCTCCTGGAATAATAAACTACGACAAAATGTTCTGAGAGTCGCGTCATAATGCTTCTGACGAAATTATTTATCGCACAAAAGTTGCAATTAATTAAAACATCACTCTTCGCCTATCCTTGTTTGTCAGTAACATCGTTAATAATATATAAGTATGTATTTGAAAAAAGAATCGGTGGAACGGCAACTGCCGATCCGAAGCCCCTGGTTCGAATCCCACCCCCACTAACCTAAAAATGATAAACAAAATCATCGTGAGTAAACCGACATGTTCCAAGAATCGTTCGAGGTCATGCGTCATCCACCAACCTGCATATGTTTTTTTGTTATGTTTTTTTTTTATATATAAAGAGTGACGAGGCGATCAGGACATGTGCCTGATGGTAAGCAACATGCCTGACACATAACAGCACAGTGACACGCAGCTATTGGGACATGTGGTCTAGACTCTGCCTTTGCGAGAGACGGCCCGAGTGCAGTAATGGAGTGAAGACAGCAGTGGTAACATTTAGTGAGTTGTTTATGCTTATTAGAACAATAAAAACATTTGTATTAAAATCTTACCATGTTCAGAATGTATGACTCCGCCTGTGCTGGTCCCTGTAATTTAACCCTCGCGGCGACGTCACCTAGCGAAAGCGTGAGGAAAGTTTTGGTGAGCCTCTGGATATTCTTTTTGTACATAGAACTTAGCACCTGAAATTAAATGCATAATTCAGCTCTTGAAAAGATCTAGAACTTTTCGGGGTCAGAGCAAATATGTATCTAGGCCAGCACTCTTCTTCAAATTCCTAAACGAACTTTTGAAGTTATACTTCGTTTGGCATGTTAGGGGAAAATGATGAAAATATTTTTTTACGATGTGCGCGCACTCCGTCACATATACCGACACTCTAATGGATGCAGCGTAAGAATACAATGAGAGTAACGGGGCAATGAGCGTAACGGGGCACTTTTTCGTGCATGCAACCGGCGTTCATCGATTTATTAGACGCTGTCGCGTCAAAAATAGTGGATGCGGCGCAAGCATACAATGAGCGTAATGGGACACTTTTTCGTGCATGCAGCCGGCTTTAATCGATTTATTATCCGCTGTCACGTCAAAAATTGTTTGTAAGTTGTAAGTTAGCTAGTCAACAGCTAGTTAGCTTTAGTAGGTAGACTGGTTGGTAAACATTGGAACTAACTTCAGGCTATTTCTTGTGGTGAATTTATTATCTATTTATGAATTTATATCATTATATGATAAACGAAAACATCGTGAGGAAACCAACATGTTTCAAGAATCGTTCGAGGTCATGCGTCATCCACCAAGCTGCATTACGCCATAGTAGTGGATTATGTGGCCTAGACTCTGTCTTTGCGAGAGAAGGCCAGAGTGCAGTGTTGGAGTGAAGGCAGCAGTGGTAAAATTTAGTGAGCTGTCTATGCTTATTAGCACAATAAAAACATTTGTATTAAATGTTATTATTCTATTGATAAGTTAGACTTAGCACAAGGAATTCAGAAAAGTATTAATTTCCCTGTATTAATTTTTTCTGTGCATACTTTTGCAACAGGTACCTAACTAAGTCTCACGCATCTTCCTCAACTAATCGATTGATCGCGTCGCAAAGAAAACATTAACAAGTCAGCAGAGTCACCTCCAAGAAACCTTACCTGATTAACCAACCCCATGTTCTTATCGCGAACGAATGTTTCTCGATTCTTCACAGCTGCATGCTGAGTGGTTACCAACTCGTGATAGGCCACCGATAAGGGTTTTAAGAAGCGACATACAACTTGAGATGTGTATTTGGGCATTGGTAAAATCTGGAAAACAAAGTAAAGGTATTGTTGGTATCAAAGCAATGATGAATGATCCATGGGTGAGGATGCAAACAAAGCTAAACTGAAATGTGTTGTCCCAGTGGGTGTTACCCAATTAATACAATGTTGTCTGCAATTTTTCTCACACTATTATTGTATTTGCATGCAGTTATAATATGAAAATGTTATTTGTTACTGTTGGATAATGTCCAAAATTATGTATGACAGCATTATAGAACATAAAACATTAAAACAATGGTATTTTAATTTACTTACTTTTCCATGCAAGATCAAAGAAACCAAAATGTATTTCTTGTAAGCTTCGAGCATGATGTGGGATACCACCATGGCGGGAACTGTGACAACAACTTCAAAGAAATATAATGCTCTGTCATAGTTCTTCATTGCAGTATAGATCATGCCTCCATAATAGTAGTAGAGTAGAAAATGTTTTGAATCATTATTGCCACCAAGCTGTAAAAAGAAATAAATAGAGGAGTTATTTGTTTGCAGGCCTTTCAACAGCCATGAATAGATGCCATGGCATTTCTTGCATAAATTTACTGAACTTATATTTTTTTAAAGGGCAGTTGGCCCATGGCTGTTTGCCTGCTGTTGTCACTACTGCCTACTGAACTTTAGGCTAGCTCAGAAGGCACAAGGCAATAACAACTAACCATACTTACACACAAATTATGTAGTTCATATACCTACACTACTCAACAAGTACTATCTACATCTTGTATAAGGACTAGCGCAAGGGCACCTTAAGGTAACTACCAAACTGTGGACCTGCTCTGCTCGCCATGAATTGATCTTGGAAGACCAAAGATTGAATAGAATGATAATGTACCCAGAACCCATTGCTCTATGACGAGCAAGGACAACTATGATTGTGAATCATTATTAAACATTTTTACAAATTGAAATTACAATTTTTACAAACATTTTATTTTAAATTACGGCTGGTCTAATAGGGATAACGGCGCCTGCCGATCCGGAGACCCCGGGTTCAACCCTACACGCACCACTGTCTTTTCGAAGTCATGTGCGTAATTCCGCTAACTTAAAACAGTGAAGGAAAACATCTTGAGGAAACCGACGTGTACTTAGAATCTTTCGAAGTCTTGTGTCATCCACCAAGCTGCACTGGGCCAGTGTGGTGGATTAAGGCTTTAACTCTCTCCTTGTGAGAGAAGGCCCAGAGTCCCAGCCGTGGGAACATTTAGTGGGCTGTTGATGATGATGATGATTAAACATTTTAGACACAACATGAATAAGAATTGATAGAGTGAATATGTGATGGACATAAATACAAACATTTAGCTTAATAATAATAATCAGACAAATAAACTTTTCAATACTTTTTAAAAGCAGATAGCATACCTCAGATCCAATTCCTGTAATGTCTGTATCCAGGAAAACAACAGCTGGTTTCAAACATTTGGAAAGCAGACACAACTGGCAGAGGTCAGCATGGATGGATGTCAACTGGGAGTCAAAGAGCTGGATCTTTCTTATGGCTTTCTTCAGAATTTCAATACCTCTAATTGGTTGCTTCGTTTCTACTAGGTGGTTAGTTAATTGATGGCATAGCTCGGCATCTTAAAATTAATAGCAACATGAGTATTACATGAAACTTACTCAGCATCTTTAACTATCACAATATTTTCATCTTCAACATTTTTTTAAGCTTATATTACATTATAAGTACTTATTACTTTTACTAACCCAAAATAAAACCCAATTTATTATGAATGCTCCTGAAATACTAAAAATTTGCATGATGGCAAATTTTTAGTATTTCAGGAGTATTACTAAAAATTTGCATGATGGCAAATTTTAGTATTTCAGGAGCATTCATAATAAATTGGGTTTTATTTTGGGTTAGTAATAAGTACGTAAGTACCCCTATACAAGTATGTACCTTAAACATGACAGAGACACACCACAGAATCTCACCACAATTCTAACTCATTTGACAATAAATTTTCTGAATCTTAAGGTGCCAAATGATGATGAGGAATCTTTGCTGAATAGCAGTATCCAATTACATATAAACTTTTGAACTCTTGAACCCATAATTCATAAACCATTCCCTGTGTATTCAGGAGTAATACTAAAATTTGCATGATGGCAAATTTTTAGTATTTCAGGAGCATTCATAATAAATTGGGTTTTATTTTGGGTTAGTAAAAAGTACGTAAGTACCCCTATACAAGTATGTACCTTAAACATGACAGAGACACACCACAGAATCTCACCACAATTCTAACTCATTTGACAATAAATTTTCTGAATCTTAAGGTGCCAAATGATGATGAGGAATCTTTGCTGAATAGCAGTATCCAATTACATATAAACTTTTGAACTCTTGAACCCATAATTCATAAACCATTCCCCTGTGTATATGTATTATCCATATTCCTTCTCTCAACCTATTTGAACTTCTTGAGCGCTCTCTGCGCCACTTGACTGTGCCTGTTTCACTACTTCAAAACTTTTTTTATATGTAATATATAGTTACGAGACGTCGGAACAACACCCTGGTGGTATATGGCATGGATGGTATTGTATATAGTGATATGCCTGACGTGCAAACCTATTGGAACATGAAAGGTCCAAAACATTACCTAGCATTGCACTGCAATAGTCACCCAGAGATATTAGAAGTTTTATCACTAAGCCTAGTGTTTTTTCTGGAAATTTCCCTTTTAACTGGAACACAGTTATGTTTGAAGGACAATGATAATAATGTAGTACATATGAATATAATATATTATGAGACTAATAATATACCTGTGTATTTTATAATTTTTATCTGAGTTATAAGTACGGCTGGTCTAGTAGGGAGAACGGCGCCTGCCGATCCGGAGACCTCGGGTTCAAACCCCACACGCACCACTGTCTTAAGTCATGTGCGTAATGCCGCTAACTTAAAACGGTTAAGGAAAACATCGTGAGGAAACCGAGATGTACCTAGAACCTTTCGATATCATGTGCCATCCACCAACCCGCACTGGGCCAGCGTGGTGTATTATGGCCTTAACTCACAGCAGTGGGAACATTTAATGAGCTGTTGACGTTGATTATATAATTTACTAGCTTACCCGAGACTTCGTCGGCGCGAAATAAATATTAAGGTAACTGAGGCAGAATTTGTACACCTATACAAATTTACATTAGTAAAAACAGCTTTTATTAATACTTACTATATTAATTAACAATTTCATCAAAATCGGTTCAGTGGTTTAGGGGTTAAACCATAACAGACAGAAAAAGAGTCACTTTCTCATTTATAATATTTTACAAAAGTATCGTTTTGAAGTGTCTAGTTGTAAAATTTAACGGTTTTAAATCCAACATTGACGTTTCGTTCCTCATATGCACCCCTTCAACTCTTTTTCTGTGATATAAAGTCGCCCCAGTCCTATCCTGAGTCTAGTCTATCTGTGTACCAAATTTCATCAAAATCGGATTAGTCGTTTAGGGGTTAAAGCGTTACAGACAAAGACTTAGTTTCATATTTATAGTATTAGAATGGATATCAAGAGTCTAGTTGCAAGATTTCATGTGTTTTATATTCAACAATGATGATATTCAACAGATAGATAGATCAACTCTTTATTGCACTTAATTTAAAATCAAAGACATAAAAACTTAAAGACTAAAATTAAAGTAGCAACGGACGACCTTATCGCTTAAAGCGATCTTTTCCAGGCAACCATAGGATGGAAAAAAGTTTTATAAGAGAGACGATCTTCTTAGCATTCTATGGATTCACCGTGCGGGTGCCGGGTCACCCGCATATACCCCATTTAATCCCCGTATAGTTCAAAATTGCTAATACAACAAACATTTATTTGCTTCATGTCAAGTGTCTATAAAGTTTCATGGTTTTATCTTCAATAATGGCAAACTTCCATAGAAACTTTCTTCCCCATTTCATCCCCTATTTTATCCCCGTTCAGTTCAAAATTACAAAATTGGTAAAACATACTTTTATTGGCTTCGTGTCAAGTATCTAAACCCAAAGTTTTGGGTCATGGTTTTATTTTCAACTATGACGAAATATACTTATACATACTTTCATACCCATTTAAATACCTATTTTGCCCCTGTACAGTTCGAAAATACAAAATTGCTAGAACAAACCTTTATTTGTTTTGTGTCAAGTGTCTATCTTTAGCTTCACAATTGAGAATTTACATGTAAACTTCCATCCCCCATTTCAACCTCTTCAACCCTTTTCCATAATAAAATAAGGCCTAGGAGTCCTATCTTGGGATCTAGTGTCTTTGTGTATCAAATTTCATTAAAATCAGTTCAGTAGATTTCGTGCTTATAACTTTGAAACTGACGGAAGTTTCATACAACCACTCATTTTTTGTTTCACTGTCTTAGGGGTTGAATTTCGTAAAACCCTTAGCAAGCGCATACATGCTAAAAGACATTTGTAGTTTTTTGAGATTTCGTGATGAGTGATGAGACCTTTCACTTTTATATATATATATATAAATTACGACTATTGGATAAAATGTTCAAATGTTGTGGTCCCCTCAGTCATTACATCCAGTTTTGACTATAATTAGCTTTGGTTTGTATGCCTTCTGGATAAGCCCATACTTTGGTAGTGAGAAGAGCCCACTTGAGATCAACTGCAGTTGGTACCTTACAAAAATAAACCAACAACATCAGGGATGTCATTTATTTTTGGAGATAGCTTTACTGTATTTGGAGATAGATTTTAAGATGACCCTTTTTGATATGTAAAAATATCTATACTTATAATAAAACTGTAACGGGTCGAATTCTGTACATTGAAGATATTTAAAAAAAAATTTTTTTGGGGCACTCCATAGTCGATACTGATGGCGAAAGTGCATTTTTTTTCTTTCATGTCTGTCTGTCTGTCTGTCTGTCTTTCTGTATAGAGATCACGCATCACGCCGAAACTACTGATTCAATTCAGCTGAAACTTGGCATGATTTTAGTTTAAACTAAGGACATTGCTGTAGGCTACTTTTGATCCCCAAATTCTGATCAGTTTTCTTGCGGGAGGGGGGTGAAAGCCAGAATGTGTATTTGGTTGTAACTCATGTTTGCGTTGTTTAATTTCATTAATTCTTTTTTTGTTAGAAAGAACATATTTTTGATATTGTCCCGTCAAAATTTGAATATTATCGGTCTGGTGGTTCGGAAATTACACAAACATTAAATAATAACGACACGCGCGGCGCGTTCGGTACATACTAACTTCTAAGTATTCTGTGTATCAGACTATCCACAGAATATCTAGATTCTAGAAAGTGCCCACGTGATCGCGTCGCGTCGTCTTGGATGACATAATAATTGTCAAAGATATATTTTTGTGTGGAAAAACGGGTTATAGGCGATTCGCCACAAAGTTAATTCGCCACAAAAACAAATGTGTGTAAACTCGCCACAATTCTATTTTTTTGATAAATCCTTATTTATCAAGTGTAAATTCGCCACAGTGTTTTTTTTCTGTATAGACAGCAGAAAAATCAAAGAATAAATGTGTAGTATTTGATATATTATTTGATAGCGTAGACCACATCATTGCTTTGCATCAGGAGAGATAGCAGTCAAGTGTATCGCTATCCCGCGGTAACCTACACTAGTGAAAAAACAACTTTTTATAAAACAGATGTAAAATTTACCGAAATGGAAACCACATACAGTAATTATCGTCTTTGAAATTGATATGATAAATGTCCTAAAGACAGGTTTTCCTAGTATTTAACTACAAAGATGTTGGTAACTTTCACTTTAAACAAGCCCTGGCCAAGAAAGCACACTGTACATTTGAATGGCATCGAAGAGAGAAGAGAAGGAACACTTAGCCATCTGTGCTGCATTTGCCTATATAAAGAAAAAATATATTGAAGACGCTTTGTTTGTTCATTACGGAGGTTGTTTCACAAAATGAAGCAATCTAAATTCAATTACTATTTTATTTCCCAGTGATTAAAAATAGCTAATGTATAGGTACGGACATGCCCATGTCATAGGAAAATAAATATAGCAGATGCGTGGCTGAAACAGTTGAACAATAAGATGCACAATATAGAATCTAAGATGCATTAGTTTCTTGTTGCACCAAAAAATAAACTGAAAATATAGATTAAAATTGAATCTTGAATTGAAAAATATCACATTTGGTATATCCCTATATTAGAAAATATGTCAGTCAACTTTATTGCATAGGACATCAAATTTAAAACTATTTTAGACAATTACGACAACGTGTAATGTAAGTTAATCAGATTCTTAAGACACTTTCCGTGATAAAGCATCTTACAAACTTCAAAAATGTTGCAGTACAGAAAGTTTCTTAAGAACTTCAGCCAAGGACATGTTGTCATAATTGTCCAAAATAGTTTTAAATCTTTGTCATGTGCAATAGATCGAGGTTTTCTTGTATTTAGGGGTTTACCAAATGTAAAATTCTTTAATTTCCAATCTATGTATTCTGCTTCTTGTTTCAGAGCATCAAGAAACTGAAGCAATCTAGGTTTGCTTTTACCTATCTTCTCTCTAGCTCTATCTAATTAGAAAATTATATACTAGAATTTTCTAACCACTGAGCTACAAAATAGTCATTGAATTTTGTAACTGCTTCATTCTGTAGAGCATCTTCCATGATGAGCAACCAAGCGTCTTCAATATCATGTTTTTTTATATGAGCCAGTGCAGCACACATGGCTAAAATTTAGTATTTAGTAGTTAGTATTTTAAGTTATTGCAGCCACACCCTTACTTTTACCAAATATCACTATCCTACTCAATATGTAAGATATAATAATAAAAAGATTACCTGATTTTTCGTTTCGGGTGTTACAGTGCCCAAGTAATTAGTAAACATACTTATATCGTGAAAATTAACAAACAAGAACAAAATTAAAAATTTTGATTAACCCCCGACTACCTTAGATTTGTTATCTGTACAACATTCTACTAGTCAAGCCCTTTCATTTGATACCAATATTAAGGGAATTGTGAAAAGGAAATGTAATTCGCCATTTTGTGGTAGCGGCCATCTTGGATTTGAAATTTGTCATAGTGCAAAGTATTCTACTAATCAAGCCCTTTCATTTGATACCCATATTGAGGTAGTAGTGAAAATAATATATAATTCGCCATTTTGTGGTGGCGGCCATCTTGGATTTGAAATTTGTTATAGCGTTTAGTACTTTACTAGTCAAGCCCTTTCATTTGATACCCATATTGAGGTAGGTTGTGAAGAAATATTTTGTCCGCCATTTTGTGGAGGCGGCCATTTTGAATCGATATTAACCAAACATAGCTAAGAACACCCGCACGGATATTAACTTTCAAATAAAAAAAACCGCATCGAAATCGGCCCATCCGTTTGAGCTCTACGGTGCCACAGACAGACACACACACAGACAGACAGACAGACCGACAGACAGACAGACAGACAGACATCGACGTCAAACTTATAACACCCCTTTTTTTTGTCGGGGGTTAAAAATCGGGACTGTGCCGCAGTCCACCAACACTACGATAAATTACCTGCAATCGTAATGTGGAAAAATCACTGATAGATCGACAGTAAAATTTTATTTCGTATTCCCAATAGATAGAGGCACAATGGTCATTCAGCTGGTTCACTTGAGTACAGACTTTAAAGTCTAATTAATTTAAAAATTACGCATATTTTCTAGATTTTTTTTGCAGTGTGTTATAATTTGGAGTGTATTCTTTCAAATTTCATCAAATTTAATGCTAATAGAAGATATTTATTTTTTCACCTACAGTAGCGTTTGTCATGGAATGAGCCATTAGTTATTTGTTGTCATAGTTTAAAATCTTTGTATCATTTCGAGTACTTACCTAACCCAATAAATTGTGGCGAATCGCCTATAACCCTAAATATTACTTGCTAACCCTACTTTATGCAAAAATGACATAAAACAAAAATCTGTGACGAATTTACAACAACTTTATTTGCCTGTGACATTGTTCATTTGTTTTTTTATAACTTGTGGCGAGTTTACTTTGAATGTATGGAGTATACAAATTGTGACGAATTTACTTTGTGGCGAATCGCCTATAACCCGGAAAAACAAACATCATTCGGTTTTAATCGACTTCAAACAAGGAGGATGTTTTCAATCGGGTTGCATGTTTTTTTATTTGGTTTTATTTTACACGATAACTCAGCTAATTGTTAGTTGATTTTGATAATTCCTTTTTTGTTTAGTAGAAAATACTTCAGAGGTGATCTTAGATATCGAAAACAGGGAGGTAGTTTTTCAAATATCAACAAAAAACTAAAATCAGCTTAGATCCATCTGTTACGACATAGTCATAGCTTCTTATAAAATTTAGTCGAATGACAGAATTAAATTACCTATCACTGAAGTAGATTTTTGTTATTTTGGAGAAAACATCAGCATAATAAGTAGCAGCCTAAACAACCCATTAAATGTTCCCACTGCTGGGCGTCGGGGCCTTCTCTCGCAAG
Source organism: Ectropis grisescens (assembly GCA_017562165.1). Taxonomy (NCBI): domain Eukaryota; kingdom Metazoa; phylum Arthropoda; class Insecta; order Lepidoptera; family Geometridae; genus Ectropis; species Ectropis grisescens. The sequence goes on from CM029779.1 coordinate 15,947,523, forward strand.
GAGAGAGACAGGTTATAATCCACCACGCTGGCCCAGTGTAGGTTGGTGGATGACATATGACTTAGAACTTAGATTATAGGTAGATTTCGGTTTCCTCACAGTGTTTTCTTCGCCGTTTTAATTACCGGCATTACGAACATGACTCTGAAAAGATAGTGGTACGCGTGGGTTTGAACCCTGGGTCTCCGGATCGACAGTCGCCGTTCTCCCGACTAGGTCAGCTGTAACTTACTAGACCAGCCGTAACTTATTAGAAAACGTATTATTTCAATCCAAATACTGTTTAAAATTTAAAGGTAGTGTTCAACAAGCTTCGGTGACCGAAGCAGACCGTTGTTAGGGTTCTGTAAAACTGGACCCTATTACTGAGACTTCGCTATCCGTCCGTCCGTCCGTCCGACTGTCACCAGGCTGTATCTCAAGAACGGTGATAGCTAGACAGTTGAAGTTTTCGCAGATGATGTATTTCTATTGCCGCTTTAACAATAAATACTAAAATAAAATAAATATTTAAGAGGTGCACCCATACAACAAACATGCTTTTTACCGTTTCTTGCTCGATACTAATAATAACGTACCTGTCACAGGTAGACGCTTTAACTATTCACATAATATTTAGTTTTATGTTCTCTTTAAAAGTAATTAATTAAAATAAAATAAATTATTCAGGGGCTCCCATACAATAAAATCCGTTTATTTGCTAATGGTTCAGAACCCTTCGCGCGCGAGTACGATTTGCATTTGACCCGTTTTATTTTTTTATAAAATGTTGTTAAATCTTATGCTTTCCTAATATTATATAATTATGTCAATGTTTCAATTTTTGCTGCTCAATTACGTTGGAACGGCTGAACGTATCGAGTTAAAATTAAAGACACATTCTTGGTTTAGCTTAAGTAATACATAGGGTACTTATACATAGGCAATGTTTAGCCTATGTGTTCTGCCAGACTATAATCTAATTCTATTTCAAATTTCAACCTGATCACTTGATACGTTCCGCCATGATTAAGTAACAAACATCCAAACAGTGACATTCATAATAATTACAGGACAACGTTGGACCGGCTGAACATATTTTGAAGGAATTGAAACAGACGTAGTTTGAACTCAGCAATAGCAAATCGGTTACTTATAAGGTTACTGTGACGTCGGAAAGACTACGCAAATTTGGTAGAAAATTGAAACAGAGATAACGTATAGTCTGAAATAGCACATTTAAGTATTACCTATCAACCTGAAAAGAAGCATGGGCCCTAAGGAAACAAATATTAACTATCACGTCAAAACGGCACAACGATATGGGTTGACATACGAAACACATATAGTTTATAGTCTAAAATTTCACATGGGCTAATAAGTTTATATTTTCATTTAACTCCATATTAATATAAGCATATATTTTCGTAAGGAACTTGATGTGATGGTAAGGTAAAGCCTAAAATGAAAAATTTATGCACCCAGTTTTGGCGTAGATAATATAGGTGATTTGCGTTCACAATCAAAATAACAAGCAACATAATATTCTCATTAGACGGCGCTAATGCCAGTTTAAATCTAAAAGCACTAAAGGCCATTTAAATCGATGTTTTGCTATTGTGGTATGTATTTTTCTTTCATCACTAGGTGGCGTTACTGGTATTCTAAATTGTACTAATAAGTTTTTGCTGCTAAAAGGATTATGATGCCGAATTTGGATTCTTTCGTTCTTGAATTTTTTTCTGTGTTACCTACAATTAAATTCATACATTAACATTTCACTAAGACTTGGCTTAGATTATCATTAAAACTCAAAATCTTAATCATTTTATTCCACACAGGCTTCGTTCAAAATTTTACGCGGGCGAATTCGCGGGTAACAGCTAGAAAATAGCTTGCGGATAAAAGAGATAAGTAGGTATCAGATCATGAACATTCGCTTCAGACTTTTCATAATGTATCCTATAAAAATCCTACAAACTTAACACTTGCGGCTATGTTCGATACTATGAAACCTTACTAAGTATGTTTGATATTGTTTAAAAAGAAAAATGAAGATGATAAATTAAATATATTTTGTGTGGAAAAATAAATTCACTCAAACTCAAAGGGTTTTCAATTACTACTTATCCAAATATTTGACGTACGATACTTCCAACTAATGTATAAGTTAGTAACATCTGCTTACACGAACGAAGTAGCGGGTTCAGCTAGTTGTTAATATTTTTGTTAAGCCCTAATTTCTCTGTATGCTATTGCATAGTTTCATTAGTTTCTATATACTATAGTTACCCTCTAATGCTTTGTTGTAAACTATGTTCTTCAATAAATATCAGAAACATTGGATTTTGCAGCAATAGGACTCATACAGACTCCACAAGTGGAAGTACCATACCTTTGCCTGTCATTTTACCTTCGAACAGTTATGTTTTTTTTTTTTAACTATAATAGGTTCGCACTTGTCCACCATCTTGCCTGATGTTAAACGATGATGACATCTACGATAGAGCATGCTTACCTAGAAAAAACCGATTCAATCTCGATTTGAAGACACCAAGATTGTAACCATCAGGGAAAACCCACTCAGGCAACGCATTCCACAACCTAGACGTTCTTATCACAAACGTGGAGTCAAATCTCTTCGTTCGCGTTTTTGGAACATCAACCATGAAACGATGTCGCCCTTTTGTGGAACGAGAAGTCCGATAGAAGAAAGGGCAAGGTGGTATTAGATCATGCAGAACAGTTGCACACTCTCCGAAGTGTATCCGATAAAAAACAGATAAGCTAGCGTTTTTACGGTGATGATCAAGACTTTGAAGTCTTTTACTCATGTGCAAAACATTAATGTATTCCAGTTTGAACACCAATGTTTTGATTACAGAGCAGAGATAAATTATTGCATAATATCCAGACAGTAATTTGAGTACTTGATGTTCAAAAAGGGGTGCATGGCACTGTGTATTACTTACCATCAGGTGCATATCTTGCTCATACCTTCACTCCAAATTGTAAATGTTAATTAGTCAATAAACAAAATTAAAGGTATGAATATAGGAACTTACACAAATCTGGAGCAAATCTGACTTGTTCTCCATTACAATTGTTTATAAAGTCATGTATTTGTTGAAACATTGTTGTTCTATCTGCATCTGCATTGGTACCCTGAAACATTAACAAGTAATGCTTCTTTAGAACATTGTCGTCATGTGAGAAGCAATAGTATTTCAAAATACCTAAGGCATAAAATTGTCTCAATGGCTTCATAGGGATTCAGTTATTTTGATGTCGAAAATATGAATTACTATGTAGACAGATAGATAATTACTTATTGGACTTAAAAATACAAAAACTAACTTAGAATATGGTACCAAATAGTGCTAAAAACCTGCCATTTCATAGGTAGCCTTGTAGGTTAATAAAATGTTTAATTCATGTTGTTATGAATTGTTTAAATTCAATTAATGCTGTTTATAACACATTATTGTTTTATACAGCAGGATATATAGATAGTTATGCGACACAAAAACAGAAATATTACAGCTAAACACTTATGAACTAGCACCACAAATGGTGGCCTTAAATATAGTATGTACTTAATGGTAATCTTCAAATCTAGAATGGGTGGATTTGTTATTTGCATGTACATAATTGCTTAGCGCAAGCCAAATACTAATGGCCAAAGTTTCAAAAGTACTAAGGCGGGTAGAGAAGTTCAGGAGTGGAACATAAAGTCAGGCAAAATTTGGAAAAAAAGATTGCAGACTGATGATGTTAATATAATACCTAACTGTTTGGATACTTTTTGATAAAGAAAATACAAACCGGTGGAATAGAAAACTTGGCCACAAGTACAGCTAGTACTCCCAGAGAATGCTGTTGAATATCAAGAGTTTCAAGCACATTGCTGAGGTGTGCACTGTTTCGCTGCAAAACTTCATCTGATTTTGCAATGCAATCATATAATTCGCGAAAGTTCCCTGTTGAATAAAAGTAATAAACAATAAATAGAGATGTAACTTTACTAACAACAAAGAAAACAAGATACAAATGGGAAAAATAAGCATCGCAATTTTTGCTATATATATTTCGACTCTTACCAGAAGTGGACAGAGTTCGCACATTATTCACAAATTGCTCCAACGGTGAAGCCATTTCCAAGCAACTATTTTGTAACCTTATTCCTTACTGATAATGCTATTTAGATTATTTAGTAACTAAATAAAGTGAAAAACCAGCTAAGTGCACAGAACAAGAACACTTATACGCTAAACGCTAAGTGTCAAATGCTCAAATGTCGGCTTGTCAGCAGGTCGCAGGTCGGCAACTCATTCACTGTTCACTCAATCTCTGTCAATTTACTGAATTACAGTACTACAAGGATCTAATATCTTATAGCACTTCAAATTTGGAATATTTGGATGGTTGGAAGGTTAGATGACATTGCCAAGATCAGCATTCAGGAGTCAGGAGAGCATGGGCTGCGTGGGTGTAGGGTTGCTAACGATACATCGATGTATCGTTCCTAAACATCGATGCTGAAACCCTAAACATCGACGATACATCGTTCTTCATGAGCGATGTTTAATGAACAATGTTTTAGCACACCATAAATGGAGGCTAGTAGCTCAACCCTCCAGAATCCATACCGCCCCCTCAATCACTTTTCTAAAGATATTTCTATTTAGTATTTCGTTCGTTTTTCAAAATGCGTGTAAAATTAATCGGGTGGTTCGGCAGTTTTTTGGATATACTGGCAACTTTATGAATGGTTTAATCAATAATCGCAAGATTTAGTGACTAAACAATTTGGCCTCAGATTTAGCAACTTTTAAATATCAGCGGTAATAAATAAGGCACCCAGACTGGCGGTCGGCCGGCTCCCGGCCGATCCTTCAAAGTGCGTATCTGGCAAGCGGCCGGCTGCCGGCCGATCCACCCTATTTTTCGAGCGCTTTCTATTTGACTTTATTATGAAGTGTAACATGCATCTATCCTTGTTTAATCTGGGATATTGATAGAAGAAAAGACAAGGATAAAATAAATACTAGGTTTCAAATACCATGCCTTATAATTTTTAACGACATTTTGTCAGTCTATGTCTGCATTCGTGGTCGTTCGCGCTAGCGGTGGGCGATTATGAATGATCGGCATAATTGACTTATTTTGCATTACTAATCTTGATAATCGATTATGGAATTAGTAACTAATTTGTTTTCATAATCGAACCATGTTACTAATTAGTAATTACTAATCTTGTTTTATGAAGTGGACGACAGTAGTTGTTCTGTGACTTTAGTAGATTACTAGATTAGTAGTATAGACATTGGTTGAGTTTTAGTTTGTTTTGTTTTTATCACGGGTTTACGGTGGTGTGACGTACGTGTATGTGACGCTTTAAACTTTTATAGTACTTTTATATATATTAATTTACAATTTTGTGGTTTGTTTATTCTATCACATATATTCGGGGGATATGCCTTATTGCGAATTTAGTTCGAAACCTAGTGTCTCCGGTCTTCTCCCACCTAAATAATTACGACATAAACAAAAGTAATAAGTACGACACACAACCGCATATTTTACCACGCACACTAAGAATTACGATTGCGCTCTTTATGACAACATACATAAAATGGGCGGGACATTTCCATATAAACAATACCTCATGTCTATGTAGAAGAAGTCACTCAACGAAAAACAATATTGAATATTCGTAGTGTTATATATTGTTATTACAAAAAAGTTAGATAGGTACGAGATACGACATTATACAAGACGCGCTTGCACACGAGCGGCGTGGCGTGGCGAGCGACACCCGTGCGAGCGAGAGACCGCATCGTGTTGTCCCCTCCTCGCCCCACGCGGCTGTGCGTGTGCTGTGAGTGTGAGTGAATCAAGTCGCGCGCGACTCGCGACCGGGCGTGCATGACTACTAATTAGTAATTACTAACGGTCATAATCGAGATATCTCGAGACATTCTCATAATCGAATGATTTCATTAGTATATCTCATAATCGCCCACCGCTAGTTCGCGCGTATTGAACGGAGTGTTGTGCAATTGTAGAATTTCGGTGTTTTTGTGTGAATTTGTGATTATTTTATGACGAATCATCATGAAAAAGTAAGTTTAAACAGTTCTAGACTATATTGTATGTATATTTCTTCGTATGTATATTACTTCGACACCTTTAGTCCTATTTCTCAAGTAATTTCCACTAAATACTGCAAATCAACTATTATTATACGTATAAAATGTCTAAAATATATTAGTTTAATTCATAAATAGTATTCAAATAGTCTAATATTTACAAAAAACAACGATAATCAGTTTAGATTAAGTACTTCACAAGCCCAACGAATCGACAATGCTCGATATTATGGAGACGGCTTCTGGTACACACATAATAAAAAAAAGTTTATTTTTATTTTACAGGACATAATATTTATTTCCTTTTCTTTTTATCTAAATGAAAATGTATCCGTCAAAACTTAAACAAGTGTTTTTTTACCTATTGTTTTGATGGTAAGCGCCAGTATGGCCCGAGATTGAGCATTTTGTCTCTTTATTGTGGAAACCTTTTTAACCCTACTAAAATGAGGGGTGTTTTATATATATATTATATTATATTCGAAAAACGCCGTATACCGTAAGAAAAAAAAAATTAAATCAAATCGTCATATGATTTGAAAAAGTCTTCTCCATACTAAGTAGCTCCCAACATTAATTTTGTATGGTGAAATTACTGTTTTTTGTTATTGATTTGTGTAATTTTTTTGTATGCGGACAGGGTCCGTTTTATGTTTATTCTGAAGTTAAGTCTACTGTTGTACATAAAGTTTAAAAATACTTTGAAATAAAGGACTCGGTCACACTTTGTAATACAATATTCGAGGAGACCTTTTTTTCAAGTGGTTTGTGTAAACAATTATAACCGTTAAACTAAACACTTCCCTTGACTGGTTCTTTATGTAGGATAAGTATTTGAACCGAACGTTTAAACAAATGTAAAGCACAAAGCACTTGACCTACAAGTTTCTTAGAATCGATTATTAAACATGGTCTATTTTTTGCGCGACGCTCGGGTTACGTTTTACGAGTAAGGGTTTTTATAAGCATGTTACGTGACAAATATGTATGGAGAGATGTGATAAATCGTTTAAATAATGTACATTGATAAGTTGTTGTATAAATAAAATAATAATATTCTTAACAATTGTTTGAAATATTTTTATTTTCAGTCTTAAATATGAGAAATAGCTTAGACTGATAATACATATACCAACAAAATTGCATTATATGTTCTTAATCTATTAGCTACATTCAAGACGATTTCAATGATATATGTTTCTTAGGTAGTTTCAAAAGAAAACTTGTAGAAATATTTATTTTAGTAGCACGCGGGAAATTCGCGCCAAAAACGCGAGGGGGGGGCGCCCCATAGGAGAACTGTCAAAGACGCGTCACGCGCACAAGCGGATAATAATAATGAATTAGTTCGGTACGGATTATTATATTTTTCGATTCTATACCACATTGGCTCGTTTATAGTCGAGTATAAATAATGTGTGATTAATACTCGATTTTTATTAAAATCAATAAATATTGGTGGACAATTACCTACCACCGTAGCAAGTAGGGTAGGGGTAGGTTTAAGGAATACGTCATTCACATACTCGAATTATATTATTTTCACTACTACCTCGATATGGGTATCAAACTATCAAATGAAAGGGCTTGACTAGTAGAATGTTGTACAGATTACAAATCCGAGGTAGTCGGGGGTAAATCAAATTTTTCAATTTTGTTCTTGTATTGATATCAGTGTCACTCAGTGAAAAATAATTGAACTTAAAAAGACTTTGCTAATACTGACAGTTGTTACTAGTAGTACATTGAATGCACACTAGATGGCTCTCTGTTGGGCAATTGACGTATGTTTTATCTAAACATCGATATGTTGATATTATCGGACTCAAAATCGATGTTTTCTTGCTAAACATCGATGTTTCTTCAAAATCGATGAACATCGATCACCCCTAGGGCGGATGGTGGCGTTAGTTCCAAATGGGCATTTTCAAGACGTAAAAAGACCTGTCAGATACAGTTCCCAATTTCACCGTAGGTGGCGCCACTGAGAAATTTCACAAAAACCAATCTTTGACAAGTCTTTTTGCGTCTATAAAAACGACTCATTGCCATTAGATCCTTGTTGTACTGTACGTGTTTATTTCGAGCACAGGCTAAGTAGAGAGATTTGCAGCATAGACTACACAGCCAAAGCGACGCAATACGATTTTTTTTATTTAGTCTTAGCCATGGATACCAGTCCTGCACCTGGAACGAAAGACGACTTTTTCTTCTGTCTATCTGCTGTCACTGTATTGTATTGTCTCTGTCGCTGTCAAGTCAATGAAAACGTTAATGCTAGCCAGTAGCCACTGCATGTTGCACTATCTTTGAGAATTTCTGATATTTTTACAATTTATAACATCTGAATTAGCCTGAAATTACAAGACACGGGAAACAAAAAATAACATGGCTATTCTGCACAGAGCTCTTTTTACGTGGTTCATATTTTTGGTATTCCTGATCCTACTTTGCCTGCGTTTGGAGTCTCGAACCCATTGGAACTGGTTTATTGTATTTATCCCGATGTGGGTTTATGATAGTATTTTACTGATTTACGTATTATTTCACATGGTTTCCCACTGCAGAAATGGTATAGAAAGGTTTAGGGGGACCATTAACAAAAACGTATGGTACATCGCAGCAATAGGTCTAAAAATGGGAGCCCAAATAATCATTTGTATAAAGTTGGAATATACCAAAGTTAATCTTCCAATATATGTTGTGATGACACCGATATGGATGCTACTCCCCGTATTGTGCGTGGAAGTCTTCATGCACCTTATAAAACACTCAAGTGGAAGTAGTAGATACTGCTGAAGTATGTTGATGTTAAGAGCCAGAATTTCGTAGGTGTTATGGACTATAAATATATTTTCTACGATCGGGGACATGTGATCTGTGATAAATATAAACTTGGCACATACTCATTGACACTGAGTTTGTTTGCACTTGTCTAAAATATTTGTGAGCGTCTGGAACTTTGGTGATATAATTTAAAGTGATAGATTTTTGAAAAAAATGGCTTCATTTGATGGAGGCAGTTCAGTGCTTAAAAATTTAGTGGTAACTGAGGTGCCCGCAGGTTCTACAGCAGTGTTGAATTGTCACAGCAATGATTTTGACCATAACTTTATGTTTTGGTTGTTTGATAAAAACAAAGTTATAGGCCCAGGAAATGATTATGATGAAAGAAAATATAAATATGAAGTTTTATCAGGAAAACTACATATTGATGTGAGTATTATTTTGCAATATTATTATTTTCTACTATGAGAACTATTTCTAGAATCCTAAATACATATTACAACAAAGTATTGTATATCAGTCATGTTGGAACTCGCTAACAGATGAGGTTGAAATTTAGAACACTTAGAATATAATCTGGAATAGCATATATGCTGCTTTTTATCTGTGGAAAATAACTACCAGGGAAATTACATGGGTTAATCAACTGGGCACTACTAGTATTTATTATATTTAAGTGGCAGTTTAGATGTTTGTTGGTCATTCACATTTTTTTTTAATTGTGCTTGTTGTGGTTTAGAACTGAGATAGATAATAGTCTGGAACAGTTTAAAGGCTTATTTTTACCCCAAGATATGCAGAGTTCCCAATAGAATAGACTATTGTCTTATAGCTACATAAATTTAAGTCGCAAGCAGGTACTAGTAAAGTATAAAATATATTAGAATTTAGAACTTTTTTGTCAATAAATTCATTTCTCAATTCAGTAAATTGGTTTATAAATAAGTTTTCGTCCCTTCTAATATTTTCTTTAATCATTCCAGAATGTCTCCCCTCAAGAGTCTGGCTTCTACAAGTGTATATCCAAAAAGCTGGATGGTACAAAATACTCAGTTGGTGAAATTCAAATGCTAGTCTCTGGTGCATCTTTCTCTGCCATGGATGCTGTAAAACTTGTGGCTATTGTGGTCTCTATTATTGTAATTGCCGCTTGTGCTGTTATCTATTGGAGAATGAGGAAAGAGGGAAAAAGATATGAAGGCAGAACCATAGTTGCAGGTAATTTTGTCTGTGTAATCACAAAAATTTACCTCAGACTTTTGACATCATTGATTTGTCAGTAGTGTGTGTTTAAACAGTTAAAAGGTATAAAATGAGCAAAGCGTAGTGCATGTAATTATAAGTGTTAGTTGTTCTTTAAATGTTTACATAAACTATGAATTTAAATTTGTTTTTATTATTTGTTAAAGGTGTGTGTACTTTATGTTCCTACACAAAAAAAAAATACTTCTTCTTTTTATTTGCCATGCTAAGAAGCCTAGCTTCACCCATAGAATATACAATCTTTATATATAAAAATGTTATGTTGGTTTGTGTATGCTTCAAAAACTCTAAAAGTTCTACACCGATTGAGCTGAAATTTTAGAATGATATATAATCTGCATCAAGGATTGTTTTTATCTAAATTTTGCATTACAATGTGCCACAGCGAACGTGGCAGGGTACAGCTAGTATACATAACAAATATTTTTTTTTTTTTTTTTAAATAAGGAGTGACGAGACGATCAGGACATGTGCCTGATGGTAAGCAACATGCCTGACACATAACAGCACAGTGACACGCAGCTATTGGAACACGAAGAGTCCAAATCATTACCTAGCACTGCACTGCGCTCGTCACCCAGAGATCTAAGATCTTATATCTCTAAGCCCTGTAATTTCTCTGGAAACATTGCCCTTCAAACCGGAACACAGTAATGTTTGCACATTACTGCTTGGCGGTAGAATAACTGGCAAAGGTGTGGTACTTCCCCAGGCGGACTCTGGCAAGAGTCCTACCACTACAAGACAATAATAGTCTCTTCAACGCAAGAAGTATTAACCTGAATCAGTAACAAAATTATTTTTTCCACGGCTACGTACAAATTTAATCTCATTATTTTACCTTAACATGCCAAATGTAGTATAATTATCTTCAAAAAAAGTTCTTGATTTTAACTAAGAAAATTCTGAAAGGCACATGTGTCACCTTGTGTGTGCAGAGAGAGATTGATGACATTTACCCTCACGTCTTACATCATCGCTCACAATAAAACTGTTTACTTTTAGTGGATGACACAGAAGATGAGGACGGTGAAGAAGTGTATAATCCTACCACTACTACCACCCCAGTTCCCCAACCAGTTGCTGGGCCAAGCCGAAATGTGTCTTCAGAGCACTTGCTATATGGCATAGATAATCAAGGTTTAGACACAGACTTCAATTCTGTATTTGAAAACATACAAATCAAATCTCCAACTCCCAACAGAAGTTTGATCTAGAATTTAAAATATTTGAAGTTGTAGGATTATTTAAATTTTGTACAGTTATGAAAGCTTGTCATTTAGATCTTATTAATTTAAATCTTGAAATCATTCAATCTCTTATTAGATGAAAAATCTAAATGGTTACATACTGTTCTAGAATGTAAAAAAACTATACAAAAAATGATTTACTTCTTTAATTTTTCATTAGTGTGATCAAGAAACTCCAAGATTTTCTTTCAAGTATTGTTGTATAAACTATGTATTTATTTAGTACTGTATGATTATTTCATTCTACCAGAAATGTAATTTTACGCTTTATTATTCTATGTAAAAATTCTAAGAATGCCATGTGATCATTAGTATACACTTAAGGCTTGTTGGCACACTTACATTATCTCTTGAAATTTTGCTTGGTCTACACTTGAATTGTCTAAAATGTAGATTGATACAGTTTTAGATTCATACAATCAGGTTATTTTACAACAAACAAAAATACATTTTTGTAAGAAAACTTTATTGTATTCAATCTTCTGATTATAGATAGTATGAAGCTAATATACATTTTGAGGCCAAGTATAATTAACTTCAAATAAATAATGTGTGCCATTAATCTCCTTAAATAATAAGAGTAATGTAACATAGATAGTATAATAATAAGGGGAAAATAATAAACAATTTGTAATGTGCAATTACACTTTTTTAGTTTTACATTACTAGTTTTCTTATTTTTATCATTGGGCACTTATCCAATGACAAGGGTTATTATACTTAAAGGTTATTTTTACTAAATAAATGTAATGTCTTCTGTGGTACTGTCCTGTTTTTCAGCAGATTGGTCATTATTTGATGTGGACTGTGGTGTGATGTCAAGGGTTTCATCTTCTTCTTCATCACCATCTATTTCCATTTCAAATACTCTCACCTTTCTCATACTTTTTGCTAATACTATAGCCACTTTTCTACTTCCAGAGACAGCTATACGATAACCATCTAATTTCTCTAGCACTTTAAAAACTCCAGATTCTAATAGTGGAGAAATATCTTTTTTTGCTAACTTATCGCAAAATAGATACGACTTTGATTTTATATTAAAATCACTAGAGTTTTCTATTAAAATTTTCAGTGGAACTTGAATGAAGATAGTATTTTCGTCATTGCTTGGGTATTGTACTAATACAGAGAGATATTCAGCTGAGTAAAATTGTAGATCTAAAACAGCAAGCTGTGTGTCATTACTATTGGCATCCGGTATTAAGTTTGATGATAAGTAATATTTCATAGCAGTAGCTGTACAAGATGTCTCTTTCATATTCACTGACATAAAGTAAATACCTTCTCTTCCATAACTAGTGTTCATGAATGCCATCATGAAACGTTTTTCTTTTGTATCAAATGTCTGAGATATTCTAAGGTTTTCACCAATATTACCACTGATTTGGTCTTCGTAACACCTAATATTGTGTAAAACTGAGAAGTATTTGCCAATATCTTTTTGTGATACATCAAATACTTTAATAAGAGCATCTCTAAGGTATTTTTGTTGCTGAACTAGAGAAAATTTCTTGAACTCAGTCATAGAAAATATTGTGTCATTGTCTTTTAACAGACAAGAGTTTTCACTCAAAAATTTATACCATGGATTATCATCGTCATCGGGTAATATAGTGAGATCTTGATCCTGAAGATATTGGCCTAATTTTTCTAGATTGAATTTTATTATTTTCTCTTGCGTATTATCATCATGTTCTTCTTGCACATTGTCTAGCTGGTACAAGAATTCAGCTATGTGAGCCTGGTCTTGTTGTGATATTTTCGTGATTTCACTTGGTGTCTGTTCATCTAGTAAACGAACAATGACAAGGAACAGCCATCTTAAAAATGCTTTGTAGTTTCTCATTGAAACATCAATAACTTTTTGTAGCTCCAGGCTTTTGTTGAGAAATGCACAGCATGCCTTTATTGCTGCTGTCACTTCATCTTCATCAAGGCCGAGAATCTGAAATGAAAGTTCTTTATCATTGCTTCTGAAGTTACCTTGTATTATTTTACAAAAGCCCAACAATTTGAATTGATGCTGTGTATACTTTAAAGACATTCAATTAATTTATTACCTTATATCTGTCAGGGATCCTTGTCAGACCTCTCAATTCAGACAGGTAGTAAGTTAGGCTTTGTCCAACAATAGTCAGTTGCTTTAGAACTAATTTTTGAATTGTAGAGTAACTAAGCTCCACAGAATTTCCAAACTTTTTTAAATCATTAGCTGTTAATTTTTGTAGAAAATAGACTTGAAGATCATCAGATGGTACTCCTGTAACCAAATATCATACTGAAATTATGATGGTGAATTTTTGTGTTTGCTCTTTCACATTGGCCAATCAGATAAGCTGATTGGAATGAAATGTTATGAAGTTAATACCCTAATGCCTAAACTAACATTTTTAAACAAACATAAATAGAAATAAATTTTGGAAAGCTTTTGAAACTGGGGAAAACTAAAAATATTAGGGTACATGTAACATAATATTATAAATTTATATGTGGTTTATTCTACAGTTAACTGATCAACAGTAATCAGATAAAGTACAAACCTAACATGAGAAGTTCCAAAAAGTCTGCAGAAACACCACCATCTGGTACACATGAAGCATAGAAAGCCAATTTTGTGTCCATTTCCAATAATATATGCTCCCAAGCCTCGGTGATAGAAACCATGGTTTGGTCAAGATAGGACAGAAGCTGTACAATTTGTCTGTGCTTATTTGCAACTACATACATCTCTTCTGCATATGCTGAGAGTACACTTGTGTTGATAAGTGATAATAAAACATTGTTTGAAAATCTGTCTATATAAAGTACTTGCATCACACTGAAATCATCTGATAGATGAATATCTAAAACTTTGTATTCTCCAAAGTCATCTTTGGCAACCTGTGCTAAGTGTATAGTGCCATATGGGTATGTCCCAAAGATGTTCATGTAAATGTATCCTGTCCCATATCCCACAAGTAACATATTTAATTGTGTAGGATCTTGTACTTCTTTAAAATCTTTTATATTTTCATCCGAGCTTTGGTTCTTGTAACCACTGGTCTGTGGCAATGGCTGTAGAAATATTGAGGCATCATCCTGGAACAGATGGAAATGACATTGAATAGATGGAAATGTTTTAGATATGCTATGTTATTTAATGGAGACCAGATGATAAAAGCATGCTAAAGAAGGACAACTCAAATGACACTTTCTGGATCTTTATTTCATAGTCAAAGTTTCAGCTCATTTAGTAATTTCTTTGTTACTTCACACTGCTGAATGCTATAAGTAATTAAGAAGCAAAAATGCATCACTAAATCCATCAACATTATACTTTGCATATTATGTTTGTTGTCCAATATAATTACTAGATGGTTTAGTTTTAACTGGCATCTGAAGTATTCAATAATGTAAAATTGAAAATGGCTATTCCTTCTGGAACTCCAATTACTTCAGGATGAAAAGTAGCCAGTTAATACAAACTATTATCTAAGTATTTAAAGTTCAAATTTTAGCTTCCCTTCAATTCTTACAATATGATTGAGCAACAAAGTGTAAACTTTCAGATTAATACTAATTATTTTTAATGGGATAACACAATATCAGTATAACAAGTAAGTTGATTACCAAAATGTAGCTTACTTCCTGATAAGCCAAGGAGCAGATTTAACAGTTTTTTGAAAAGTCATAGGCAATGTATATTTATTTGATACATAAATCTGTTTCAGTTTTTTGCTTGCATATCAATTTACTTACATATAAATTATATTCCGAAGCACTTTCTAGGGTATTGTTTTTTACAGCCCAAGTGAGACAAGTAACTCCACAATGTTTTGCTGCATCAAACTCATCCACAGTTTCTTGTTCCAAAACATATTTGTCTAGATTATCTTTGTCTTCTATGTCCACTATGTACACAGTACCAGAACTGTATCCTATAGCTAAAGCCTGAAATGAACAATTTGAATAAATTTTTCACTGCTTAAAATCAAGTCTAGATTGAGTTATAACTTTACATATTTAGTTAGTAGTTTTTTTATTATTTATTTTTTTAGAGTCTGAGGTGCAGTGAGACCAAGAAAAATTCAAACACACATTCATGCTTGGAAAAGAGTGAATCAAGTAAACTTAGCATCTAGATTGATCAATCAATTAGCATCAGATCAAGTTTAAAATAAGATCAAATGTCTCAATTAGTTGCTAAAAATATCAATTTATGCCAGTACAATGGATTGTAGTGGTTTCTAAATGTTGTAATATTAATATGTATTATTAAGATCCATAGATATGGCATAAGAAACTAAACATAAGGCACCTATCACTTAGATGATATTTGAAATGTATGTGCAGGTTATGCATGGACAAAACTAACATAGGATTGCATGTGTGGTGTACACAAAGAGAGGTATATATTCAGAGGGCTATAATGGGCTGAACCAGAAAAGTCATAACAAAAAACAAAGGGATAAAAATTAAAACTAACTTTTCCATCAGGCCTCCAGGCCATAGCACGAACTGAAACATTTTCTTCCAGTGGTGGTAGATTCCAAACTTTTTGCCAATGTAGCCTATGGATTTGAATTTCACCTGAAAATAATAAATTGAAATCGAATTATAAAAGCAAAATAATAACGGGCGGGCCCGTCAGAAAACTACAGTAGGTAAGCAAAAGTTTTCCAGTTATATGTAGTAAAACATTCGATGGAAGCAGAATCGTCAGTAATAGTATAATACAAATTTTACAAACCTTTAAAATTACTCAAAGCTAGTAAATCCAAACGGTTACTCCACACCATTAGGTCTACTTGATAGGCTACATGCCTTTCACCAACTTTACGCATTCCACAATGATTCATGATGTGTGATTAACTATTTGCTACAAAATGCACATACATTATCGGCACATGCACAACAGCAATTACTGAATAAATCAAATGATCACACAGTCAAAACAGAACCAGAAGTTAAAACCGCCGGCCGCCGCTTCAATTAGAACTCATCTCAAAAATAAACATCAGTGCTGCCACTGTCACCACTGTTGTCATTGTCGGCTAGTGATGTCAAGTAAGTTTCGCTAAATCGCCAAAATGAGAAATCTCCCCATAAAACAGGCTTACAATAATAACATTAATTTTTATTTTCTTAAAATACACAATTATACGCTGTTAACCATCTCAATTTCTTTTCAAAATATTCTCAAAATCCTTCCAAATATTCCAAGGGTTTCAGAAGAAAAAACGCAGTTTTAAAAAGAAATGTGTGCGTCTAAGAGTATTATAGTGATCTTTGACCGCACGGCAGAAGTTACGTAGTAATTTACATTCTCTTTGGCAGCAGTGAAAACCAAAATAAGAAAAAAAAGAAGTGTGGCACTCGGGGACTGCCGCGGTAAAGCTATTGCATGTTGCATGCATTTTTATTAATATAAGCACTATTTTTGATAATAAATAAAATAAAAAAAAAAATATCATTGTCTGATTTAAAAATTTCATCTATCTCAATATACGGATATTGTCAAAACCTTAGATTTGGACAGAAATGTTAAGTAATGTTAGACGTAATATAAGCGCCATCTATCATTTCTTCGTTTTAATCTCTTGAAAATGTCTAGAAAATCTGTAACTAGAAAAAAATACGTGGTAGAAATGATACTTTAGAAATGCTTAAATTTCTTTTTACTGACGCTTTTTCGTTTCAATGATTTTCAAATCACAACGCTGCTAAAGAAAAGTTCACTACAAAAATTCGAAATATATTAAAATCGCTGAATACGTAACATACAATTCGGGTAAGAGCGAACTAAATCAGTCAGTAGACCATGCGGCATTACTGAACAATAGTGGATCGCCGAAAAATACCGGTCACGTAACCAGATAATTGATGAGCTAATTCGCATGGTTCACTAGAACTTAAGGAGCTGTTCTGTATACTCGTGGTTTGGTAACTGATGTCCCAACACTATTAATTTTTTAATTATTGGCCATAGATACCACAAAACACTAGATAGATACCACAGACTAAGTAGAGAGAATAGATACTAGTCCTTCATCCACAGATAAATATTTTCGTATCAGTGTTGCTGTTTATATTTTTGAATCTTCCTTTTACTTGTGCTTAGTTTGTGTCTCTGCATCGAGAGTTTTAAAGATTTTTATTGAAAATCGAATGTGATCAGTAACGATCTTTTATTCCATTATCAATTTAATTGACTATTTTTATCCCCTATATTTTAACACTAAAAAAGAAGAATTTTTTATTTATAATGAAATATTTTCTTCGAGTATTTAGGGTTTATAGAAGGTAAGCAAACCAAACACATCAGCTGAGCTGAGAAGAAAATTTTAATTTATCTAAAAATAAGTGATGTGTTCGGGAAACCTCCAACATTTTTAGTTATCGCAAATAATTTAGATTTACACTTTTTCCCTGAACATTGGGAGGGGCTTCATAGTAATTACATAGTAATTTTGAGAGTCTATGGTACAGACAAATCTTTTTTAAATTCCACACCGCCATCTAGTGCGTACTTTGTCTCGTCGGAAAACGGCTCATTAGGGATAGGGATGTAAACAATTTTTCGGAGTTGCTTTTATTTTGAAGTGTGACATTTGTTTACCTTAAAAAATATCACGGGAAATCCGTTAAGTTGGCAACACTGCTAAGAGCATTTAGTCTGTAAAGCTGATACAAATAAGATTCAAAGTCGAATGACCGAGTGGGGAGGACGGCGTTACGGTCTTCCATCCCTCTTTCTTGTGAACATAAGAAAGAGATGCACGATCCCTAAAATTCGGTCCCCAGGCCCGCGATAAAAGCTATGCAATAGCTTAATAATTAACGATAATATGAAGTTTTTATTTTCATTACAAAAAACATGGAAAACGGGATACCGTTAGCCGTTAGAAAGTAAGTTTTCCCATTCACAACGTATCTAAATCCGCTAGATTTGCCGGGAAATCTGTTTAGTTGGCAACACTGACGACATATAAAATGTTTGCTCCTTATCGAACGTCTTTGTCACTGTGTCATAGAATAGAATAGATATATGACTGTCAACAACACTGACATTGAATAATATCTCGACAACAAAGAAATTGGAAAAGAAACAAAGAAGTTGGACAATAACGGGAGCTTCAAGGTGGCTTTCAAAAGACTCATTGGCTACGGCGACATTGCGCCATTGCGGATTCCCCGGAAGCTAAAGCTAGTGTGTGGTCTAAATTAGACCGAATGACGAAAATTTACAAAATTAACTTGGCGGTCGGGCTTTTGGCGAGAAAAATATATTTTTGGTACGTTTATTTGAGAAGTTATACCCATTAATTTGGGTTTAATGGCGTCTGCTTGAACCGGTCTTTATTTTGAGATAACCCACGAGAAAATTAAAGTTCGTTCATATAGAAAACCCGAAACCCGTTAAATAAAATAAAAATAAAAATTTGGCGGGAATATGGTCTGGAAGTATTGAAAATAAAAAAAACAATTCATGCTATAGAGTCCAGTTTTTTGTTTTTCCATGTTTGTTATATCGTAAACAATTAATTTAAAATATAAAATCACTATGTCTTCCTTATAATTTAAAATTTATGATATTAAAGTTCTAGAACACTTGAGAAAAAAAAATCTGACACAAGTGTCAAAATTGTTAGTTTACATTTAAAGCACATTAATTTAAACAAACGATACTGCCAGAAGTGTCTTGAAACGCTCTTGAGAATAATGGGTTTAAAGAGCCACAAGTAAAGCGGCACTTCATATGCTGAAACGTAAACAAACGCAATTAGGTAACCTGACACCCGTTTTCCCGCCAAAATTGTAAACGTGAGTCGCCGAAAGTGACGCAAGCGGATAATTAACATCAGATCTAATCACTAATTACTATAATGAGACGATTTTCTTAGCATTCCATGGATTCACCGTGCGGGTGCCGGGTCCATCGTGTGGCAGAGAGAGAAAACCCCGAGTAGACCCCGAGATTTTTGTCTGGGTAGACGAAATACCAAATATACTTCTTACGATCCGGGACTCTCCATAAGTGGCCAAGGAGTTGCCACAATCACAGAGGCAGTGCCTTTCAAATTTCTTGGTAGAAAGATAGATCACAAAGGACGTACTGGCACTGTTTGGGATTGCGTGTAAGTATTGCAAGGTCGTCCGCAAAGGCCAAGATTGACTCAGTGTACTTATTGTTGATTTTAAACCGGTAGCCCCATTTCTTTTCACGGGATATTAATTTGTCTACTAAAATATTTATAACTATATTAAATGCTATTGGTGATAAGCAGCACCCTTGGAATAGTCCTACATTGTATTCAAGTGGTTTAGTATATTTCTTGTTTACTGCTATAACGAATTTTAAGTGGCAATAATAAGAATTAATTATGTCAATAATTTCAGCAGGCAAGTTATACCATTTTAGAGCAAATATCATAAGTTCATGCTGGACAGAACCAAACGTGTTCTCTAGGTCTATCCAGCAGACTGTTATTTGCCTCTCATGTGTTCTGGCATCTTTCAAACTTTCTGCTAGTAATGTATTGTGTTCCAGGCATCCAGAAATACCAGGCAATAACCCTTTCTGGTGATTGGGCCTGAAATACCTATTGCTAGTCATAAATGTGGTCATTTTTTGTTTGCAATATACTGAAAAAGATTTTAGAAATTGTATTGGTTAGGGCTACCTATCGGTCTGGTGTCTTTGGGATGAGTTACTTCCTGCTTTTTAGGGATGAGGACAAAAAATTGTTCTTCCGAATGATACTGGGACTTGCTTTCTTGACCAGATCTTAATGAATATATTCAAGATATGTTTACGAACTGATGGACACTTTTTATACACTATGTAAGGAATGATTTAGAAGTGTTCTTTTTAATTTGATAGTTTACTTCCTCTTCACTAGGTGGGGTGCTTCGAAAGTTTGTCAGAGGATCATTAGGTCTTTGGATGTTTGGTTCTACGTACGAGCTCCCGCGTTTAGGCACTTCGTATGTGCTTTTGAAGTGATCGTAAATTTGCGCGTTAGTCAAGATAAGCTTTCCCTATTGCTCCTTGAAATTTTTTTGGAGTATTGAAAAGGGTTTTTATCAAAAATTCTTCCAAGAAATGGTTCCAGTAAGGATGGTACGGCAGTGTTTGCTTCGCGCTCGACTTGGCGAGGACACTGCCGTGCCCCCAGATAAATCTATGTCATATGGATCCTTCAGTCCTAGATATAAGGTTGAATGCCCCGAAATATCTATAGGAATTTTAAGGATGGCACGTGCAATGCAATCGGTATTCATGGGAAATACTCGAAACCCTTGCGCTTATTCCAGGAAGTGGCGCTGGGTAAGGCTCGAGACGAGAGTGAGTCTATTGTTTACTATTGGGTAACTAGTGATATTCTATGGCGCAAGCCCACGCTGTTACCAATTTACTAGCCGTTTCGTACTTTGAACGAGTTTTGTTAGAATGTTAAACCGTATTTCATTAGCGACATGTCATAAAATTGAAAAAATATTAAAAATACTTTTAAAATATTTTTTGATTCGCAAGCATTTGTGCCACTTCTATGAAATTATGGTTGGGTTTCTCATACATTTGTTTTTGCTTCATGTTCTCCACGTATCCGACTACGGCTCGTTGGCCTCATACCTTAGAATACTTGAGAGTTTTTATTTTTGCTCATACTAGGGCATAGGTACTAATTGGTATAATAAAATTCGAATTAAAAACCTGATTTTGAAATCTGGTATCGTAAATACGTCTCACCTCTAATCACTACGTTAATACGTTTTACGTTATAGGTTATATGCTCGATGCCGTGTTACCGTTTACCGTGCGGGTAAACCTATTTCACCTATTATATTTACTAATACTTTAAAACTAAGCGGATCTGCGATACATAAGGTCGAAAATGATTAATCATCGATATAATTAAGGAAAGAGTTTAAGACACAGATTTCTAAAACAAAAGGAAATCTTAGAATTTAGAAATCTGTGGTTTAAAGAGTTCAATGGATTTCATGTAATAATTAAATAAGGTGATTTACAAAATGTACATCCTCTTGCTCTTTGGGAAAGTGGCAGACAACCTTTGAAGACAAGAAAGAAGAAAGGAAGAAAGATAATTCTTGGAAAACACTTGAAATCAATAAAATGTGTAAGTAGGTACTAGTTTGTGAGAACTTGTCAATCTACTTGCCAATGAAGATCATTGCCTAGAAAAATGACAGATAAAACGCCGAATAATAGTATTTCTATGAAAGAGGAACTAGTAGAGTGTCTTTCACAACAATTGAGTGAAATTGAAGTGCTGAAATCTATGTATCCTGATCCTGGAGACATAATTTTATCAGACAGAAGCGTTTCGGAAATCACCGACTTTATAAATTCGAAATCTGAATATATACCCAACAACCTGGACTTTGTGATAAACTTGACATTCAACAAGTTAAAACTAGAAGTATGTGCAAATTTACCATCATCATATCCCACTGAAGAACCTGACATTTATATAAGATGTAATCAGCTTAATAGATCACAAGAAACAACATTAAATGCTGGATTATCTGAGTACTTACAGAAAAACCATGTTGGAGAAGTTTGTTTGTACACGGCTATAACATGGCTGCAAGATAATATTGTATCAGTTGAAAATTGTAACAGCGAAGAAGTTTCGAAACCAATAGTACAAATAGATGAAAATGTCATGTTTTGTCGAATGTGGATATACTCTCATCATATTTATAATAAAAAAAAGCGAGAAGATATTGTGAAATTAGCTAAAGAATTTGAATTGACAGGTTTTAGTCTACCTGGTAAACCAGGAGTTATTTGTATTGAGGGTACTAACAGTGATTGCAATCAATGGTGGAAAATTATTAAGTCTCTAAGTTGGAAGAAGATAGCCATTAGAAAAACGGAAATCCATGATTATAGTGTAGAGCCTAAACTCAGAAAATTTTGTGATTTTAAAGAACTGCAATTTAAAAATCCCACTAACAGCAAAACTGCTTTAATGAGTAATTTTTCAAAATTTATGGTAGACCATGGCTTTGGTAAAGTGTTTCATGAAATTTTTGGATTAGATTACTTTTCAGAGGGGTGATGCTGACACTATACAATTTCTGTTTTCGTTTGTTACAAAATAAAAGTATTTTTTAATATAATGTAAATCACCATGAAATTGTTAACATATCAAGTTTATTTATTTTTTAAGTGAGATTAGATAATAATAATGCTGATATAGGTACTAAAGTTTACAGTATAGTTGCTGGCAAACAAGTTGACCCAATGAAGTTAACTGTGGATGGCTGTGCAGAAATGTTTTTAAGGTCTCTTTGGTGGAAGTGCACATGCACAATCTTTCCCCTTCTCATCACTTTTGGGTCAACTTGTTTGCCAGCCACTATAAATGCCATTTCACTGAAAAAAGAGAAAAATATATTTTCCATTTTTTTACCAGAAATTTTGTTTTTATTACTGTATTGGAATAGTTCCAGGGTGTCGATCCCCACCCAGTGCAAATATTTGTGTGATGAATTCAAATATTTGTACTGTGTCTGGGTGTTTCTATGTATAATAAGTATGGACTTAAAACTATGTAAGTATTATATCAGCTATCTGGCTGCCATCTTACAAGCTTTGCTTAGTTTGGGGTCAGATGGTGTTGTATGTGAATTGTCCACCACCACCACCAATCTGAAGGATTCTGGCACAATGATAATCCTAAACTTGTGAATCAGGGTACCTACAGAAGCACTTTTAACTCTTTCCCCGTTCTGGACACCACAAGCAGATTCTCTTATCTCCCCCAATGGCTAATGCTGTAAGGGTGTAAGAGAACAGTTTGAAGGCCTCGTAAAGTGCATAGAAAATTGGGAATGTTTGGTTTCTTCAACAATATTTAAACAAGAGGAATTTTAAGTCCGCGTTCAAAACGGGGAACCATTCAATAACCGATAAAACGCTAGACACCAGCTAATTTTACGTCAGTCGTATGACTTAGCACATTACCGGCCGCATTGCGTACTCCCCTATGATGGTGTTTTGCATAGTAATATCGTGCAAAAATTACATCAAAAGAGAGAGGTAGGGTGGATGATCCAGTAATGGACAAGACCCCAGTTATGGACACTTTTTTCCTTTAATCAAAGAAAACAAGCCTTCCATATTGAAATTTTGGTGTGGCAACAGTTAATCATAGAGAACGGACCTCATATTCGTCTCATAATATACATCAGTGCGATCTGTTATTTTGTTTCAAGATGGCAAAGTAAACATTAGACCAAGTTAGTGCTGGTCCAATAAAATCAAATTTTACTAACGTAATCGTTAACAAGGTGAGTCTATTTGGTTCTCCATCATTTATTTGTTATTTATTGTAACTGAATTCTAATTATATTTTAAGTTTTGTATTGAAATAAGAGATATAATTTGTAATTCTTTCCGGTTATAATCGCGCTTTTTTTGTGTTTATAGCCGGTGTCATTTACTGGTTTTGGCATACATACTTTACCCAGTAATCGACACATGTCCATAATTATTATTTTAGAACTTCTGGAGTTGGCACACCAATTTAACTCCTTTTTCCAAGCAGTTTAAGTATATTTTTAAATTAAACAAATTGGAGTGCATGTACCAGTAAAGAACAGAGTGTCGATCACTGGATCCAGTGAGTGTCCATTACTGGTTTTTATGTATTCTTTCAGATGTTTCTGGATTTTTTCAAGTGTTTTCAAATGGAAACTTTGCTATACCGGGAACAAGCAACAACCGTACCGATACAATTACACCAAAAAAAAGTGTGAGATTAGGATGGCCCTCTTAAAAACAACAAGGCACCTGGCGACGACGGGATTACGCCTGAGCTTTGAGAGCGGGTAGAAACCCGGTAAATAAAGTTCTCCAGAAGCTGTTCGACTTCGTCATACTTGACGGTAATACGCCAGAAGTGTGGAGCAGTAGTGTGGTGGTGCTCTTCGTTAAAAAAGGTGACAATACCTTGTTGAAGAACTACAGACCCATCTCACTTCTGAGCCACGTTTATAAGTTGTTTTCTAGGGTAATCACTAATCGTCTCGCACGCAGGTTTGACGACTTCCAGCCACCCGAACAAGCCGGTTTCCGAAAAGGCTATAGTACCATAGACCACATCCATACCCTTCGGCAGATTATACAGAAAACCGAGGAGTATAATCGGCTACTATGTATAGCGTATGTGGACTATGAGAAAGCCTTCGATTCCATCGAGACCTGGGCAGTGCTTCAGTCTCTCCAGCGATGCCGCATCCACTATCGCTATATCGAAGTGTTGAAGTGTATTTATAGCAAAGCCACAATGTCTGTCCTATTACAATACCAGTACACAAAACATATCCAGCTTCAGAAAGGCGTGAGACAGGGAGAAGTTATATCTCTGAAACTGTTCACTGCCACGCTGGAAGATGTTTTCAAGCTACTGGACTGGAACAGATATGGCATCAATATCACCAGCGAATGCATCACTCACCTTCGGTTTGCCGACGACATAGTAATTGTGGCGGAGTCGCTGGAGGACCTCGCTGCTATGCTCAGAGACCTCAGTAGAGTATCCCAACAGGCAAGTTTGAGAATGAATATGGACAAGACGAAGGTCATGTCAAATGCTCATGTCTCACCTGTACCGGTTATTGTTGGGAATACCACACTCGAAGTTGTTGACGAAGTTGTCTACCTAGGTCAAAAGATCCAATTAGGTAGATCCAACTCCGACAAAGAGGTCCAGCGAACGATCCAACTCGGATGGGCAGCGTTCGGGAAACTTCGGCACATCGTTGAGTCCAAAATACCCAATGCCTAAAGACGAAAGTCTTTAGTCAGTGCGTGTTGCCAGTGATGGCTTATGGAACGAAGACGTGGTCCTTAACTGTGGGCCTCATAAGGAAGCTCAAAGTCGCACAGCGAGCTATGGAGAGAGCTATGCTCGAAGTTTCTTTACGCGACAGAATCCGTAATGAGGATATTCGCAAAAGAACGAAAGTGGCCGACATAGCTCAAAGAGTAAGCAAGCTGAAATGGCAATGGGCTGGCCACATCGCTGGCAAAACTGATAACCGATGGCGCAGAAAGGTTCTCGAGTGGCGACCACGAATCGGAAGGCGCAGCAGTGTTGGACGACTTCCCACTAGATGAACAGATGACCTCACAAGGTCGATGGAAACCGCTGGTTGCAGGATGCGCAGGACCGTACGTCCTGAGCATCCCGCAACCAGCGGTTGTGGAACCTAGGGAGAGGCCTATGTTCAGCAGTGAGCGTCTTGCGGTTGATGATGATGATTATTATTATTATCGATAATAGTTATTTCTACGAGTACTACTGGTTTTGAGTAAAAGTTTTGTATTTGTTTTTGATACTTAATTTGAGAGCGCTTTATAGTTACAGACTGTATAATGAAGGAGCATAATGGTATGAAAGTACCTGTTTTGCCTTCAATTAAAAATTTAATTTCAATTAAACTGTATTTAATTTATTTGTCTCCTAAATAGTATTTATATTTGCCATAATTATGTTTATGTTGTTCACTGTCGATGACTGGGTGTCCATAACTGGGTAACGTCGAACACTGGGTATGGACAACTGGATCCTAGGTGTCCATAACTGGTGATTTTAGATTTTTCTATATTTTATCAAAGTTCTTATAATTCGTTACAGATACTTCAATTGTATATCGTTGTGTTGATTCTTGAGAATACTGATTGTTATTTTCAGTCATCATTGTTGATCTGAGTTTTGTACTTTTTTTTTTATTGCTTTTTACTATGAACACTGTCCTAAAAGTGTCCATAACTGGGTCCTTCACCCTATATCATATTTTCAGTAATTAGGTACATCATTACTCTGTCAATTTAGGGGCGTTAATACTCTAAAAAGCAATTTATAAACAATTATTTATTCTACTTCAATGAAGCGTTTTCCCGTATTGGTAGTGTACATTGAGGACAAATAACTAAAGTACTTATATGTACTCAATGGTAGTGTAGCTCTCTAGACTCTCTACTTAGTCTGTGTTATTGGTCTGTGCGCTTTCCAGACGCAAAAAGCAAACAGACTTGTCTAAGATAGTTCTAAATATTGCCAAGTGTGGCACCACTGTTGGTTTTTGTGAAATTTCTCTAACAAAATATAACAGAGGCTCCACCTACGGCGAAATTGGGGACTGTCTTTGACAGGTACTTTTGCCTTTTGAAAACGTCCCATTCCAAGTAGGTAGTGTACCTACCGTCAAACGGAGTGAATAGGAATCGAGGGATGAATAGGGAAAAAATCGAGATTGAAATAAACATGGCTTGACTAGAGACAGTAGGGAATATAGGGACAGTGTTGTGACAACACTGTTGTCACTTTATTAATAGAGTAATTTTCAACACACTTGCTCATAAAGTGGCTCTATAATAATTTCACCACCATCTATACTAATATTATAAAGCTGAAGAGTTTGTTTGTTTGTTTGTTTGTTTGTTTGTTTGTTTGCTTGAACGCTAGGATCTCGGGAAGTACTGGTCCGAATTGAAAGATTCTTTTTCTATTGGATAGTCCATTTATCGAGGAAGGCTTTAGGCTATAGAAAATAACTCTACTATTAATTGAAACGGAGCATGAAACAAGAATGTAACAAAATCGGGAAAAAATATTCCCCTTTGAGAGTTTTCGTACGTTTCGTGTTTTTTGACATGACACATGACAGCATGTGTCAAAGATTGCGTCATTGAATTTCAGTAACCTGTGCCTTGAATATAAACCTTTGCTATTTTTTTTTCTAAATCTGAGTTGGTACGACCAATTTCCGACAGGTGGCGTAGCAGGTTGCTGAATAGGTTTTTTGTTTGAAATCGATATTCTCAGGAATGAGTGAACCGATTTCAGTCATTCTTTCACCGTTGGATATGTACGGGATCCCGATGAGTGCTATATAATATACCACGGGCGAAGCCGGGGCGGGCATCTAGTCAGGTATAAAATGACACCTATAATCAAACTGACTTTTTCATTAGGTTCAACTTTGTAAACTTGGACATGTCATAAAATAAAATATTCACTAAAATATAACTTTTGGGGTATTGTAATAAGTAAAGAAAAGAAAGAATTCCAAATGTAGTAAGTAGCTAAACAAGAACAAAATTAAAAATTTTGATTAACCCCGACTACCTTAGATTTGTTATCTGTACAACATTCTACTAGTCAAGCCCTTTCATTTGATACCCATATTAAGGGAATTGTGAAAAAGGAAATGTAATTCGCCATTTTGTGGTAGCGGCCATCTTGGATTTGAAATTGGTCATAGTGCAAAGTATTCTACTAATCAAGCCCTTTCATTTGATACCCATATTGAGGTAGTAGTGAAAATATTATATAATTCGCCATTTTGTGGTGGCGGCCATCTTGAATTTGAAATTTGTTATAGCGTTTAGTACTCTACTAGTCAAGCCCTTTCATTTGATACCCATATTGAGGTAGGTTGTGAAGAAATATTTTGTCCGCCATTTTGTGGAGGCGGCCATTTTGAATCGATATTAACCAAACATAGCTAAGAACGGGTGTTCTTAGCTATGTTTGGTTAATATACACGAATATTAACTTTCAAATAAAAAAAACCGCATCGAAATCGGCCCATCCGTTTGAGCTCTACGGTGCCACAGACAGACACACACACACACAGACAGACAGACAGACAGACAGACCGACAGACAGACAGACAGACAGACATCGACGTCAAACTTATAACACCCCTTTTTTGTCGGGGGTTAAAAAACACCGAACGCAAAAACAAATACTCTTATTTTTTAAGTTAAGGTAAGTTAAAGTTAAGGTTCCGCGCGCATATTATCGTAACTGATTAATTTTTCTCGTCAAAACGAAACAATTTTCATACCTTCTAGCTCTTTTTTACCGCTGAATTGATTTTTTATTGTTATTTTGTTTTTTTGCTCAAACGGATTTTAAACCAACACGTACTCGACGTTAGGTACCTATCCATACCTATCTAACCAAAATTGTGACAATCCTTACATATTTTCCCTTTACTGCCAATCCCCGTCCCGATTACGTGTTTAAATAGGGATTGCCAATAATATGAGAATTGTGAGAACCTGGGTGCTTTACATGATCTATAGTCCGTTCCACGAAGAGGTGTAGAAAATGTAAACAAAGGTGCTACCATAACATACAAATCGTTTAACCTTAGTATTTTTCTAAAACTGTCTTAAAATATTTTTCACAAATATGATTCGACTTTACTGTGATCTTAAAAACAACATACTTGGATTTGTATTGATCAAATAACGATTTATTAACTTATCTTGAAAGTTATAAATAGTAATAGTAGAATGTGGTAGATACGGTTTTAAACAGTGGCAATTTGATCTATGTTTCTCAAACTGAGATTCCCATCAAAACATAAATGTGAAGTGAAAGACAAGTTCAATATTATGATAGCCAAGTTAGACTGCTTTTAATAATTATCATTAATTTTAAAAAAATTGGTTGCCTGTAAAGTCGGTAGTATACGGGCGAAAGTTTTACGTGACAACGACTTTGAGTGGTAAAATAATTTTACGGAAGGGACGCGTGCCTTTCACTTTTATGTCTGTCTCTCTCGCTCTTAGGCGGGCTAACCATGCCCGAGTGGAAGGGACGCGTGCCTCTCACTCGCTCTCGTTGTGAGCGCATAACGTGAGCGGAGCGTAACGCAGTTTCTTGAAGTGTCACCCGGCAAACCAATTTATTTTTTTAAGTATTTAAAACTAATCTTTGTTATTATAAACATATTTTAGAACTGACCATTTAAGACCATTTAGATCTTTATTCTTTAGTCGTTGAAGTCAACAAACAAGGCATATAATATCATAATACTGAACTTTGATCTCACTTCACGCAGAACACGGTTAGATTATGATCTGGAAAGCATAGGTATAAGTTTATTTTTATGGAGGGAAAATTACGGAAAAGGGATCTAAGCGGGTAAATTTGCGGGACGCTGCTCACATAAGCGACCCACTAAAAGTTCTTTGCTGGGGCTATAATTCTTCCGTGTTGGTGGTGGATGACAAACCTCTCTGACCTCGAAAGTTTTTAGGAGCATGCCAGTTTGCTTAGGTGTTTTCTTTCATGAGCGTAATGCTGCTAAAGCATTACGCTCATGAATTCGGAAAAGCAGAGGTGCGCGTGAGATTAGAACCAGGCACTGCATCTGCGTATTGGCGTGACAAAACCACCTAAGCCGAGCAATAACTTAATGTTAAAATAATAAATGTAAAAAAAACTTAATGTAAAAACAGAACGCTCATTAACAAATTTGTTTGGATGTAAAAATCTTTTATTAGGATAGATGAAAGCACTACTCAGTATTCGATACGTTTTAAAATTAATTGCAACAGCATCTAACGCAGTAGAAATTAATTGAATTTTTGAATGAATTACACCTACCACTCTTATTAAAAAAATACCCAATGGGGCACTTATATATTAAAACTATTTGAATCTTCTCAGAACGGGTAGAAATAGTGCCACCAATATATTTTGTGTGCCACCATTTGTTTTGTCATTTACTTACCTTATTTGTTTGTTACAGAATCAAGTTTAAGGGCCACGTTAGCTATATATTCAGACTTGATTGCTTTTTTAGTTCAAATATAAAACGTAGATCAATAATTATAGCAAGGAATAATATATAGGTTACCACTTATATAGGTACACTTCTTTTTATTAAGACAAAATAATAGCAATGGTAGCTACACAGGTAGTAAGAACTACACTAGTGATGTGCTGTATTGTGAAAAAAGTACATCCACGGATACGGATCTGAATGTGGATATATATACGAGTATCTAAAGCTGCGCTAGTAGGTTCATATCAGATTTGGCTGGGCAGGAGAGAAAACGAGTAGTGAAGGTGAGTGTTGATGTACGTCAGAAAGGGCCCCTTAAACGTACGCCCGAGTCACAAGTCTCGGGATCTACTCGGGATTTCTCTCTCTGCCGCACGATGGACCCGGCACCCGCACGGTGAATCCATGGAATGCTAAGAAGATCGTCTCATATATCCCACCCCTTATGTAAATATATATTAAATTTAAGTTTACTAAAAAGTCAGTCATTTCACATACATAATGAAAAAGGAATTTCAGTGCTACACATAACAAAACAAAGCTGTACTTAATAATGAATATTAATAAAAACTGTTTATATGTTACTATTGTGTTCCATGAACCAACCACCCAAGTTATTGTTGTATTAATGTTTTAAACTTATGCGCACCACATATTTAATAAACGTATAATTCTAAAATACTAGAAATAAGACAAAAGGTTGGAAACGGACTTATTGGAATATATTTAACCTTGTTATGTGACGAAAATCTAAAAGGGCAAACAGAGACGCTTACAACGAACTATCTTCTAAAACAAAGGTTGAGAAATGCTGGTCTGTCATATTGAGAGTGACATTGATTTGTTTACATTTTCTTCACCTCTTCGTGGAACGGACTATAGTGTAAAATCCATAAAAAATTTCGTGATGCGACTCAAGTTTTCATATTAAAATCATCATAATATTTTCAGCCATGATTAGTGATTAGCCTAAGGTTCAATTCTGTGCCTAATGCCTATTCACCCCGTTTGACGGTATGTATCTATGTAACGTGTCCCATAGGGATTGCCATCCCGAAAAACGAATCTGATATTCTGGTAGATCCGGCATAATTAACCCAGTACCAAAATCCCTAAACCAGTGAAGAAGAAGAGAGTATAAGATTGTCAATGTATGTCTGTGGGGACCACAGACTTCCGAACGGATGACCTGTTTTGTTTTTTTGGTTGGATGTTCGGGAGTTATCCCGAACGGTTAAGTCGATTTTATTTTTGAAGTGAACGCTTCTTTTGTCTAACCGCTTAGTGTGCTAGAGCAAGAAAGAAACAATCAGCCGTTGCTACTGCTGTCTGGCTGCTGTCGCCGTCTTTTTTTATTTATTCTTTGCCGTAGATACTGGTCCTTCAGCCGCATATACAGATGCGGATCTGTCACTTTCGTGTCGCATTGGTTACTATGTTCAGTTTGTGTCCTATTATTTTTGTTAAAGGGAGCGTTGAAGTATTACGGCACGCATTTTTTAAGGATTTTAACACGATTCCTCTCACTCACCGTAAGCATAAAGTGACATCCAAGCACAGACTAAGTAGAGAGTTACACTACCACATAGGTTGCATTAAGTTATACGATGACTACTTTCAAAAGTTTCTCCTGTACATAGCTTTTAATCGGGAAAGTACAGAAACCATTGCCGTTGATGTGTATCAATGTCGAGAACGACGTAGTGAGTAAACTCGCGAGTGTGTTCGAAAGAAAAATGTGTGACATAGGATATGATAAGAGTCAATTTAATGAAACAAAAGCGAAACTTCAAACTTGGTGATTTTGTGTGGTAACAAAATTAATTAACAACAAACTAAATTAGATCAAAAGTAATTAAGTCCGTTTAAGGTGATTAAGATTTTGGTTGGTGTTCGTTATACACTTGACCTTAAAAATCAAAGCATACCTACAAAGACTTCAACGAATAGTACCTACAAGTTCAGGATAAGTTATGGAAGATGCCAGAGGGTCAAGTACTAGTCGAATTCTATAATGATTATGACGTTGGTTATAATGAGTAAGCTTGTTTTTGTGGTAGAAGCTCGAGTAAGGTACTCTATCGGCCGTATTGTGTTTGACCGTAGCAGTAGTTATTACGTAGTCGTAGCTCGTAGAGTCAAAAGTTTTCGGTTGGTGACTTTGTATTGTTAGCGAACGAAGATCGTTATCAAACGAAATTAGATCCGAAGTTTAAAGTAGTTGAAGCATTGAATTGTGACAGTTACCCATTGAAATCTTTACACTCAAAGCGTACTTACAAATACGCACACGATAGTCTAAGAAAGATGCCAGCAGGTCACATACCAGTCGAGGTTGATGTAAATGATGATGATTATGATGATGATGGCTTAAGTTGTGACGGAAACTCGAGTGAGGGGACTTTAACAGCCGTATTGTGTTCGACCGTACCAGAGGCTATTTCGTTGTCGTAGCCCGGTAGAAATCGGTGTCTCTTGAGGCAACTCAAGTAGTCCGTGGGTGCGCGGTGTGCGTTTAGCTCTGGCGGAGGTCGAGGTCTGGAGAGACCATATCGTGTGATAACAGAGGACACACGAGCGCGTGATAACAGAGGACACACGGGCGTGTGATAACAGAGGACACACGGGCGTGTGATAACAGAGGACACACGGGCGTGTGATAACAGAGGACACACGGGCGTGTGATAACAGGTGACACACGGGCGTGTGATAACAGGTGA
Source organism: Ectropis grisescens (assembly GCA_017562165.1). Taxonomy (NCBI): domain Eukaryota; kingdom Metazoa; phylum Arthropoda; class Insecta; order Lepidoptera; family Geometridae; genus Ectropis; species Ectropis grisescens. Next base: position 15,980,286 of record CM029779.1, read on the forward strand.
CACACGGGCGATCCACTTGATGGATATGCAAACTGAACCACGCGGTGGTTGTGTATGAGCAATGTGATTGCTGTTCGGCTAGAGAGCCGTGGCGTTAGATGTCTTACTCGGGAGTTTCATGTGATCTAAATTAAAGTCGTAAATTTGAGGTTTGATGAACGACTGTGGTATGTGGTTCTGGTTGTTGTATGGGGAATTTAGTATCTCCAGTTGGGTTTGGTTAAAATGTTACAATAGTTGACTTTTTTACTTTGTCCGTAAACCGTAAAGTCGAGTCACGGCAATGTAGAGTTCGGAACTTGACCGACTACGGTATTTGACCTTGGCAAAAGATTATTGTATTTTCTGATTTGTGGTATCTCGTGATAGAACTGAAAATTCTGTGATAAGTTGAAGATCAAGGTCAGGGCTGACCGAGTGGAACACATTTCTGTCGTGAAGTATTTATTCGCAAGACGGCCACCTCCGAGGACGTGTGCAAGCAGGATGGCCGTGTCGTAATCGAATCATAATCGAGTCGCAATCGAATATCAATATAGTTGCAATCCAGTAGTGTCTGGAACGCAAGTGCCACCTGGTGGCGCTCGATGGAGTTAGTTGCGCGTGCGTGCTGTCGAATGGACGGATTGTTTGAGTCAGTTCTCTCTTCTCTCTTGGATTTCGACGCGTGCGGTCGGCACTGAACCATCGCGAGTTCTACGATACGTACTTCGCTATAAACCCAACTTTGTTACCTGTGCTTCATAAATTCGATTGTGTTAGCGAGTTTTCATCCAACACTACCCGCCGCTACGCCCACAGCAGAAGGATGCGATGAATAATGATGATGGCCAGACTATGTGCGCCGACATATATATATATAAGATAAGATAAGATTATGTGTCGAGATCAATCCGACTGTGTTCAGAATCGCTACGTTGGTGTCCATTTTAAACTTAAAAACAATAAAGATTAATTTTACGACCCAAATCAAAATTTATATACTCGTGACTGTTCATTTTTAAAACTCACCTTTATTATATACCAGCTGTTACCCGCGACTTCGTCCGCGTAGAATTTTGATTTGTTTTGTGTGTAAATTCACTGCTTTTAAAAAATGGTAAAAATGTAGAGTTGTTACTTACTTTCTTCTTACTTTGTTTATTTATAGTAATGACGGGGTGTTTGTATATTTCACTCGTTACCAGGGAATATCAACATAGTTTATGTGAATTCTTACAAAAACAATCATTTTGCTAAATTAGTAACGTCGGTAGAGTTTTAGTAAGCTGTAGGCCGATTCCGAGTATATACCTTATGCCGCCAAAACCGGCTGACATAGTACTTAACCTTAAAAAACTTTCGTGTTTATCGTATTTATGTTATGTTGTCTTGGGTTGTGTTGTGTTTTGTTGTGTTGAGTTCTGTTCTGATCTGTTCCGTAACGTAAACGTAACGGTAATGTAAATTTCAACAAACTCTAGTTTGGCGTACCGATGTTTATACTTGATCCCTAAGGAACTGTGGATGATATCGGGACAAAATGTAGCCTATGTGTTATTCCAGACTATAAGCTATCTGTGTATTATATTTCTGCTCGATCCGTTGGGCGAGATTAAGCAATAAACATTCATACATTGAGATTTAAAATATTATTAATAGGATAGGATTTCAGAGAACTATTTGTGTTCCGAATTGCAACAAAATTTAATAAGGCGTTCCGATATTACATTTATACTTGTTCCCTTAGGAACTGTGTATGTTTTCGGGATAATAAATAGCTTGTTTTGTTTTAATGTTTGGATCTGTGTTTCAAATTGCAACAAAATCTAGTTAAGCGTTCCGATGTTACATTTATACTTGATCCCTAAGGAACTGTGCATGATTTCGGGATAAAATATAGCCTATGTGTTATTACAGTCTATAAGCTATCTGTGTACTTATTTCAGCTTGACCCGTTGAGCCGTTTAAGCGTGATTGAGCAACAAACATCTAAACATCCATACATTGAGATTTATAATATTAGTAGGATACTTACACTTACCAACCAACCAACTTACTAACAGCTCATTTTGAACCGAAAAACAAATAAAATAGTCGAAATGAAAATAGTCTCCATTTGATAAACCAGCCTGATCAATGCGAATTCAGTCGGATTTTGCCGTACTAAAATTACGCCGGATTGCAATCACTAACGCGATATTACGAGTCAGTTGTCAAAGTCATTTGACTTTGACAAGTTGAACTGGGGCTGGGGGTTTTGCGAAGAAATTGGCAAATTAAGAGTCTTGTATTTGTAACGTTTTGTTTGAGACCCGCTGTCCTTTTATTTCCTCGTCAAGTCAAAGGGTTTCTAGGTTTCTTAGACATTTTGCAAATGAATGTGATGTGATGGTGATGAATGAATGTGTGAAATGTGAAACTGTGAAACATTATTATTACATCATCTTTGGTGTGAAAAATGAAAATGCCTATAATGGGGCGTTTTCAAGACGCAAAAAGACCTGTCAAAGACAGTTAAAACGCAAAGTTGACATTGACATAGCTACAAATTTGACAATTGTTTGTTGAGGTGGTACAAAAATGGCAACGGGACAACCATATTTGCTTTCCAAGTTGGCGAAATAGTAGAACTAATAAAGAGCGTAGTTACATCTTGCGTAAAAGATTATGTCTCGCTCACTAAAATCGATTAAAATTCTTATTTTACCTAAAATGATGTACACATACACAGTGATCATTGAATTTTATATTTACAAATTTTGTGAGAGTCAAATCGAGTGGAACCATGTTTAAAATGTGTAATATTATGTTAATTTAGATTCTCCAATTTCAGCTCATTGTGTTGTTAAATATCAGTCATGTATTCCCATGTTATTGTGGCTGTAACTGCCCTGAAATTATTTTTCATACCGGTGTAGTAAGTTCTAAGATTTGTTTATTAAAGAAAAAGAAGATAATTTTTGCTTTTGCAACGAATTTGTAAAACTAATGCTATTTTCAGTCATTCCACGGACTTTGAGGTGCACCGGAACTGGTTAGCTATCACGTTTAATCTACCGATCGAGAAGTGGTATTATGATGTTACCTCCGAATGGACGCTGGACTATCCCCCAATTTTCGCGTGGTTGGAGTACGCTCATACGTTCGTGGCTAAATATTTTGACTCAAATATGTTGGAATTAACGAATTTGAATTATAAATCTGATATGACCATACTGTTCCAAAAACTATCTCTAGTATGTTTGGATTTTATTTACATACTTGGTGTAAGCTGGTACGTATTACATTGAAATAAAGTAGGTAATAATTTGACTAAGTAGTTGTACATTGTCAAGCAAATTAGCAATGCTCCCTGATTCATTAGAAACAGTGAAGTAACACCTGAGCATACCAACAGTGAAGGAAGAGATAAAGACATGCTTAAGCAAACACAAAACAAGGCTGGAAAATCATCCAAACCAACTTGCTGTCCAGCTCACTTTGCCAGACTGTTTAAATCGTCTGAAACGGCACAGAACGTTATATCTCGGCGGCACTGACTGAACCAAAATATTAATATGGTAGATGCTCCTATAGGGTAACATCTCCTCATGATCAAAAGCCTCAACAGCACACCTGCTCATAGTCGAAAGGACTGATTGCAAAACAAAATTATTAAAAAAAAAAGTTGTAGTGGACTGATTATATTGTGTCGGTCATGGAAAGTCAGTGGATGGAGGCGGCACAAGACCGGTCATTGTGGTATTCTTTGGTAAAGACCTATATATATCTAGCTGTGGACATCTTCTGGACATGCCAAGCAGTACTGTGCAAACATTACTGTGTTCCGGTTTGAAGGGCAATGTTTCCAGAGAAATTACTGGGAAATTAAGAGATAAAACACCCTTATATCTGGGTGATGAGGTAATGTTTAATGATGTTAATGATTTGGATACTTCATGTACTGTTTTGTTCATGTTGTTTACCATCAGGCACATGTCCTGCTCGTCTTGTCACTCTATATTATAAAAAAAAACTGGAGGCTGCAGATGATGACTATGATGTCAATTTGTTTACTTAGTGCAATGCTTTGCAAGATAAATTCAACAACATCTCACTAGATAATATTTAGTAGCATACACATAATATGCTACAGACTCCATTTATTTTGATTAAAGTAGATGTCATGTTCATAAATGCATCTACAATGTGCTGTTCTAGAGATGAAATGGGAGATATAACAGTAGGTACTTGTATCATATGTTGCAGGTGTACAAAATTACTAAGCCGTGGTGAACAGATAGCCTTTATATTGTTAGTTTGCAACCCAGGGTTATTAATGGTTGATCACATTCACTTTCAATACAATGGATTCATGTATGGAATCCTAATGATATCCATATCTCATATCATAAAGGTGAGTGCCTTCCTGTAAAACAAGTCTTTCACTCATATACTTGCATGAAAATACTAAAGAAAGTCCAGGACATTTGAGAGAGGACCCTTATACCCAACTGTGAATTGATAATGACTGAAAAGCAGTGCCATAAGTCATTCCTTACACAGACACAGACAAAACACAGACAAAAATTGAAAATATATTCAACTGGAATAGGTTGCCTGCAGAATATGTTATTTTCATTAGTCTAAGAGACGATCTTCTTAGCATTCCATGGATTCACCGTGCGGGTGCCGGGTCCATCGTGTGGCAGAGAGAGAAAAACTCGAGTAGTTCCCGAGACTTGTGACTCGGGCGTAGAGACGATCTTCTTAGCATTCCATGGATTCACCGTGCGGGTGCCGGGTCCATCGTGTGGCAGAGAGAGAAAAACTCGAGTAGTTCCTGAGACTTGTGACTCGGGCGTAGGTTTAAGGGGCCCTTTCTGACGTACATCAACACTCACCTTCACCACTCGTTTTTCTCTCCTGCCCAGCCAAATCTGATATGAGCCTACTAGTGCAGCTTTAGATACACGTTCTAGTATAGAACTTACAGCACTTCTGGATAAGCCAAGGTCTTTCAGTAGGTTATAGAGAGATTTTGCTGGTATACCTCTCGCTCCCACTTCTACAGCGTATAAACTAACTACATAGCCGTTTTTGTTAATTCGTTTAGGAGGTCGTAATACTTATTTTGTTTCATCGCGTGGTCTTTAGGTATATTAGTTTCCCACGGTACGGTAAGTTCTACAAGGACTATGCGTTTCGTAGCTCTAGAAAAAGGAAAATGTCCGGTCTGGATGACGAAACACCCACATCCTCTGGGATTTTGTAGTGCTTTTCATACGTGTCCATTAAAATAGTCCAATCAGGTGCTGTACCCAGGATTGAGTAAGGCTTGTTCCTGGAGTTTGAAGTTGAGCCTTTCTTTACAAAGTTAATTTGTCTGTTGTTTGTCGTCAATCCCTTTTGGGCTCTAGCTACCGAAAGGCTCATGGCTTCACGTATGATTTCAAGTACTCTGTCATGACGCCGTGAGTAATGACCCCATTAAGGAGCACCTTGCATCCCACCAATATGTGCCTTTGCTGTACATATCGCCTCTCCACAAGTATAGCAACATTTTTCAGAGGCTTTTCCCACCTTACCAAGTTACTCTGGTCAGGAGGGTCATTTGGAATGCATTTAGATAAAATTTTAATAAGGCAGGGACCAGTCATAGATCAAGGTGCGCCATTTTAGAGCTAATGGGATACAGAACTCACCTATGGTTAACCACTCACTTTGCATTTCTAAATTCATAGCGTGCACTTAAGGGGCCCCTTTCTGACGTACATCAACACTCACCTTCACCACTCGTTTTTCTCTCCCTGCCCAGCCAAATCTGATATGAGCCTACTAGTGCAGCTTTAGATACACGTTCTAGTATAGAACTTACTGCACTTCTGGATAAGCCAAGGTCTTTCAGTAGGTTATAGAGAGATTTTGCTGGTATACCTCTCGCTCCCACTTCTACAGCGTATAAACTAACTACATAGCCGTTTTTTGTTAATTCGTTTAGGAGGTCGTAATACTTATTTTGTTTCATCGCGTGGTCTTTAGGTATATTAGTTTCCCACGGTACGGTAAGTTCTACAAGGACTATGCGTTTCGTAGCTCTAGAAAAAGGAAAATGTCCGGTCTGGATGACGAAACACCCACATCCTCTGGGATTTTGTAGTGCTTTTCATACGTGTCCATTAAAATAGTCCAATCAGGTGCTGTACCCAGGATTGAGTAAGGCTTGTTCCTGGAGTTTGAAGTTGAGCCTTCTTTTACAAAGTTAATTTGTCTGTTGTTTGTCGTCAATCCCTTTTGGGCTCTAGCTACTGAAAGGCTCATGGCTTCACGTATGATTTCAAGTACTCTGTCATGACGCCGTGAGTAATGACCCCCATTAGGAGCACCTTGCATCCTACCAATATGTGCCTTGCTGTACATATCGCTCTCCACAAGTATAGCAACATTTTTCAGAGGCTTTTCCCACCTTACCAAGTTACTCTGGTCAGGGAGGGTCATTTGGAATGCATTTAGATAAAATTTTAATAAGGCAGGGGACCAGTCATAGATCAAGGTGCGCCATTTTAAAGCTAATGGGATACAGAACTCACCTATGGTTAACCACTCACTTTGCATTTCTAAATTCATAGCGTGCACTTTGTAACCGTCATTTTCGTCTTGTTGTAGAAAGGTTTTTACCAAAACTAAAAGTCTAAACGAAAAGTCTAAAACGAAATTGACAGATGGATAATAAAGAATAGTAGCTATGACTGAAAGTTGATTATTTGTTTTCAGTATGAAATGTTATAGGTATATCTTAACTTATGTTGCCAACTCTATAAAGAAATTGATAAGCATACCATGTGTAAGTGTTGGGTCAGCATTCCTATTTTTACTTCTCCACTTTGTAATTAATCTGTACAAAAATAATTAAAATTTTTAGAGAACCATAGTCTATATTTCTTCAAAATCATAATATAATGGTATATAATGGACTACAGGGCAGTGAACAAAATTTATTGGTCAAATGAACCACCAGGAGACCTGTGTAGGATGATAGAAGGGTCTAAAGTAGTAAGATTCAGTATTATGCCGTCACTTGTAAGCTGTCCAACTGATTGCAGTTGAAGAGGATGGGGGGTTGTCAGGTTACACCAGCCATATCACCAGTCAGTAACCCATTTCTACTAATATTATTAAAATCAATTTTTTTTTGCTGAAAAGTAACCTTAATGTTATTTTGAGATTATTTATCATCTATTTGAGTACTACATTTCAGCTTGAATCAAACATCCAAACTTTCATATTTAGATATTATAACATTAATATCTTCTAATATTCTAATTTATAATAAAGTTTAATCAAGACTTGTTATCTTTTCAGGCAAATCATTTACAGGCAGCATTCTGGTTTGCTGTTCTATTGAATTTTAAACACATATTCCTTTACATAGCTCCTGTGTATATAGTGTACTTATTTAGAGCTTACTGTTTCACGGTGGCTTCAGTAGATGGTGTACACACACATTGGATATCATTTTCCATTGTGAACCTCTTTAAATTGGGCTTCATAGTAATAGGAGTGTTTGCTACAGCGTTTGGACCATTCCTGGATCACATTCCACAGGTACGGTCAGTGGTCATGTTAATCTTATAAAACTTAATATGTTAGTATGAACACTAATGTAGTTAAAATTGCAAATAATGATAGTAATAATCTCACATATTTTATTCTAAACTGTGTTTCCAATTTCATGGTAACAGTAACATAAAAAACATGTATTAATGTATTCTCTAATATAGCATCCATGGTACAATCTTTGCTTAGTTTTAGCTAGATGGCACTGTGTGAAAAAATATCTACCAAAAAACTTAAAAAAAATATTCATTTTAAATAAATACACGGGTAACTCACGTTTGATTTAGTCAGTCCAGTCCAACTAAAGTTTGGATCGCGTCCGATGATCTTTTTTAAGGAGAGTGCGCGCGCGTGATCTCCTCGTTTTGCGCACTCTCCTTGAAAAAGATCGCCGGACGCGATCCAAACTTGGGCGGACTGGACTGACTATATCAAACGTGAGTTACCAGTGTATTTATTTAAATTGAATATTTTATTAAAGTTTTTTGGTAGATATTTTTTCACACAGTGGCATCTAGCTAAAACTAAGCAAAGATTGTACCATGGATGCTATATTAGAGAATACATTAATACATGTTTTTTTATGTTACTGTTACCATGAAATTGGAAACACAGTTTAGAATAAAATATGTGAGATTATTACTATCATTATTTGCAATTTTATGTTGACATACATATCCTTATGATCTTTAGAAACAATAGAGGATATCTATCTGGATATATCACACTTCACACAAATGTTTGTACTAAATAGGAATTGAACCCATGACCATGACTCAGTGGACTCATTACCCACTGAGCTACAAGGCTAATAAAAGCCACATGGTCTCTGCAATGTATTATTTTTTTGTTTTTCAACTTTTATAGATCTACACTTAACCGCCATCTTGCTTAATGTTAAGCGACGATACGGTCTATGATAGATCATGGTTACCTAGAAAAACCGATTCAATCGCGATTTGAAGACACCAAGATTGTAATCGAAAAAAACCCACCCAGGCAACGCGTTCCGCAGCCTAGACGTTCTTATCACAAAAGTAGAGTCAAACTTCTTTGTTTGTGTCTTATACATTTTATAAAAAACAAATTTTCTTCTGGTATATATTACAATGAGACTACCACAACCCTTCTTACTGCACTAGATCTTCTATAAGTAAAATAAAATTAAAATTCTAATAAAACACAATTTGCATTTTGATTTTACTTTCAGATATTATCCAGATTATTCCCGTTCAAGAGAGGGTTATGTCATGCCTATTGGGCTCCTAATTTCTGGGCTTTGTACAATTTCGTCGACAAAGCATTACAATATACATGTAAGTTACTTTAAAATAAGAACATGTTAAAATACTTCATTGAGCATCATCAGGATTATTTGAACTTATATAATTAATTAATTATAATCTATTTCAATTGGTGAACTAAATAGTGAAACTCATTGTAGGAAAGAGTCCTCACTTTGTGTTTGTCCAACTTTGTATTACAGACTACAATTCTGTGCAGCTATCGAAAGATTATTACATAAATTATTCTTTAATGAGACATTTTCAGTCTGACAAATATGAGTGTAAAATGTAAAAACAGTCTAATATTATTGTATAAAATCCAGTGTGTGTGTTTATTCCCAGTAAATCTTTCCCCAAGTCGAACGATATTCACGAAAGTTGACTTTTATATTAGACTGCAGCAGGCCTGTGAAGAAAAATTTATAGGTCAAAAAAACTTAAATCATTGTTTTTTTTTTAATTTATTCTTGGCCATGGATACTATTCCTTCAGCCAGTAAATAATAGATACTTCAGAAGTGATCCCATATAAATGTTATCATAATCAGAGTGGTGGTTTTGGAAACATCAACAAAAAACTTTTACCAGGACCACGTCATAGATTTCACAAAAGTGACGAAATTTAGTCGAGTTTCTGAGGTGGGGTTTTGTTTTTTCGGAGTGAATCAAATCTAGACACGGCAGTGTGGCCAGCCAAGTTCATTCAAGTAAATTGGCGAGCCGCACTATGTGTATTACAGGAACCATTTTGAGCTACTTTTGTAATAAGTAGTTATACTAAGATAATTTTTTATAACATTCTAGTACCAAAAATCGGTGTGAACGTAACGAAAGTAGAAGCGTCTATGACCGGAGGCCTTGTCCAAGAGTACAGCCACACAGTGTTGCCATCCGTCACGCCACTGGCAACCTTCGCTCTCACCTGCGCGGCCATGGTGCCCGCGCTCTACAAGCTATGGGGATTGTGCGCTGACAGAAGATACAGAGCCATGAGCTTTGTCAGGTAATTCCCCTCAGTCTGGCAACACTCCTGTAGAAATATATCAGTGAATTTGTGAAAAAAAGCTAGTGTCCGCTCAAACCTTTTCAAGGTCAAAGTGTATTTTTTTTAATAAAGAGTGACAAAACGAGCAGAACACATGCCTAATAACAGTACACTGTCACACAGATATTTGTACATGAAGAGTCTAAATCATTACTTAGCTCTGCACTACGCTCGACACCCAGAGATATAAGATGCTTTATCTCTGCCTTGTAATTTCTCTGGAAACATTGCTCTTCAAACCGGAATACAGCGATGTTTGCACATTACTGCATGGCAGTAGTATAACTGGCAAGTCTCCAGGAAACCTGAAGAGTTCCCGATAGTTAAGTACAGTCTTGGTGTCGTCAAATCGAGAGTGAACTGGTTTCTTGTAGGGAAGCGCACACCATCGTAGACCGCATCGTCGCTTATCATATCAGGTGATGTGGCGGACAAAACCTATTAAAGTTAAAATTAGAAAGTGATGAAGTTGCCTTACATTCAAACGCTCCAAAATTTTTGCGTATTTTAAAGTTTTAACTAAATTAGAGGAACAAGGTAAACGTAATCTTGGCTTCATAATCATTTAATTGATAACAGCTGTCATATGACTCTTTGTCTACAATGTTTAAATAAATGCCCCCCAGCCAAGCAGCTTCATTAATCATATCGTTTTGTTACAGATGTATTATCTTATGTGCGACATGTTCGTTTATGTTCAGTTGGCATGTGCACGAAAAAGCTATTCTATTAGCACTGATACCGCTGAGGTAAGCATTCAAAATTGTAGTTCTACATATTGTATTATAAGTACCTATTCTAATTCAAAATGAATACATAGGTATTGGTTTTACGGGCTATGTTGGCACGCGCAAACTCCTCTAGCATGGTTCACCGTTGACGAATACGTCAAGAACTCAAGGATACGATAAGTATAGGGTTACATACTCTATGGGTACTAAAGCGAAAGGGTTGAATTGTAATTTATCACTATGAACAACTTTTACTTTAGGATCAACCCTGAAATCGTAAAATAAATCTACTGTATTTTACAAAAATAACAGATTCGACTCTCTGAAATCTCTGCAAAACAATATTTTGAAGACAACTGTTTCGTGGGACATGTACCTACTTGTATAATACCTACTACGCTAAGTAGATAACAGTTTTAGGAGTTTAAATCATCAATTAGGAGCAGAAATCTCGTAATATAAGTTCATTCTAAAAAAATAAAAATAAGTAAATAAATTCTAAAAGAAAAAATTCAAAATAAAATCTTTCCTCTGTTTCAGTTTTATGAGCGTGCTCGGCGAAACAGACGCGAAACTGTTCCTGTTCCTATCGACAGTCGGCCACTACTCTTTATTCCCTCTACTCTATCCGAAGAGCTTACTCGGCATCAAACTGCTACTACTACTGACGCACGTTGCGATCGCATTCGGGAACATTCCGTCTTTGTACGAAGTCGTCGTAAGCAAAAAAGTTAAACAGAGGCCCATGATGCGGTTGCCAATGTTAAACTATCTTGAATCTTTGTATCTGTACGGCCTTCTCTTATTGTGTTTCTATGAGAATGCTTTCCACATAGCTTGGGGGCTAGATAAAAGCCTACCATTTTTGCCTTTAATGATTACCTCAGTGTATTGTGCGATTGGTGTTTCATATTTCTGGGTTGCGTATTATCACTATTTTATGACGTTTAACCTTAGCTGGGTTCCTACGTTAGTCACTGCGAGTCTGTTGAGGCATCTGAAGAAAACTAGTTAATTTATTGGTTGTGATCGAAGACTGTTAAAAATGTAAAAGCTATTTGTAAATATTGCGATAAACACCAAAGAACTAAGTACACGCAAAACAATTGTAAGTAGATTTAAGATAGTGACCACATAACAGATTAAGATTACTTTTATAATTTTTGGTACTTACTACCACTACACATTTGTGTAGATGTATGTGTATTTGCGGCTTTAAATTTGCATTTATGTAATCAATCTACGGTTTTAAAACTTTCGGCAAGTTACCACAAGACGTCTACTCTCTTTCTACGAAAAACGTAATTTCTAAATAAACTCGCGACTTTCCTACTCCGGTTCTACTTCGATTCGTCCGATCGATCATTGTTTGACGAAACGACGGATCGGACGGAACGGAAGTAGAATCGGAATAGGATCAGTAGGACAGTCGCGAGTTTGTTTCGAAATTACGTTTTTCGTAGAAAGAGAGACGTGCTGAGCTTTAGATCGTAAGGTTGATTATTTGCCAATTATCAAAAGACTTAATTAGATATCTTTATTGCTAGCAGCAACTGTGGGCCTCATAACGAAGCTCAAAGTCACACAGCGAGCTATGGAGAGAGCTATGCTCGGAATCTCTTTGCGCGACAGAATCCGTAATGAGGATATTCGCAAAAGAACGAAAGTGGCCGACATAGCTCAAAGAGTAAGCAAGCTGAAGTGGCAATGGGCAGGCCACATCGCTCGCAGAACTGACAGCCGATGGGGAAGAAAGGTTCTCGTGTGGCGACCACGAACCGGAAGACGCAGTGTTGGACGGCCTCCCACTAGATGGACAGATGAGATGACCTCAGAAAGGTCGCTGGAACGGTTGCAGGTTGCGCAGGACCGTTCGTTGTGGAAATCTAGGGGGGAGGCCTATGTTCAGCAGTGGACGTCTTGTGGCTGATGATGATGATTGCTAGCATTTTAAAAACGATTCAGTTGGTCTGATACATACTAGCGCAATAGCATACTAGTGCTATTACGCTTTTTATAACTAGTAGGTCTGCCAGGTGAAAGACTAGATCGCAAAGATACATTAAATAATAATAATATGTGCGATGATGGTGTAGATAGAGCAAACTTTGGGGAAGTATGTACCTAACAGTAAGAAGGTTGATCACACCACCATATGCGATAAAGCCAGTGTATAGAGATAAAACATCTCATATCTCTAGGTGACGAACGCAGTGCAGTGGAAGCCTATGTTAAAACTCTTCATGTACCGAAGTTTGTGTCACTGTGCTGTTATGGGCAGGCATGTTGGTTTACTATTAGGTACATGTCCTGCTCGCCTCGTTATTGTGTAATTAAAAAAAAACAGCATTTTGTGTTTTCTTATGATGTTAGCTACATTTTTCTTGTTGCTGGTAATATCATGTTGATAACAAATTAATTAATTCTCGTAAGGATTTTACAAAAAGAGTATCTACTATTAAGTTTTGTGATGACAATGACAAACTTGTTATACTGCGTTTACCATTTTATAAGTAATTCTATTGAAATCAAAGCTAATTACAATATAATTTATGATAACATTTTTAATTTTATACATTCCATATCAAGCTAAGCATGTATGTACTTACTTATACAAACTCTAAACAGTGCTTATTGCCTATCATTGCTTGTGCTAGATATGTTATTAGAAATTGTAGGTAAGGTAATAAAATGTTATGAAAAATTATCATTTTTAATTTCAACGAAGTTTCTGCAAGCAAGTATGAAATTTACCGTCTCCACTAACATTAATTTCCAACGCAATATACTTTAGATACAAGAATTATAACTAATTATAAGCCTTGATCGTTGACATTACGACGGAGACCATTATCACAATAACGGCTGTGTGACGTCTTCAACCGAAAAAAAGTTGGTACAGATAACAAAAAAAGTATAATATACAAAAATATAAAGTATATACAATTAAGTGAATAAGCTTGGGTTTTAAATATTTTTACGTACTAAAAAAACCCCTCAGGCTGAGAACGACAACTTCCTAAAACGACAACTTCCTAAAACGACAAATTCCTAAAACGACAACTTTTTTAAAATGACAACTTCCTAAAACGACAACTTCCTAAAACGACAACTTCCTAAAATGACAACTTCCTAAAACGACAAATTCCTAAAACGACAACTTTCAAAAATGTGTGTGTGATGCTTTCTTTATTTATTTATTATTTTTTAAACAAAGTGTCATCATTTTGCATTATGTCTATTATATACTAGCAGCGGTCCGCGGTCTTACCTGCGTAGTTACTGTTCCCGTCGTTTCTATTTTTTCCGGGCTAAAAATCCAAATATCCATACATTTATAATATAAGTAGGAAGAAGGATTATGTTACCAGCCGAACCCGATTTCAGGATAAACTAGTTTTTCCTAGGTGAAATCGCTTTGTTTTTTAAGCAATTGGATAAACTGATACAGGCTAGGCTAATCTAGTTCGTCATATTGTCAAAAGGAGAAACTAGGAAAATTTTAGAGCAGGAGTTCTACTCGGTAAGTCCGTCCACTATGTGTTGTAGTGGTAGGACTCTTTGCAGAGTCCGCCTGGGGAAGTACATACACCTTTGCCAGTTTTTTGCCGCCAAGCAGTAATGAGCAGACATTACTGTATTCCGGTTTGAAGGGCAATATTTCCAGAGAAATTACAAGGCTTAGAGATACAACATCTTTGATCTCTGGGCGACGAGCGCAGTGCAGTGCTAGGTAATGATTTGGACTCTTCATGTTCCAATAGCTGCGTGTTACTGTGCAGTTATGGGCAAGCATTTTGCTTACCGTCAGGTACATACATATACTATTCGTCTGGTCGCTCTATACCATAAGTATTAAAACAAGAACAAAATTAAAAATTTTGATTAACCCCCGACTACCTCAGATTTGTTATCTGTACAGCATTCTATTAGTCAAGCCCTTTCATTTGATACCCATATTAAGGGAGTTGTGAAAAAAGAAATGTATTTCGCCATTTTGTGGAAGCGGCCATCTTGGATTTGAAATTTGTCATAGTGCAATGTATTCTACTTGTCAAGCCCTTTCGTTTGATACCCATATTGAGGTAGTAGTCCAATCAAAGTTGAGGTAGTAGTGAAAAAAAATCGCCATTTTGCGGTGGCGGCCATCTTGGATTTGATTTTTTTATAGTGTATAGTATTTTACTAGTCAAGCCCTTTCATTTGATACCCATATTGAGGTAGGTTGTGAAGAAATATTTTGCCGCCATTTTGTGGCGGCGGCCATCTTGAATCGGTATTAACCAACCATAGCTAAGAACATCCGCACGGATATTAACTTTCAAATAAAGAAACCGCATCGAAATCGGCCCATCCGTTTGAGCTCTACGGTGCCACAGACAGACACACACACAGACAGACAGACAGACAGACAGACAGACAGACAGACAGACAGACAGACAGATAGACAGACAGACAGACAGACATCGACGTCAAACTTATAACACCCCTTTTTTTGGTCGGGGGTTAAAAATATGTCCGTCCATGGTGTTATTACCGTTGCCGATAAAAAACTCTTGTCCCTGGATGGCAGCGGCGGAATGTATTTCCCCCAAAAATTTTGGAGCAGGAGTTCTACTCGGTAAGTCCGTCCACTATGTGTTGTAGTGGTAGGACTCTTGGCAGAGTCCGCCTGGGGGAAGTACCACACCTTTGCCAGCTATAACCGCCAAGCAGTAATGTGCAAACATTACTGTGTTCCGGTTTGAAGAGCAATGTTTCCAGAGTAATTACAGGGCTTAGAGGCTTAAGATCTTAGATCTCTGGATGACGAGCGCAGTGCAGTGCTAGGTAGTGATTGGGACTCTTCATGTTCCAATAGCTGCGTGTCACTGTGCTGTTATGTGTCAGGTATGTTGCTTACCATCGGGCACATGTCCTGATCGTCTCGCCAAACTTTATTAAAAAAAAAAAGTAAGACGTCATTTACCTGAATTTGTCCATATCGGAATTTGTCATTTTCGGATTTTGACATTTTAGGAAGTTGTCGTTTTAGGAATTTGTCCTGTTCGGAATTTGTCTATTTTGGAATAGACGTTTTAGGAAGTTGTCGTTTTAGGAAGTTGACGTTTTAGGAAGTTGTCGTTCTCAGCCTGAGGGAAAAAAACTACGTACTAGATCGAGTTCAAACCGATTTTCGGTGGAAGCTTGCATGGTAATGTACATTATATATTTTTTTTAATCACGATTTAATTCATTGTTTAAATACCTCGACGTTTCGGCAGCGTTACAACCGCCGTGGCCTTTGACGTAAGGCATAAAAGCCGGCTGCCTCTCGACATTCATCACTTTCCTTTTCTGCCCTTTTCTGTGTTCCACTAACTTTGTCACACTATAGCCATTACTTTGAAGTACCTCCTGAACGTGTCTTTTTTTCCGCTTCTAAATGTTCAGGGTCACAGAGGGCGTCCGCTCTATCTAAAAGAGATCTGGACACCGACTGTAGTTGACGAGGGTGATGATGTGACGTCGCGTGCAAATACCGGTCAGTGTGCGTGGGTTTTCTATAGACAGAGTGAGACAACGAACCATCAGATTTAACTGTCACTCGGACGTCCAAGAACGGCAGAGATCTATCCACCTCCAATTCAAATGTGAACCTAATGTTGACATGTATCGAGTTGAGATGCTCCAAGAAACGGTTTACTGCTTCTCTATCTCCTTTTAAAATGCAGAAAACGTCGTCCACGTATCTAATCCACATTCTTACCGCTGCTGATTGAAAGTCAACTAATTTTTCGAAATGCTCCATCCAGATGTTGGCTAACACTGGTGCCACAGGACTCCCCATAGCTACGCCATCTATCTGTTCCCTTAACAGCTCTCTAACGACTTCGAGACACTCTTTTACTGGAACTTTGGTGAAAAGAGATTCCACATCAAAACTCACCATGATCTCATCCGGTTCCAATCTGATGTTTCTTACAATTTCCACAAAGTGTCGGGAATCTTTCACAAAAGACTGAGTTCTACCCACCAAAGGTTGTAACACCGAAGCAACGTACTTTGCCAGATAGTAAGTGGGAGAGTCTATCTGACTCACAATAGGTCGCAGAGGTACATTATTTTATGTACTTTCGGTAGACCGTACAATTTCGGCGGTTGGACAACCCTAGGTCTGTGCAAATTTTCGAACATTTCATCTGTAAAAAGTCCCTTATAATCTTTAATGATGGTCCGTATACGACGTGTTACCCGTGCCGTAGGGTTATATGAAACCGGTTTATACACACCTACATCGCTCAACAAACTTCTCAATTTTGTATCGTAATCGGAAGAATTCATTACCACAGTGGCGTTACCCTTATCAGCCCGAAGCACCAAAACTTCTTCATTTGCACGAATCTTTTTTAGCGCTAAGCGTTCCTCCACGGTAATGTTACTTTGAGGCAGTCTCGCCTTTCGTAATACAACGGAAACATCCTGCCTAAGCGTCTCAGCGGCATTGGTTGGTAACTTGTTCCGTAGTATTGCTTCCTCTACGCTACAGATTACTTTTTCGTACGGAACCTGATTAGGTGTTAATGCAAAATTCATACCCTTAGCCAACACACTTTTCGTCGCAGAATCAAGCTCAGTATTTGACAAATTAATCACAGAGGTGACCTGAGTAGAAGGTAGTTGTGGATGACTGTACTCACGACAAGATATTAACTGGTCTAACTTCTTTTCATGTCCCGCACTACACAAATCATACGTACGAGAAGCCTGCTGATAGGTAATTCGATCACATAAATCGAAATCATCCCGCGAAAACACTGCACTAAGTTCGGTATGCACATCGTATAATTCACGGTTCACTCTGTCAAGGTCGTAATAACAATTTCGAATCAATTGTTTTAGTAGACGGACACTCGCACTTTTCAGAATTCTACCGGAACGCGCAATGTCACTACGCGGTTTTAAACGCACACACGTAGGTATTAAGTCCCAATCACGGCATTTTGTTAAAATACTAGTGATGTATTCACACGCGCCCTTTTCTTCCGGAGAATTTCTAGGTGACGAACTTTGTTTGCAAATTCCGCCCGTACCGGTTGGCAAATATTGTTTTAAACTTTCGCGATTTGAACACATAATGTTTATAATGTATCTACAGGACTTAATCACGATTTAATTCATTGTTTAAATACCTCGACGTTTCGGCAGCGTTACAACCGCCGTGGTCACGAGAAGACTGAAGAAATTGCGGGTCGTCTCATTGCGAAATGAGGGATCTAGATCTACCCTCATTTGGTCTTCAAAATCGCAGGGTTACCACCACGACACACAACACTAACCGTATCACCAGGCTTCTCCGAACTCACTCCGCGATGCGTAGGTACATTTATTAATGACTGGATTCCACGACGCCGATAACCGAAAACCATCCTCCCGGTTGAAATTACGATGTTTTTTAATTTCTAAGGCTTCCCGAACTATTCTTGCGTAGTAATGACGTTCGGTGGAGAGAATCTTCGGGTCGTGGAGCTCGATCCAATGACCAGTTCCGCATCAATCAAATGCTCGGCAATCGCAGATTTCTGTGTCTGGCGATTTTTTACAGCGGCGATGTGTTCTTTGATCCTTTCAGCAATTGTACGCTTAGTTTGACCAATATAAGAACTACCACAGCTGCAGTCGACCTTATACACACCTGGAGTCTGAAATGGAATGACGTCTTTCGGCGTCCTAATATGCCTCGTCATCCTTGATAAGGGAGTATACACAGTTTTAATAGAATATTCTTTTAGTAATGTCCCCACCTTATCCGTGATGCCTTTGACGTAAGGCATAAAAGCCGGCTGCCTCTCGACATTCATCACTTTCCTTTTCTGCCCTTTTCTGTGTTCCACTAACTTTGTCACACTATAGCCATTACTTTGAAGTACCTCCTGAGCGTGTCTTGTCTGAAATGAATTAAATCGTGATTAAGTCCTGTAGATACATTATAAACATTATGTGTTCAAATATTTTTTTTAGTTTTATCATTCTCTTATTTAGGAAGTTACAAGGGGGACACATTGTACTACTTTGGAAGTGTCTCTCGCGCAAATAATTCAGTATAGAAAAAAATTATCTTAGAAAATTCAACATTATCTTTAAAGACCTATCCATAAAAACCCCACACGTATGGGTTAGATGTTTTTTTTTTTTTGAGTTTCACTATTAAGTATGGGGCAACCCCAAAATGTATAGTTTTTTTTTAATTTTTGTGAAAGATCTTAATGCGGTTCACATCTACTCACCAAGTTTCAACAGTATAGTTCTTATAGTTTCGGAAAAGAAGTGGCTGTGATATACGGACAGACAGACATGAAGAATTTATAAAGGTTCCGTTTTTATGTTTTACGGAACCCTAAAAAATTATCATATTTAATTATTGTTTTACTAGCACGGCTGTTACTTTCTTTCTTACTAATTTGAACAGAAAAAAAATATGATACCAAAACCAAACTTAATTAACAAGAATAACTAAACAGGATAACGAAAACAAAAAGCTATACCTACAAAATACGTGGCAACTAAGAAGGTAGATGTACTCAGTATGCGTAAACGCGGCTGGTTGGCTGGCTCACCTGGCGAACGGACCAATCGCAATATCAACGTGCGCCTCCTGGCCACGTGGTTCCACTGCGTAGTTCGATCAGTCGGACCACGTGCGGGGTTTATACATTAGACTACATGTATGGGTCAAATGAACCACCAGGAGACCTATGTCGATAGAAAGGTATAAAATAATAAGATTCAGTGCTATGCCGTCACTTGTAAGCCGTCCAACTGGGTGCAGTTCAAGAAAGAGGGTTCCAACCCTCGATCACTTCTCCTTGTCGCATGATTTTTGATCGCTTTGTGGAATAATAGATTAGAAGAGGTATTGAAATTAAAGTGTTTCAATGAACCTAGTGGCTCATTTTCAATGAACCTAGTGGTTCATTTGACCCATACATTTTGTTCACGGGCCTGTAATCTAATAGTTTTAATTCAAATCCTAAAGTACCTGGAGAGTAGGTATGTCCTGTGAGTCCCAAATTATTTCTGTATCTTGTGCACTCGGAAATCGAGCAATTAAATCAATTCCTTGGGCAACGCGCGCAACGCTTTGCGGTAAACGTTACAGCGTTTATTCTACCTTGCGGTCAAATAAACGCAGTGAAGAGTTCGCGGACTGCAACGAAGAAAACGCGCCGTTTGTTATCATTCAAACTCCGCCTATCGGACCCCACGTTGTCGTTATGGACTATCATACAAGAGAAGCTATTTGCATATACCTATTTATTATTACGTATAAAAACGGTACGGTACGTCCGTACAGGGTACACCCCTTGACGACCTGACCTATGAAGGACTTTTCCGGTAGACGATAGCCTTGCCACAAATTTGCATTGGAAGGCCATGATGGCTTTACCGTATGCGTTTATTAACGTACAAGCAGTGCCCCGCGGTTTTACCCGCATAGTTCCCGTTTCCGTTTTTTTTTCGGGTTAAATTAGCCTATGTGTATAACTATAATCCATCTATTTATAATAAGAGAGACGATCTTCTTAGCATTCCATGGATTCACCGTGCGGGTGCCGGGTCCATCGTGTGGCAGAGAGAGAGAAAACTCGAGTAGTTCCCGAGACTTGTGACTCGGGCGTAGGTTTAAGGGGCCCCTTTCTGACGTACATCAACACTCACCTTCACCACTCGTTTTTCTCTCCCTGCCCAGCCAAATCTGATATGAGCCTACTAGTGCAGCTTTAGATACTCGTTCTAGTATAGAACTTACTGCACTTCTGGATAAGCCAAGGTCTTTCAGTAGGTTATAGAGAGATTTTGCTGGTATACCTCTCGCTCCCACTTTTACAGCGTATAAACTAACTACATAGCCGTTTTTTGTTAATTCGTTTAGGAGGTCGTAATACTTATTTTGTTTCATCGCGTGGTCTTTAGGTATATTAGTTTCCCACGGTACGGTAAGTTCTACAAGGACTATGCGTTTCGTAGCTCTAGAAAAAAGGAAAATGTCCGGTCTGGATGACGAAACACCCACATCCTCTGGGATTTTGTAGTGCTTTTCATACGTGTCCATTAAAATAGTCCAATCAGGTGCTGTACCCAGGATTGAGTAAGGCTTGTTCCTGGAGTTTGAAGTTGAGCCTGCTTTTACAAAGTTAATTTGTCTTTTGTTTGTCGTCAATCCCTTTTGGGCTCTAGCTACTGAAAGGCTCATGGCTTCACGTATGATTTCAAGTACTCTGTCATGACGCCGTGAGTAATGACCCCCATCAAGGAGCACCTTCCATCCCACCAATATGTGCCTTGCTGTAGGTACATATCGCCTCTCCACAAGTATAGCAACATTTTTCAGAGGCTTTTCCCCACCTTACCAAGTTACTCTGGTCAGGGAGGGTCATTTGGAATGCATTTATTTAAAACTATATATGTATTATATCAGCTATCTGGCCGCCATAGTACAAGCTTTGCTTAGTTTGGGGTCAGATGGTGTGGTGTGTGAATTGTCCACCAATATTTATTTATTTATTTATCTATGTTCCAAATTTCAGCCCGATCCGTTAATTAGTTTATTACGTGAAAGAGTAGGTAACAAACGTCCATCCATTCGTACTTACAAACTTTCTCGTTTATAATATTAGAAGGATGTTCTTTAAGCCTACATGGTTACTTGAATACAACACCTCTACACTTATGCTTGTAGCTTTCAGAGCGGGGTTCGACCTTACTAAAATAGTATTTGCTTGAAATGACAGAGTTATAGCAAAGGCAAAACTGTTTTAGTAAAGCGGACGGATGGCGGAACATAGAAATTTGTCCTACAAATATTACAAATGCGAAAGTTTGGATGGTTGTTGCTCAATCTCGTCGAAACGCCTAAACGTATCGGGTTAAAACGTGAAATAACATATTGGGTCCTTTTTATCGCTGGAAAATTACGGTGTTACGCGGATAAATCCGCGGGGCGTTGGTAGTAATTATATAGGAATGTTTCATCTCTGCAACCCTTTTTTTTTTTTTTGTGTGGGGGAAATGCATTGACGCACCGTCGACCGTGTAGGGACACGGCAGGTGTGTCGGGCTCGACACCACTTAAAAGTGAAGTGGTGCCCCTACCGACTAAAAACCCCACAGGTTTCTCCAGCATGGCAGTGAGTCAAGTCGCGGGGTCTCTTCGCACCCTTCGACGACTCTGACCCAACGCCGGCACCTTGCGGGCCCGCCTCGCGGGGGATGGGGCCCCCGCATTTGGCTCCAGTGACGCACCAGAAACCATCGGCGCGTCACCGCCTCGGGAGGGCCTATCCCTCAGGTGGGGGCCGGGCGGCCCTAAACGCCCGACGCCCCAGGCACTCAAGTGGAGACGGGGTGCGAGCCCGAGCGGCTCGCCCCGTGTCCGCTTCCTTCTCCGCGGAGGAGCAAGAGGATTCATCTCCTCTCGCTCCTCGGCCTCCCTCCGCGACATGACTATCTCGCAGAAGGAGACCACCGCCTCCCACGACCTCTCATTGTCAAGCATCTTTGGTAAGATGGTCGGCAGTGAGAGGTCCGCCCCCATAACCTCGGCCAGGGATCGCCGCGGTTCCTCCTCTCCTGGGCATGTTTCCAGCACGTGTTGCGCGGTATCTTCCGCGCAACCGCACCGATGGCATACCGGGGTTTCCTCCCTTCCGGCGACTCTACACAGATACCTCCCAAAACACCCGTGTCCCGAGAGCACCTGCGTAGTCCGGAAGGTGAGGACTCCGTGTCCCCTCTGGACCCACCCAGGGAGAATGGGCCGGATTGCCTCGAGGAGCTGTCGGGCGCCGGTTCCTCTCTGAGTGGGTCCCGAGAGGATCTGCTCCTTCCACCTCACCAGGGCCCTAGCCCTGGCATCTCTGCGCCATCGCACCACCTCGGCCTCGGCCTCCAGGCACCATGGCAGCGATCCGGCGAGAGCGCAGGCCACCTCGTGTGAGAGTGTGCGGTATCCCCGACACACTCTCTCACGGCCATGACCCTTTGGGACGCGTGGAGAAGAGCCTCCTCTGCACGGTTTAGCTGTCCTGCCCATACGGGAGCGCCGTACAGGGCCATGGAGCGCAACAACGCCATTTAAAGCAGTCGACAGCGCCCCCCAGCCCCTCCCATATTGGGCAGAAGACGGCCCAGCGCCCTCTGCAACTTGCATCTCTGCAACCCTAGCCCAAGCACGATCTTCGATAAACGTATGAAAAAGAATAAAATCAATCCAATTAGCTACGTGCCAATCGTAGTACACATTTCAAATGATCCATCTTTATCCCGAGATTTCCGTATTTTCTCGTTCACACACGGATTGGTAGGTAAAGTTATGCGTAATAGGTTCAATCGTTCGACTCATTGGATTGGAAGTTTGAAAATAAAAGTGAAATGGAGCGGAAGGAGATGTTCATTCAGATTGGTGATTCAACGTTTTATTGCGTATGTAGCTGGGCGTTTGTATGCATGCGTGCACTGCGCAAACAAACTGAGAAATGTGCTTTGAAAAAATTGTTAAGGAAATGTCATTTTACATGTGTGATTTTACATTTGTTCTGGAAGCTTAGTTCCGTAGCTTCACACGTAAACAACTTTTCAAAAGTCTCGGTAATCCAGTGGCTGAACTTCCGTTTTCGAAACTACTGGTAGTCGTAGAATCGTCTGCTTTTCTGTTCCATCATAAATTAATAACTTTAATCACAATATCGTAAATTATACTCGCTAGTATTCTTTATACATATAGAGGTGCAATAAGCGTACAGTTTGTCTATGATTATATTCCGAGAGCTCCGAGAGAGAGAAAATGCCTTTCTACCGTCCACCGTGCAGGGATGTGTGAAACTAGCGGCGCATTACTGCCTCGGAAGGGCTTATCTCTAGGTGGGTTGCCGGGTGGCCTTAAACGCTCGATCCTCCAGGCCCCCCAAGTGGAGACGGGGTACGAGCCAGGATGATTCGCCCCCACGTCCGCTTCCTCCTCCGCAGGGGTATGCGAGGATCCATATCCTTCTCTCGCTGCTCGATATTCCTTCCCGACTTAACTGTCTCGCAGAAGGAGACCACTGCCTCCCACGCCTCTTACTGTTGGGTATCTTAACTAAGATGATCGGCAGTGAGACGTCAAACATTTCACATACCTACCTCTCCTATTACGAGTATTATACACAATACTCAAGACGGAGCTGTAGACCTGACTGGTGAGTAAATGAATCCATTTATTTCAAAATTATTATTTTATTTCAATTTTAACCGACTTCAAAAAAAGTAGGAGGTTCTCAATTCGGTTGTAAGTTTTTTTGGAACGAAGATCTTTACGGTTGGCTTGGAGGAGACAGGGATTTTACTGCGCGACCGAACTGCAAAAAAATGTGAGATTAAAACTGTAAGAAAAATAAGTAATTTTGTATCTACTGATCTAATGAATATTTATCTGTAGTGAGGATGCTTGTTGATGTCCGTTGTCAGTTACCTAGTAAAATAACAAGAATAAAAATATTTATTTAAAAAAAATCTAACAAAAGCAAAATGACCTATTACTTTCCCCCTTCAGAATGTTAGTAGGTTCCTACTTTAATTCTGGGAATAATTTGTGAAATTGTATATAATATCTTGGAATAAGTTCCGTTTTGGCCATCGAACTCTTAAAAACGGCAGAAGCGGCAAAAGCGCTTCTACTATGGCATGCAAAATCAGGTGACGTCTCCTGATTTAGTCTCAGTCGCAACAAGGAGTTGTGTATGAGTTGTGTACGTTCGCTGACAATTGTGTACGTTCGCTGACAATTCAATTTTCAAATTTTTCAAACAAATTTTCGCCACGTTATGTTGTCTTTAGATTATAAGCATACCTTATTTTCGTTTCTTTAATTAAGTATATCGATGGTTTTGGCTCGATATAATTGTCTCGTGAGGCTAGGTTGCATTAGGTTAGTAATTTAGTTCTTACGCCGATTATAAGTAGTTCACCTTTCTGCTTCTCTGTTCTCTATATCGTCCTGTACAAAGTGGGAAGTGTAGGTGCAGCACGCGCCACAGTTTACGACCGCGAGTAGATTGAACGCTGCTCGCCGAAGGATTACATCCGCTATCGTGGTACGTGACTTTCACACTGCACCGACGCCGCTATGTATCAACATGAGCTTCATTTTATCCGGATTGAAATCTACCGTGGATGAGTTATCGATTGATCCTTGTATCTACAATAACAAGCAATCAGATCCATTAATTATTCTGATCCTTCCAGTATTCGCAGTTTGCTGCGGAAACATGGGCGCGCATTTAGTTCCGTCATAATTAGGTACATTTATTTTATCGGGATGTACCCAACTCGATTCTGTTAATGTTCACCTGTTTGTCAGATTTTCCGAAATCTCATTTTTTTATTGTCTTGAAGACCACTGGTGTATATTTTGACTTAAACGTTCTTCAGACAAAATCTTCCGTCCTACCAATGCCACTGTTTAACCCTAGTAGGTACGAGTACGCAGTGTTTCAGATATCCACATTATTACCTAATTCGTTCGATTCATTTTTTTAAACAATAGAGAGGACGGGACGAGCAGAATATGTACCTATTGGTAGCACTATGCTATCATGGGCAACACCTGCCTATGACTAAGCAGTGCTCCGTAGCAATTTCTGCATGAAGTTTCCAAATCTCTGCCTAGCACTGCACTCGCCGCTCGAATTACAAGATGAAATATTCTTTGCTTTGCTCTGGCAACGTTTCCCTTCAAATCGGAACACGATAATGTTTGCTCATTTGTGCTTAGCGGTAGAATAACTAGGAAAGACGTGGTGCTTCCCCAGACGTACTCTGGAAAGAGTCATCGAAAAATCTCTATGGCAAATATCTTAAGTTTTAAGACATCTTTTAGTGTTTAAAGTTTAAAGGCATGCACCTAAAGCAAGGCAGGAGTAATGATTGAATGTATAAAAGTGATAGCATCTTTGTTCGTTATCGAACACTACACAAAGGAAAAATAAAATGTCAGAAAGTAATTTTTCAGAACCCTTTTATCGAAACTATTTTTGGAAAGCTTTGCATTCGAAACGGTTTTGTTAGAAATAAACAAACACGCCTATTGAAATTGGGAATATTGTTCGTTGAGCTAGAAATATGGTCAGTGATGTGTTAATGGTTTCTGTGTCCATCCATACAAATGTTAGTGGAGAGACCGCAATTCGACAACCGTTAAGGAATAACATTTTGCTTGGAGACATTCTCATTTTCGGACAAACTGATTTACTGTGCCCTATTCTATTACAAATTTACTAATTTAAAGTACAAACATCATTGCTGAAATTTAGAATGAAAACTAACGTGGTTTTAACTAACTTTTAGAACTTTTACTAAAACCTCCAGAAAAAATCTAAAATATCTAGCTCTATATTTCAGAGTTGACACTGTAACAAAGAAATTGGAAAATGAACCCTGTAATAATATTCTTGAAATATTTATTTATTTATTTGCTTATAAAAATAAAAGTAGTTCTAGAGATGAGCACAACTTTTGATTTAGTACACTAATTGTGCCCATACTATTTCTACTACTAAATATTTCATCATAATTATGATAAAGTAGACGATGCGGTCGCTTATCGAAAGAGCCCAAGGGTCTACCGCCTAACTAAAACTGTCTTAGCTTTGATATTGGTCTCTCTTTTCTTTTCGCTTGAAATTATAGAGACAATAGCAAAGCTATAGCCGATTTAGTTAGATTAGCCGATTAGGCGGTAGGGGGCCCGGTCAGTAGATTGAAAAACCAAAACTAAAATAGAATAAAATAGAAAGTGATGGCACAAGCACTTTATTAATTTTCTAGCTATTCTTTTAAGTCACCTAGAAGCTTATTGGCCACTTATTTGTGAATGACCAAAGTACCAGACACTTTGATCCGCCTGGTTTCGGTGATGATGAATATTATTATATGGATTAGATGGGTTTCAATCCCACTAACATTATAAATGCGAAAGTTTGGAAGTTTAGATGTTTGTTGCTCAATCACGTCGAAACGCTTGTATTTGTTGGGTTGAAATTTGGAACATAGGACATAGTCTAGAATAGCATTAGGCTACTTTTTATCACGGATAATTATGGTAATGCGGGTAACATTGCGGTGTGCTTGCTAGTTTGAAATAATTGCTAGCAGCTTGCTAGCTAGTATTAAACAAATATACTAGTAGCACCCCCCGGTTTGATAAGTCCTTAGAACGTAGAGCAACAGCTGGAAAATTTGAAAAATCTCGTGCGTTGAGCTCATTTACTGTCTCACGTAGGGGAAACCAGGTCAAAACGCAAATGTCAATAAGGACATCATACGTTGAAATAAAATACAAATCAATAATCAAAAAAACTCTTTGTCCTTTTAATTTGTTTTACTTTTATGATAAGAACGTCTAGGCTGAGGAATGCGTTGCCAGAGTGGGTCTTTCCCGATGGTTACAATCTTTGAGTCTTCAAATCGAGAGTGAATCGGCTTCTTCTAGGTAAACACGCTCCATCTTAGACCGCATTTCACCAATTTCCAAGTGTCTCGCGCTCAAATTATTCAGTAGGTATAGAAAAAAATTACATTGGATACCTCAACATCATTTTTAAAGACCTGTTCAAAGACACAGGTATGGGTTTGATGAAAAAAAATGTTTTTGTGTTTTAGTTCTAAGTATGAGGCACTCCCAAAATTTATTGTTTTTTTACATTATTGTCTTAAAATCGTGATGTGGTTCACAGAATACTCGTACTTGCTTAATACTTACAAGTTTCAACAGTATAGTTCTCATAGTTTCGGAAAAAAAGCGGCTGTGACATACGGACGGACAGACAGACATTATGAACCCGGTGATAAGGGTTCCATTTTTACGTTACACGGAACCCTAAAAAACTTATAGCTTTGTTATTACTCCCTGTTTATCACTTTCAAGCAACTAGTAAAGAGCCTCCTGGCTACGTGGTTCGACTGCGTAGTTCGATCAATCGGACCACGTGTACTTTTTTGCCAGTTAGAAATAAACAGAAAGAGAGAGAGACATATTATAGTTCCACCATTCTAGTTAGTCATTAGAAAACTAAAATTACATGCTTCGCAGCCCTTGAAACCCACGCTATTTTGATTTGTAAATTAGAGCGGTACTAACCCAGCTAACCCTCACAGGGTGGCCATCTGAAGGTACCCATTTGATCACACGGCAGAGCGCTCACGATCAAAGTTGCGCCTCGTTGCGTCGTTCACCACTTTATGAGTGCAATCGCCCGTGAGTAGCCCAATGAACATGACACACTTGCTCGTACAACTTGCTCAAATTGTGTTTATTAAACTGCAATAAAATACGTTTAATGATATCCAGTCTGTTGATACCGTCATAATATAAAACATAATACCTACATGACACATTCCG
This sequence comes from Ectropis grisescens, assembly GCA_017562165.1. NCBI lineage: Eukaryota > Metazoa > Arthropoda > Insecta > Lepidoptera > Geometridae > Ectropis > Ectropis grisescens. The sequence continues at coordinate 16,008,341 of CM029779.1, forward strand.
CTGCATACCTACCGGCGGTGTATGAGTAGGTACAAGCTATATCTGTTATATAAGTTTGTATTGCATGTAAAATATTTTTAAGTAGGTATTAGATTTATCAGGTTTTTCTTCTACGTCTCTTAATCCAAATTGTAGTCGTTTCTTTTAGTGGAAGAGTTAAACTATGTATCTATATAATCTTAGTAATATTATAAATATGTGAAAGTTCAAATATCCACGTTTGAATTTTTGTTGATCATGTTACTCAATAACGTCTTAGGATTGGACCGGATTAGCCTAAAATTAGACAGATAGAACCACATTGGTTCTATCTGTCTTTGCGAGCTTTTTATTACAAAACAATGTAAATCCTTCAAGAAAAATCCTTTTACAAATTCTATGCGGAAATACTAGTATCGGTATAAAACTACGAAGACTGCTCAGGAAGGATAGGTACCTACTCGTACATACTACTCTGAAAGTTACGCACAACTACTCCCTAAGTACTAACAACAACAGAAGACCAACTTTTTCTATATTATCGGTATCACGATATTCAGGAAGAAATAAACAATGAGCCAGAAACAGCCAGAATTATGAGAAATAAACAGAGAACCTATTCTAGTTAAAAAAAAATGAGCTGACTCATTAATCATTATTTGTGGTTGGACATCACAGTAAAAAAATCTAATTTAGCGAATACATGGCTGTAATCTGTGACATGGCTCTATCGTTTCCCCAGAAGAATCAACCGATGATCGTTTTTGACTTTACGCTGTTATAATGTTACCAGGTGTGTTTTAGAGTACAGGCCCGTGAACAAAATTTATGGGTCAAATGAACCACCACGAGATCTTATTAGGTACTCGTACTTTATACCCTTCTATCATCCTACATAGCTCTCCTGGTGGTTCATTTGACCCATACATTTTGTTCACGGGCCTGTAGTCTATTTGGAACTAGAGAGATGTTTCTTTTTACTGCGCATAGATCTTCGTTTGCCCACCAAATTATATGACGGGAACGAAAGCGTGATCGAAGAGGACGTAGATACGATGACCTGGTGAATCATATCTGCGTGACGAGTGCATGCCGGCTAGGCAAGTATTTAAAATATTCAGTTAATAAACTATTTTCGTACAAAAAATTAAACCGACTTCAAAACCACAAATAGGCACTCAAAAGCGAAAAATATATTAAAATCATTATTATAAGCGCTACTCACTCATCTATTTGAAGTCGGTGCCAGCCAAATCTAACAGGTATAGGATAGATACTACTTACCTGTGCCAACTTACCATGTGCCTACATAGCATCAATCTACTAACTTTTTGACTTCACTGGCACCGACTTCAAATAGATGAGTGAGTAGCGCTTATAATAATGATTTTAGTTTATTTTTCGCTTTTGAGTGCCTATTTGTGGTTTTGAAGTCGGTTTAATTTTTTGTACGAAAATAGTTTATTTTACCCTTTTAGTGTACAAGAACAGAATTAAAATTTTGATTAAACCCTGACTACCTCGAATTTGTTATCTGTACAACATTCTACTAGTCAAGCCCTTTCATTTGATACCCATATAAAGGGAGTTGTGAAAAAAGAAATGTTTTTCGGCATTTTGTGGAAGCGGCCATCTTGGATTCAAATCTAAGATGGCGCTTCCACAAAATCTCAAAACAATTTTTTCATAGTGCAAAGTATTCTACTAGTCAAGCCCTTTCGTTTGATACCCAAATTGAGTTAGCAATGAAAAATATAACATAATTCGCCATTTTGTCGTGGCGGCCATTTTGGATTTGAAACTTGTTATAGTATTCTACTAGTCAAGCCCTTTCATTTGATACCCAAATTGAGGTAGGTTGTGAAGAAATATTTTGTCCGCCATTTTGTGGAGGCGGCCATCTTGAATCGACATTAACCAGACATAGCTAAGAACATTTGCTATGGTATTAACCTTGAAATTAAAAAAACCGCATCGAAATCGGCCCATTTGTTTGAGCTCTACTACGGTACCACAGCAGACAGACAGACACACAGACAGACGTCGACGTCACTTATAACACCCCTTTTTTTGGTCGGGGGTTAAAAATATGTTTTTATTAAAGCATACCTATACACAATTTTGTATTGACAGGGTCGAGATTCATGACTTTTGTGAAATCAACAATTACGTCATCCAGATAATTGTACGCAAATTTTCAATTTTTGAAATCAATTGTTCATATTTCAAAAACCACTTGACCGATTTCAATAAGATTTATATGGGACCATTCGGGAAGCATACCCATCCGAATACAAAAAGAAATTTTAAAATCGGTGTAGAGGTTCTCGAGAAATCAGGGAACATACATAAAAAAAAATTGGTTGCCTGTAAAGTCGGTATACGGGCGAAAGTTTTACGTGACAACGACTTTGAGTGGTAAAATAATTTTACGGAAGGGACGCGTGCCTTTCACTTTTTATGTCTGTCTCTCTCGCTCTTAGGCGGGCTAACCATGCCCGAGTGGAAGGGACGCGTGCCTCTTACTCGCTCTCGTTGTGAGCGCATAACGTGAGCGGAGCGTAACGCAGTTTCTTGAAGTGTCATCCGGCAAACCAATTTATAAGACGTGGTCACAAAAAAAAAAAAAAAACATAGGGGTCGAATTGATAACCTCCTCCTTTTTTTGGAAGTCGGTTAAAAAAACTTCATATTCATAATGACTGTGCTGTTATGGAGATGTGTGATCTTTCTACTATCAGACTTGCTTGTTCCGTCACTCTATCTATATATAAAAAGTTTAGTATAGGTTCATTTTTTGCTTAAATAATTCCATACGTAACTACGATACCGAAAAAAATGTTTGAGTTTCATAGAAGTTGCTCCAAGTTATTAGCAATATTATTTTATTTAATAGTTTAGAAAAGAAAACTGAAATCTTAAATCTAAAAGTAATGGGTCACAGCTTGCAGCAAACAAAGCAAAGTTTTTAGTACTAGAGTAGGTATAAGCACTAAAGCAAGTTTTGCTAAAGCCTTTTAGCATATTCGGTGTTCACACAATAGCTTCCGCTTCGGATTGGAAATAACTTGGGACATTTTATAAGTTTTAAGGTTTAAAGTTGGATGCACTAGTACCTTGCATTAACATAACTTTACATTCAGTGGCGTCGAGAGCAAACTTACTGGTGACATCGTAAATTCCAGTGAACTTACAAACACGACGAACTCTCCGATTTGCGAGTTATGGGCTCTCATGAATTACGGTGGTGTATAAAAATCTGATAAATCTATGGTCTGTGATACGGTAAGTACTAGTCTCACAAACCATTACTCGACTGGCCTCGTGGCGTATTTCATAGGAAGCAAAAGAGTTTACATTTACTACGTAGGTACAGAGTTAGAACAAACGCTTTACACCGAGAGCACGGGCCTGATCGCTCTTGTGGAAGTGTCATACTTTTGTCGCGGGACCTTGCCGATTCCCATCCAAAACCTTTGTGTGATGAATACAAGTATTTGTTCCGTGTCTGGGTGACTCTGTGTAAAATATCTGATCCGATCCGTTCAGACGTTTCGACGCAATTGAGCAACATACATCCAAACATTCGAATTTATAATATTAGTAGGATGAAAATCGTGACCTCCAAATATGTATACACATAAATCCTAAATTTAACACGGAGCCTTTGAGAATTTATGGCTAAATTCTCAAAGCATGGAGCTGCCCACTAATTTTGATAATCTCTCTACCTCAAACACGGTAAATCCTCAAAGACCTCAAACCACGTCAAACAAATAAACGTACCTAAACTCTACGGAAAAAAGACATTTTATAAATGCTGTCATCTTGACGGCAATTAGGAGTTCACTTTAAAAAAATGTTTCGTAACAATAACAAAAATAAAGATGAGAAATATATTTGTATTTGAGTCATTACATATCATTTGTAAATAACTGTTTAAGTCCTTCAATAATGGCAGATGATGAAGATGAAGCATTTGGTGGAATATTTGAAGAAGGGCACTGGATATGGGATGAGAACGTAGAAGCTTTGGTTTTCATCAGGTAGGTTACAGATTACATAATCTGTGAGGTAGGTAAAGAAAAAACACTTTCATTTTAATAAAGCGTCCTAATTCTATGTTTCTACCATCGAACTCTTAAAAACGCAGAAGCGGCAGACGCGCTTCTACTATGGCGATGCAAATCAGGTGACGTCTCCTGATTTAGTCTCAGTCGCAACAAGGAGTTGTGTACGTACGCTGACAATTGTGTACGTTCGCTGACAATGCAGTTTTCAAATTTTTCAAACAAATTTTCGCGCTCCTAGTCAAATATAAACATGATACTCGGGTTTTAACATCTTATTTTTAAGCTGAGCAATAAATACGCATCTTTTAACAAAAATCTTTTTATTTATTTACCGAAAAAGATGCATAGTACAGAGGGGCACAATAACAATGATAAAATACGTTGCCTGAGCGGTTTCCCGTTGGTTACAATCTTGGTGTCTTCGAATCGAGAGTGAATCAGTTTCTTCTAGGTAAGCGTGTTTCATCGTAGACTGCATTGTATCGATCAAGTGTAAACCTGTAAAAGTAAAAGAAAAACTTTATATACCCTGTGGTTCTTCAATATAATTGTACAATGATTAAATACTTGATTTAAGTATAATTTAGAATCCTCTCTACCAACCTAAATTAGTTTTCATATTTTGCATTTTTCTAATCACGGGCGTCTTTTCAGTGATGCGCCTCCGAAAGAAATAGAGACAGTTCAGATCTCCACCAAAGCTCCCACCGGCGCGATTGAGTTCAGGGACGACGTTGATTTGATAGAGCAGGTAAACTGACCGAACGACCGACAATTTATTCTGCGGTCGCACTACCCACTGCAGCTAAAAGTTATTTGGCGTACATTTTTCTGGCAGTTTGTTTTATTTGGTAAATAATAAATGAGTATTTTTAACATACGCATTGCGAAACTGTAGAATACTGCCTCCATGTTTTTCAGTTTCGCAGTGAATTTCAGGACACTCGTTCTGAATAGTCCTGATAGCTACTACCGATTTGGATTTTTCATGTTCCAATAGGCACGTGTCACTGTGCTGTTATGTAGCAGGCATGTTGCTTACCATCAGGTACATGTCCTGCTCGTCTCGTCACTCTTTATTTAAAAAAAAAGGTCACCCACTTCAACTTTAAATGTTTCCAGAGAAATTACAGAGCTTAGAGAAATAACATCTTAGATCTCTAGATGACGAGCGCAGTGCAGTGCAGGGAAATGATTTGGACTATTCATGTTCCACTAGCTGCGTGTCACTGTGTTGCTATGTGGCAGGCATGTTGTTTATCATCAGGCATATGTCCAGCTACTCTCGTCACTATTTATTTAAAAAATCTTAGTAATCTGATATTGTGTCATTTTTTCTCATTAATGGAAAGTCCCAGTGGTTTACATTCCGGGTAAACGAATGTGAGGGATTAGTTAAATTTATAGACAAATGGCCTAATAACCTATTAGGTACTACTAGAGAGTCATAATAATTGTCTAATATGTCATCGCACAGATCATTATGGACTCTGTGTATAAATAAGATAAATGGCCGTAACAAACCTTAAATTCTGACTGTTTGTCTCTAAGCCAGACTATATAATATGCCGTCCAAATTGGTCTATGTATAGTGTTTGGAATCTTCTCAGAATAATTTTGGATTGTTATGGCAGATTCATTTAGAATAGGGTTCATAGAACGAATGAGTCTTGTGGCGTGTTTTTATTTTTCACGCAGTAAGTATACCTCTACAGTTAAGCCAATAATACCTGTAAACTTTTTTTTTTTTTTTTTTTTTTTTAACTATAATAGGTTTGCACTTGACCACCATCTCGCCTGATGTTAAGCGATGATGAGATCTACGATGGAGCGTGCTTACCTAGAAGAAACCGATTCACTCTCGATTTGAAGACACCAAGATTGTAACCATCAGGGAAAGCCCACTCAGGCAACGCATTCCACAACCTAGACGTTCTTATCACAAACGTGGAGTCAAACCTCTTCGTTCGCGTTTTTGGAACATCAACCATGAAACGATGTCGCCCTTTTGTGGAACGAGAAGTCCGATAGAAGAAAGGGCAAGGTGGTATTAGATCATGCAGATCAGTTGCACACTCTCCGAAGTGTATCCGATAAAAACCGATAAGCTAGCGATTTTGCGGCGATGATCAAGACTTTGAAGTCTTTTACGCACAAGAGTGTCATTGCCTATGAGTCTTTTGGCACGTCTCTCAATAGATTCCAGAGTCCCCAGCTGATACTTAGCCGATCCATCCCAAAGGTGCGAACAGTACTCCATACAGGAGCGAATCTGTGCTTTGTATAACGTGAGCAACTGTTCAGAATTGAAGTATCTTCGCACCTTTGAGAGGACACCCAGTTTTTGGCGGCTAATTCAGCCTTTACTCAATATATGTGCCAAAGTTGAGCGTCGATGACAAAGAAACGCCCAAAAGCTCGAGATGGTCAGTAACCGGCACGGACACGCCTCGAAAAGTAGGAGCCAGTTGGAACGGACTCCTTTAGCGGAGAACAAACACGCCTGTGTCTTTCCTTCGTTAAACCTGGCTAAATTGGCATCGCCCCATTTCGAGACTGCCTCAAGAGCCAAGTTCAAACGCTCGATCATATTCTCTCTCAGTAGCTGAGTTTGTTGCCCACTGGCTCTTGCGCTGGATATATAACTCTCTACGACGGTGCTATCATCTGCGTACCCAAAATACCGGGCTTCAACAGATCGTTGATATGTAGCAGGAAGAGCGTCGCAGAGAGTACCGACCCTGAGGGACTCCGGCATTGATTGCCATTTGATCCGACGAGCAGCCATCAATGACAACTCGTATGGATCGATCCTCAAGAAGTCCGATATCCAAGCAATAAACCCAGGAAACAAACCATAGCCAGAAAGCTTGCTTATAAGGCCATCATGCCAAACCCTGTCGAAAGCCTTCGAGATATCCAGGAGACTGCAAGTGCTTCCCCGTGTTTCTCGATAGCTTCACCCAGATGTGGGTGACATACGCTAGAATATCCCCGGTGGACCGGTTCCGGCGAAACCCGTATTGCCGGTCACTGAGGAGGTCGTTCGATTCTAGGTATGTCAGGAGCCTGTGGTTTAAGACACGTTCCATAGTCTTGCAGAGTATGGACGTGACTGAAATGGGCCTGTAGTTGACAGGGTCAGCACGACTACCTTTTTTGGGCACAGGTTGCACGTTTGCAAGCTTCCACGACTTCGGCACTTGCCCAGTTTGGAGAGAAAGTCTAAACAGGCGCGTTAGTACTGGAGACAACTCGGGTGCACAAACCCTCAGTACTATGGCAGGAATTCCATCCGGGCCACTGGCTTTATTCACATCCAGATTGCGTAGCACTTTAGTAACCTCCTTTTGGCGAATATGTATTTCAGACATTACAGTCGGACTGCCAGGTGGAGTAGGAGGTATCGCACAACCAGCATCTAGACGTGAAGATTCCGCAAACTGAGATGCAAACAAGTTTGCCTTCTCCGTTGCGGTGTGAGCCAACGTCCCATCAGGTTTCAGCATTGGAGGTAGTGAGGGCGACAGAAGTTCGATTCGACCGATTTAGCTAGGGACCAAAACGCTTTGCTACCCGCAGGGTATGAAGCTAGTTTGTTCCCTATTCGACTAATATGGTCGAAACGAGCCCTCTGTAAACCCTTTTGCATGCCTTAGCAGCCTTGTTAAACGCTTTCTTCTTCTGGTGTGTGTCCTTTGCCTTACGTTGTCGAGCATCAACCCAAGCTAGGTAAGCCCCATGCTTAAATGCCTCAGCAGTTTTACACTGCGGGCCAAACCAAGGGCGAGCTTTGCTGGATACTGGGACGTCAGAGTACGGTATAAAGTATTCCATAGCCGTTTGTATCACTTCAGTCACAGCATCCGCGCAAGTTGAAGGATCACCAGAAGAGAAGCACAATGACTGCCATGGGTAAGACGCAAAAAAAGAACGCATCTCATCCCAATCTGCTAACTTGTATCGCCACAACCGCCGGTTGCCTCTAGGGCTGGGATCGGGCGGATGGTACATTGATACTGACTTCACCAGACAGTGGTCGGAGCTGCCCAACGGCGAAGATACCGCCACGGAATATCGGTCTGGGTCAGTTGTTAGCAGAAGGTCTAAACAATAAGGAGTATGCGACTCAACGTCAGGTACCCGTGTGGCCCCTTGGACCAGCTGGGTCAGGTCTAACGATAAAGCTAGCTTTCTCGTTTCCAGCCCAGCGTGGTCAGTGTCCCGGTATGGGAACAGCCAATCCTTGTGATGGCCGTTAAAATCCCCCAGCAACACTAGTTGGGCTGTTGGGTACTTTTGCAGAGCCGCATCTGCCGCCTCACATAAATATTCCATGAGCCTAGTTGTCTCCAGATCCCCACTGTGCGACCGATAGACACAGGCATAGACAATTTTGTCTATGCCTGTGTCTATCAGCGCCCAAACAACAGAGAATCTGGTGTCCTCAAGATTACGGAGACGCCGACAGCAGATATCGTCACGGGCGTACAGGCACACTCCAGCACGTGGCTTAAAGTTGTGCTCCAACGTGTACCCAGGATATGTTAGGTACGCCACGTCTGACGGACGTCCTATCTGCGTCTCCGTAAGAAATAACAGTGATGGCTGCTCAGTCTCCAGGTGGTGGTGGACTGCTGTGATATTTGAGTGCAGACCTCGGATGTTCTCGAGGTGCACTTTGAGGATCAAGGAGTGCAGCCGCGTATTAACTGAGCTTCTGTTTTTTACTTTCTTCATATTTGAGGGTGAATTACGGTGGAAAACGGAAGTAGAACGAGGCTACACACTGCCGACTAACGGCCACAACACACAACACGAATACATCTATGGGAAACTAGTCTGGAGACTGCGGGGACGCCCGAGCCCCCCCGGGGATGTCTATCTGGCCTTGATATCCGGTCGCCAACCGGCAGGATAGCGCATCCCGGGATTTTTCGCCAGATGGGCGGGCAGCCTTCATGAGGGGCTAGCTCACTACTTGGGCCCCCTACTGTCTGCGGTCGGCCGCGGCAACCGTGCCTCGGATCCCGCTACCCTCCACGACTAGCTTTCCGATGCAAAGTTTCGGTGTGTGGCATTCCAGTCTTGCAGTTATGCAGCAACTGTTCTGACCCGTTTTCCCTAATGGCGTCACTTGAAAGTATTACTACGCCTACTTTGATATATTACTCGTATAACAAATATCAAAAACTTGCTAAGTTGGCATAAAATATGGTATGAATACGCAACTAAACGAAACCGTATTTGATAGATTTATTTTATACAATATTATTATATTATTCGCATATATAATATACTTACATAATGAATTCGTTTTGATAAATAAGAGATCGCGACAGCAAATCTCTGTTTTAAATTTCTGTCATCAATTTTAGTATCTATTTTAAAACGATTTATTTTCACCGAGTTGCCTAATCAACAATAAAATGGCTTAGGTACCTAAATGCCTACGTTCTGGCTTTCCAGATTCGTTTTCGGCGACGCTATCAAAGAAAATTGAAACCGGGCCAGCCAGAAATTATTACTTTGCAGGTTTTATTTTTCTAACTTTGTTTTACTACCGACACAACGTGGGATTACCTACGCAGATTTTTTATCTAGTTTTATAAATGTAGTCCCTACAAACTCCAAACACAAGGTTGAATTTCTAATGGAAAACCACGGGTCGCAGTGTTTAATTGCTACAAATATTCGAAGCTACGAGTATTAAATTTCATTAGCATAATAATAAGCATTTAATTTTTTTTTTATTACTATACTTTTATCTCTTGGTGAATTTGAATTTTTTTTTAACTCGTATATTATAGTGACGACTAGCGCATGGCATAGCAACACACCTACCCATTACAGGACTTTATTGAACACATCAAATAAAAATATTTCATAAGTGGCAACAATTTCTTACACTAAAGCTGCAACAGATGGCTGTCTTATCGCCAAGATAGATCTATGTCTTCTAGGTAACGAACGAAAGATGGAGAGAAATATTTAATAGAAAAGACAAGGTAAGAGTAGATACAATGTGACGTAATGACGTAGGTGTATTATAAACACCATTTCAATCTTTTGTCTTTCAAGGTATTGGATTTTGACTGACAGCATAATAAACATAAAATGTGTGTTGCTACTTCATTAGATGGGCTTTTCACTACAAAGTTTGTTCAAGTATAGGATTTTTAATTCTAACATCTGAATGAAATGTTTGGCAAAGTCTAGTACCCAAATCGCTCATAATACATATACTTCCTTCCGCAGCCGTGACGCGGGAACCATTTCGTAAATAACGCTGTTCCACCTAATGGAAAAAAGTATTTCCGATTTCCAGGACGTGAAAGATATAGCCATATACACGGCCCCAGTGAATATATTGAGTCCCATGCTTATAAATATGCTACACCTTCCGACAACCGAGAGATTTATAAGAGCACTTATACTTTGCTGTGCATTTTATTTGCAGGTACTTTCGCTATAAGTTTGTCATAACGTAAGATGTATATTTTATTTGGCTTCGATGGAATTTTATCTGTGAAAAATCTCTAATTTTTTTCGGATAAGAAAGTTTCACTTACATACTGGCTAGAGCTAGTGTATATATGTACAGAGGTAAGTACGAAATGTAAAATAGAGGTTAAGCAATTTCAGCATAAGTTTACATAGTATAAATAGCCTACTTTATGTTCCAACTGTCAATATTCGAGGCCTTTCTCTCACAGGCGGGATTCAAGGTCATAGTCCACTACGCAGGCCAAGTAGGTACAACTTGGTGGATGACACATGACATCGTATTAATTCTCCAAATTCGTCAGTTTTCTCACGATGTTTTCGTTCACGTACTTATAATAAATACGTTATAATTTTCATTGCATGCTTATTGTTGTGCGGTGTAGGTTTAGGTAAATACAATGTCATAATATGTTTTGTGAACTCGAATTGAGTCAAAGAATAATTACTGTACGTAATCTTTGTGTTCTGAATTTATGCAGAACAATGACTAGACAACTGTACCTAGTTTAACATTCAGTAAACTAGCAGCAAATTTTGGGTAGGTATTTGAGGCAAGCTAAAAACTTATCACATAGCCTATTATACCCCAAGATACTTTAAGCCAAATGTGAATGACCATTTGCAAGAAAATTAATACTTATCTATCTACATACTTATACATAGACGACTAAATGTTTGTGTTGTTGCCGTGTATGTTTTAGAACTTGTCTCGCAAATTGGACTACAAGGAGCACATTTTTTTAATCCGATTAATAACTTCCGGGGTTAGCATACTACAGGATTAATAGTCTTCTAAATTACGCTCATTGGTACTACATGGATTGATTGTTAAGTCACACTAGTGTTGAAGTTGATCAACTAAAAAAATAATTTTTCATCTTCATGCATTGAAATGAAAATTAGACTAGATTCGACAAGATTTTTAGAAAATTCAACATAATGCTTTTTAGAAATTCGATTTAACAAACTACTCGCAATGTTAGTACTGGGCTTTGAACTTTTCTTCCACAGACAGCGGAAGAGATGTCTCGTCGTATTTTGGAGTTGGAAACTAAAGTGCGCACGCCGGATTGCGCAATTGTCGAGCACAGGTTTCGGGACGACTTGGCCGATTTGCGATTACTTGTGACCAAGGAGTACTGTACTATGTTAATAGGTACTCTCTTTAACCATATTCTAGAAGTAATACCTAGTCTGGATCAGTCTTCTTAGCTTATTACGATAAGCTATAGGTACTTACTATGTTGATTTTATTTTACTTACGACCTGTTTGGACTATCTTTTGTGATGTGAATCTGCAAAAAATGTTATTTTTTTCATTAAAAAGATTTTTTATTAACATTTTTTTTGTCGTCGATACTATTTAATAACCATAAAAACTATAAATCGATTGCAAAAAAAAATCATAAAGTTATCATCAAGTATTTTTTTGGGTCTAATACACATTGTGTTACACATTCACCATTTCATTGTTTGTCGTAGATGATGGGAAAAACGTGGACGAAAAAATTAAAATGGTTGTTATTCCGAGGTGTTTTTGGGGTTATTTATATTAGTATGGGATTAGGTATATTGACCTATGGCTATACAAGAACAAAATTAAAAATTTTGATTGACCCCCGACTACCTCAGATTTGTTTTATCTGTACAACATTCTACTAGTCAAGCCCTTTCATTTGATACCCATATTAAGGGAGTTGTGAAAAAATAAATGTATTTCGCCATTTTGAGGAAGCAGCCATCTTGGATTTGAAATTTGTCATAGTGCGATGTATTCCACTAGTAAAGCTCTTTCGTTTGATACTCATATTTAGGTAGTACTGAAAAAAATAATATAATCCGCCATTTTGAAACTCGTGTTATGGGGATAAGGAACTATTTAAATTACGTTTCTCTATCGGTTGAACTTCATATTTTTCACAACCAGTGAAATAAAAAGAGGAGAGTTTCTAATTCTCTCTAACTCTAATCTAATTCTAACTTTCCACGTGTCAGTCGTCTACTAACCCACCCCAAACGGCACCCGGTACAAAAATGTTCGTAATGGACCGCATTGCCTCACTGGATAGCTATAGGTGAGTCGGAGTTAGAGTCACCTGCTTTTTAGTAATTTATCTATACTAATATTATAAAGCTGAAGAGTCTGTTTGTTTGTTTGAATTGAACGCTAGGATCTCGGGAAGTACGGATCTTGGATTTGAATTTTTTATAGTGTATAGTATTTTACTAGTCAAGCCCTTTCATTTGATACCCATATTGAGGTAGGTTGTGAAGAAATATTTTGACCGCCATTTTGTAGCGGCGGCCATCTTGAATCGATATTAACCAAACATAGCTAAAAACATCCGCACGGATATTAACTTTCAAATAAAAAAAACCGCATCGAAATCGGCCTATCCGTTTGAGCTCTACGGTGCCACAGACAGACACGCACACAGACAGACAGACAGACAGACAGACATCGATGTCAAACTTATAACACCCCTTTTTTTGGTCGGGGGTTAAAAATAACACTAAAAAAAATACCTAAAATATCTGCAATCTATGTATACTTATAATAAAACTGTACCGGGTCGAATTCTGTACATTGAAGATATTTTGTAAATTTTTTTTTTTGGGCACTCCATAGTCGATACTGATGGTGAAACTGCATTTTTTTTCTTTCATGTCTGTCTGTCTGTCTGTCTGTCTGTCTGTCTGTCTGTCTTTCTGTATAGGGATCTCGCATCACGCCGAAACTACTGATTCAATTCAACTGAAACTTGGCATGATTTTAGTTTATACTAAGGACATTGCTGTTGGCTACTTTTGATCCCCAAATTTTGATCGGTATTCTTGCGGGAGGGGGTGAAAGTCAGAATGTGTATTTGGTTGTAACTCATGTTTGCGTTGTTTAATTTCATTAATTCTTTTTTTGTTAGAAAGAACACATTTTTTATATTATCCCGTCAAATTTTGAACAATGTCGGTATGTTGGTTCGGAAATTACACAAACATTAAATAATAACGACACGCGCGGCGCGTTGGGTACATACTAACTTCTAAGTATTCTGTGTATCACAGACGATCCACAGAATATCTAGATTCTAGAAAGTGCCCACGTAATCGCGTCGCCTCGTCTTGGATGACAAAATAATTGTCAAAAATATATTTTTGTGTGGAAAAACAAACATCATTCGGTTATAACCGACTTCAAACAAGGAGGATGTTCTCAATCGGGTTGCATGTTTTTTTATTTAGTTTTATTTTACGCGATAACTCTGCTAATTGTTAGTTAATTTTGATAATTCCGTTTTTGTTTGGTAGAAAATACTTCAAAGGTGATCTTAGATATCGAAAACAGGGAGGTAGTTTTTCAAAAATCAACAAAAAACTAAAATCAGCTTAGATGTATCTGTACGACATAGTTATACCTTCTTATAAAATTTAGTCGAATGACAGAATTAAATTACCTGTCATTGAAGTAGATTTTTGTATTTTGGAGAAAACATATCAGCATAATAAGTAGCAGCTTAAACAACCCATTAAATGTTCCCACTGCTGGGCGTCGGGGCCTTCTCTCGCAAGGAGAGAGACAAGGCTATAATCCACCACGCTGGCCCAGTGTCGGTTGGTGGATGACATATGACTTAGAACTTAGATTATAGGTAGATTTCGGTTTCTTCACGGTGTTTTCCTTCACCGTTTTATTAACCGGCATTACGAACATGACTCTGAAAAGATAGTGGTGCGCGTGGTTTTGAACCCTGGGTCTCCGGATCGACAGTTGCCGTTCTCCCGACTAGGTCTGCTGTAACTTACTAGACCAGCCGTAACTTATTAGAAAATGTATTATTTAAATCCAAATACTGTTTAAAATTTAAAGGTAGTGTTCAACAAGCTTCGGTGACCGAAGCAGACCGTTGTTAGGGTTCCGTACACAAAGGGTAAAAACGGGACCCTATTACTGAGACTTCGCTATCCGTCCGTCCGTCCGTCCGTCTGTCACCAGGCTGTATCTCAAGAACGGTGATAGCTAGACAGTTGAAATTTTCGCAGATGATGTATTTATATTGCCGCTTTAATCATGGCGGAACGTATCAAGTGATCGGGTTGAAATATGAAATAGAATTAGATTACAGTCTTGAAGAACACATAGGCTAAACTTTGCCTATGTATAAGTACTCTATATATTACGTAACAAACATCCAAACAGTGACATTCATAATATTTACAGGACAACGTTGGAACGGCTGAACATATTTGGATGGAATTCGAAACACACGTAGTTTGAACTCAGAAATAGCAAATCGGTTACTTATAGATTACTGTGACGTAGGAAAGACTAAGCAAATTTGGTAGAAAATTGAAACAGAAATAACTCATAGTCTGAAATACCACATTTATGTATTTATTACCTATCAACCTGAAAAGAAGCATGGGCCCTAAGGAAACAAATATTAACTATCACGTCAAAACGGCACAACGATATGGGTTGACATACGAAACACATGTGAAATTTTAGACTCTAAATTTCACATGGGCTAATAAGTCTACATTTTCAACAGCTAGAAAACAGCTTGCGGATAAAAAAAATAGGTAAGTAGGTATCAGATCATGCACATTAGCTTCAGACTTTTCATAATGTATACTATAAAAATCCTACAAACTTAACACTTGCGGCTATGTTCGATACTACGAAACCTTACTAAGTATGTTTGATTTTGTTTAAAAAAAGGAAAATAAATTTGATAAAATTAAATAAATTTTTGTGTGGAAAAACAAATTCACTCAAACTCAAAGGTTTTTCAATGACTACTTATCCAAATATTTGACGTACGATACTTCCAATTAATGTATAAGTCAGTAACATCTGCTTACCTACGCGAACGAAGTAG
This sequence comes from Ectropis grisescens, assembly GCA_017562165.1. Classification (NCBI taxonomy): domain Eukaryota; kingdom Metazoa; phylum Arthropoda; class Insecta; order Lepidoptera; family Geometridae; genus Ectropis; species Ectropis grisescens. The sequence goes on from CM029779.1 coordinate 16,023,777, forward strand.
CGGGTTCAGCTAGTAGGAAAATAACAATCATACAAATCTATGATCCATGTCTGAAACCTAAACAAACTATACATATAGCGCCCATGCTCAGACATTCAGATTACCAGAAATAGATTAATGCTAATTAGGGCATCAAAGGCTGTTGGGTTCATAGCGCTTTGCTTTTAAGTGCCAATCTGAGTAGGTATTGAAATAGGTTAATTACTGCTATGAGCGACAAGCAAGATATAGCTCCAGTCTTAACTTCAACCATTAAATGGAATTTTCTTTCGGGAATTGAGAAATTTTCCACTTGAGTGTTTATATATGTCATCGTAAAAATGTTTACGCCGTCGGATTAAAATCTAAAGTATGAGATTATAACCTCTATAACCTCAGGGTAGGTTAGATTAGTTTGTAATGTGACGTTGTTAGACTTTAATCTGACGGTTTTGACAAATGTATGGTGACGTACCTATTGTATACTATATAGGTATATAGTCTTGGTGTCTTCAAGTCGACAGTGAAGTGGTTTATTTTTGGTAAACACACTCTATCGTAAACCGCATGTTCCCTGAACATAAATTACGACTAAGCGAAATACTGTCAATGGTTAAAAAGTGGTTCAAATTTCTAATGATTTCATAGTTTTGTGTAGCAAACATAATATGTATTACCTACTTACGATAATGTAATCTAATAACTTCAAACGAGCAATTCTTATTAGTATCTATATAAATATTTGTTAAAAAGTAGCCTATGTGCTATTCCAGACTGATATATAATCTGTCTTTCAATCATGACAGATAATCTGTCTTTCGAATTTCAACCCAATCCGGTCAAACATTTCGACGTGATTGTGTAGCAAACATCTAAACTTTAGCATTTGTAATATTAATATGAGCTAAATTTTGGTATGGCTCGATTGGCATGAAATTTAGTATGCCCGGGGTTTCGAGGGCGATAAATCGATCTAGCTAAGTTTCATTTTGAGATAACGTTGTATCTATCGGTGTCTAAATTGACATAAACGTAATGCTATCAGAGGTACCTATAATGGTTTTTGTAAAATATTAAAGAGTGACGAGACTAGCAAGACATGGGCCTGATAAGGCACATAATAGCGCATTGACACTCAGCTATTGGCACATGAAGACTCCAAATCATTACCTAGCACTGCACTGCGCTCGTCACCATCTCTAAGCCCTGTAATTTAAAATTAAAAATACAATGTTGTCTAACTAACCTATCCCTATTACGTCATGCCTCTCCTTAGATGAGTAGTTGTTTCGCAAATATTTAAACTGTTTTATTTTTAACCCCCGACCAAAAAAAGGGGTGTTATAAGTTTGACGTCGATGTCTGTCTGTCTGTCTGTCTGTCTGTGTGTGTGTCTGTCTGTGGCACCGTAGAGCTCAAACGGATGGACCGATTTCAATGCGGTTTTTTTTATTCGAAGGTTGATATCCGTGCGGATGTTCTTAGCTATGTTTGGTTAATATCGATTCAAGATGGCCGCCTCCACAAAATGGCGGACAAAATATTTCTTCACAACTTATCTCAATATGGGTATTAAATAAAAGGGCTTGACTAGTAGAATACTTTGCACTGTGCCAAATTTCAAATCCAAGATGGCCGCCACCACAAAATGGCGAATTATATTATTTTTTTCACTACTACCACAATATGGGTATCAAATGAAAGGGCTTGACTAGTAGAATACTTTGCACTGTGCCAAATTTCAAATCCAAGATGGCCGCTACCACAAAATGGTGAAATACATTTATTTTTTCACAACTCCCTTAATATGGGTATCAAATGAAAGGGCTTGACTAGCAGAATGTTGTACAGATTACAAATCCGAGGTAGTCGGGGGTTAGTCAAAATTTTTAATTTTGTTCTTGTTTACGTTTGATCAGGCGGGGCCGATACCAAGAAATTCCACCACATGGGTCCAGCGAAGAAACGTAGGTCCCTCACGGACAAAGATGCTCGGTTATTTGAAACCCTACTGCGGGTTTGTGTACAGATAGTTTGGCTCGCTTTGGGAAGAAAAGCCTTTAATCAAATAGGTCGGTATACTCCTTGTATTTATAACGTTATTTATTGCATGCCAAACTTTGTGTGTGTGTTTAGGTGTGTTTTGTCCTTTACACTAACATTAAACTTATCTACGAAGTGCTTGAGACAATTATAACTCCTTTTATGAATATTGTCGACTTATTAGTTTGATGAACGACTTTTTTGTATTGTAATAAATATGTAGGGTGACGGGTTAAACAAAGCGTGCGTTTGGTGGTAAGCAATACACCTGCCCATAATAGAAAAGTGCCAAGTAATTATTTGAACTTTTCGTGTTTAAATCATTACGTAGCACTGCACTGTGGTCGTCACCCTGAGATAGTATATGATTAATCTCTTTGCTCTGCAGTTTATCAGAAAACATTGTCCTTCAAACACGAATACAGTAATATTTGCACCTTACTGCCTGTCGGTAGAATATCAGGGAAAAGTGTGGTACATCCCCGGCAAAACTCTACAGAGAATCCTACTACTACGAAACGTGCTATAAGTTTTTAATTTTTCCTCACACTTTTTTACAATCTATTGTGAAAATGGCATCACCGCTCCGTTTCATAAGTATCACTCAAAGTGAAAAGAAGTTTGGTTTGGTGTGCCTATCTGTTACATTGTAGCGAACGTAAGAAAGAAACGAATTTTGATTATAGTTTTATCCTACAGCCCGACTGCAAGCAGCGTTAAGTTTTTTATTTGTTTGAAAGGTGATTTAGTCGGGGTGTTCAAGTTATTGTAAGTATTGTATATTTTGTTAGGTGTGAAAGTTAATATTGTACTTAATGATGTAATACTGATATATTTCAGAGTTGGAAGTGAACCGCGTATTCAAGTCAGAAATATTCAACCCCGTAGAGCATACACTGAAGACAGATTACATCATGAAGATGGCGAAAGAGGAGCGGGAAGTATTGTTGGGGCACTGCGTCAGGCATGACAAGAAGCTTTGCACTCGCTCGCCGCTTATGAACGAAGTGTTTTGTCATAGAGAGATAGATTACAGCATGATGGGATTAGGAGTGATAAAACCTGCTCGGTAAGTTAATATCATGGGCAAGCTGCGTGTGGTTTTAATAACTAAATATGGTAAGATTGTTTTCAAAATGGCTAGTGAAAATTTCGCAATATATACGTATCGTACTTCGTACTGATTTTACAACAGGATCTACATGATATGTACTTCAAGCTGGTTTCATCTTGCGCTTTGATTTTGTTTTTTTCAGGTTTTATATCACATCTTTAATCTCAGGACACGTACTACCTACATGCCTAAAGCTAGACCAGACCATCTATCTGTATTTGTTGTTTTATTATTTTTGGCCATTTGAGATCGAGTAAATATGCGGTTTTCAGCCTACTTCAGTGGTATATCTACTAACCCTTTCAAGAGTATGTGGTGCGGTGAGGCGAATGGTGAGATACTTACAAATGTCTTTGCTTTTGTTCGTTTCAATGCGAGTTTATTTGCAGAATGTCTCCTCGACTCAATTACATGCTGATTGCAATAGCCGGTTCTGAAGACCTGCTGATGAACGAAGGGATAGGCTTGGGGATCATCGGTTTGCCACGGAAAGCATTTGATACTATGCTGAGACCTCTCCCGACGGTCACAATTGAAGGGAAATCTAAAGGCTCCATGTATGTATTTAACATAAAAACTTGCGGAAAGCGCCAAATAGCCAGTAGAATGAGTTTTGTTCGTATCACTTTGATTTATATTTTGGTACTTACTGGCCAGATTTATATGGATAGTAGGTACTCTATTATGTCTATTTTTTTGATTTAGCCTCAGTTATCCCACTGCTGGACAAGGGTCTCCCCCAATTCCCTCCACTTTATCCGGTCCTGAGCTGCCATCGTCTAATCTTTTTTTAACGCTCCGAGCTCGTCCTTCCATCGCGTTTTAGGATTATTTGTTACGAGTCTCATATTATGTATATCTATTAAATGCACCGTCAAACCGTCATACATGAAGTATTTTTTTTCGGAACACATGATATTAACTTATTAACTGTCAAATTTCGCTTATTTCAGGGCGTCCCAAAGTGGTCACAGCACTTCGAAGAGTAGTGGATCAATGAAGAAGAGTACACAATCAGTCCAGAAACTGTATCCGGATGTCGCGCTGCCATTACGCGAGACGGAGTTAGTAATTTAATATTAAGAATATGAAATATTAAGGTGAAACTACTATTATAAAGAGCGACGTACTTCATTACCCGTCTCCGATAATGTAATTCATAATGAAGCGTCTCCGATTATGTCCAAATTTAAAATTCATATAGTATAATTCAGATAGTAATATAATGTAATTACATTATATTACTATCTATTCTATGAGTTCGGGTTCCGTATCATTTCCCATGTATATTGGTAGACTAGCAGCACCCCGCGATATCACACTCGTTTATCCCGTTGCTGAAATTTCTTCGCAATAAAACGTAGCTTCTGTATAATATATGTTCTATAATCTATGTTCCAAATTCCAACTTGATCCATTTAGGGTTGCCGAGGGGATTGACCTAGAAACATCTCAAGATACAATCTTGTATAATATTAGTAGGATGAAACTGAGGGCGTGGAATAAGATCATTAAGATCGCTTTTGCTGTGTTTCCAGGATATTCTTCCCCCCCCGAGTTTCCCCGCGGACCCGGAGGCGGTCCGTGCCTGCAGCGAGACTCAGCGCCGGCGCTGGCAGAACCGTCTCCAGAAGCTGCTACATCCAGTACGAGCGTAGACTACAAATGGGAATGACTGAGACGAGAGGCCACGGTAAAGTACGCGCCACCACCAAAACCTTATGGCGAAATAGCTGAACCATGTTATTCTCATGACAATGTATATCAAAACATGACATTGCTACTAATCACAGTGATCTGCAATAACTTTACCACCTCATCTTCTTTTCATTCATCTTTAACAATAAAACTTATTATACCTAAATTAGTGTTTCGAACTCTCTGCTCTTTTTTAATTATTCAAATTTAGTAAAAAGAGGATGAAAACTACTAAACAGATCTAGATGTAATAGATGTAAAAGGCAATATTGATTAACAGGAATTGAGCATTTATTTGCGAATTTTGTTGCAGACCAGTTTCGACTACGTTTATGGCGAATCCAGGAAAAATCTTTCAGAGTGTCGTCGACTGACAATCTTTTTTATAAATTGAATATGATATTTGTTACTGAAAATTTTAGAAATAGGGTAGGTACAATTTTGAAGTTATTATTAGTATATCCCAATGTTACATAATATAATTTTGTGTTAGATTTGATCCTGCAGGATTTGATCCTCCAGGATATAGGACAGGATACAGAAATTTTTTGTAGCAACATGAATGCGTATCAAATGTAAATGAAATACCAGCCATTAACGCCATTAATTAGAGAAATTTAATTAGAACACTGAACTTTTGTAATTACAGTTAATAAATACATATTACAAAGCATCGGGTTTTTAATTCGGATTTTCAAATGTGGAAGGATAATAAAAAATTACAACGCTATCGTTCGTTTCATCGATTTGTTATTCTCTGGTTCGAATCCCAAGATAGATAGTTCGATCTTTTTCCTAGTTATGGCTTGGAATATCAACTGACTTGAAACAACTTGCAGGAAATATTGGTGCCTAAGAAAACGTGCTTGTCGAGAAAAACTGTTTCGTGTTTATTACTCGTATTCAACTGTTGGGTCCGATTCGCATAAGGCCGTTTTGGTCAACTATTGTTTCTAGCTCTACTAATACAACAACTGTTGTATTACCTAACACGAAAACGTAGGTAGGTAGGTGTACATGAAACTGCATCAAAACATAAGCGACTCGTTCTACTATTTAACCGGTAAATATCATGTGATTGATAATACTAGTGTAAATTCAGCACTACTTACCATATGTAGCAAAATTTAGTTCTTCATATTCGGCAACGAAAAGGAGCTGCGCTTTTTGAGCAGGCGTGCTAAGATCTCATGGAACGATATCGGGTTATACAGTCAATATTTGAGTGTATTTTATTTGTCGGGAGCCGAGTCGTAGAAGTCACCGCAGCCCTCGTCTCGCTCCGCTGACCCGCCTGCTCCGATGCTACGCCACTAGATTAGCATGTCGGTGACGTATTCCACAAGATTTCCCCCTAACCAAAAAGTGCTCACAGTGACTATAGAAGTTTTCAATTGAAAAAATAGATAGGTACGTACAGACATCAGAGAGATAGGTTCGATTTGTGTGACATCAATATAACCCAAACAAATGACAATATCGGAATACGGAGGTTAACTTTATTATTTTTATATTTAGGTTTTCTTTATAATTCCATATACATATAAGAATCAACTGACAAGTATTGATTAGAAATATCAACTGAAAGGGTATTATAGGTTATTCATAAATGATACGCGGTAGACGCGCTTAAATATGTATCGCTTCTATCGACTCTGACAGGGTAATTGTGACACTGAAGCCTTCACCCGTGGCCCGCACCTATATAGGCTTTTATTACGAGTGTATGGGATTTAACTTTATTGATAGTAATTTTGTAGAAGTTATATTTCCAAGCGTCAGGGCATTGCTTTGAACTCTAAGCATTTACACACAACACAAGGCGAAGGAAAACATCGTGAGGCAGCTTATGTTACAAGAACGCCTTTGATTCGCACTGTGGATTGTTATACTGAATTTGTCTTCGTGAGAGAAAGCCCCGATTTCCACCAAAGGGATCAGTAGTTCTGTTAGTAATATTTAATTGGTGTTTAATTTAAATACTCGTGCTAAGACGGGCAGGACATGTGACTGATGGTAAGCAACATGCTTACCCATAACAGTATAACAGGGGCATGAAAAATCCAAATCATTTAATTACCTAGCACCATACTGCGCTCGCCACCCGGAGATATAAGGTGTTTTATCTCTTAGCCCAGTCATTTCACTGGAAACGTTGTGCTTTAAACCGGAACACAGTAATGTTTATACACTAGCGGCAGAATAACTGGTAAAGATGTGGTACTTCCCCAAGCGGTTTCTATAAAATGCCGTACCACTACAATGAAATAATACTCTTAAGTGCGGCCTTTTTCAAGATATCACTCACGACCCTGTAACCGTCATTGATACCGCTGTTTATAATTTATTGAATAATTATTTAAAAACAAAGTATTATTATTATTTAAATGTTAGAGTTTAAATTTCTGTTGGCCCGGGCTACCAGACTGGTGCCCCTTTTAATTTTTATTACCAGTATATAGAGAGACGGACTGAGCAAGACTTACGACTGATGGTACATAAACAACACGCAAGCCCACAATAACACTGTGTTACGCAATTTTTGAACTCAAAGAGTTTTAAAGCATTACCTAGTGTTGCACTGTTAGTCGACTAATGACTAAAGACATAAAATGGTTTATCTCTTCGATCATTCATTTCTCTGGATCCATTGCCGTTCAAACCGGAACACGGTAATTTAAGAATATTACGGCTTGATGATAAAATAACTGGCAGACATGCGGTACTTCCTCAGGCAGACTTTGCAAAGAGTCTAACCTAGCCTAGTTAAACTACACTACGTCAACAAATCACATTTTTTGAAAGTATTTAAATCAAAAAATCTTCTAAAACAAGAGACTGTCCTGTTTTAATGCAAGATTTTCGCTTTCCTCAGACACGAGTCAACAAAGGTCATATTAACAAAATTGAGTTTACGAGACGCATATGAGAATTGGGGGTAATTTTTGGTCCAAGCAAAAGTTATCCTCACAAAAACAACCCCAATAATGTTCGATCAGGGAAAAAGCTAGGCAAATCCACACAAATACATCCAGATTTCTAAGGCTGAACGAAAGCAAGTAACTTTTGCCTATTTGGTTATACAATTTACGCGCCAGAGCGAGTCATACAATCTGAGTGCTGATGCGTAGAATCGATTCGAAGTATTCTTTTCTTTTCCGCCGAGATTTGCGATTTCTAACGCCATATTTTGCGAAACTCACAGAATTCAATTATTATTAGGTTTGTATATTTTATACGACGAAAGACCTATGCTTGATGGCAGTTGATAATGGGCTGAAAATGTTGACTATTTTTTTTGTAGGGCTCTTTGTAGAAATGCCTGGGGAAGTATCACACCTTTGCCAGTTATTCTACGGTCAAGAATAAATGTGCAAACATGACTGTGTTCCGGTTTGAAGGGGAATGTTCCCAGAGAAATCTATACTATAATATTATAAAGCTGAATAGGCTTTTTCGTTTGAGCGCGCTAATATCAAGAACTACTAGACCGATTTAAAAAAAAAAACACGTTGGATATGTTCGTGATCCCTGAGCTATAGGTTATATATTGTTTACGACGTGCGAAGCCGGGATGGACCACTACTTCAGAAATAAGGGGCTACGGCTGTTGTTAGATGTACCAGCGTGTGTAACTTTGTGTTTGTGTATTTGTCTGTAGAATTTGCTTCCGATACTTTAAACTGATCTCGTCGAAGTTGTTCTTAACTGTAATTTGAATTCGGCAGGTTCCATAACATATTTTTAATATTGTGTCTGGGTGTTTCTATGTATAATAAGCATGTATTTAAAACTATATCGGTATTATATCAGCTATCTGGCCGCTATAGTACAAGCTTCTTAGTTTGGGGTCAGATTGTGTTGTGTGTGAATTGTCCACCGATATTTATTTATTTTATTGTGCTTGTTGTAGTTTTTCTACGAAAGAAGAACAAGAACATCTGAACTGTGCAGTTGAATAAAGAGATGAAGTATTAATTATTCTTGAATGTGTAATCTCTCTCGTACACACACTTTTGTTTTTTTGTTATTTTTTCTTTTCTGCTAAGGGCTTACTAACTGGTTCATGAAAGCCAGCCTTACGTTTCGAGTCCGCCCCTTTGCGCCAACCGAACCTGTCACGATGTAAAATGTGATTGAACTCAAGGTAACCTACAGGGCTATAGCCTAAGTCGGTAAATGTATTTAATAAAACATGTGGGTGAGGGTTGGCAGCCAGGGGCGCTTTGAAGGCGGCTGCTGAGGCGTGAGACTCGATGAGGGCATGGGCTCGGAATGACTCACGTGGCTGCCTCGTGGAAACTCGGACAAGGGCGAACTGATATTTTGTTTACAACCCCTTGTTTCGAACGTTATGGCATATTTTCTTACAGTACCGAAACTGAAGTAAGGTTGTCCTTCACTGACATTCCGAAAAAAAAATGGTATTAATAATTTTAATTTATTATAATAAATATTTTAACTTTCATATGTATGGGCCACTGTTCTGTGGTACGGGCTATTGCATTCAGTGTGTTATGTTAATGGTACATAATTGAAATTGCACTTCTTTTGACCCGCTTTGAAAAATATTAAGAGTGTGAGTTAATAAATGTTAAGATAGTGCATAAAAATTCACTCTTCGGCCAAAAAACGACATGGTGAAGTTGTCTGATAACTGTCTCTACAGAGTGAGTTTATACGATTGGTGCACACACCAACATCCAAAATTCGACAAAGTAAAGTTAGTTCCGCGTTTTTAAGAAATCTATGGCAGTTGGCCTCCGGTATATTCTCTCGCTTTGGGCTAGCGCAGTAGGAGCTTTAGTTACGAGTTAGCTTTGAAATACTTCTTAAAAATAAAAATAAATGTAACTATTTGCGTGCACACACGCACTTTCTGAACGAATCAGCTTACAATTGAAAGTTAAAGTCATAGATAGTGATGTGGCTCAAGTACGTCTATGTAGATAGAGAAAGAGAGAAGACGTGTTCGTTGGTCATGTGTCTGATGATAAGCATCATGCCTGCCACATAACAACACAGTAATATAATTTTCATCCCACCAGCTCGGAAAGAGTACTTTTGCTCCTCGATATCAGGGCGCAAAAGTCGTTTTTACCCTCTAGAGCTAGAGGTTAAAGTAAATTTGAATTTAGAACATCGTGTGTACTGAGGTTTGAATTCAAAACATAATTCAACCTATTTATTTCTACCTCCTTGGTGCCGAATGCATCATACATTTTTTTATATGTTAAAAACTCAGACTCGGAACCTCCTTGGTGTACTTACATTTTTTTTATTTGCTTAGCGCGAAAACATTTAAAGATTTGCATTTAGTCTTTTCCTCGCTGAGGTGGAATGAAAAGTTACGTGTTGCACTCGAGTGCAAAGATTTTTCACCTTGTGCTCTTTTGATTCCCTTGCTACGCTCAGGATTCTAATTTTGAATCACGAGCGCAGCGAGTGAATCAATTTTAGAATCCTTCGCTTGCTCGGTCATCAAAATTGAGCACGCGGTTAAAAATCAACTTTGCACTCTTGTATAACAAATAACTATTATCTGTGTTACAAATATATAGGTACCTACCACAGAGACGGTAGGTCATTCTTGTAGTTTCGCTTGCATCAATTCACAGACCTGCGCTGTTTTCTTCGGGTAATACACATATATTTCTAATACTGAACACAAGACGTTTCTTTAGATATTAGCTTTAGAGTTAATCATAAGCCTCACCTCAGTAATTATTTAATTGAAATAAACGGTATTTATGTCTTGTTTTAATTTTTATATATTTTTTTTTTAATAATGACTGATGAGACGATCAGGACATGTGCCTGATGGTAAGCAACATGCCTGACACATAACAGCACAGTGACACTCAGCTATTGGAACATGAAGAGTCCAAATCATTACCTAGCACTGCACTGCGCTCGTCACCCAGAGATCTAAGATCTTATATCTCTAAGCCCTGTAATTTCTCTGGAAACATTGCCCTTCAAACCGGAACACAGTAATGTTTGCACATTACTGCTTGGCGGTAGAATAACTGGCAAAGGTGTGGTACTTCCCCAGGCGGACTCTGCCAAGAGTCCTATCACAACAAAAAAAAATTGGTTGCCTGTAAAGTCGGTATACGGGCGAAAGTTTTACGTGACAACGACTTTGAGTGGTAAAATAATTTTACGGAAGGGACGCGTGCTTTTCACTTTTTATGTCTGTCTCTCTCGCGCTTAGGCGGGCTAGCCATGCCCGAGTGGAAGGGACGCGTGCCTCTCACTCGCTCTCGTTGTGAGCGCATAACGTGAGCGGAGCGTAACGCAGTTTCTTGAAGTGTCACCCGGCAAACCAATTTATAAGACGTCGTCACGTCAAAAATATATGAAATTAGCAGCGTCCCGCGGTTTTCCACCCGGCGAGTTCCAGCTATTCTACCGCGATAAAAAACAATTCATGTGCTATTTCCATCGAGCAACTCGATCTTCCGCGCAAGCTGTGTTTTTCAGACATAATCTGTGTTCCAAATTTTAACCCGATCTGTTTAGTTGTTTTGGCGTAATTGCACAACATTGATCCAAACTTTACGATTATAACATAGGTAAGATTATAATTGTATTTTCTGCCAATATAAATCAAACCGAGAAAGTTCGGACGGTGGAATCTATCGGTATATTTCCCGATAGGTCGAGTAAGCCGGCAGTAAACACGGACGGTGCGTCCGGACGAGGCTCCAATCAAACTTGGAGGCCGAGGATTTAGGGGATGCCATTATGTATGACCTCGCTGCCTTCGGGATATCGTTGCATGCGTCGAACAAAAACTGGGAGGAAATATGTGATTCGGCTTATTATTGCAATCAATGAATGCCTACATTTATCGAATTCTGAGGATTTGAAATGAATTCATTGATCTAATTTGGATGTTTGTTGCTCCATCACGTCGGAACGGCTCAGCGGATCGGGTTGAAAGTTGTAACACAGAATATAGTCTGGAATAGCAAATTGGCTACTTTTTAATTCAAGACGATAGTGGGAACGGGCCTTCTACCGCTTAACTAAATCGGCTTTTGTTTTGCTATTGCGGTCTCTATCATTTCAAGCGGAAAGAAAAGAGAGAGGAATATCAAAGCTCAGACAATTCTAGTTGGGCGGTAGACCCTCCAGAACTGTGTGGGTAGAACCGCAGTATACTGCAAGTTACACATAAAAATGTCTAGTTAGTAAAAATAAAACAACATAATAATGTATTATTTAAGTACCGCTAGTTGCATTCAGATACCGCTGCAGTTGTAAAACATTATTGTTATATCAGCAAGGAACGAGGCCTGATTTGCCAGATAAGAATTACTCCGGGAAACGTGATAGCGCACTGACCCACATAAAGTTCCAAGAAAATTTATGTCGGTTGATTAAAATTTTGCCGATTTCAAAGGTAACTTGAAATTAAAATATTTTGGTTCATATAATTAAGTACTGGGTACCTTATCTTTATATAATTCTACTGTACGTACGTGTGTATGTCACTGAACTCCTCCTGGACTGACTGGACCGTTTGGAATGAGTTTTTTGTATGCTTTTGGGTGGCGACCCTGGTTAGTTTTGATTCACAAATCAGTCCGGCAGATGCCGCTGCAGTCGGTATAGTGCAAGACAACGTCTGTCGGTTCCGCTAGTTTTTTTAAATATAATGAGAAATGGTGTTTTGGAAAATTGTGGTACGTTTACACGTATTATATTTCAAGGTTACAAGTGCAAAGCAGAGCTGGGCAGTCATTTGTTTTGTTCAAATTCCAATAGTAGTCTGGAACTGTGTTATAACAGGTGGCGTGGAGCCGTTTAGTTTACCATCAGGCACATATCTCGCTCGACCCATTAACTATATTGTTAAATAAACGTAATAACACTACTGAAACCTTACAGTCACCTTTCCTGATCAATTGCAGTAAGTACACACAAACTCTATCAGACGTCTGACCTTGAGGCCAATATCGCACTTAAAAGATACTAAAAAGAAGCACAATACATCCCGTTTATACCTAGCAGTAGTCACGTTTGATACGCCATTCGGTCACATGCGGCACCCGAGAGACCCGGTTTGCCGTCTATTCGAATAAAATTATAAGTGTTTTCTGAAGTGAATTTAAAATGTCTCAAGTGTCATCTGTGGATTTAGAGAATGAATACCGAAAACAGCCCAATGTAAAGCTTGAAGATGTAAAGAGATTACGGGAATGGATGAAGACTCAGCCTCATTTGCCTCATGAATATATTACAGGTTAACAGTTTTCGTGTCTACGGCGTTGCGTGTCAATTGTGATCTATGCGTACTAGTGTTTTTTAAAATAAAGTGTGACGAGACGAGCCATAGATGTGCCTGATGGTAAGCAACAAGCCTGCTACATAACAGCATAGTGACACGGAGCTATTGGAACATGAAGAGTCCAAATTATTACCAAGCACTGCACTGGGCTCGTCACCCCGAGATCTAAGATGTTATATCTCTAAGCACTCTGGAAACATTGCCCTTCAAACCGGAACACAGTAATGTTGACAATGGATTAAAGGCCGTGGTGGCGTAGTGGCGAGATCGTTCAGTTTCACATTCGTGAGGTCGTTGTTTCGAATCCCAGTTTTCCCAGTTCAGTCCCGCGCAGTTTTCGCAAGTACAGATGTTTTTACCCGACTGCGCGACGCAAAGGAGTGGTAATGTGTTTATCAGTCTATATATGTATGTATGTTTGTATGTATGATTCTTTGAAGCACTACACAGACCAAACGCCTGGGCCGATTTTTATAATTCACACGTCAATCGATTCCTCTTAGTCGCGCGAGTGACACTAAAGACATGACATTAGTGTAAATTCAATATGGCGGCTACCAGATTAAAATAATGAAAGTCAACAAACTATGTCAAGAGGGGTATCGTTAAATAGGTATTTATAAATAATTTTTAGGTTTCTTTCAACGTTTTTTGATTTGGCTGACCGTTTAGGATGTGTATAGATTTAAAGTTGCGTAATAACCATTCTCACATTTATAGGTAGCAGAAAACTTCGTATAATTGTAGTGATAGGACTCTTGGCAGAGTCCGCCTGGGGTAGTACCACACCTTTGCCAACATTACTGTGTTCCGGTTTGAAGGGCAATGTTTTTAGATAAATTACAGGGCTTAGACGTAAAACATCTTAGATCTCTGGGTGACGAGCGCAGTGCAGTTCAATGCAATGTTTCAATAGCTGCGTGTCACTGTGGTGTTATGTGGCAGGCATGCTTACCATCAGGCACATGTACTGCTTGTCTCGTCACTCTTTATTTAAAAAAACTAGGTGTACGTGTGAATGTGGATGGACATAATTTTATGTATATACAAAAGTATATAGTAGGTATATTGGACTATCTGTTTTCGTACGTGGAAGAAATGCATTTACGCATACCCTACCGCCCGGGGGACACGGCCGGGTTATGTTGTACTCTATACCATGTATGGATATGGTGCCTCTATCTACTAAAACCTCCATGGGCTTTAACCTAAAAAGTATAAAATAAAATAAACATAATTTAAAAACTCATAAAACCCGACTGCATAAAAAGTGAATTAACCTATTTTATTTTATTTATTTTTATTGATAAAAGATACTTTTACACGTCACTTCATAAATCCAAAATCATGGCTTCTGCTCTGGTAAATGGTTTCGGGAAAAGAGAAATTCAGCCGCCTCATGGTGGATGAGGCTCTCATGAACCATTTCGGAGCCATCGTGATGGTCACACGGCTGTCTGGTGTAGGCGAAATCGTCCTCATCGGAGACGTCAATCAGTTACCTTACATCGATAGGGAAAATCTCTTCGAAATGAGGTATCACCGCCCGAACCTGGTAACAAAGATCAGCCAGGAGTTGCTCTGCACACATCGCAATCCGATGGATGTCGCATATGCGCTGAGGGAAATATACTCAGGTATGTACTCATCAGCACCCCGTATAAAGTCTCTAGAGCAGAGAAGGTTTAAGGGAGCGCAAATACCCGGCACCCAATCCAACACCCTCTTCTTAGTGTATACTCAAGAGGAGAAGGAGACCCTGACAAACCAGGGTTACGGGTCGGGCACCTGGTCACGCATCCTTACCATCCATGAAGCTCAGGGATTGACATACGAGTCGGTCATCGTAATTAAAACTAAGGTAAACATGAAGCTGCACGAGAGCGTGCCCCATGCGGTTGTTGCAATCTCACGGCACACGGGGACCTTCACATACTACGCTGACGACACCGACGACGCCATCGGTCGGTTCGTTCATCACCAAATACCATCCGAGAGTTCAACCTACAGATGGCCATAAAAGACAGAAACGCGGCAATAGTGGAGGCTCTGCGCCGGGAGGAGGTGGCTTAAGCAAAAGACGATGTCGAGTCGATTACTGTCGGAATCCCAACCGGTAGTGATCGGCTCAACAGACGAAATCGGACTAGTACTAGAATTAAATGTTCACAACACCCCCTCCTTTTCCTTTTCTTCTCCTAATCCAAGAAATTTGTAAAAAAAAAGATAATTGTAATGACAAAGGTCACGGACCCCAGAGTCTGTGGAGTGGCTAATTTAAATAAAAAAAAAAAAAAATCCAAAATCAGTAGGTACATAAATCAAATTGTAAATCAAATGTATAGGTACATTATTGTATCAAATTAAATTAAAACAATAACGTCAATACATAAATCCAAATCAATTGATAAATCAAATGTATACATTATTGTAATTGTCAAATTAAATTGAAATGTACTACTTATCTATACTAATATTATAAAGCTGAAGAGTTTGTTTGTTTGTTTGTTTGTTTGCTTGAACGCTAGGATCTCGGGAAGTACTGGTCCGAATTGAAAGATTCTTTTTCTATTGGATAGTCCATTTATCGAGGAAGGCTTTAGGCTATAGAAAATAACTCTACTATTAATTGAAGCGGAGCATGAAACAAGAATGTAACAAAATCGGGAAAAAATATTCATTCCCCTTTTGAGAGTTTTCGTACGTTTCGTGCTTTGACATGACACATGACAGCATGTGTCAAAGATTGCGTCATTGAATTTCAGTAATCTGTGCCTTGAATATAAACCTTTGCTAATTTTTTTTTCTAAATCTGAGTTGGTACGACCAATTTCCGACAGGTGGCGTAGCAGGTTGCTGAAGAGGTTTTTTGTTTGAAATCGATATTCTCAGGAATGAGTGAACCGATTTCAGTCATTCTTTCACCGTTGGATATGTACGGGATCCCGATGAGTGCTATATAATATACCACGGGCGAAGCCGGGGCGGGCATCTAGTATACTATAAAACTGAAAAGAATAAAACAAGCACTTAGATTTCTGGGGTCTAGAATTCTATAATATGTAATTGAATTAATACTATTGCAGAAAATAAAATACATTCTAGTAAAGGAGCATAACAACTGAAAAGTCGGGATCCATTATTATTCTACAGCCAATCTAGTTGTTCAAACATGTTTATTTTATTTAAAGTCAAAGTCAAAGTCAAAGTCAAAGTTCTTTATTGATAAATGTACAATTTACACGTCAATTTTATAAAAAAACAAAACAAGAGTATACAATGAGTATACATTTTTAAAGTTTAAATTGAACTATATACCTATTGTACGATAAAGGTATCGTACAAATAAGTGTCAAAACTTAAAATATATGTACTTATTACAATTGTAATGAACAATGTCAATTTTTTACAACTTTATTGTGAGTTTGCCATCACTATATAAAAACTCGCTGTAACTATAAAAGTTTGATCGATAAGCCAGCTTTTTAATCGGTTTTTGAAGCTACCCGAGCTCGGTGCTAATTTAACTATTTTAGGAAGAGTGTTATAAACTTCCGGTCCCATAATGTGAGTCAGTTTTCCGATCTCGCGAGAGAGTGAGGTATACTATCCAGCTTGTCAGCGTTACGTATATTGCGCGAATGTCTCTCTCCTCGCGTGTCGTATGAGTCTAAGTTATTTCTGACATACACAGCTACTTGGTAGATCAAGATTGAAGGCAACGTAAGTATGCCAAGCTCTTTGAAATATGGCCTGACGGATGTGCATTGCGACACGCCCACGATGGCGCGTATGGCACGTTTTTGGGCGCGGAAAGCACGCTCCCAGTCGGCAGCGCGTGCGTATAGTTCGGCTCCGTACTGTAACCGGGAATGCACCGTCGCGAAGTAACACGAACGAGATACATCTGCAGACACCACTCGGGATACCCGTCTTAGTGCAAAGCACGCACTGCTTACTTTAGCACACATCTTGTCGATGTGGTGTTCCCATGTCATGCAGCGGTCAATCTCGAACCCCAGAAATGTTGTGCTTTGTACCTGCTCAATCCGGACTCCGTCAAGTAAGACTTTTAGCGATTTTGTACAGTATACATTATAGAGTGAC
Organism: Ectropis grisescens; assembly: GCA_017562165.1. Taxonomy (NCBI): domain Eukaryota; kingdom Metazoa; phylum Arthropoda; class Insecta; order Lepidoptera; family Geometridae; genus Ectropis; species Ectropis grisescens. Next base: position 16,041,017 of record CM029779.1, read on the forward strand.
GGAATAAGCAGGACATGTGCGTGACGGTAAGCAACTCTCCTGCCCATAACGGTAGTGTCACGTAACTATTAGAACAAATAATATAAAGCGTCCAAGTCATTACTTAGCACTGCACTGCGCTTGTCACACATAGATTTAAGATGATTTATCTCAACTTGGGCACAAGTTTATGTGCAAACATTGCATTAGTATTAGTTTATCATCACCCTTGGCTTTACTGGTAAAGGAAAACATCGTGAGGATACCGGCATGATTCTAGATAGACATGTTTCGAGGATATACTTGATTCGGCAACCCGCACTAGGTCAATGAGGTGGTATGGCACTGAGTCTCTCCTTGTGTGAAGAACCCCAGTAGCTCCCAAGTCACAACAGTTTCAACTTTTTGAACATAAAGTGGGATGCTTAGGCTTTGACACTCGATGCAATATAATAATACGGTTATCAATTATACTGTTTTAGTTTAACTTGTCTGTATTTATATCTGTGTGTATGTATATCCCTTTCCGTCTGTGGCTTTGTAGCTCCTAAACCCTAAACCAATAAGCCATTTTTGGTGTGGTTGGGTGGTTTGTTGTGGTGTGGTTGTGGGTTGGTTGGTCAAATTTGTTTTCGTTGAATACAATTTTCTTAGTTCTCTTCTTTAATTATGTTATTTTTTTAGTGTTGATTAAATTTTGTAAAGTTATTTAATCTTTTTAACTTCTATATATAAAAATGTTATGTTGGTTTGTGTACGCTTTAAAAACTCAAAAAGTTCTGCACCGATCGAGCTGTAATTTTTCAATGATATATAATCCGCATCTAGGATTGTTTTTATCTATTTTTTGCATCATAATGTGCCACAGCGAAGCGTGGCAGGGTACAGCTAGTTTGTTATAATTTGTGTCGAGGGCACTTTAATGGTGTTAAATTGTATTGCGTATACCGCAATTACTCGTATGCCATTATAAATGCAATAATATATAATTGTGTATATGCATGTATTTCTTCCACACGCTAACAAAGTGTCACATTTATGCTAATAGCTTAATCAAATACCCATATTAAATTAGTTTCATTGTGTTTATTCTAGATTTGGACATCATACTGGCTTTTCACAGTTGTGAATGCAACACCGAACGTACCAAAGAGGTCCTTGATCTCAACTACACGCTGAGATCCTTATTTACATTTTATCAGAATAGAGAAATTGATAACTCCTTGGATCGTGCTTTTAAGTCGTGGTAAGAAATCTACTGATGTTTTATTTATGCAAAACGAATAGATAAAGTCATAAAAAAGTGACCTATATCTGGCAGTGTACTAGTTTTGGCTGAATGTTATGAATAAAATATAAATACATTGAATATGTTTATCAGTATAGGTCATTTCTTTATTGAAGAAGAAGAATTTTTATCTTTTTGATGGATGGGTCGATTTTAATACTGTTTTCATAGATCGTAGCGGTATACAAAACTTTGCGATACGATAACAGATATGGGATACCATGTTAAGTTGATGTTTTTCAACTTATGACAATAAATTTTCTGTAGAATTTCATTATAATATGTACCGTACCTATTTAAAATTTTGGGCGCTTTAACAAATGATTAATAATTAAGAATCCCATTATTTATCCGTCAGTTTCCACTAGATACTAATGTGTGTACATAATTATGCATGTGTACATTTTAACTTTAAGTTCTGGGTAAAAAAATAATTGCTCTATAGTGATTTGCAATATAGAGAAACTAACGGCGTTAGCGTCCAAATAGTTCGGAGAGTTGTTAAAGGTACTTTTATTGAAAAATACTTATTTTTGAAAGTTGAAAATATTCAGTAGTTTGAAAGTATTCAAATTTGTGCATTTTATTCCAAGGTTGGTGACTCCTTTAACTACGCCCAGTAATAAAGGATATCGACCAATCTACTGTCAACTACTAGACCCAGACACAGATATATTCGTATACCGCGATGTGGTCAGGTAACCTTCACCTAAGTACTAATTTGTAAGTTAATGTAGGCTACTCAATATGTATATCGGCAGAACCTGGAAGTCTTTGACCGTGCAGTTAGTATACCAGCAACCACTCAGTCGGATTCAGAGCGCAGTAAACAATTACATATAAGTGCTTATTTTAAACCTAAGAATTGGATTAGTTTTATTATCATGTATGATTTTTCGTATGTTCTAAGTAGGCAGGTATAAGTATAGCTTGCAAGTTTGATAGACAGTAGTAAGTTTGGTAGTAGAGGTAACTTGAGACCAACTGCTAATAGATTGCTTTATAAAAATGTATACGTATGTTTTTAAATTGTGTGCTTGAATAATCTTTGAATTGGAACCCATTTGTAGCAAACTGCAAATTGGTTCATTAAAAAAACTAAATACATTTTAATAATATAATTTTAAAAATAAATTAATTGATTTCAGAGCATTCGTCATGATTGTGGATTTATATCTGTATGAAGAAGGAACGCTACCAGGAGTTATTATAATCATCAACATGGATAAAGTATCTCTGGATCACTTGTCTCGTGTCAATCTAGTAGTGGCTCAGCAATTCTTTTATTTTCTACAGGTATGTTCTACATGAATCATTGTTGTAATAAGTTCTGTACTTCACATAATTCAAAGTGACGGAACGAGTAAGAATATGTAAGAATATAACAGACATACGAAGGTAAACAACGCACCAGCCCATTACAGCACAGTACCACGCAGCTATTTGAACGTGAAGGATTCAGATTACTGCTGAACTGGGTGACAAGCACTGCGCTCGTCAACCGGAGATATAAGGTTTTCAGAGCAGAACCAGAGGTTCAACTGGACCTGGATCTGGATGGACTTTAGCCTCAATTTCTCTGGAAACATAGTCATTCAAAAATTGCTGAAGCAAATACTTTAATCAGAGTTTAGTAAAACATACTTGTGCTCTATTTTTTGTAGCGGTTGAATTAAATCCAAATTCCACATGGGGAAGTACCACCAGCCTTTACCAGCTATTCCACAGCCGAACAGTAATATTTATTTATTTATATATTTATTCATGCTAATAAGAACGACAAATGCCAATTACACTTGTTACATTCTAAAGCTACATTAAATTAAATATATGTAATATACATTGTAGTGGTAGGGCTTTTGGCAGAGTCCGCCTGGAGAAGTACCACACCTTTGCCAGTTATTCTACCGCCAAGCAGTAATGTGCAAACATGACTGTGTTCCGGTTTGAAGGGCAATGTTTCCAGAGAAATTACAGGGCTTAGAGATATCACATCTTAGATCTCTGGGTGACGAGCGCATTGCAGTGCTAGGTAATGATTTGGACTCTGCATGTTCCAACAGCTGCGTGTCACTGTGCTGTTATGTGGCAGGCATGTTGCTTACCATCAGGCACATGTCCTACTCGTCTCGTCTTTATTAAAAAAAAACATTGTTGTGCTCCTGTTGTGTCTGTCTGTCTGTCATACCACATCCTGTTCGTCCCGTCACTCTATACTGTTATAAAAATGAAAAAAAGGGCTTACATATTTGCACCTTTGACCTTTCTAGGAAGCTATGTTTGTTCGCCTCAAAGAATTTCACTTCATAAACGCACCGAGTTTCATAGACAGGCTACTGTCGATGTTCAAACCGTTCATGAAGACGGAACTGATGCATATGCTGCATGTCCACGTCGCTGGCTCCGATACTCTGAACAACTTCTTACCAGTAGCAGCTCTACCTAAAGACGCAGGGGAAAACTTGCACAGCTTGGAATTAAAAGGTAAAATTAAAAACATCTTTATAATAAAGTGACGGCAATCTTGATGACGAACAAGGAAAATTGAAATTATTACCAAAAATAGAACGTGCCCATCTGGATATTGAAGATATTTTATTACTTTGCCTTGTAATTCGTAAGAAGCGATTTGTGTACTCCTTCCTTATTCGTACAGCCAAAATTGAAAAAAAATTGCTTTCACTATTTTCTAAGAGACATAATCCGGAACTTATCAAGGTAAGAGTGAAAAGGTATCTTCCGGTAAAGGTACCTTCGACTAAACCATCGCTTACCATAACGTGAGTTGGTAGTTAAACGTGGACCTAAATAAGTTAAAGAAAAACTAGACAATTCGAGACGTAACAAACAATTTCCTAAACGACACAAGTAATAGTGATTCACAGGACCTATTAGAATAAAACTCCCTCTTTCTCATTTTCTGAAAAATACAAACCCGTTTCTCTACAGAAAAAGTTCAATAGGCATTTCATATCCTAGCTGGCGTTGCTCAAAATGAGACTGATTGAAATGAGACAGACACCTAGATAAATTACAAAAAAAAAAAGTAGACCAGATATTCTAACCTATTTTCTTGCCTGCTTTGAACTAATGATTAGGCATATAGGCGTAAGCCGTAAGTGGCAGGATGGGCATTTGTTGTCATTCATTGTGAAGGACCAGTTCATCCATTCCATTCATCAATACTTCCTCTTCAACCTATTGTCGTCTCTCTAGCCAAAATCAAGTTGATAATACATTTAACACCGTTTTATACATGCCACTTCCCATAATATAGCGCTGTGTTATGAGATGTTGCAGATCTCATCTCATCTTCTTGCTATTTTCCCATGTTGTAGTCTAATGTAATGCCTTATTGTGGTACGCATCCATCTTTACATTCGCAGCTCAGTTCTTTTTTCATCTTCAATTTTGGTAGCCCGACACTCAGTTATATACAAAAAAACAGGTTTAATTACTGATTTGTAAATGTTTCCTTTTATTTTAAGTTGTAGACATTGTATGGATAAAACATAAGTACATACATTTGCACAAAATACGCTTTTTATCTTTAGAGAAGACACTAGATTCTTTAAAAAGTAGCTGTTCCACACAAAGCTCTAATACGAACTCGGCAAAGTTTACGGAAAAACAGATTTTTTTTTCGTGTTGTTAAGGTAACTAAACTTTGGTAAACTTTGGTATTTTTTTTATCTATTACATATATATAAACTATTTATAAATTGTGTAATTATTTTGATGAATACTCATCTGAAAATAATAATTACCTTTCATTGTATTTTCCTTTCAGATGCAATATGGAGCAAAATAAAAGCGAATGAGAAGTTCTTTAAACAAGAATCAGTGAAACACGTGGATGAAAAAAAGAGACCAGATGGTCCTAAGAATATGAGTACCTTTTTTCCAAGTTTGGAGAGTTCTTTTAAAAATCTGGATATAGATTAATAATTTTGAATCAAAGTGTAATGAAGGTATTCAATATAGCAAATGAGAGTGTGTTCCACATTCAAGATATTTTATGCGATTTTTAAACATTTTATTTGCCATTGAAACCATATCATTTTCTTATCAATGGTTCGACGCAGTTCTATAAATAAGTATTAGCGGGTATTTCTAGAATTGTAATCTAAAGAAGAAGTCCAGCGAAATATCGTCGATTTGGACCGCTGACATTTCAATTGTTAGGTGCAGTTTATCGTTAACTGTGTACTGTTTTGTATACCTAAATAAATAAATTGGAAATATCTGGTAATCAATAATAATAGTGAATTGAAATTTCATACATAATTAAATTAAAAAAAAATTCTATTATTACACAAACTACAGAAACTTCGTACCAAAAGGCTTACGGTACTGGTTGTACCATTCAAATATATTTTTTAAAAGTTTTTCTAGCAATTACCTACCCAGATGAATGACGCGTAATTTTTTATTAAAAGTTAAATAAAACTATGATAAAGTTAAGATAAACTCTCAAAATATTATCGAAATAGGCGAGCTTATTGCTAACAACGATATATTGACGGCAAATGTGACAAGACTTATATTTGCTGCTTTTCATCGACAATAGTCGTATATCCCAGGTTATTTGTAACACCAATACTCTCAATGTCGGATAGTACTTTCAGTCTATAAAGGTGCACAAAACGTAGCCAGCGAGTTCAAAAGCTCGTCAATTTACGTGCTGGAAAGGTCGCTGGGGTTTTTCGCCGCAAACTTTAGCGATGCATAGATGCAATTTCCTCTTTGTCACTTTTCCTGAGCTTTGCCCACTACAGTGCTGTCAGATGCCAATACTCTCGTTTAAATCTTTGTACTCGTACTTTTCTAGAGCCATTGTTAAGAGATATTAACGGCGTTCAGAACTATTTAACTTCTATTTTGGGTGGTTGAAAATGATGTGGTGACTATTTCCTCGCACTATTTGACTATTTGATTAATGAAAATAATGCGCGCAAATCTTTGAAGCTCAAGTATATAACTCCTTAGCTCCTTCCTTCCTCTCCTTCCTTAGCTACGAGAAGTGAGGTCGAGGTTGAAAGCTGTTTTCTAAAGTAAATTGAAGCTATTGCACTAAGTGCCCGTGAACCCCAGACCTTCGTTATTTTAACAAAGCTGATAGTTATGTGCGGACAAATCCTACATAGGAAGAACGATGGATCATTATGAAGGTTGGATCATCCTGGCATTAGCAGATAAACGGTACTAAAGGTGTATGAAACCCCGGTCTAAATTTGTCAAATTAAATTTTAAAAAGTCTGATATTTTGATATTACCTTTAGAATATTTAAAAAAACACGTCGTTTATTACCAGATACTTAAAAACATCGTGGTAAACACTTGCCAGACACCCTTAATGTATGTTAGGTAATTATATGTCTAATCACTTATCTTATTAATGATAAAAAATAATATAATTTTAAATTATATAAGAATGATAATGAATATTTAATTATATAACGGGACGCTCACGTATATACGGTCGGTCAATTTGACTCGAGTTTCGGCCGCGTCCGGCGGCCTTTTTCAAGGAGAGTGCACGCGCGCGACGGCTGCCCGTTTGGCACTTAAGTGCCATATAGTTGGCACCTAAGTGCCGTATAGTGGCAGCCGTATAGTTCGGATTGACCGACCGTATATACGTGAGTGTCCCGTTATATAATTAAGTATATGTAACAACCACGTTAATTTTAATACTAATAAATGATAATGAATGTTGGGGAAGAAAGGTTCTCGAGTGGCGACCAAGAACCGGAAAATTCGGTGTTGGACAGCCTCCCACTAACTAGATGGACAGATGACCTCACATCAAGGTCGTTGGAAACCGCTGGTTGCAGGTTGCGCAGGACCGTTCTTTGTGGAAGTCTAGGCCTATGTTTATAGGTGTCCTCTCAAAGGTGCGAAGGTACTTCAAGTCTGAACAGTTGCTCACGTTATACCAAGCACAGATTCAGGAGTACTGCTCGCACCTTTGGGATGGATCGGCTAAGTATCAGCTGGAAGCTCTGGAATTGATCGAGAGACGTGCCAAAAGGCTCATAGGCAATGACATTCTCGTGCGAAAAAGACTGCAAAGTCTCGAACACCGCCGGAAAATTGCTAGCTTATCGGTTTTTTATCGGATACACTTCGGAGAGTGTGCGACTGATTTGTACGATCTAATACCACCTTGCCGTTTTTTCTATAGGAATGCTCGTAGCTCGAAAAAGCGACATCGTTTCATGGTTGATGTTCCAAAGACACGAACGAAGAGATTTGACTCTACTTTTGTGATAAGAACGTCTAGGCTGTGGAATACGTTGCCTGAGAGGGGTTTTCCCGATAGTTGCAATCTTTGTGTCTTCAAATCGAGAGTGAATCGGTTTCTTCTAGGTAAACACGCTTCATCGTAGACCGCAATATCGTTTAAGATCAGGTGAGATGGCGGTCAAGTGTAAACCTATAAAAGTTAAAAAAAAAAAATGTTCAGTAATGGACGTCTTACAGCTGATGATGATGATCAAATTGTATAGTATTTTTCTCAAATTTATTGACTTTAATTTTAGTATACAATTGAAGTATCGTTGACGTACAGTATACATTTTTTCCATGTTAAGCGACGATGAGGTCTATGATCGAGCGTGACCTGACGTTTACCTAGGAGAAGCCGAATCACAGTTAAATAATTATAGCTAATTGATTGGTAGCTAGAATTGATTTTAGATATAATACACATAACTTTGGCATCGAAATGGCGTCTGTTCGTGCCAAATTCTACGTAGTTCAGAATTCTATTAAAACTTTATTATCACAATCTAAATGATATTCGACAGGTCTATTTCCGCCGACTTTGTTTAAATTACCTTTCTGCGCTTGTATAGGCGCCAGTCATATAAATCTATCAATTGAATGATGGGTTTCAATCGATCTGAATTAGCTGGCGAGATTTCGTGATATTTACATTTTGTAAGTACCTAGGTACTCTATTGTTACGTTAAAGGGAAGGAGTGTACTTAATAGATTTATAGCTTTAGTTTAATGGATAACTTTGGGCCAATACAGTAGTGTTCCAGTTTGTCCAATTTTAGGTCTCAATCAAAGGACACACCTAATATTATCTGCAGACAAAGGACTAAGTAAAATAAACAAAAGTAGCAACAAGTCATACAGTTGTTTTAAGCCAGTATCATTGTTATAATTTATTGTAGTGGTAGGAGAGTTCTCTGCAGAGTCCGCCTGGGAAAGTACCACAGCTTTGCCTGTTATTCTACTGCCAAGTAGTAATGTGCAAACATCACTGTTCCGCTTTGAAGGGCAATGTTGAAAGAAATTACATAGCGGAGAGATACATCATATTAATTCTCTGGGTGATGAGAGCAGTGCAGTGCTAGGTAAATGATTTGGACTTTTCGTGTTTCAATAGCTGCCTGTCACTGTCCTGTTATGGGCAGGCATGTTACTTACCATCAGGCACATATCGCGCTCGTCCCATTCCACAGTTCAATAGAAACGGCATTCTTACTTTGGTTTTATGGAAGAGCAAGTACCTAACGATTTTTCCTAGCAGGTTCATGAATTACGTCCACGGGTAATATCAGCGACATGCTGCACCACAAAAATATGATAAAGATTTCGTAATCAATAATTATAGTAGAGTAACGATTTATTTATGTTTATTAGAAAGTCTTGTTTTGAAAAAGTTATATAGGATTAAAAAAATCCATGTGCTTAATAAAGACCGCGTCTGAAGTGTATATTTCATTGGCCATCGTAATTAATTTATATATATGTAAATAAATATGTAAAAAATAGGGTAAATGAAATAATATATGTGTTATGTAGTATTAAAATGGGGTTGTGATAACTAAAATAGGAATTAACTATTAAAAACGATTACATTATTTATAATAATTAAAAATAACAATTGTAAAATAAACATGCCTTTCTCGCTCGGGGACACTCAACGGTCCCGAGTTCATCCGATGGAGCCTTTCACCTCAGAGGGTTCTTACGAAAAAATATGTAAAAAACTATATGTCAAAGTACGTTTCGGTATTACAGGGAGTATGACGTATTTAACTACATACGAGTATTACTTGTATTATTAAACACTTATCATGGCAATTCTCACCTAAGTAAATTTATAATCCCGATTCAGTTGCAACGAATTGCGGATCGCATCGCATTGTGCGACACAATGATTTCGGTCGACAATGGCGAAATGGTTCGACCAAAATAAAATATAGAACAGTGCAATCGTTACGCCATTGTCCCTAAATACGACACAAAAGAAGCTTAGATTCAGCGATTGACCAGCTGTGTTGTCGATTTAAGATGGCTATGGACTAATTACAGTCTGCGACAATACTCTGAATTGAACGGTGGAATATAAATCGGGACTTCTGTAATGATGAGATCACGAGCATAAACAGATTAAGCTTCGAAATTACGATAGTGTGTAAAATGGGACGTTCTTACTATTTCACCACCACAGTTTCTTAGAATGAAAACCGAAAGAAAATTAATAAGCCACTGAGTAGCTATTTTAATTTAACAGGTGGGCACGAACAATAAAATGGAGTAAATATTGGCCGACATTTTTTTTACACATCACCGTTTTGCTTCGAATTAAGCAAAGCTTGTTCTATGAAAGCTAGATAGCTGACATAACACCCATTTATAATTTTATATAGGTACTAGCTGAACCCGCTACTTCGTTCGCGTAAGCAGATGTTACTGACTTATAGGTACATTAGTTGGAAGTATCGTAAGACAAAATATTTGGATAAATAGTCATTAAAAACCCGAATGAATTTGTACAAAAATATATTTAATTTTATCATCTTTATTTTTCTTTTTTTAAACAAAATTAAACATACTTAGTAAGCTTTCGTAGTATCGAACATAACCGCAAGTGTAAAGTTTGTAGGATTTTTATAGGATACATTATGAAAAGTCTGAAGCTGATGTGCATGATCTGATACCTACTTATCTCTTTTAATCCGCAAGCTGTTTTCTAACTGTTACCCGCGACTTCGTCGGCGTAAAATTTTGAAGGAAGCCTGTGTGGAATCAAAATAATTAAAATTTTGAGTTTTAATGATATTCAAGCAAGTTGAACCCGTAAATCTAAGCCAAGTCCTAGTGAAATGTTAATGTATGAATTTAATTGTAGGTAACACAGAAAAAAATCAAGAACGAAAAAATCCAAATTTGGCATCATAATCCTTTTAGCAGCAAAAACTTATTAGTACCTACTATTTAGAATACCAGTAACGCCACCTAGTGACGATAGAAAAAATACATACCACAATAGCAATACATCGATCTAAATGGTCTTTATTGCTTTTAGATTAAACTGGCATTAGCGCCGTCTAATGAGAATATTATGTTGCTTGTTATTTTGAGTGTGTGTGCAAATCACCTATATTATCTACGCCAAAACGGGTGCATACATTTTTCATTTTTGGCTTTTACCTTACCATCACATCAAGTTCCTTACGAAAATATATGCTTATATTATATTAATATAGAGTTAAATGAAAATGTAGACTTATTAGCCCATGTGAAATTTTAGACTCTATGTGAAACTATATGTGTTTCGTATGTCAACCCATATCGTTGTGCCGTTTTGACGTGATAGTTAATATTTGTTTCCTTAGGGGCCATGCTTTTTTTCTGGTTGATAGGTAATAAATACATACATGTGGTATTTCAGACTATGAGTTATTTCTGTTTCAATTTTCTACCAAATTTGCTTAGTCTTTCCTACGTCACAGTAACCTATAAGTAACCGATTTGCTATTACCTACTGAGTTCAAACTACGTGTGTTTCGAATTCCATCCAAATAATTATGTTCAGCCGTTCCAACGTTGTCCTGTAAATATTATGAATGTCACTGTTTGGATGTTTGTTACGTAATACATAGAGTACTTATACATAGGCAATGTTTAGTCTATGTGTTCTTCCAGACTGTAATCTAATTCTATTTCAAATTTCAACCCGATCACTTGATACGTTCCGCCATGATTAAAGCGGCAATAGAAATACATCATCTGCGAAAATTTCAACTGTCTAGCTATCACCGTTCTTGAGATACAGCCTGGTGACAGACGGACCGACGGACGGACGGATAGCGAAGTCTCAGTAATAGGGTCCCGTTTTTACCCTTTGTGTACGGAACCCTAACAACGGTCTGTTTCGGTCACCGAAGCTTGTTGAACACTACCTTTAAATTTTAATCAGTATTTGGATTGAAATAATACGTTTTCTAATAAGTTACGGCTGGTCTAGTAAGTTACAGCTGACCTAGTCGGGAGAACGGCGACTGTCGATCCGGAGACCCAGGGTTCAAAACCACGCGCACCACTATCTTTTCAGAGTCATGTTCGTAATGCCGGTAATTAAAACGCTGAAGAAAAACACCGTGAAGAAACCGAAATCTACCTATAATCTAAGTTCTAAGTCATATGTCATCCACCAACCGACACTGGGCCAGCGTTCTCCTTGCGAGAGAAGGCCCCGACGCCCAGCAGTGGGAACATTTAATGGGCTGTTTATGCTGCTACTTATTATGCTGATATGTTTTCTCCAGAATACAAAAATCTACTTCAATGACAGGTAATTTAATTCTGTCATTCGACTAAATTTTATAAGAAGGTATAACTATGTCGTACAGATAAATCTAAGCTGATTTTAGTTTTTTGTTGATATTTGAAAAACTACCTCCCTGTTTTCGATATCTAAGATCACCTCTGAAGTATTTTCTACCAAACAAAAAAGGAATTATCAAAATCAACTAACAATTAGCGGAGTTATCGCGTAAAATAAAACCAAATAAAAAACATGCAACCCGATTGAGAACATCCTCCTTGTTGAAGTCGATTATAACCGAATGATGTTTGTTTTCCACACAAAAAATATATTTTGACAATTATTTTGTCATCCAAAACGACGCGACGCGATCACGTGGGCACTTTCTAGAATCTAGAATCTAGATATTCTGTGGATCGTCTGTGATACACAGAATACTTAGAAGTTAGTATGTACCGAACGCGCCGCGCGTGTCGTTATTATTTAATGTTTGTGTAATTTCCGAACCAACAGACCGATATTGTTCAAATTTTGACGGGACAATATAAAAAATGTGTTCTTTCTAACAAAAAAAGAATTGATGAAATTAAACAACGCAAACATGAGTTACAACCAAATACACATTCTGACTTTAACCCCTTCCCGCAAGAAAACCGATCAGAATTTGGGGATCAAAAGTAGCCTACAGCAATGTCCTTAGTATAAACTAAAATCATGCCAAGTTTCAGCTGAATTGAATCAGTAGTTTCGGCGTGATGCGTGATCCCTATACAGAAAGACAGACAGACAGACAGACAGACAGACAGACAGACAGACATGAAAGAAAAATAATGCAGTTTCGCCATCAGTATCGACTATGGAGTGCCCCAAAAAAAAAATTTTCTAAATATCTTCAATGTACAGAATTCGACCCGTTACAGTTTTATTATAAGTATAGACTAGCTGAACCCGCTACTTCGTTCGCGTAAGCAGATGTTACTGACTTATACATTAATTGGAAGTATCGTACGTCAAATATTTGGATAAGTAGTCATTGAAAAACCTTTAAGTTTGAGTGAATTTGTTTTTCCACAAAAATTTATTTAATTTTATCATCTTTATTTTTCATTTTTTAAACAAAATCAAACATACTTAGTAAGGTTTCGTAGTATCGAACATAGCCGCAAGTGTTAAGTTTGTAGGATTTTTATAGGATACATTATGAAAAGTCTGAAGCTAATGTGCATAATCTGATACCTATTTACCTTTTTTTTTTTATCCGCAAGCTGTTTTATAGCTGTTACCCGCGACTTCGCCGGCGTAAAATTTTGAACGAAGCCTGTGTGGAATCAAAATAATTAAAATTTTGAGTGTTAATGATATTCAAACAAGTTGAACCCGTAAATCTAAGCCAAGTCCTAGTGAAATGTTAATGTATGAATTTAATTGTAGGTAACACACAAAAAAATCAAGAACGAAAGAATCCAAATTTGGCATCATAATCCTTTTAGCAGCAAAAACTTATTAGTACAATTTAGAATACCAGTAACGCCACCTAGTGATGAAAGAAAAAATACATACCACAATAGCAAAACATCGATTTAAAGGGCTTTTAGTGCTTTTAGATTTAAACTGGCATTAGCGCCGTCTAATGAGAATTTTATGTTGCTTGTTATTTTGAGTGTGAACGCAAATCACCTATATTATCTACGCCAAAACAGGTGCATATTTTTTCATTTTTGGCTTTTACCTTACCATCACATCAAGTTCCTGACGAAAATATATGCTTATATTAATATGGAGTTAAATGAAAATGTAGACTTATTAGCCCATGTGAAATTTTAGACTCTAAACTATGTGTTTCGTATGTCAACCCATATCGTTGTGCCGTTTTGACGTGATAGTTAATATTTGTTTCCTTAGGGCCCATGCTTCTTATCAGGTTGATAGGTAATAAATACATAAATGTGGTATTTCAGACTGTGAGTTATTTCTGTTTCAATTTTCTACCAAATTTGCTTAGTCTTTCCTACGTCACAGTAACCTATAAGTAACCGATTTGCTATTTCTGAGTTCAAACTACGTGTGTTTCGAATTCCATCCAAATATGTTCAGCCGTTCCGACGTTGTCCTGTAAATATTATGAATGTCACTGTGTGGATGTTTGTTACGTAATACATAGAGTATTTATACATAGGCAATGTTTAGCCTATGTGTTCTTCCAGACTGTAATCTAATTCTATTTCAAATTTCAACCCGATCACTTGATACGTTCCGCCATGATTAAAGCGGCAATAGAAATACATCAACTGCGAAAATTTCAACTGTCTAGCTATCACCGTTCTTGAGATACAGCCTGGTGACAGACGGACGGACGGACGGACGGATAGCGAAGTCTCAGTAATAGGGTCCCGTTTTTACCCTTTGTGTACAGAATCCTAACAACGGTCTGCTTCGGTCACCGAAGCTTGTTGAATACTACCTTTAAATTTTAAACAGTATTTGGATTGAAATAATACGTTTTCTAATAAGTTACGGCTGGTCTAGTAAGTTACAGCTGACCTAATCGGGAGAACGGCGACTGTCGATCCGGAGACCCAGGGTTCAAAACCACGCGCACCACTATCTTTTCAGAGTCATGTTCGTAATGCCGGTAATTAAAACGGTGAAGGAAAACACCGTGAAGAAACCTCTAGTTCTAAGTCATATGTCATCCACCAACCGACACTGGGCCAGCGTGGTGGATTATAGCCTTGTCTCTCTCCTTGCGAGAGAAGGCCCCGACGCCCAGCAGTGGGAACATTTAATGGGTTGTTTATGCTGCTACTTATTATGCTGATATGTTTTCTCCAAAATACAAAAATCTACTTCAATGACAGGTAATTTAATTCTGTCATTCGACTAAATTTTATAAGAAGGTATAACTATGTCGTACAGATAAATCTAAGCTGATTTTAGTTTTTTGTTGATATTTGAAAAACTACCGCCCTGTTTTCGATATCTAAGGTCACCTCTAAAGTATTTTCTACCAAATAAAAAAGGAATTATCAAAATCAACTAAGAATTAGCGAAGTTATAGCGTAAAATAAAACCAAATAAAAAAACATGCAACCCGATTGAGAACATCCTCCTTGTTTGAAGTCGATTATAACCGAATGATGTTTGTTTTTCCACACAAAAATATATTTTGACAATTATTTTGTCATCCAAGACGACACGACGCGATCACGTGGGCACTTTCTAGTATCTAGATCTAGAATCTAGATATTCTGTGGATCGTCTGTGATACACAGAATACTTAGAAGTTAGTATGTACCGAACGCGCCGCACGTGTCGTTATTATTTAATGTTTGTGTAATTTCTGAACCAACAGACCGATATTGTTCAAATTTTGACGGGATAATATAAAAAATGTGTTCTTCCTAACAAAAAAAGAATTAATGAAATTAAGCAACGCAAACATGAGTTACAACCAAATACACATTCTTACTTTCACCCCCTCCCGCACGAAAACCGATCAGAATTTGGGGATCTAAAGTAGCCTACAGCAATGTCCTTAGTATAAACTAAAGTCATGCCAAGATTCAGTTGAATTGAATCAGTAGTTTCGGCGTGATGCGTGATCCCTATACAGAAAGACAGACAGACAGACAGACAGACATGAAAGAAAAAAAATGCAGTTTCGCCATCAGTATCGACTATGGAGTGCCCCAAAAAAAATTTTTTCAAAATATCTTCAATGTACAGAATTCGACCCGTTACAGTTTTATTATAAGTATAGATATGTACTTGTGATACACAGAAACACCAATGTACATTCGTATCGATCACAAAAACGAACTTATGGCTCAGTGAGCAAAAGAGCGACATCAACCACAATCAGCTAGTATAGTTTATATTAATAGTGTTATACAAACGATATTATAATGTAAGCGTATACCTGAATTATAATGTAGCCGGGTAGTCGTAAAATAGTTTCAACTATCTCATCACATATCCGGACTGATATAAACCCTTGCGTGATTCAATTATTAACGAGAGAGCGCGGTCACAAGCTCCATCGCTCATTAATGAGAGGAATTCGTCTTGAATGTTCTTGCTATTTCTGATAATTTGTAAATTTATACAAGAAGGATTTTTTTGTAGAACCAGTATTAGTAAGATAAATGAGAAACAAGACCGTTTTTTTTTAGTTCTAAGTATACAAATTAAAATAGTAAACACAACAACCCATCAGCGAAGAGCAGCTGACTGTAACTTTCTCCTTTGGGCACACTCGGCGGTCCCTACTTCACCCAATCGAACCTTTCACTTCACAGTGTGACGCATCAGCCTACGGAAAAATCCGTGTGCGGTGTGCCAAAATAAGTAAAGATAAAGATAATTTATTTAACAGAAATACAAATACAATGAATTATGTGGCTCTGCCTTTTGCTTTAGTATAAATACTGTGGTGCAAAAGGCAGCGTCTTCCATTTGATCACTAAATTATGATGTTCAACAACAATTTAGGAATAAAAACAAACTTAGTTATAATAAGTATTCACTTCTAAGACCTGTATAACGTTATGAAGGTCCATGTTTCGAAAGAAGTTACAGGGTGACGATATAATACCTACAGCCTACACCATATTTATCGTGGAGACGAACACAGTATACGGTGCTTGTATACTGCCTATCAGGCAGTGATTTGTCCTATTCATGTTCAAACAGCCATGAAAGCTTCCGTAGCAGCAAGTAACATAATTATAAGTTCTTGTAGTTCGTTGTTACTTTAATCAGTGTGTAATGTTAACAATAGTGAATTTATGATGTATTAAAATAAAACTACTTACTAGATCTTATTCAAACCTATTTTCGTTGAAAGTTTACATGGTAATGTACATCATTATTTTTTAGATTTGTCATTCTCTTATTAAGTTACAGGGGGGGGGGGGGGCACATTTTACCCCTTTGGAAGAGTCTCTCGCGCAAACTATTCAGTTTAAAAAATATATGCCAGAAACCTCAACATAATTTTTGAAGAACTATCCATTGATAACACACACTAATGGTTTTGATGTAAAAAAAAAATAGTTTTAGTTCTTAGTATGGGACACCCCCAAAATTTGTTGTTTTTTCTAATTTTTGTATAAAAATCTTAATGTGGTTCACAGAATAAATCTACTTACCAAGTTTCGATAGTATAGTTCTTATAGTTTCGGAGAAAAGTGGCTGTGACATACGGACGGACAAACAGACAGACATGACGAATCTATAAGGTTCTGGTATTTTGCCATTTGGCTACGGATCCCTAAAAATATATTTGAAGTTCTACGTGTTATCATGACCTGTGTAATTGTGTGTGTGTATATCTAACACGAACCTCATTGATGTCAGACAAAACTGCTATCATAACTCTTAATGGCATTGAGCGAACTCCATTTTGGGCAGTTCCATCAATATTAACAGCGCAGTAGTTACTCTTTCAGCGGTAGTCCGCTCACCATCACAAAAGCGCACTCTGTACGAATAAAACAAAAGGATTCAATAGTAAAAACGGGAGATGGAAAGTGCATGCTGTTACATAGTAAATAATTCTGGCGCGAACCATCGGCATTGCACTTTGCAATAAAACGAACAATGCAATTTAGCTAGAGCTGCATTTGGGCGAAGGCTTCGCAATACGCTTGTTCAAACCCCAAATAAACATAACACAATATTGAGAAAACTGGGTTAAGGATCCTTGAAGGCAACAACACTCATCTAAAGCTCGCTCTTATAAAGTAACCTATTTCTGTAATATCTACTCCTAAGTAGAACAATGTCTTTATGAGCACTTCTGCCTTGGGTTATGGTTATTAGGCAGGTACATTATGGTACCTTGCATAATTATGTTATCTTGTATGGGTAGCTTTAGTTGTTACAAAGTCAATGATGAACATCACCAAGATAAGGTAATATCTACTCAGAGAACATATTCTTACCTTCATAAGAATGTTTACTCTGAGCTACTCAGAAAGTAGGTACTGAAAAATTATGAAGCTAAATTAAAATTATAATTACAATACATACACTTTTTTTTTAATTACAATTTTTTATTTAAAAAAAAAAAAAAAATTGAATTCTTCTACCGCCTTTATATCCATACGTTTGAACCACGTAATAGCATTGTTATAGGTTGCAGTTGAAGCCGTCAGAAAATCCTTTCTAAAATAGCTTTGTTAAATCGCAACAATTTTGAAAAAAAGTTGTATCTGCCAGCAGTTGGAAATTGGAAAGTAGAAGTTGTAAGTTGAAGTAGAAGCAGCAAGGATATTGACAAATATTTTACTGTTTAAAAATTGTCAACTCTTCAATCAATATCAATATGGCGAAATTATAAAGCAAAATTAAGCTCGTTATTTTTGGCACTCTGCATTGCAGAAAAAAAAATGGGCACTTTTATAAACGTTCGTTCATAAATATACATTCCTTACATCCTTGCCAAACCACAATGTCCTACAACCGTAACAAAATCAAAAAGCACGCCAGTTTCTCATAAAATACAACGATGTCCGATTTGCGGAAATAGCATATAAAATTTTCAGTGCATTCACGACTGTGTTACAGTCAAGAGCCAATACTGCACTACCATTAAGCGCCTATCGATAAAAATGTGTGATTATAATTAATATTTATTTGGTCTTAAATATTCATGAGAATACTTGGTGTGTTACACAGTGCAGAAACTGCCCGCCCTACTAGCTGGTAGGACGGTCAGTTTCTGCACTTGTGACAAGTTAAATAAAAGTTTTTAAATGTCCTGCTGTCGCCTAGTTTAGCCACTTTCACCACTATTGCATTAAGAATTTATTATCATCCTTAAGCTATTACTCTTCCTGGAACAATAGTCACTTTCTTTAACAATTTTCTTAGGCGGTATTTCTTCTGATGGCAGTACATTTTTTGAAGCGTTCTCAGTAATTCGATTATTATTTTTCGTTTTTCTAGAACGCTGATATTTTGATCATATCATCTGATCAATATTCCTCTGCAATTCATAAGAAAATGTGGATTCTTCGTCTTCAGTCTAAGGGATGTAAAGCTTAGTTTGGTAAATTCGTATGTATAATATGTGACCGTAAAACTGTAAACATAAAACCCGTCAGGTTATAATTTGACACTATAATCTTGCAGTAGGTTAGTTTACTGTCCGATGTCGTTGAATTTGAATCTCACGATATTGACAATTCTCAGTTCTAAGACTTTCTTATATCTAGGTATTTGATTTCATTGATAAAGTTTGCTTTGGTAAGTAAACAGATGATCTTTAAAAAGGAGTTTTCCATACAATGCGATACTGTTTTATTATCTACTGTGATAGTTCTATAGCACCTAGTGTCCGCGTACCGACGGACCGCGCCGCGGTCGCTTCACTTGCATAAAACATGCAAATTGGACCACTTCGTTGGTGTGCCTAAGTTCGCTTTTGCACTTTTATGTAAAATTGACGCCTATTACTCATGTAAATATTGTTAACGTACACTGTAGTTGGCGCACCTCCGCATAAAAATATATTTGCACTTATGCATCTCCGCCGGATATCCTTTGTAATATGCTTTATGTTTGTATTAAAATACATGAACAACGTACCTAAGTAAATGTTTGTTATGCACTCACAATGTCAGAATGTAATCATAGCTTTATCCGAGTGGATTTCAGGAAACTACATCGTTTTGGGATTTTTTGCAGTAGGTCTCTAATTATCCAATAGACGTTAAACACAACATTATACTAGTCAACTAACACTATGGCATATTGTAATTTGTTTGTGACTGACTACAAATTGTGTGGTCCGAAAAGCAGCTTCTTAGTTCTATTCCCTTTTGTGTAAGTCCTTTTTAACCCCCGACCAAAAAAAGGGGTGTTATAAGTTTGACGTCGATGTCTGTCTGTCTGTCTGTCTGTCTGTCTGGCTGCTGTCTGTCTGTGTGTGTGTCTGTCTGTGGCACCGTAGAGCTCAAACGGATGGGCCGATTTCAATGCGGTTTTTTTAATTCGAAGGTTGATATCCGTGCGGATGTTCTTAGCTATGTTTGGTTAATATCGATTCAAGATGGCCGCCTCCACAAAATGGCGGACAAAATATTTCTTCACAACCTACCTCAATATGGGTATCAAATGAAAGGCTTAATTAGTAGAATACAATACATAATAACAAATTTCAAATCCAAGATGGCCGTCACCACAAAATGGCGAATTATATTATTTTTTTCACTACTACCACAATATGGGTATCAAATGAAAGGGCTTGACTAGTAGAATACTTTGCACTGTGACAAATTTCAAATCCAAGATGGCCGCTACCACAAAATGGCGATATACATTAATTTTTTCACAACTCCCTTAATATGGGTATCAAATGAAAGGGCTTGACTAGTAGAATGTTGTAAAGATAACAAATCTGAGGTAGTCGGGGGTTAATCAAAATTTTAATTTTGTTCTTGTTAGAGTGGACCGCAAAGAAGTGAATGCTCTCTTATTTACGGTGTTTCCTGGAAAATACAATCCAAGTATCTTCAAGACTATAGTGAAAAGGTTTTCTCATGGGCAAGCTTGCTCTAGTTCTCACATCGTCGTCGTCGTTTTCCATCAGACGATCTGTAAAACGTAGGCCCAAAAAAAGAGTGAAACAATTGACAAATTTAAAAAACTGCCAAACCCCATCTGGCATGGGTATCTCATTCTGCAATCTCCTAGGTATGGACTCGTTTAAAATGACCGTACTCTGTCTAAATCTAAAATAAGGCTGCGACGCCGGCGGCACCGTTGAAATCATAGCCACCAGTCGTTTATTTCTAAAAATAGTTGCGATAGATTTATTATGACGCCGTCGTTGTTTTTAATTGACGTTGATATGGTGCAGAAAATGGATTTAATTATAATTGGAAATGGCACAATAGGCCTTTAAAAACGGGAGATCGTCGTCGATTGTTTAGCTTCTGCGGCTGAATGGTGAACGTTTGCCACAGTAATGAGCTCCTGTGCCTAACTTAATGAGCTCACTGTCTACCTTATTTCATATTTTCTAAACAAATTGTGTTTGTCTTTGTACTTTTATTTCGTTTTGAAGCTTATGAAATACTTATTATAACTTTGGAAGAGTAAGTTGTAAGCATAAATCAAACGTAATCTGTAGGACAAAAAAGACAAACAGAAAAGTACTTATGAAAAACGTTTGAACATTTTTGTTTTGTTTTATGCTGTGCTCTGTGCTTAATAACTTTTAGTTAATTATTATGTATGCAGATAGCATAAATTAAATGTTGGAATCGTAATTTATTTTTAAGAATATTTAAACTTATAGTAGTTGGTGTGACAATTTTTTCAGCTAGTGTTTAATATCAAATAGGAATATTAGATTCGTCATGTTTAGAAGTATAGGTATAGTTCACAACGAGAGTAAAATATTAGCTACAAGTATATACTTAGGTATCTTAGCGTGCAAATTGGATATGAAAAAGTTCGCAAAGATCTCGTAAAGATTTAAAACTGTATTAGGTCCTTATATATGAAATTGGTGTTTTGTAAGGTGGAACAAATTAAGAACCGTCGGATTAAGATACTCAAGATAACAGGCTGTAAAAATTAAAAAACTTCACTCTTTATTAAATAGCTTCTGAAAAACATATCTGAGAAATAACAATTCATAATGTATGCACGGCTCATTCGTCGCGATAATTCTCAACTACCCACATTTTCGATCCTTCTGAACGATCACCGCTTTTGTATTAGATTTGTTCGTTGACTTTGCATTGTCCAAGGTAGTCTGTCGCCTGGTCTTGTCAAAGACAGATATCAATTTGCGTGCCCTCGTCACGCACCGTACCGGTTTTTCCGAGGAAAAAACTACACCGCGTCAACCGCGCCTCGAACTACCCATTGCAGTTTTACTCATCGCGAACATTATATTGCTGAGAATATTGAAGAACGCTTATATCTAGGACATCGATCCGCAGGAATACCTGTTCCACAGAATTATCGGGTTTGTAGTCTTTCTGTCTGCATCTTTAGATTTTTACCGTTACCGTTTATTTACCATTTATCTATATTACGGAGCGAGTTCCCAGTATTTCGATGCAGTTTCATCCGTTTTGATTACGTACCTATACTGTAATCTAACTAATACTATAAAGCTGAAGAGATTTTTGTTTGAACGCGCTAATCTCGGGAACTATTGGACCGATTTCAAAAATTATTTCATCGTTGCATATGTACGTGATTCCTGCGTACACAGCCGGGACTTACCGCTAGATAATGATAATGGTGTTGTGAATGACCATGATAGCTTAAATAATACACTAAATATGTTAGTTAAATCTTCTGGATACATAATTATTGTCTTATCTTACCATATCGTATCAGTGGCGTCCACATCAAGTGACCCTGTCTCAATGGACAAAGATTAACGCTCAGGGCTTTCTCGTCGTTTTCATCAATTATCTGCTCCCCCCTCGCCCTTGTGCATCAACTAGCCTTGGGCAGTTTCATAGACACACCTCCTCATCAGGCCTAGATTTTATTTTTCTTAGGAACTTTTTTGTCGAAACGTTGATATATGTGGTAAGTAGGTATAATCTACGTTATTACGCTCGAGCTACTAGTTTTTTAAGTTAGGATAGCAAGTTAGTGTTAGCAAGTTAGTACTTCTAGCTTCGTGTAGACAACGCTACGCAACACTAGTTTTGTCAACACTGGCTTGCTATCCCTAGCCTCGTGTAGCTCGGGCCTCATGTTTTGGTTGCTTAGTTTTTTGGATTCGATATATTTTAAAAGGTGTACAAAACTAAATGGCGGCGGGAGGAGAGAGCCGTCGATATTACGGTTGCGGATAATCTGACCGGTTGCGGGGTACCAAGGGTGTCCAAACACGGGGACGTTTGCCACCCACTTACTTGTTGGTCTCTGAGGTGGTCATAACATGCCTGGAGACCTTAATAATTTGTCAGAACATTGTCAGAACATTTGTCAGAACATTTGTCAGATACAGACAAGCCGCGGAAAGATGCGAGAGCGTCTCGCGTTCTTGTCGTAGGCGGCAAAGGCGGAGGAACCGCGAGGAGGTTTTGGCCCGCAGGGGCACCGTTCGTGGTTACGATTCCGACATACCGACCGACCAACCGACTCAAGTTTTGTATTCAGCGATATCATCTCTTACCAACATTTCTCTTTCGCATGATCGTTTCAAACTCATTGGAAATTTTTGTATTTTTATAACGCGGTAGATCTACTTTTTTGTTTCGTTGTATTTTTCAGCTCTAATTTTGTCACCCATCATCATCCTACCCTGCTGAACCCTCTCCCATGATACACCAGTCAGCCCTATCATCTGTTTTTTCTCTAGACACTACGTGCTCCAGATACTGCATGCTGCCTTACGTATGTCGTCACTCTATGGAGTTTCAGGGCGTCCAACTACATTTGCCTATTCGCGTTCTGAACTCTATCCGACGCTTATCGGTCCTACGATATGACCAGCCCATTTGCTAGTTAATAATAATTATTGTGCGCTTTAAAAGAAACTTTAAAAGTTCAATTGTATTGCGTACTTAATTCTACTAGTGTCCTACTATGTATATTATAAATGTGAAAGTTTGTATCTATATATGTAGGGTTTGTCACTCTTTCAAGCATAAACTACTAATCGGAAATGTAGTACTTAGATGGATAATAGTCTAGAATAGGCTACTTTTTAAAATAAGAGGTTCGGTAATAACGCGTGTAAAACCGCAGGAAGCTACTAGTCCTGCATAATTATCTCCGAAGTTATCATATTTCCATCGTAATTTTGTTCCAAAACCACATCCAGGAATGAGTAGGCTAATGATATCTGGTTGTTGATTGGTGGTGGCTGCTGGATGTAAGCGGCGCGGTCTCGAGTCGACCACTGATCATTGTTCCATTGTGTATCGCTGCACAATTACCGCGCACAGTACGCGCTGAAAACAAATTGAATGCATTGAGCACAACGTAACTTTATATGCGGTTTATACTCTCATTTACTAGCCGCTGACACTGCGATGCAGTTCATAAACTTCCCTCATCATACATCATACTTCAGAGCAGCATCTACTTATTACGTAAAAATTTAAAAAATAATAATTAAAGAGTTAAAAATAATAGTAAATTACTTCTCTCTAAAACCTCGTTTCATTCCTGAATGTATAAAGTTTGTAACTTGTAATCTTCGCTATACACCAACATAGCTTCGAAAATAATGAAGACGAACAGATTCATAAACTTTTTAGGTAGCTAGGTACTTGAGATTTTATGTTTCGACATATCGTAGGTATGTATTTAATTTATAATCAGTTGCTTGTTCCCATAATAGCTTTATCAGCTTTGCTTAATTTGGAGCAAGATTGTGTTATGTGAAACATGTCTAACAATCATTGTGCCAATGCTGGGCAAAAGCTCCGTCCCGACACCCCCTACCCTCCCTCCATTTGGTTCTGTCCTGAGTTAATGTCTCCCAGTCTTTTGAATAGGTATTAAGATCGTCCCGCCAGCGTTTCTTTGGCCTGCCGCATCACTTTTGCGATCGGATATGGCAATCAAAATATATTTATCACCGAACACACAACCTAAAAATAATATAAAAACAAATTCTAGAACTATGAAACGCATACTCCTTGTAGAACTTACCGTACCGGGGAAAACTAAAATACCTAAATACCACGCGATGAAACAAAATAAGTATTACGACCTCCTAAACGAATTAACAAAAAACGGCTATGTAGTTAACTAATACGCTGTGTAAGTGGGAGCGAGAGGTATACTAGCAAAATCTCTCTATAACCTGCTGAAAGACCTTGACTTGTCCAGATGTGCAGTAACTTCTATACTAGAACGAGTATCTAAAGCTGCACTAGTAGGCTCATATCAGATTTGGTTTGGCAGGGAGAGAAACACGAGTAGTGAAAGTGCGTGTTGATATACGTCGGAAAAGGGCCCCTTAAGCCTAAAACCGTGTCACAAGTCTCGGGATCTACTCGGGATTTCATTCTCTGCCACACGATGGACCCGGTACCCGCACGTGAATCTATGGAATGCTAAGAAGATCGTCTCATTAGAAATTTCTATCTGAAATTCGTTCTTTCAATTTAATATTAAAAAACGAAGTCGTGGTGACCTGATGTCGAGCACGTCTGATTCACTATAGAAAGGTCGAAAGGCTTGAATCCCGCCCACCCTTCGTGATTTTTTTCCAAGTAAAAATTTGTTTTCAGCACTGGCTTTAACGGTGAAGGAAAACACCGCGAGGAAACCGGAATGTTATAATAATCTTCCGACGTCATGCTTCATTCGCCGCGCAGTTGGCGTGGTGTGTTATAGCTTTGACTCTCTCATTGCGAGAGAACGCCCCGAGTGCCAGATGTGTAAATATTTGTGGGTTGCGTAGTATCATGTTAGTTCAATAGTTTATTAACTGCGTCTAACGTAAATTGTGTGAATACTCCATGGTTTACGATACAGCGTGCGTGCAGTTTTACTTTATGAGAGAATTATTATTTCCTTGCTCGGTGCAGTCTAGCAGTTTAGTTCAGCAACAAACTAGTTTAAATAACGTTGATGTAGGATGCTGGAACTCATACACGAGATGAGATTTGCTTGTGTATTTATATTAGTGTAGCGAGATACTGTTTACGGTTCCGTGGTATAGATTGGTCTAGCAAAATTTATATTTGTTTTTCCTTGATACTCCAATGATTAATTACTATGGAGAATGGTTTGAAGAACGTCTATATCATAAGTAGATATTTAGTATAAACATAACAAGTAATAATAAATTTTCTTAGCGAAAAGCAAATTTTGTTATTTTAATTCGATGTTTATTCACGCAATACAAACTAGCTCCAAGCGAAGTAAATTTGCAATCGTCGATATACTAATTATATTATATACTAGCTGAACCCGCTACTTCGTTCGCGTAAGCAAATGTTACTGACTTATACATTAATTGGAAGTATCGTACGTCAAATATTTGGATAAGTAGTCATTGAAAAACCTTTGAGTTTGAGTGAATTTGTTTTTCTACACAAAAAATTATTTAATTTTATCATCTTTATTTTTCTTTTTTTAAACAAAATCAAACATACTTAGTAAGGATTCATAGTATCGAACATAGTCGCAAGTGTTAAGTTTGTAGGATTTTTATAGGATACATTATGAAAATTCTGAAGCTAATGTGCATGATCTGATACCTACTTACCTATTTCTTTTTATCCGCAAGCTGTTTTCTAGCTGTTACCCGCGACTTCGCCGGCGTAAAATTTTGGACGAAGCCTGTGTGGAATCAAAATAATTAAAATTTTGAGTTTTAATGATATTCAAGCAAGTTGAACCCGTAAATCGAAGCCAAGTCCTAGTGAAATGTTAATGTATAAATTTAATTGTAGGTAACACAGAAAAAAATCAAGAACGAAGGAATCCAAATTCGGCATCATAATCCATTTAGCAGCAAAATTTAGAATACCAGCAGTAACGCCACCTGGTGATGAAAGAAAAAAATACATACCACAATAGCAAAACATCGATTTAAATGCCCTTCAGTGTTTTTAGATTTAAACTGGCATTAGCGCCGTCTAATGAGAATATTATGTTGCTTGTTATTTTGATTGTGAACGCAAATCACCTATGTTATCTACGCCAAAACGGGTGCATATATTTTCAGATTTGGCTTTACCTTACCATCACATCAAGTTCCTTACGAAAATATATGCTTATATTAATATGGAGTTAAATGAAAATGTAGACTTATTAGCCCATGTGAAATTTTGACTCTAAACTATATGTGTTTCGTATGTCAACCCATATCGTTGTGCCGTTTTGACGTGATAGTTAATATTTTCTACCAAATTTGCTTAGTCTTTCCTACGTCACAGTAACCTATAAGTAACCGATTTGCTATTTCTGAGTTCAAACTACGTGTGTTTCGAATTCCATCCAAATGTGTTCAGCCGTTCCAACGTTGTCCTGTAAATATTATGAATGTCACTGTTTGGATGTTTGTTATTTAATCATGGCGGAACGTATCAAGCGATCGGGTTGAAATTTGAAATAGAATTAGATTACAGTCTGGAAGAACACATAGGCTAAACATTGCCTATGTATAAGTACTCTATGTATTTATTACTTAAGCTAAACCAAGAATGTGTCTTTAATTTTAACTCGATACATTCAGCCGTTCCTCCAACGTAAGTGAATAGTTAAAGCGTATACCTGTGACGGGTACGTTATTATTAGTATCGAGCAAGAAACGGTAAAAAAATCAAGTTTGTTGTATAGGTGCACCTCTTAAATATTTATTTTATTTTTAGTATTTTTTTGTTTAAGCGGCAATAGAAATACATCATCTGCGAAAATTTCAACTGTCTAGCTATCACCGTTCTTGAGATACAGCCTGATGACAGACGGACGGACGGATAGCGAAGTCTTAGTAATTGGGTCCCGTTTTCACCCTTTGTGTACGGAACCCTAACAACGGTCTGCTTCGGTCACCGAAGCTTGTTGAACACTACCTTTAAATTTTAAGCAGTATTTGGATTGAAATAATACGTTTTCTAATAAGTTACGGCTGGTCTAGTAAGTTACAGCTGATCTAGTCGGGAGAACGGCGACTGTCGATCCGGAGACCCAGGGTTCAAAACCACGCGCACCACTATCTTTTCAGAGTCATGTTCGTAATGCCGGTAATTAAAACGGTGAAGGAAAACACCGCGAAGAAACCGAAATCTACCTATAATCTAAGTTCTAAGTCATATGTCATCTACCAATTGACACTGGGCCAGCGTGGTGGATTATAGCCTGTGTCTCTCCTTGCGAGAGAAGGCCCTGACGCCCAGCAGTGGGAACATTTAATGGGTTGTTTATGCTGCTACTTATTATGCTGATATGTTTTCTCCAGAATAACAAAAATCTACTTCAATGACAGGTAATTTTAGTTTTTTGTTGATATTTGAAAAGCTACCTCCCTGTTTTCGATATCTAAGATCACCTCTGAAGTATTTTCAACCAAATAAAAAGGAATTATCAAAATCAACTAACAATTAGCGGAGTTATCGCGTAAAATAAAACCAAATAAAAAACATGCAACCCGATTGAGAACATCCTCCTTGTTTGAAGTCGATTAGTGTATCTCTACTTAGTCTGTAATTATAACCGAATGATGTTTGTTTTTCCACACAAAAAATATATTTTGACAATTATTTTGTCATTCAAGACGACGCGACGCGATCACGTGGGCACTTTCTAGAATCTAGATATTCTGTGGATCGTCTGTGATACACAGAATACTTAGAAGTTAGTATGTACCGAACGCGCCGCGCGTGTCGTTATTATTTAATGTTTGTGTAATTTCCAAACCAACAGACCGATATTGTTCAAATTTTGACGGGACAATATGAAAAATGTGTTCTTTCTAACAAAAAAAGAATTAATTAAATTAAACAACGCAAACATGAGTTACAACCAAATACACATTCTGACTTTCACCCCCTCCCGCAAGAAAACCGATCAGAATTTGGGAATCAAAAGTAACCTACAGCAATGTCCTTAGTATAAACTAAAATCATGCCAAGTTTCAGCTGAATTGAATCAGTAGTTTCGGCGTGATGCGTGATCCCTATACAGAAAGACAGACAGACAGACAGACAGACAGACATGAAAGAAAAAAAATGCAGTTTCGCCATCAGTATCGACTATGGAGTGCCCTAAAAAATTTTTTTTCAAAATATCTTCAATGTACAGAATTCGACCCGTTACAGTTTTATTATAAGTATAGATTATATCGTATTTATTATGTAGACCAATCTATACCGTGGAACTGTAAACAGATATAATAGTAAAAACAAATAGGTACAGTATGAGAGGCAAGAGTTCGATTGCGATACTTAGGCCAGGCGCGGTCCGGGGGAGAAGGCCACAGCGGACATGACCACACCCCCAAAATCGTAAACGTTAAATTAAAAATCTTTAAAATAACCGATAGTACATATCCTATTTTTAACGCTGGAAAACAACTGCGACGGCTTCTACGTGGTTAGATCGTGGGGCGCTATTACTGAATTCTATTTTACTCTACATTATTGTATTACTACTCGTGACCCCCAAAAATTTGAGGCAGCGTACTGGTGACCGTCCCAAAATTCTGAGACAGCACCTATCTAAGCCTATATTTGCATGGAGTACAGTAGAATAGTGAGGTACTAAGAATCCGATTTAATTCTATAAGAGATATCTTATTTAAAATATACATCATGCAATTAATATACCTAGGCTAGGCTATCTGTGAGCCAATTAATCAGGAGCCTTGTATAGGTATAAAATATGTTTATAAATTCATGAAGACATTTTATAGCCTTCAAATAAAATCCAATCTAACAGTGTCACAAAACTAGATTGAGTTCTAATTGAAACGCACCTGCTCTAAGTGTAGCGAAATTAAATTTCTCACATCTCAATATTGATAAAATGATCCAAAATATTGTAATTGAAGTGGGCTCTGAGCCGTGGGCCAGCGCTCACCGCTCCCCGTCCGAGACGCTGAAGTGCGACCTTTCTTCTCTAATGGATACCGAAAACCTTCTTCACTTTTGCTCGAAAAATCTTTTTCCAAAATAAATGAATCCATACCGTATGTAAATCGGACGCCCTGGAAAGTTTTTATTGAAAAACTTGAAGAACTGATGAAAATGGGGCCGCGACGTTTAAGGTATCTCCGTTCGTCTTATGAATGTGATACCGACTGAATTCCAAATATTCTTTCTTACTTCGCGTACTTTTGTTCTTTTTTAGTTTTTTATTTGGTGGCTTTGTTTGGACTTAAAAAGATTTCTAAAATATGAGCCTGATTTGGATAAAAGGGACAAAGCGCTATTTTGCTATTACAAGTATTTAAATAAGCAATTTTATATGAATAGAAATTTAACGATCTAGTTTGATTTGGCTTTTCTTACTAACTACTAAGTTGGAAGGTTACAAATTTGATTCGATTTCAGCGGACGTTTAAACGGTAAATTTAACCGCCACATTATAAAACGTGGCTGAAGACCCAACAATATCTTTGTTTGACGTCACACATGCTGAAAATTGCTACACAGATTTGTGATTATATAAGTATTTAAATATAGTGATATTAAATGTGTTCTATAGTATATAGTGATATACTATACAGCATATTTATACTCACTATACATGTACGTATTTAAATATCACAGTAGTATAACATCTGTTTTGGGATACAGGATACTAATCTAGAGATAAGATCTTAGGTCACAGTACATCTCAGAAGTTGCAAACGTTCTTTTTTTGTAAAATATAAATACTTATTATACAAGAAATAGCTACCACACTACTTCTAAAATATAGATAGGTATTATATAAGAAATAGCTTTGATACACATAGCTATGGTTTTCTTATCATCTAATTAATATATTCTTGTCCTGACTTCGCACGAGTAAACAAATTTACTAAAATTAATGTGTAAATAAACTACAAAGCCTTTGTTACTTAGCAATCCTGTAGTTCTATTAGTGCACAAAATCGTAAAATCGATGCAATGCTGTTTGACTTTTCACTTTTCATTTTTCATTATAAATAACAATACTATTTTTATTATTATTTTTTAGAACATTTATTTATTTATTTATATGGTAATTTAATAAAAAATACTACTACTAGACGTAAGGCGATGACGCACACAATAATGAATTATACTGTCTTATTTGTAGCCTAACATTTAACGACCTTATGTTACAAAATCGATGAATAACTTATCATATGTGTTTATGTCCAAAGTTTTAACTTGGTGCCTGATTAAGTTATCTAAGATTAATTAAAGCTGAGCACCGCACGGCAGTCCTGTCTTGCTACGGAGGGTTCCGAGCTCTCCTCAGAGAGTCTGAGTAATTGATAAAGCTAACCCTGCCGCCCTTAATCACGGTCAGCAAGTTTAACTTAATAAATAGTTATTTATTAAGTTGTCTCAAAAGTTATTAGTCCCCACCCGAGGAACGGACGTTGCGCTATGCGAGTTAGTTGTACCGTGTACCTACATTGTACCACCCCCAGCCTCGACGCGTAACCAGCAAGCTGCTGTAAGCTGAAACGCTGATGCATTAATCAAATCTCATGCCCGTGCTGAAATATTACGAGGAAACAATATATCAAACGTGACACGCTCATTAAAACGGCCTTTAAAATAAACTGACCTAATTAAACTAAATCTATCTGTAAATTACCATTTATAATCCGATGACTAGTTTTGCTATGCGTTATTAACGACTCGCATCTGTCGTGACCGTGACTCATACGGCAGGTCCCGTTCCTACCTATTAATAAACATACGACTTCCTTTTGCGTGCCTACAAACATAAAAATTCTTCGTGCGTATCCTAACAAAAACATAAATTAGGAGAATTTATATAGAGAGAGCACCCCCCCCTCGTTACAATATGTCGGTAACGACACCGAGGGTCAATGCGCAGTCGAATCCCGCACGAACTCGAGCGGCTACAGATCGGCGAAATTATCAAAAGTTTTTAACTTACAACTTTTCCCTGCGAGTGAGGCGGTCGAGGTTTTTCGTCCGTTTGGAGGTTTCGCGGGCCGCGTCGGGACTTCTTTGTCTAGCAAGCAGCGGAGCCGCGACGCAGCGCAGTTCGGCCGGTTCTGTCGGCGCCGGGCCGGTCGCCGCCGCCGGCCGGACCGGCTGCCGGGTGCCGGCGGCTGTCTCCTCAGTCCTCGCCGCTGCGATGCCGGTGGCGCACGTTCCACCCGCTCGCAAACACTGCGCCGCGACGATCGCGTCCAACTTCACCAACTAATAAATCAGCGACGAAACCCTCATGAACAGATTAAACTCCACATGCGATAACTTAATCGACGTGATTAATCGTCATTCGATTGCACCGGCGTAATCTCAGTTCGCCATGTAAACATTGAAGTTTGGATTGTTTGTTGACTTTAAAACACAATAGGCAGGATTTTGAGCGATGTTGCGATGCGACAGTTTAGTGTAGAGTTCTGGAGTGAGTGGAGAATTGGATGTGTTCTTGGTAGAGGCATGATGGGGTGCGGGAGATGGACAGTGGGGCTGGTGTGGATGCTCCTGGGGTCGGTAGTGGCGGATTCCTGGACGGCCTACCAGGAGCCTCCGTGCTGCTTGCCCGTCTCGCACCACCGCGTCCGTCACCACAGAGGTGAGTCATCGACCTTCACCACTACTCCAACTATTCGTTCTACGACTGAACGCAAATCTGAATAATTTAGCGCAGAGACATTTAATTGTCTGCTTACTAACACGTGGACGGTTCATCGCACCGCACATTAGTCATGGCGGTATGTAGCGCAAAGAGATAGTCTCTACAAATATTTACCTGGGTTGCATGCACGAATACAAAATGTTATCGCATTTCCGAAGTTTAATGTAGTACCATGGAAACCTTCCTGTGTTCACATGTTAAGGAAATAATGAATAAGACTATGTTTTATATAAATTTGGGTAAATAATTGACATTTTACGTATTTACATCTTTACATAAATATAGTGTATGTTCAATGTGTTGACTGATTTACCATAAAGTTAAGCAAATAATTATATCGTCCGTTAGACCCTTTCAAAACTACTCAGAATTTCCAAAACTTCTGTCATGAAACTAAAGACATGGGTACAAAATGTTTTTAAACAAATAAAAAAGACAAATCGGTTAAAAAGAACTACGCACTATAAACACTTAACTTTTAACTGTTATTTGAGGGCTTTATTAAAAAAAAAACAGAACGTAACAAAAGGAACATACATACGGTCGAATTGAGAAACCTCCTTTTTTGAAGTCGGTTAAAAATCAGTTGCATTCTGCAAAATCTATGAAACGGCAATATTTATTTTTGCATCCTAAAAATTAATAAAACTATAATTAGTTTAAGATGATTATTACTTCGCGTCCTATTCGATATCCTCATTTTTGTGAATAAAACCTGAACACACAAAGAAAGTAAATGAAATCGACATTTCCACGCATTGTAGAGTCCGAATAAAATAAAAACGCATTTGTGAGTAGAACAGGTGTTTTTTTGCTATGTCAGGACTACTATAATAAAACTTGTTTATAGTGATAACAAGATCGTTTTAGTCCTTTTGTGTTATTTTGGTCGATCGTGTCTTCTCGTAAGAGATCTGTGTAACCCTGTAAAGTACACGTGTAAAAAATATCGATACGTAAGAACAGCCAGCCTCCAATAAAAACATAATCATTCAAAATGTCAAGGTAAATCAGAGTTGATAATGTCGGCGTTTCATCAATTTCTCTTCAAATCCCTCAATTCATCACAGTCCACTGAAAACAGACGTAATTTACAAAAATGAAACCGTACAAGTTCCGAAGAATTTAACTTCATTATGTTGAGACCTCAAAATACGTCTCTGTCGGGGGGTCATATTTCGCCGTCTACCTTTTAAGAACGTTTTCCGTCTTTGGACAAAAATGTTAATTATTACATGCCGAGTAGATTGATACCAAAGTATATAAAGCTCTGGAAGTTCAATGACGAATACATCCAATTTTGCGACCGTGGGTCTTAGACCCGCCTGTACTTTAAATATTTTTAACCGACTTCAGAAAAGGAGCAGGTTCTCAATTTTATAGTATGTTTTTTTGTATATTTACGCGATGATAGCTTTGACAATTGTAAATCGATAATAGATTTGATGGTTATTTTTTTCTTTGGTAGATCATAAGTTCAGAAACTGTAGAGGAAGAGAGTAGATAGGTTCATATAAAATTTGGTCGAGTATCTGAATTTAATTTTAAATTGTAGCTGGTTTTTGTTTTTCGGAGAAAATAAATGTAGAATTGTATCATTATCGCGGACTTGGAAAACAGGCACGGTCTCAAACAGAAGACATCAATTCTGGATATGTGACATTAGCCAACCCGCACCTGACCAGCTTGGTGGAGAATAGCTTTCACTCTCTTGTAATGTGAATGAGTGTGTGTCTCTCTCTATAACCGAGCTCCAGCTATGGAAACATAAAGTGGACTGTTTTACTAAATAGACAGATCCTGGCAAAATTCTTTGCGGACTACGATGGGACAATTTGACGTCATTAGCAAGTTGCGGAAATTCCCTGGCGAGTGACACGACGCAAATACCATGATATTAAAATTCTGAATTCTGCGTAGGAATTTTATTATCTCACGTATTGTACAGCTCCCTTATAGCTATATTAGCTGCTATATTGCTAACGAGAATTGACGCACCGAAAAATAAATTTTGATCGTCGCATCAACATCGGCGGTAACGTAGTTTTGTGAAAGAGACATTGACTTTCTCATAATAATTACATTTACGCTGTTACCTCTTGTCAAAACTGCGTGGGAGATGTTTTCTATAATTATACACTGTTGTTTATAAATAATTCACTGTTCACTAAAAGTGTTCAACGCGTGTTATTTGTAAAATTTTGAATATTCTAACGATACAAAAATATTAAATGATTGAACTTTGGTTAAATTTTCAATCTGCAATTTAGGTTACTTCTTTTTTGACGTGACAATGTCTACACACAACAACAACAACGTGACAACGTCTTGTTGATCGCCAGCTGCATGTACGAAAAAGTGTCCCGTTACGCTCGTTGTCCCGTTACGCTCATTTTACGCTTGCGCATCTATCAATGTTTTGGTATGACGTTGTCACGTTAAACTATCGTCCGTAAACCAACCGACTTTACAAACAACACATTTTTCTTTTCTTGTTTTGATAAATTATATTACTGGGCGAATAATAATTGTTTGATGTACATATCATTGCAAGTTTTATAAAATGTTTATGCTAGATTAAACTCAATAAAATTCGTTGAGTATAAAAACCAATAAAAAAAACAAACCAACCACACCTATCCGTATCCAATTTTTACTGACATCAACAAGTATTATAAAATCTATCTCGAGTTCAATTTTATTTTTTATTTGGATTCGTTTGACGTAACAAACAACCAAAATTCCTATACTGATTTGAATTCACTCAAAATATCACAGATTTTTGGCTAGTGTGAACCTTGAGCAATTTGAGATACGGTGATAAGCATTTCTAATTAGATAAATGAATACTGCTCTGAATTATATGCTTATGGTAAAGCTAAATATAGTTATTGTTAAGCATGATTTTGTTAATTTAAAAGCTTGACATCACAGCGGTTTAGTTCACGGCAGGTCATGTCGTGTATTTTTATCTCGTTTCAATCGCTTCGTGAATGTTTCTCACCGTTAGCAAAAGGCCGGCTACAAAAGGAATCTTTGAGCAAAAAAACATTATGCGTGGTCCACGATGAATCTCGCTTGAGAGCAGTAGCGTAAATTCATACG
The DNA here is from genome assembly GCA_017562165.1 of Ectropis grisescens. NCBI lineage: Eukaryota > Metazoa > Arthropoda > Insecta > Lepidoptera > Geometridae > Ectropis > Ectropis grisescens. The sequence goes on from CM029779.1 coordinate 16,076,227, forward strand.
TAATGCAAGTTTAACTCAATGAATTGCATAATATTATAGATTAATATTTGCGTTTTGAGATTCATGATATGTGTCTATTAACACAAAGTAAAAAAAAACAATACCACAAAAGGCACAATACTGTGAATATTTTGAGAAGGAAAAAACAAACAATTGTTTTCGTTCAAAAGATTTCTTGGTTAAGCCTTTAAAGGAGTTTAAGTAAGGAAGTACCTACTGTTATAAATGAAATGCACACAGGTAAAATCACAGTCATATATTTAAACTATTTCCAAGATCTAAGAATAACTATTGAAATTGGAACAACTAAAACTTAAAAAGATTTAGTAACAGATTCTCCATTGACGGAATTTATTAGGACCATATCAAGTTTTCAACGTATTTTTAACATAATATGTAAATATAATTAGAAATGGGTCACAAAATGTGTACATGTACGTTTTTATAGGTATACGTTATTGAGGACCTCTTAAGAAACATTATAAATTCCAAACTCTGATACTGTTTATATGTGGTATGGTCCACATGGGTGGGTGCCGACGGCGGGGGATCATTGCGACCGGTTCGTGCGCAGGCGCAGGTAACCGACTCCCTGGCTAAATTAAGTTATAAACGAGCTAGCGACCGCTGCTATAGCAGCCGCTTTATTATCATGTCCATACGTGATATGTGAGATGTAACATGAAATGTTTTATGCCTTTTTATTGAGAAATTACAACTCACTATGGTAAGCGGAGTAAGAAACCTCTCTCAACTTGTTTAACACAAAATTAACTGCATAGTTTGATACAGAAACAAAAGACGTTCGGATTTAGGTGCTATCCTATACAACAATTTAATTGTAGTCGTTACTTTATAGAAACAATAAGTAAAAGTGTAATCAAGTTATTGAATCTACGTAGTAACTAAAATGTTTACAAGGCCAACACTAATCGAAAACTTGATAAGTAAAATTTTAAGAAAAGTTAAAGACTCAAGAGGTATAAATAAACATTTTCAACGTTTGAACGTTGTTACGTCAAACGGGTAAAGAGACAGAATTGAGTCAGATTTTGTTTAAAAAGACATTTTAAATCTGAAGAATCACAATTAATAAAGATCTAAAGATTTAATATATCTTTTTTAGAAATTCAGTGACTAAGAACATTGTTCGATTCTGACATCCTCGTATCTTGTACCAGCCAAAAGCCGTTACTTACTATTGTTTCAAGTCTTTCATATGTTAACTGGGTTATGGTTCGTTCTTACTAAGAAAACTCAATGAGTTAGATTATGTTCTTTCAACCTAACTGTAAACACAATTAGGAGAATAACACATACAAGTAACAAAAGATAATTTACCTACTTTCAAAAAACCATACAAATACACACATGTACACAATACACGCACACAAATATACAATCAGATTAGCATTAGCAGGCCACTTTATGTTCCCACTGTTGGGATTCGGCGCCTTCTCTACCATGAGAGAGTCAAGATCATAATGCTTCACGCTGGCCAAGTGCGGGTTGGTGGATGGTACATGTCATCATAATATATATTTTGGAACACGCCGATTTCCCTTAATTGATTAAGCCAGTGATGATGATAAACGTGTCGACTTACACTTGGAAAAAATCCAGAGGTACAGGCAGGATTCGAACCTACGCAACCTCACGTTTGTGAATCGGACGTTTTTGCTACTAGGTCACCACGGCTTAATACACTAAAACGCTCCACACACGAGTCCTAAAATCAGAGGATATGACGTAAAAGTAGTGGGGAGGAGCCTACATCGCACCATATGATTGGTGGTTTGTTCATGGTCCGCCCCACTAGTTTTACGTAATTTCCTCTGATATTAGGGCTCGTGTGTAGAGGGTTTAAGTTTACGTATTAATAGTTGCAAGAGCAATTTTTATTTAGTGGTTAATACTAAACCAAGCCAATGTTACCATGATTTAAGAAGATATTGACTCGAACATTGTTTCGTAATATGTAAAACAAAATACGACGGAGAGACCAATAAGTAAATAAGTATTTGTGGACATTTCTCGAAATTTCTCTCTAAACAAAGTATGCACTATGGGAACCAGTAACCTGATATATTATTTACTGGCTGCTCCCCGCTGTGCAACCTGTGGCTTAATAGTTTTTCACGATTATTAATACCTTCGCCAAATACAATATACGCAAATAAATATTTCATTAACTGCTTAGTGAGAACATAAACTTTAACGGGATAAAAACTACACTACAAGTATGTGTTAATCCAATTAATATACTTCTGTATATTTAATTTCATTCAAATCGGTTCAGCCGTTACAAAGATACATGGAAACCAAAGTACAAACTTACGTATTTATAATATTAGTGTGATGACTCACAAATAGCTAGTCAAATTCAGTATATTTCTAAGTTACAGTTTAATGTATATGTAGTACAATCAAAGAGGTTACATACACTACGTATAGAGTTAGAACAAACGCTTTACATCGAAAGCACGGGTCTAACCGCTCTTGTTTTTTCGCTTTTATGGAAGTTGTCATACTTTTGCCGCGGCACATCACTCTGTACTCTGTTACTATAGCTAGTATGCACGTCATCTGCTTACGATTGGTATAAAGGAACCGTGCGGAAAAACCTGATCTATTTACTTATTCTTTATCTATGAGTACAATATATTGTGTTTCTTACAACATCGCTCTCATACGTACACACACATTATTGAATAATGATAATAGCTCCGGCGATTAGCCGTCGCTTGTCCGCGGGCGAGCTCTTGCTGTTTTATTTATTGCTTAATTTCCATTCCCATTTTATGGTTTCTTATACCACCTAATTGTGTGTAAGTAACTGATTATAGTTTACTGTCTAATTTGTTTGTGAATGAAAATTTGAATAAGAAATCGAAAACCACTTAAGTTTGTGAATAAATTAAACAAACGCAGGAGTAATAGTAACTTTATCAATATTTTTTTATAAGCCTAAACAAACTTTTACTACCTTAGTACAGGGCAGGCCTCATGTAATTTTTTTTTCTTAAAGTTCGTTTGACGTCGAAAATTTCCATATCAATTTGGTTTTGCTCAAAAAATTTACAGGTTTTTGCGTTTCGGAAGTCTTGAGTAATTGAAATAGGTACGTTTGTATTACCTTAACGATACATTAGGATATTAATAACTTGATAGTGCTAGAGATGGCTACTGTGTAATTTTTACATAGGCACTATCGTTATATGTTCTTCCAAAGATAGTTCACCCTTACAATATACCTATTAGGTACATAAGATAATGTAATAAAAGTAAAGGCTAATAGTACGCAAACGCACGATACACATAAATGTATTGATTTGATTTTCAGTTACTTATCAAGTAGTTACGAGTATCTTGCCTCTATATTAATTATAGCTGCGCCCGCGGTCTTCCTCGGGGCTAAACGTTATGAAAATTGCAAACGAAAGCACATACCGCTTGCCCCGGGGAATAAAGTCGTTATAGTAAAATCAACTTTTGTCAGAAAAAACAAAAGAAGGTATTTCTATTATTTCTAGACTCCTATTTGTACTACATAAACAATTTATATATCAAATGAACGGTATTTTTTTTTCCTAATTTATGATGGGATTTTTATTTTTATAAACTTAGAGTAAATAGGCAAAAACTAACAAAATGTACTTTACATTAATTTATTTAATTACACTGTAGAGCAACAGTATTTTACGACCATTTCCTGTATGAACGTATTTATGAAAAACAAAGAAACCGCTCATCGTGACGTTAATATTGATGCATGCTTAGAACTTAATAAGTGATTACCACTCTTTTAGCGGAAATATTATGTCCTTCGTGAAACAGTGAGATATTATTACTTACTACTGTTTATTTGTAATGATACATGGTAGGTTATCTAGATTTATAAAAAAATATAGTCTTGAACCTTGCTTGAGATCTTGTGCATTAGGTGCACTACTACTACTACTTAGGTACTAACTTGGGAACTTTTCATAAATTTGTTATGTTTTCCTTGTAAGAAATTAAAACACTATAGTTATATTGGAACGAGAGTTTAATACAACTAAACACGAAGAATTAAAGAGATTATTAGTAGGTATAGTATTAGCATAATGTTGATCTTACAGACCCGTACAACAGTTTAATAATTATAAAAATAAATAAAACAGTATCTATTATAAATTTGCACCAAACACAAATTTGTCTATTATTTGTCTTCTAAATAACATAGTAAACTCTAACTTTCATTTATAGGAACATTATATCACATTATCATCATATTCAGTCTATCGTCTCATAATCATTTTGATAAGGAATATACTTAAGATTATTCAGGAACTAAACGTTCAACTGGGACTAACTTAAGGGCTTAAATCGTAAATACATGCATAAGTTTTGTCTTAGAGACTCGTGCATCAGTATAAAAATTATGTAAATTAAAGAAACAATAATATCTGTTAAAATCTAGCACTAAAAACAAACTTGTCTATTATTCTTCTACTAAATTAACATAATCAACTTTAACTTATATTTATAGGAACATTATATCACATTATCATCATATTCAGTCTATCGTCTCATAATCATTTTGTTAAGACACATGATTAAGATTATTCAGAAACTAGACGTTCAAATGCGACTAATTTAAGGGCTTAAATCGTAAATACATGCATAAGTTTTGTCTTAGAGACTCGTATATCAGTATAAAAATCAAATCTAACAATATCCTTTAAAATCTTGAAACAAAAACATGTAAGTATGTATTTTTCTAAATTAACATAATAAACTCTGGCATTCATTTATAGGAACAATTGTATCGCATTTAAATTATTCTCAGTAATATTAAATATACACATCAATATTGATAAAATTATTCAGAATCTGAAATGCCACCATCACTCTCCACGCTGTTGGAACCTCCATCACACTGCATATCTCTATAAAAAGGTTGGTAATGGGTCGGAATAGCTTCAGTCCTGCAAAGACTGGATAAATCATCGTACAATGGCTTAGGAAGTTTTATTTTAGAAGAATAGGCAGTTTTTAGTGTATCATCTAATGTAGTTGGAGCACTACTTTTACCCCTTCCTCTAGAGGAGCGACTCATCGATGCAGTATTTAGTCGCTGCAATTCCTCATCATAATTATATTTAAATTGAAGGATGTCTGGCTGTTCCCTTAATATTGAGATTTCGTGAATTTTGGACCATGAAATTTTTGCTCCGGTTTCGGTTTTTAGCCAATATTTCTTTGGCATGAGCTCTTTCAAATCAAAAAATTGAGATTGCTTCATTTCAATTAACTCAAATTTCTGGCCATTGACTTTTGCATTCATAATTATGGCGTACATTTGATCGGGAGTATAAATAATTTGGTTCCTTTTCGCACGCTCTATACAAGAATGCATTGAATCTGCTTCAGATTGGCTATGTCCGGTTTCAAAATACCTATGCGTAATATTTATATCAAATTTTTTAGCTGCATATAAATACATTGAGAATATAATTCGGTTTTTATTTTGTCCTGCACAACCATCAGAGTAGAAAATAAAGTTTTTGATGCCTCTCTTACATTCGTTTTCAATGAAGTTCAAGATGCAGCTACCGACGTCGTTGGCTTCCCTCTTTGCAATTTGGTAATGCCAAAGGTAACAATGCCCTTTTTTGTTTACAGTATCATACACTGTTAAATTATATATCGGATATTTTCTTTTATAATAAAATATGCTAACTTCTGACTGGGGTATAGTTAAAACTTTCTCTAAATCATAGATAGCAACTGTTGTCGCAGTAGGATCACTTTGTTCTTTGTCCTGATTCTTCAAATTACGCACAGTTTCTTTATTTTTAAGTGTACATTGTGAGTTTCTTCAAGATCGTTCTTCTTTTCGCTGTCAGCATTATTATAAATAGAACAGGAGGTACATAAATCCTTTTTAGGCTTGTGAAAACTGTAGTTGAATTTTGTATTAAATACTGTTTCGTATTGTCTTTTGATGCCATCTGCACCTCTAAATAATTCTGTTCTTGAAACCAGTCTTTGTAAAGCCTGTACATTTTAGAAATATTTAATGTTTCTTCTAGGTATAATTTTTTGTTGTCTTACGTACATAATGTGACTCTTTAACAGGAAACATCTTTATGTGCGCGATTACACACTCTCTTCAGTGTTTTTGCTCATTTTATGAGGTCGATTGTCGTGTTTTCCTCTGTTGTCTTCTATTTTATCAAATTTACCTTTTCTATAGCTGTGTATACAAATTTTTCAGATATGCTGAGCGTATTTAAGAAGAACTTTTGCATACTATTGTCATGGTGCTGGTGTTTTCAACAAGCTTAAAGAAATATGTGAAAGTCTGAGTTCTATTATTTTTTCTTTCTAGGCTCATCTTTTAATACTTTCAGCTTTGACATGTCTGTTTATGAAGTCCCATTGTTTTCATGACTTGAACTGCTCCAAAATGTATTAAAAATACATTTGCGTCTCTCTTCATTAAAAATATCACCACACTTTCTTTTTTTGCAGCTGCAAACATCTCCCATAGTTTTCGCTGCAATTTTTCTTAGATTTAGAACCCACATAATCTTGACCTGAATTTTTCTGAAATTTATTTTTTTGATATCCATTCTGTATCATTGCAACTTCTTTTTCTAGTAAGTACTTTTCATTTTGTCCATTCCAGTCTCTTCATTTCTTTCATCTGTGGATACCATTTCATCTAAATTCATTATCAGAACATCATTATTGTCTAGATCCAAAAGACTAGGACTATGTGGATTTACATTAGTAATGCTTGGGGCTGAAACTAGTATTAAATCTGTTTGTAAATAGTCTTCTTGTATAGAGGCACTTTGTTCAGGTGCAGTAGAGGATTCTATAAAATCTTCAACTGAAGTTGTACTTGATGTGTCGATGTTTTGTTTTCGTGTGACTTCTCTTCAATGATTGAATCAAGTTCTTGATCTTTATCAGGTTTGTCGTTGATTTTGGTTGTTGGTGTTGTGTTAACACTGCATATTTTTTCTGGCGTGGTGTGTGATATACGACTGATGAGAAGCCACAAAATCTACAGTATCAAATACAGTAGAATCGTAAGAAATCGAAGAGGGTGATTGCAATAACTTCGATGGAAACGGTGTAAGAGAATCCAACGTTGGACTTATAGCTCCATGAAGTGCAATTTCCTGTTCCTGATCTATTGTGGAATTGTCAGGCGGTACATCTGAAAACAATAAGAAAACATAAGTTCATAAGATCTTAGAACAAAAATTAATATAAGCTCATAGGGACTATCCTATGGAAAATCGACTGTTCTAGTTATTAGTTGGTAGTGTGTAGTATTGTTTATTTTGCTTTTCTTCAATGAAGACCTACGCAAAAAAAATATCATTATAAATAAAATGAATAAATAAATATCAGTACACATTTCCACACGGGCGGTAAGCCCCATGGGAAGCTATTTATAGCTTGTACTATGGGTGCTACACAACTGATATACTACATATACATACATAAATAATTTATATGGATATAAACATCCAGACCAACAGCCGAAAAACTTTGTTCTTCATAAATTTGTTAACCGTGCAATCGAACCCTGGGCGGCAGTTAGAGATGAATCGAGTATACTCGTAATAGGTACAGGTATTATAAATATTATAATACAAGCGATTAGTATTCATAATTAGGATAAGCGAATACAAATGTTATGAATACGCCATATTAGTCAAATATTAGCCAGCCTTAAGATTCGCGACTGGCCGGCAGTCGGCGCTCACGTCACGTGAGCTTTAATAATTGGTACTCGAATCTATTATTGATATCAAATTGATACCAATATTAGACTAAAGTAGCAAATATTGCATCGGTTGACTAATATTTGACTAATACCTGTAATAGGTATGGTATGCTAATACGAGTTAACGAATATACTCAATACAGCAGCGCTTTGCGGTTTCACCCGCGTAGTTCCCGTTCCCGTGGGAGTATCGGGATATAATTCAGCCTATGTTAATCCCTGGTAAAGTAGCTTTCTATTGGTGAAATAATTTTTCAAATCGGTCAAGTAGTTTCGGAGCCTATTTAATCCAAACAAACAAACAATGAAATCTATCCACTTTATAATATTAGTATAGATTATGAATACCTAATTATCACCCTAATATAACATCTCTAGCGACAGTCTGGCATGGTAACCTTTATGCCAACGGGGTCGTCCTGTAATTTATAAATTCGTAAATTATATCCTTCTTATACTATTTACGTATTTAATTTTGTGAAAAAAAAAAATAACAGTACTGCTATGCTTATCCACTTTGACTCTTTAGCGACTATAATAATTATTCATGTAGATTTATAATATTATTAAGTGAAACAAATTTAATGTTTATACTCACCGTCTATCATCAACAGCATTCTCCTGGCACGACAAGACTTCTTTGGTATCAGCTGTTTTGCCATTTCACTGGATATGTATGACTATTGCACTTAAAAAAAAAAATGAACAAAGGATCCGCATTAAATACAGTTGTTTCTCGTACGAAGCCTCGCGCCCGTCTAACCTTGACGCGATTAGAGTATTATTATAATGTGCGTAAAGCAAATTTAAACAAAGATGCACTATACGATAGAACAAAGAAAGTAAGAGATAGCACTATGAGCGACGAACTATTGCGTCAAGTGGGGCGTGAATTATTTCCGAAAGAAAGTCGTATTGTTCTTTACGCTTATTTTATGAACTTCTTTAATTGGTAATAGCAACTTACGTTTTACTAAGTTCTGAGGTTTTATTACAAACCTGTCGTATTCACTTTTATGAGTATTTTGCGGAACTGCAAGCTAGATTAAAACTATCTTTATGATTGTTGCGTTTTATTTCCAGATATTAAAATATTTTAAATAAGTAATACTGATATTGTGTACAAATAATTTCCGTGGAATAAAGACATTTACGTGTTTTTTTTTAATAATTAGTCCACCAAAAAATCTGAAAAAAATTACAGTCATAGTACATGACATAAGGATGTCAAAAATGTAAAAACACAAAGACAGTCGTAACACTACTTTACAACTATATTCCCCGGGGCAAGCGATACTATGTCTTTATTTTCATTTAAATCCGTTCCATCGTTTCAAAGACATGCGAGAACAAACAACACAGAAATATATAAATTTAAAGCCTTTGTAATATTAAGTCTGATGACAAAAATATCCCACTCACGGTAGTGCATAGGAACCAATAACAATTTATGTGCCTTGTTGTATTGAAGTGTGGTATCTGTTGTAGAATAAGTAGTTCGAGAATTGGTGGTAAAAGTTTTGATTTTAAGGCATTTTTTAAACGACTAAAAAAAAGTGGAGCTCAATTCGGTTGTATGTTTTTCTTCGTATGTATGTTACTGGATAACGCCGGTAATTAAGAATAGATTTTTATAGTTCTTTTTTTTTTGTAGATCGTAGTTCAGATGTGGTCCCATGTAAATTTTATCAAAATCGGTGGAGCAGTTTTGGAAATATGAACAAAAACAACTAAAATTTACTTTCGTTACCTCGATGATAACTTACGTTATTATATATTATATTCTGGACAAAATAATTCATTTTCTCCGTAAAAATAAAAACCGACTTCAATTCAAAATTAAATTCAGGCATACCACCAAATTCAATAGAAAGCAATCACTGAATCATCGAGGTAACGAAAGTAAATTTTAGTTGTCGTTGTTTTTAGTGATCGTAAATAATAAACGCTTAATCATGAAATTAACGTTATTAATAACGTATCTATGGTGGATCCTGTGGTGATACTTCATACTATCCTTTTAGTAATATTGAAAATCAAGAGTCATTCCCTCAACTATGCTTCTATGTGTAGTAATAATAAGGTAGTCCAATTGTCTTTACAATGGTATTTATGGCAGTAGGAAAACCCTAGTGGGGTTTCCTGTAAAATTTCTGTTAGCTTGTAGCAAAGTAAAGAATTCTAACTATCAAAATACGAAAATAGCACGTTGTGAGCGAATCGATCAGAGTTCGTTAAGTCAGACAGCAACAAGACCTACTCGTGGCAACGTGGGAACGTTATTTATTATTAAAGGCGTTGCGGGTCGCGTTCTACAATAGATTAGTGGCCTGGTCGAACGGCGTGTGGTCCCGTCGAGAGTTCACTCGAAAGCCGAACAGATTGTGATCGTATCAACAATATGTTCCTTTCATATTACCTCGTGTACAATACAAACAAATATGACATCGAATTAATAATCAATATTAGTACCTAACATTGATCATATTGGATCTTATTGACGTCCTTTTCTTGTTTTATTTAATTTTATCTTATTCATGGCTTTTTTTTGAAATGTTTTAAGTAAGTAGCTGCTGAGTAAGCTATTCTGACTTCTGTATTCTTCAGGCGCGTTGGTTGTTTCTTGAGATGAGGAAAAATAATTGAACTCGCGACACTGAAACTACTGTAAATAAACATGTAAAATATTATGTTATGTTTATGTTCGTAATAATTGTTCAAGCTGTCAGGTCTGTCGGCATTACAGAAGTGTTTGTTGTTTTGTTTGCTGAAGTTATTTTTGTTACAAAAAATGTGCATTACTAGAGCATTTTGTAACGTAACTGGAACGGCAATAAGAAAATACCATGTACATAATAACTTTTTAGACTATTTATTCCAGTTTTGTATGACACACAGTTGGCACCGTAGCTAGTAGTAAGTCAGTCAGCAGAGCCAGGAGTCGTGGGTTTGATTATCACCCGGGACAAATATGTATGTGTGTGATAAAAACCAATATTTTCTCAGTGTCGGTATGTCAAGATGCAGTGTGAAGAGTCAAAATCATTACCTAGGGTTGCAGTGCGCTCATCACCCAGATACATGAGATGATAATATATCTATGCCCTGCAATTTATTTTTCTTTCAACTTCCCTTCAAACTGGAACATAGATATGTTTGCACATTACGTTTGTAACTCTTTTACTCAAAAACTACTGAATGCATCTGAATGAAATTTGTACTTAGATGGATAATAGTCTGGAATATAATTAGCTAATTTTTATCCCGGGAAAATAACAAGATCGGAAATTACACGGGTGAAACCGCAGGCCGCAATAATACAACAGTAATATTGTTTTATCTGTGGTTTTATTTATTTCAGACGCAAACCTCACTGGTTTTCGTCTATTTAAAAAAATGTAAATTTGTTTTATTTTTAGATAAATTATGTAGTAGGTACCTACGTCTGACTTAACCTCTGTTAAACTCGTACAATTTTGAAATGAAGAAAAAATATGACTGTGATAATTCACCTGCGAATGGCCTTCCATCAAGACCTTAATTGTTAAAAGTTTTGCTTGTTCATAGAAAAAACTTGCGAAAATTTATTGTGTTTACTTTTAATTTGAGTCCTTCAATTACACCTGCCGCTTATTTCAAAACCGTCTAAATCTCAATCAACCAAATAAGTACTGTAATATTAAAGGTCTTTTGCTGAAGAATTTGACGGTGGTATTATAGATAAGCCTATTCATACAAAAACAAAGTCATCGGCTGTATTGTATAGATATACCGCTATATTTTGAAGGCTTCTGAAATCTGTGGGCTGTGTGGGTGTTCGAGGTATACACCCACAAATATTGAATTACGATATCATTCGGGATTCCGTCTCGATGACGGTCTTCTGTGATCTAAGCCGATAAAGAAAATATTGTTTTTACACCTAATATATTTTTACTACGATAAATATAAATTTATAGTGTAGACATTTACTCGTATGTTTTCAATAGTAACACGGGAAACAGAGAATTGATAATACTTGACTCATCTTATCGAACATTATATATTCTACTAAAGTTATAAATGCTAGAATTTGGATGCTTACTTTTTAGGGTTCCGTAGCCAAATGGCAAAATACGGGACCCTTATAGATTTGTCATGTTTGTCTGTCTGTCTGTCCGTCCGTATGTCACAACCACTTTTCTCCAAAACTATAAGAGTTATACTATTGAAATTTGGTAAGTAGATGTAATCTGTGAACCGCATTAAGATTTTGATACAAAAAATAGAAAAAAACAAAAATTTTTAGGGGTGTCCCTTACTTAGAACTGAAACTCAAATTTTTTTTGGTCAAAACCATATGTGTGGCTATCTATGGATAGGTCATCAAAAATTATATTGAAGTTTATAACATTTTTTTTGTAAACTGAATAGTTTGCGCAAGGGACTCTTCCAAATTCCAAAGTGGTAAAAAGTGTGTCCCCTGTAAATTCTAAAATAAGAGAATAACAAAAATTAAAAAAGTGTGTGTGTATTTAAACTACCAACGAAAATTAGTTTGAATTAGATCTAGTGAGTAGTTTTATTTAATACGTCATAAATTGACTATTGTTAAAACACACATTAAAGAAACAACGAACTACAAGAACTTTTGTATTAGGTAGGTATGCTACTTGCTGTTACGGAAGCCTTCATGAGCGAATCCGACTCGCACTTGACCACTTTTATTTATTGAAATGAGAATTTTTATTGAGGTTTAACATCTGAGATACGTAGATTACTTTTTTAAATTAAAAAAAGAAAATTACGGGAACAGAAACTACCCGGATAAAACCGTAGGGCTGCTAATTACTAAGACTACTAGAGATTTGAAAAATCTATTAATTTGTATTTGACAGATTAACACATTATTATTTTTACATCGCTAATAAAGTCATGCTGAGATCTATAGGAATGAAATAAAAACGATCAAAGAAATCGAGTTAAAAATAAAATGATCCTCTGACGAGAACCCAATATTGTCGAGAAGAGCCAAAATATTACCGAAAATCAGCTTCGCGGTTCAGTTTTATTGTTTTAGATACAATTCTCGTAAATTAGTGGTGGTTATCGTCAACATAAATATATTAACAAGTTATAAATATTATTCATTATGTTACTTTCACACAATATTTCATAATTTCAATTCTTTATAGCCTGACCAATTCCCGTAAAAAGTTAGGACACAATAAATTCCTTACGAAGCATTTTAAACTTTTGCATGTATGACTAATACCAAATGTATGTTAATACTGATGACGCAAAATTTTCTGAAGTCGCATTGTCTTAAAGTAAAACTCTTCGAAGTACATAAGTATGTACCTCTCGAAGCGGCTATAAATGCTGAGCTCAACTTACAGCAAGACTTGTGTTTCTCGTCGTGCAATGCATTCTCGTCTCGTATTATAGTCGCTATAAACAGCACCTTTTAACGACTTTGTTTAACGTGTCCTACTCGCATCATGTGGTGAGAGTCTATTAACTCACGTGATTATCGGACGGAAACTCTCGATATCGGACATGCGGGTAGAAATAAAAGTGGTTTAGTTTAAGAGTTAGGTTAGCAGAACGTAAAGCGGTTACCGCTCTTAGAAATATACGCAAATGGTCGAATTTCCTCAAGCACTATTAAAAAAAGATTTAAAAAAAACCTATTTGATTAAAAATTAAAATGATTATAATGGAACTATTAATAAAAGATTCAATTCATAATTCGTGGATATTGGATTTCATAAATAAATAATTTGTGATACGTATACTTTTACATTCATACTCGTACTATGCATAAGGCGAAAATAAAGATCTATATAAAGCTTGGTTTTTATAATATGATTGATCATCCTCACTTTTGGATCTACATAAAGAATTTGATCTTTTTGTATCAATTATTATTAGGTAACAGGGTATCGTGATTTCGTGATGCACCCTCTGTTTCTTATATGAGTACCTAGAAGAAAATACAATAAAGTTTATTGAGTGACGTAAACAAATACACAAATTAATATGTTTTCGCATTTATAATATCAGTAAAGATAGATCCCGATAAGGTTTATGGCATGTAACCGGCCACACAAGACGCGTTAGGTTCAGGATAAATGTTGCCATTACTCCAAGCAAAGTCCCAATATATGTCGGATCGGAGCCGTGTCGGGATTTCCTTGTGCCGTGTAAACCAGCTTTATTGGGCGTGCAGAGACGGCATCACGGCACCCAGGCTGGGTGTAAATCGAGCCGACACTGTCTCAGATTGAGTGACGTGGCTTTAACTGGCATCCGAGGTAGATCACGAATCTGTTACTTTAATTCGAAACGCTCACCTCAAAGTGGAGACGTTGAATACCTGAGTAGACGTGATTGCTTTTGACGAGACTGAATCTAATGTTTAGGGCACGACAATAGAACGTATAGTAAGCTATTTACTATTCAGTGAGATAAGTTTTCAATAATTAGTATGTAGCATAGGGTATAAGTTGGGGCAGAGAAGTGATACAGTATGGACTGGGATTAATTAAAGTTGTTTATAGTGTGAGGCAGCTGGACAGATTGAAAATCAACGCACATTTGTGGAAATTAGTACCATGACTCAGCTCAATATCGTACATTAGTAGAAGTGACCCATACTAAACAAAAGATCAACCATTGCAATGCAGCGTAAAGCGTTCTAAGCCGTGTATACATTGATGAATCTTTCAAATTCCGCCGGCATTTTGATTTTTTTCCAAGTGTAGATGTATTGACTGCCCTCGTGGCTTGGTTGGTAGTAAGTCTGCCTGCGAAGCCGATGGTCATGGATTCGATTCCCACCCAGTACTAATATTTGTGTAATGAATACCAATATTTGTTCTGTACCTAGGTATTACAATGTAAGTATTATATCAGTTATCTGGCAGCCACAGTACAAGCTTTGCTTAGTTTGGGATCCGATGGTGTTTGGAAATGGCCACCATTTGTTTGAGTTTGTCATCGCCACTGGATTTTACGGTGAAGGAAAACATCATGAGTAACCCAGTATGACTCATGAAAGAAATTTTTCGAGAATATGCCATTCACAAACCCGCACTTGGTCCGTCTTTACTCTCACCCTGTGAGAGAAAGAGTCCGAAATCCGTGGTCCCAGCAGTGGGAGCATAAAGTGAGCTGCTTATAGAATGCCGATTCTATCAATATCCTGACAGTTCTCATAACACACTCATAGTTAACATTTAAAATGAAAAATACTTCATTGAAAGCACTCACTGCGCACAGGTGCAGTAACTGTGTCTATTGAACAATATTTCTCGAGCGACCTGTGAACGATATTTCCATAGTCTGTTCATAACGATGAATGCTTTTAACATTTTCGGCCAGAGCCCTATTGCAACAAAAACAATAAATGTTTTTGCTTTTATTGCGTTGGATGTAAAACCGAAAAAATATTGTCTCTTTATCTGTAAAACGACACAAATCTACATATCTTTAAAATATTGGGATAAATGTAACAAAGATTCTTATGGATATTGATTAATTCATATTCTCTAGATCGCACCACAACTAAAGAACAAGATTATCGAGTTTATTTTTGATTTTTGTTACCCTTTTAAAGTTTTCTTATACCTAATCTAGAGAATTAGCGTGCCCCAAAAAAGAATTGACCAAAAGGCCTGTATATACTAATATATATTATATACAATTAATAATTATGAAACCAAAAAGTGCTCAGTGAAGCTAAAGAAGATTACATTTCAATAAGAATGTTGCTAAGAAAATACAAGACAGACAGCAGCGTCGGCCGGGTTATCTTGTTCCGAATTTCAACCGAGTGAGACTTTCGTTTGCATATTTGTATTTCTTTTTTCTCTCATTTATGATACATATAATTATACACACGTGTATAATTAACACACTTTATGATAAAGTTAATCACGAATTGGAATCTCAATTTTTAGCATTGTTTGTTACTTATTCAACCACGAAAAATTTAATTACTGATTATAGGTATAGCTAACCATATGTAGCAGACACGTATGTACACTTATGGGATTAGAAACTCGACTACTTATCTGAAATATTGTTGAGACTAGACTAATTCGATTAACAAAAATCAATTGTTAGGTATATTACTTAACTTACCCCTATTACTTCGTGTTACGAGTATAGCCGTCTATACCGAACAAGGTCCCACCGACCGTGTGAAAATGGACAGCCAGGTAAGTCTAAGTACCTAAAGAGCTGTTAGTGTAATTCACGATAAGCCCCGGAAACTCATTGAAACTTGCATAAAACCCTAGATTAAAACTAAGTTCTGGAAATTTGTTTCTAAGCTTCGTATGAAGAAAATATAGAAAATGTAGCCATCGTTTGTGCCTTCATTAATAGAAACTAATACGAACGATACGTTTATTAACTCTATAAATTACAATAAATAACACTTTCCAATTTTATCAACATAATAAAATTGGGTAAAACACGTGAGATGTTCTAATTTCCCGTTTCCCAGATGGTCGACGTAATAAAATAAATGGCCGAAATGAAACTCGACAGTAAACGAGCGTATTGATTTCACTTACCTGCGAACGTCGATCATTATCATCTGTACAAATTGTCCGGTCTAATGTATTTACACGGACATTATGACTGGCCTTAATGGAAGCGATAGTACGTGAGTATTGACATTGGTATTCAAATATTGAATACCAAGCGGTGTCTCGGTGATAAGCGCGGTAACATGACGCTTCCCGCAGACGTACAAGGGCCACTGCAGTCGGACATGTCTAGCCGAGTGCCCCGACAACCCGTGTTCCCGTGTTCAAAGCCGGCCTCAGAAATGCCTTTATTACTAACCTATTCAAATCACGGCAGTAGATAGAGTCAATAACATGTAACAGCGTTGAAAAGCCGCAACGGGGGAGTTGTGGATTAATTTTAGCTCTCTAGAGAAGTATTTGAGAGAGGGTGAGTTCGATGTTATTTTCTATGTTTCAGGAATGTTTCACGTTGAAGACACGTGAAACATTAATAACACGACAGAAATCATAAATCGTATAATACATACTTCGAACCAAGGGTACCTACATCAATGAGTATACAGCTCGTCTACTACGCTCTGTTTAATTCAAATTAAACGAAGAGCAACATACTCGTAAATGCTTAAAGCAATTTTATTTTGCGGTGGAGTTGCCAAAACACATATTCATAATCGAGAATTGAACCTGGAACATACCACTCATGGATTAACACACTAGTACTGATCCAAACCGGTTCCGAAACACATAAGGTAACACATTTCCTGATTCTTAGGCCGTTATCTCATCCTACACTCGCGCCCGCGTCGTACGTTCCGATTTGGCCTCATATTCGCGTCGCGGTGACAGGCTGTAAAACTCGTGAAATATGAAACTTTTACGGCCTACATAAAATAAATGTTAAATATTTTCTAAATCCCAGTACCTCAAATGGAAAAGGTGTGTCAGGATTAATTTAGCTTTTTAGTGCCCTTTTTATTTTTAAAGGTCATTAGGAAATAGGTATCAAAACTATTGCACATAATTAATTGATATTTTATATCTTGATGTGTATTTAAAAATCCAGTGTCATGATGGAAATCTTCGCCAAGTCAGCGATATTTAAGAAAGTTGACATAAATTTGACCAACTTGAGCTAGGATAATTTTTATTTCGATTAATATTATTGATTTTTATAATACGACTATATTCGAGCGAAGCCGGAACAGGCCGCTAGTTTTTATTAAAATACTACGTGATTCATAAACGAAACACTAACCTGATGATGAACCTTGCAGTAGCCATGTGATTCTTTCAAGAGTAAGTAGGAATATTCTTTAATTTCCTGAGCTTCCAATTAAACACATATTGTGTTGAATAGATAAAATCGATTCCTAATTTAAACTCTATAGCAAAGTTTACTCTTCATCATCATTGACTTTTTCGTCATGGATGATTTAAAAAGCGTCGCATGTTCCAACGTTATTTTATAGTAATTTTATAACAAAAAGAACACACACTACAAGATAACGGTTTTACAAGAAGCCTGTACTAAACCGAATGGGATGGATTGTTTTATTTTTATTAACAACTTTACTAACCGAAGAATCGCAAACGTCTAGTTAATAATGTTATACCAAGCACTGATTTCGTCTTACATGGAATACTGTTTGCGCCTTTGGGATGGGCCTGCTAAGTACCAGATGGAGGCCCTGGAATCGATCGAGAGACGTGCAAAAAGACTCAAAGGAAATGACACCTATGTTCGAAAAATATTTCAAAGTTTTCAACATCGCAGCATGGTTGCTAGCTTAAAGATTTTTACATAATATAGGTACACTTAGGAGAGTGTGCAACTGAAAAAAACAACAACAACATAGTCCGATAGAACACCGTGTTCTTGTTCCATTGTCTCGTAGCACCATCTTCTCATGGTTGACGCTCCAAAGACTCAAACGACTTGACTCTATTTTTGTGATACGAACGTCTAAGCTGTGGAATGCGTTGCCTGAGTGAGGTTTTCCCGATGGTTACTACAATCTTGGTGTCATGAAGTCAGAAGTGAATCGGTTTCTTTTATGTTTCTTCGCAGATCGCATCTTCGCTTAGTATCAGGCGAGATGGCAATCAAGTGGAAACCTTTCATAAAAGAAGAGTTTCCAGTTTTGGTTATGGAACAGCTGTTTAACTCACAATAATTAATCTCGTAGATGTAGTTATCAAAATCTATAAACACACCGGGACAATCTTACCTTTACAGCGAGATATCCGCGTCTATGCATCACAACAATTATCTATACTAATGTTATAAAGCTGAAGAGTTTGTTTGTTTGTTTGCTTGAACGCTAGGATCTCGGGAAGTACTGGTCCGAATTGAAAGATTCTTTTTCTATTGGATAGTCCATTTATCGAGGAAGGCTTTAGGCTTTAGAAAATAACTCTACTATTAATTGAAGTGGAGCATGAAACAAGAATGTAACAAAATCGGGAAAAAATATTCCCCTTTTGAGAGTTTTCGTACGTTTCGTGCTTTGAAATGACACATGACAGCATGTGTCAAATATTGCGTCATTGAATTTCAGTAATCTGTGCCTCGGATATAAACCTTTGCTAATTTTTTGTTCTAAATCTGAGTTGGTACGACCAATTTCCGACAGGTGGCGTAGCAGGTTGTTGAAGAGGTTTTTTGTTTGAAATCGATATTCTCAGGAATTAGTGAACCGATTTCAGTCATTCTTTCACCGTTGGATATGTACGGGATCCCGATGAGTGCTATATAATATACCACGGGCGAAGCCGGGGCGGGCATCTAGTATGTAGATAAAAATAGACATTGTTTTACTCTAAACAAAACCATAATACGAGTAGTTTTATTAAAAAATAATGTCCAAACACACAAGTTCATACGTAAAAGCATAGTGTAGGAATAAATTGGCAATTATATCCAATTTTTTGTGCAATTCATACCCGCCGGCTTGTGTTTATGGCAACGCTTAGTTGAGTGGAATGATTGTATAAAACTGTTGGACTGGGTCCAACGGCCGCGGCAGAAACAAACGCCACAAATAAAGTCAAATAAGTGAACCAAGCAGAATGGAAGCCAGGCGCAATTGCACACAGGTTTTACCTTGCTGCCGAACTTATTGGTTTGATGACAAACATGTCAAGTAGAAATAAAACATAAAACAATAGGGAGTTTGCAAGGAGTTTGCTTAACTTACAAGCAGTCCGCGATGTCACCTGGCATTTTTTTAAATAAAATATTTCGTGGACTGATTTCTTAAATTTATGAATTCATTTGTAGTACCTACTACTAGTAATCAAAATATTGCAATCGAAGTAGAAAACACACGTACATATCTCTACCTATTTCATAGCCGACGGCTTAGTATCTTTTCATTTTGGTAACGCGTTCTAAATTCAAACAAGATATCATGTATCTTTTAACGGATTATGTGATTGATCTAATAGGTGTTGACACTTTAACACCAAACATTTGAAATCGTAAATATGGTTAATGTGACCACAGATATCTTAAACAGAATCAAACTGCAGTTTTAACGGCCCACGCGATAGATTAATTCCACGCAGTGATATCAAACAATGCGGCTCGAGTTTACGAACGTTAGTTTACGTAGGCATTCAAGATTGTGTTCGGAGAACGTCGACACAAGCTATTTTCGTGTCCAGCGGTTGTTCTGAGAACTGTGGGAATGTGACATCAACGTTCATTCTGCACATTGGACGATACTTTTACTTCGCAGTAATCTGAGTCGCAAAGCGATAAAACTGCTTGTGGGGTTATGGCACTTCAGAGAAAAAAGGATACGGGTTGCTTAGCTTTAAAATTGTTTTTTTTTTTATCAATAACTTGATCGTCATCTCACCTGATGTTAAGTTACGATTCAGTCTATAATGAGCGTGTGGTAACTTTGAAGGAATCCATTTATTCTTGAGTTGAAGAGATCCTTCGAAAAAGAGAGTTTATATCCTTCGGGAAAACCCACTCAGGCAACGAATTCCATATTTTCAATGTTCTGATTATAAAAGAGGAGTCAAACCTTTTGGTTTGAGTCTTTGGAATATCAACGATGTAACGATGTCGTTATTTGGGACTACGAGCTAAAAGGCGAGCGGAACAATTCTATAGCAGACAGGGAAGGTGGTATTAGATCATGCTGAACAGGTGTTTATTTTTTTGCTGTTCTGCATGTTAAATTATTTTTTCTGTCTGTGTAGTGTCTAGTCTTTGTATGCCGGTAATAATATAAAATGCTTTGTACTAAGTTCACACTTACGTTTACGAACTTCCAATAATAGTACTTAGGAACTTCAAGCTAACATCTTTTATCCTTTTTTTTCATTACTTATGATTTATGTCTTTTTCTATTAAACATTTTAGAATAATCTCGTATAATGTCGTTAGATTATACCATTAATATATATACTCGTAATGATACCAAATAAGTGCTTAAATAAGGGCTAGAAGGTCACTGATAAGGTCATCAGTTGGCTCATTCCCATTATAATAAATAACCAAAATGACACATAAATTGGCCGACATTTCGTTCAATAATTGCCTTCAATTGTACCGGTCGTTGAAGACATTAACTATGTCACGAGATTGTTTAAAAGTCAACGATCTTTGTCGATGTCAGTATCAATAGGTTTCACTATAACAAGTCGAAAATAAACGTAATGGAACACTTATTTCAACATTATTCTTGTTTACACGATTGCATTTCCAAAACAAAACAAAATGAATGTGTTAAACACGATGTAGTTAGAATTAAGTAGAGTCGATGTAGGAACTGAAATGTCCATGTTTTTATAGAATGGCTGGAGGAATATTGCGTGTTGCTTTCTCGGCTGGCACGGCTCCAGTCGTTTCAATTTTATCCCGCGGGACGCTTTCTGTAAACATCCCTAAATGATAAACGCATAATTTAACGCCCCGGGGAAACACGAAAAATTGTACATCCATTTATTTTTCGATCATGTACCGAAGATGTTGGCATTTCATCGGGGTCGTGCCAAAGCTCAAATTGAATATTTCGCAGTCTATTTGAAACATTTAAAAGCGTTGGATAAACTTAATTAAACCACAGTTAGTCGTTTTATATTGCTAGGAATGGATTATTAACGCTCTTCGGATCGTGAAGGCTTGATTACTGACGCAATAAAACGAGATAGCGCCTGTTATATAGCTTGTGTTTACGAAGTTTTTTATAAGCAGTTAAGAAGTTTATTAATCCGAAAAAGGACGTAAAGTATTTAAAGTCATTATGAAGATGGAACTGGCTTAGAGTTAAAAACGTTTTTGTTTAATACTCTAGCTCGACAAAGTAAGCGAAATTTTTAATTGAAATTATTTGTTGTATAAAGGTGTTTTTGTATGAGGTTTCGTACGTCACTGTAGTAACTGTAATTTGTTGTTGAATTTTCAATAAAAACCTAACTGTAACACAGACATAAGATTATGAACACTTCTCGTAGGATACCCAGTTTATATGAAATTGCCAGTGATAGCTTATACAGACTATAATATGCTACCACTGGCATCCGACAAAGCTAGGTATTACCGATTTCTGTATAATTATATTTCTTTTGTGCGTGTGTTTGTCACTGAACTCCTAAACGGCTGGACCGATTAGAATGATTTTTTTTGTATGCGTTTGGGTGACGCCCTGGGTGGTTTAGTTCCACAAACCAGCCCGTCAGATGGCGCTTTATCCGGTATCTAGGTTATTATCCGAGCGAAGTCGGGACGGTTAGCTAGTTTCTGTATATTTTCCAAACTGTGCTTTTTCTCCTATTCAGCGATGGAAGAGTATTAGATTTATAGTATTATAGATTTATGTACAGTACAAAAACTTGCATACAATTTAAAGTAAAATCAATTCTATCGAAATAAGGATAGCGTATGGTGGTGCGTCTGTTGCGGGCAGCCAGCGGTCTCCGATACCATCGAGCCTTCGTCGCCGGCCCACATAAATCTAGCTTTGATACGTTTTGGTAAGAAGCCAACTTTGCTGCCCCCACACCGCTTCGCTCGACCTGCGAAATAACATTTGCTTCTATTTTCCACTTTTTACTGCTGAAAACACTATTCTGCTCAACGTGTTCTGTCATGTTTGCACTTAATTGAGTTCACGGTTTAAGTTTCCGTACATTAAAAAAGTATCCTTATTTGTACAATGCATTGTATGATTTATAAATCATAAACAAAAGATTTAGCTTGCGTTTGACCGTGAATTTTCAAATAAAAAGTACCTAATAATGTGGCCCACGATTTAGCACGTAGAAGATATGCGATAGAGTAAGATATCATTTCAGATTTATAAATAGAGACATGGCTGTCTAACGCAAACCTATCATCGATAACAACACTTAGCCTGTACCTATAGGGAAACACTGAATTGAGTAGTTGTTCCAAAGTTCCAATACTACCTAATGTCTACCAATAATACTGCTTTGAGTCTTATGAACTAGGCTTCCAATCGCGAAATCATTATCGATCGCATTTCGGTGTGTCTAAGCGATATATTTTTATACTAGCGACCCCGCCCCGGCTTCGCACGGGTGCAAATACAAATACAAATACAAAAATCTTTATTGCTGTTTATAGGTAAGATAAGATGATACAAAATATTTTAAAAGTTGCCCCATACAAACTGGCCTCTGCGAGAGGCATGCAATATGTCTGGCAAGACAATTTGTTAGCCTTAAATTATAAATAAAAAAAAAATTAATAGTCTTCTTCTTCCTCATCTTCTATTAATTTCTGGTTTTTATTTATGTCATCTGATTCTTCATCTTCGATTCATTTCTGGCTTCTATTTGGTTGTGATATATATTTGTGTGAGATAAATGTTTGGTGAGCACAATTTCGCCAACGTCTTGTGTTTCATAAGGATATTGTCTTGTGTTTTTGAGTTTGATCAATATGTCCATCCAGGGTCTAAGGTCTTGCATTAGTAGATCTTGCAGTTCATCCATGTGAGGAATGTCAAAGAATGTATAAAGTGCAATAAATGTATATAATCAAAAAATCAAAAAATGTCGTTAATTATAATATTCATGTAAATACTCAAAGAATGACAAAATGTAATACAGTACAAACTAATTCATCATGATACAATATATCATTATTTGGTCTTATGTCAGTTGAATGTCAAATTTCATAATAGAATAATAATATCTATTGAGATATTAATGGAATAAAGTTTAAAGATTGTAAAAATTTCATGTTAAGCATATTAAATATAAGTATAAATATTAGTAAAATATTAGTATTCCAATTAATTTCCTTATCATTTAAAAATTCAGTTACAGTATAATAGCATTTGTGTATCAGCATTTTTTTTAGTTTACTTTTGAACATTGTTAAGTTAAGTTCTTTTATGGCATTTGGCAGCTTATTATTTAAAAGAGGAGCCATACAAAAAATGCTGTCACTCATAATCTTTTTTTTGCGTTTGTCTATGAGCAGTCTACACTTATCAATGCTGATACTAAATATAAGTTCTTATAAGAATGCTTATTGTGAGTTATTCCTAAGAGATAGACATATACTATACCAGACTTTTTTGTAGACCTTTTAAAGGCGTACAATATTGGTGTACATTATTTTGATCTAGCTCAAAGGGTGCAGCCAGTGTTTGCAGTGTAAGCGCAAAAAATGTGTGTATTTATGACATTACATTAGAAATCTTTAAAATTATTTGTGTTAAGTGTATTTTATGCACTTATTATACATACAAAGTTCCCTCTGGAATCACTCCAGCTATTAAAAAACCCGCACCAAAATCTGTTAGGTGTTTTTTTTAACTTCTGTATAGTTTACACTTGACCGCCATCTCGCCTGATGTTAAGCGACGATACGGTCTACGATGGAGCGTGTTTACTTAGAAGAAACCGATTCACTCTCGATTTGAAGACACCAAGATTATAACTATCGGGAAAAACCCACTCAGGCAACTCATTCCACAGCCTTACGTTCTTATCACAAACGTAGAGTCAAACCTCTTCGTCTGTGTCTTTGGAATATCCAACATGAAACGGTGCCGCTTCTTCGAGTTACGAGAAATACGACAGAAAAAAGGGCAAGAAGGTATTAGATCATGCAGATCAGTTGCACACTCTCCGAAGTCTATCCGATAAAAAACCGATAAGCTAGCATCTTGCGGCGATGTTCAAGACTTTGAAGTCTTTTTCGCGCTAGAATGTCTTTGCCTATGAGCCTTTTGGCACGCCTCTCAATCGATTCCAGAGCCTCAAGCTGATACTTAGCCGATCCATCCCAAAGGTGCGAACAGTACTCCATACAAGAGCGAATCTGTGCTTTGTATAACAAAAGTAATTGTTAAGATTTGAAGTACTTTCGCACCTTTGAGACGACACCTAGTTTTTGGCAGCTAATTTAGCCTTGGTCTCAATATACGAGCCAAAGTTGTTTTAAAGATCTAAACATACATATATGTATAGGGACAGACAGGCGCGAGAAGTGACTTTGTTTTATATTTTGTAGTGAGGATGGTCTAAACGTTCTTAGCGTTTCCAATCCATACCTCATAGTGGTGTAATGGAAACGCGCCTATCACATGCTGAGTCATCACACGTTCTTCATTTCGCAATCATCATACAAATTCGATTGTGTAGTGAATCTTGTGCAATAAAGGTACTACCAAGTTCGATGACTTGTTCTTACGCTCAAATAAACACATTGAGGGTACGATTGTTATTAAGCTTGGAACTTGTTCCATAAATCATCGCTGTATTATCTGAGCGATGCTATCTCGCTTTGTTCGGATTCTGTTTCTAAACAAATGAGTAATCATTACTTATCCTTGTTACACGACTTCCCAAAAATAGAAGAGACAGTATTCCAAAACTCTAATCCTGGAAGTTTGAATGATTTTCAAACACATAGAATCGGCTGTACAAGTCAGGATGAAATTTGAAACACATTTCTTTGGCACATGGAGCACATTTTTGGAATTTCACATAGAATAAATGTTTTAATACGGGAAAACTTTGGGAAAATGGAACAAATCGAGTAAAACCGAGGGGCGCTCTTAATTTTATAAGTATACTTAAACACTTTTTACATCTATTACCACTCTAGAACTTAATAAATAAAATAACATTGCTTAACTGAAATAGCGTTTGAAGGTTTTATCGTAGGTTATCGTTTCTTGCAAAAACTTCAATTTATTATTTTAATAGGTAATCATAGACTAACAGCTTGGTTACACAAATTACAGTATAATAGTTTGCTATAAAATACAAATTAGATTATTTGATTAGAGGATCATTTAATTTTTGGGATGTCTATCTTTATAAAAAACTAGCTGTACCCTGCCACGCTTCGCTCTGGCACATTGTGATGCAAAAATTAGTTAAAACAATTCTTGATGTAATTATATATTATTGTAAAATTTCAGCTCGATCGGTGCAGAACTTTTTGAGTTTTTGAAGCGTACACAAACCAACATAACATTTTTATATATAGAGATTGAGCACTATTGATAACACTATAACTTTGCCTGTAAAAGAACACACGAGCAGTTATTCTGATAAAATTTACCTACCCAAAACTAATATATGACATAAGTTAAGACAGTCATGTTATCTTCAGAGGAAATGACGATATAGAGGTTAGTTGAGTGTTCAGAACCGCCTATAAATTATTCCACCTCTTAGAGAAATCGTGTAATGTTCCAATTACAAAGACTTCAAGTCTGTCTCCATTACTTATACGCTGTAATAAGGTTCTAAATGCGAAGCCTTAAGGTCGGCAATTAGAGTTTACTTAAACGATAAGCTGGTTAAGTAATAGGGTTCATTTTGAGCCTCGCCGGGGTCGGTCGTTAATCACTGCGTTGCGTTCGCTTCCGTCGTCGACCGCGGAACAGCTTATTTTTGATTGTTTTTGATAAAACAAACAAAGACAAATGTATAAGCTAAATCGTTAATCATAAACTGGTTTAAATTGCATTTCCTTCTCTGCAACCTTACTTCATTGTATGTGTCGTTTCCTCTGCGTTTAAGAAAACATTACTCCGTACACGGTGCAACGCAGCTTGATTTATGATCCTTTCATCTTAAAGTTAATTTTAAACACTGTGTTTTGGTTTCGGGTTAAAAATACATACTTATAACGCTCGTTTCAACAAAGTTGCTTAAAATTAATAGGTACTTAAAGCTGTTTGTATGATAAAGTGAATATTAATTATTTGGTCAGAGTTAGTGGTCTCTGTAACTTCATAAAGCTCGAAAGAATATAGCTTGAACGTTTCAAATCCGAAGTAAAAGTCTGCCCTGCGGAAATTTAGTAGTGTAGGCTTTGACAGACGTACGGGGCGGTTTCAACGAATTTATGAGTTCCTCGCACTTTATCTGCGAAACCCTATTTCAGAGGAACGTCTTTTTCTGAAGTGGTGCCCGGAATGAAGCCGCCACTCCGTGATCTAACCTTCCCTTAAATATTTTTAGGAATAAATAGGTTAGTACCCTGTATACACGAGAAGGTTCTTATTATTTTCATCGCGTTTTCATCTTCGTATAAACGAAGTTATATCAAAGATCCTTCAGATAAACTTGAAATTGAGTTATGCTATTTTTTCATAGTAAGTAATAATTGTTTTTTTATGGAATCTTGTGTAGCTGTTGAATTTTTGATAATTTTCAAGAAACTACTTTAGAAACACTTAAAATTTAATAACTAATTGGAAGTGAGCGGTAGCACCTGTATCGTACATATAATCTATATACTCTATATATCTATATAATCTTTCTTACATATGCTGAATTATTTTTATTTCTTTTTTATTAAGTGTATATTTTGGTAATAGACTAAAATTGCAGTTATGTTTCACACGTAGACGCAAAACATAATTATCTAGCACTTACCCATTATCAGGATTTGGGACCACGGCATTAATTAAACAGTATTTCTTGAAAAAAAAAAGACAAAATTGTGGTACTCAAAGCACTCCCATCGCAATCAACACAATTCATTAGAGTAATAACGATTACTCTTTTCAACAGACTTCAAAAAAGAAGGAGGTTTTTAATAGGTATGTTATAGGCATGTTTTTTGTGTGCGTATATTACGCGAAAGCTCCGCCAATTGTGAATCGATTGAAACAAAAAAATAACTTTTTTTGTTTCGTAGATCAAAATAGTGCAGAGGCTTCATATAATTTTGATCGAAACAGAGGTATTTGAAATATTTGTTTTCATTTATCTGAACGACGCGACGTCGTGATGGTATATTATAAAATTTGGTCAAGTGATTGAATTTAAGTTTTAAATTGAAGTCGGAATTTGTTTTTTTTTTAAATTATGGAAAACTGGATACATCATAATTTCTCCAATTTTAGCCGACCTGCCATTCAATCGCGAGACTCGAGAAATTGGGCAGTTTCCAACAAATTAACTTTTAGTCGTATTGAGAAAGGTAAGGCTAACGCTAAGGCTTTTAACATTTTCATTGAGCGAGCAGATTGTTCGTCGGTATCGTTATCTATTACGAAGTAACATTAGTTGCTCTATCATAATAATATGTGATGATTAATGTGGCAGTCTGGTATTCGGCTAACGTATACGAGGCCGAGATCGGAATGATTATCGTGGCTCACGGTTCGTTGGTCACAGCACAAAATTAATTTAGGTATAGGGCGAGGGAGCGCGACCGACGACGGGAGCGGTGGGATATCTATGTGCGGGGTATTTCCAGCCAGTGCTAGTGATCCAGCAACTTGTATTCATAGGCCTGTCTAGTGGCTGTCCGTCCAACTCGGCTTCAACGGAATTGATATCTGAAATTGATTTCTATCGGCACGCGGGCAAAGCGCGAGCTTTGGAAGACCGTTCTATACAGGTATTTTTGTGTTGTTCTATAGTATCTCTTTGATTTTAGTAAAAGCATCATGTAAAAAATGATAAATGACATTTATCCACTTCTTACTCTGTTGTTAAATTGAATTATCTGTAACTAACAGCACCCCGTGTTTTCACGTGTGTAGTTCCTGATCTCGTTATTTTCCTGGGATTATATAGTTTAGATAAAAATAGTTTGTGTTATTTCAGATCATTCATCTGTCTATGTACCAAATATTATCCAAATCCTTTCAGTAGTTTTTGCATCTTTTGTTGTCAGTTGTTTTGTTGCTTTTGCGTTTATACTATTAGTAGGACCAACCAATTTTTTTTTCACTAGTACCAGAAAAGTTTGAAAAGTATTTATTTTCTTTCGCTTGGGAAATGTTTTTTAACGGTATTAAATTCTTACCATTTTCAATATATTTTGTTTTTAATATATATACTTGTGTAAGCATAAGAATAATTAGAATATGTAAGTAGTATCCGATTGATTATGGATGTAATACTATTTTTGGTTTTAAATAGTTTGTAGTGAACAATATATTTTAATTTGTCGCGGTTGTATCTCTGAAGTAAGTTTAAAAAAACCTTTCGAAATATTTCGCTACTAGAGATGGAAACTGAAAATCAACCGTTTTATTTTCGATACCCATTTGTCAATGCATGAATCGGAGTGTCGATAGAACGAGGAATTGAGTGCGACGCAATTTTAGAACAATGAGGTGGGAAATTGCTTTCGATCGTAGGTGGTTTCTGAACGGTAAACCGCTGTGCGGTGTCCACTCTCCTCCGGGCCTCGGATTTGCGCTTCTGTGCTAAAATCTAATCTACGATTTCTCACTGGATACCTTCTAGAAATGTAGAATAGTTGTTTTCTATGAAAATAAAGAAAAGACTGGACTACGCTTCAAGAAAACAATTTTCAAGCCTTGTTTGTACTTGTATGTTTAACGGTATTATAATAATTAAGAGAGATGAATTCTAATGCAGGTCAGAGATAATTTAGTAATCAAAGGCTCAACCGTTTAGAGTGTTCCCATTCACAGTATGATATAGTATTACCACAGTACAAAGAAATAGACTGTGATAAAGAACAAGAAACGAAGATAAGAACAAGAAAGAACAGAAAGAGATAGACTACAGACAACAAGAAAGAACAGAAAGAGATAGACTATTACTCTTTGAGCTGGCACCAATTTTAGGGTACGTATTTGAGGCAAGGTGAAAACTAAAACTACCTTATTTTTAAATATTAAACTACACAATAAAAAAGCATATTACCTCAGACATATTTTTTAATTACTTTATAAATATTAAAAAAAAATAGAGATTCATTTTGCCCCGCTACTCACCAGCCTAGTCTACAGCACTGTGCTTTATCCATCGTTCCTTTCGTTTAAATTGTTTGGTTCAGTTTATGTTGCCCACTGCTGACATTCGGGAGTTTCGCACTCAAGTCAAGGTCGTAATCATCGCACTAGCCAAGTTGCTGCATGATAACTCAAAAATCCACTTTTAATCAATTAATAATTTCAATTTCAATTAATAAAATTAATAATTAGTTTTGTAACGAAGTTGTGTTTCACCATTAAAACCTGATGCAAAGATAAATTTGTACAATGTACTTGAACAACAGATTTGAAAAAATAGCCAGAGGCGTGGGCTGGGTTCAAACCTATTTTGACTTGTTTAATCGGACGCTCTCGTCTCTGGGATTATCACTAATTTATTATATACATTTTTTATCATTGAACTGATTCGAAAAATTGATGTTCTAAAAAATTTGAACAATCTCAAATGGAACTTTCATTTTTCATGATTTCTGTACCGGTCACGATGTTCTTTATATTCGTGATAACCCCGTTTCTGTGAAACCAATAATAAAACACAGTATATTAAGTAATAATTATTAAATCCAAACGAATGTCTGAAGTCGAGAGAGAAAATAACATAGCAAACAAACAAACCCCCTGAAGAAACCGAAGTCCTTCCATCTTGAATTCACAACTGCGAATATCCTTATTACGAAAAATATTCGTGGTTGACCAAAAAGATACTCATGAATCGTCCCGTTGACCTAAATACCCATTACATAATACTCTTTTTTCATAGGAAACTTTTGCTCAATGGAGCAAAACATTCAAAAGATCATGTTTGACTTTTCTACATTCCCACTTCTTTCCTAAACAACCTTTCCTGTTTCTATCGATTGGATTTATTTTACGACCACTACGTTATAAAGAACTTTGATATTTTACTACGTAGAGAAGTTTACGTTTGATTGAAGTTATGTTAACATTATTGAGCTATTAGAGTACAAATTGTGGGCGTATTTAAATTATGGCTGTGTTCCGGCGACGCTCATCGCCTTCATTATTTTTTTTCTGATTATATACCTTTAACTATGCGGGCAGAGGTCCCATCATATATTATTCGTGCTGTAATTTGAAACATAACCTTTATTGTTTTAACACAATTCTCGCTTAGTTGAGATGACGGTATTATTTCAGATTACAAATCTTTATTGTTGATTTTATTACATTGCGTCGTTTGGTTTCGAAATTATTTGGGTGTTACCTGTTAGTATGTTGAATAAACCAGTTTTTAATTATTATTATTGAAATCTATAGTATCGACTATGACTAGTCAATCTAATTGCACTGATTGACAAACAACGATCCCTCAACTAATGGAAGAAAATTTCAATTTAATAACTTCAAGCACGGTACCTATTCAAAATATTTACTTCAGGTCAGTCAGGGCAACATTTTGAGCCTAGTCACATCAACATAAAATCAATCATATTTTGTCACATAAAACAAATTCAATGAAATAAGCCTGACTTCAAGTACATTTTTATGGTATGACATTAAAAACAGCATATAAAAATCTTTTACCTTAAAAAAAACTTGGATAGGTACGTTGCTTTTTCTAGCGTTCGTACTATGTAAGTGAGCCTCGATTTGAGCACAATCGAAAATACTCAAATCATATCCATCACTGAAAACCTACTCAGTCAACGTATTGTACAGTTTAGACGTTCGGATTATAAAATTGAAAGCAAACCTCTTTGTTCGCACCTTTGGAACAACCATGATACGATCAAGCAGATCAGCTGCACGGTTGCCGAGATGTATCACGGCAGAAGTGAAAACTAAAATAAGAAATACTTCACTATCAAAGTCTACTAAATAATTTTAATAAATCAAAATAAAAACGATTTATAAATTGAAATTGAATATACTTAGTAACAAAGAGTTTAATACTTTATCTAATTCTAGGAAGCACAGCAACACGAGAGTAACATGCGGCTGAATGACTTAGTATCCATGGCCAAGAATAAAATAAAATCAAATTTTTACGCGGGTTGGAAATAGCGTTTGACTCGCAATTTTTTTAACATTTGCTATTTTTTCATAGATAGATTTAAACTCATAGATAACAACATAGATAGAAACTCTTTATTGTTACACACACATTAAAAAACACTTGGCCACAAATGGAGGCCTTATTGCTGCGAGCCTTTTTTTTGCTTTCTTATTTTATAGGCATTTTGCTAAAAATGCATAAATATGTGTTATACTCGTAGCAAAGATTTCGAAATCTTTGTGTTATAGTGTATATGTAAGTTATGTGATGAAAATAGGTATTATTTTGTATGTTTACATGGTGTAAATCCTGTGACAAAACAGCAATATATTACAACCAAAACTTTTTTGGAATGGATGTGAAATGCAAATTTAGTATTTCATGGCAAGTTCAATTAATGTGGTACCTAGAAGGTCATGTTACGATAAAAAACATAAAATAAATAAATGTACTAAACATAGGGACACAACACCACAACAGTGAAGAGCAGTTGACTATATTATCTATTTCGCTCTGTCGCACTTGTTCACTATAGGTATTGTCTTTCTCGCTCTAGCATCCTGAGTTCACCCGAAAATTTCTTATACCCGAGCGTGACGCTAGAATTCAATTCACAGTCCACGAAAATTCTGTCTAGGTGCGCCAAAAGAAGTTTTCACTACAAAAATCGATAAACTTTCAGGTTGGAGGCTGTGAGTATATCGAAGACTTTTCCGAACAGAGGCCAACTCGTTACCTACGAGCCTTTTTATTGGTTTCTTATTACCCAAAGCCTGCGTCTGGTATTTAGAGTGATTTTTTATGCTTTTTTATTTTCCGAAAAAAGTTTCAAAACAAGTGTTTGTGTAGCTAATGGCAACACAAGCACAAGCAGCCCACTTTATGTTCCTACTATTGGTACTCGGGGTCTACCCATAAGGCCCCGAGACCCGTCGACCCGAGGTCACAATCCACTAGGCATGTGCGGGTTGGCTGGTGTCAGATGTACTCGAAATATGTATTTCTTGCAATATATCTGTTTTGCTCACAATGTTTCTTTTCAACGTTAAAGCCAGTGGTAATATAAATTTGTACTTCTGCACATGCAATACTCAGTGGTGCAGGTGGAGTACTAGCGCCTACGACCTCTTGTTTGTGAAATCGGATGTTCTTGCCTGGGCAAGAGATAGTGGGCTGGGTGACTATGGCTGAACACAATACAATACAACCAAATAGACCAAATTTTTTTAACAGTCTTGAAAAAAGGAGGTAATTCTTAATTCAACTGCTCCTTTATGTTTGTTACCTCAGAACTTTGGACTGAGTGAACTGATTTTAATACTTGATTTATTATTCCAAAAGGTAGACTTTTGAAATCATTCCTTATAAACTTTATCGAAGTTGGTGAACCGTTTCACCAATTTTGATAAAGTTCAGTTTTTTGTAATGTCATCAATCATCAATAGTCAAAATACATATAGTCAAAATACATATAACAAATCAACATATCATCGACATCACCGGATGTCGATGATATGTTGATTTGTTATTAATTCTATAAAAAAGTAGTATGACTTTAATTTTGAAATTGAAGTTGGTTGTTTCGTTTTTCAGAGAAAAATAAGTTTTAAAATATTAGTGTCGGTCTTTTAGTTTTACACAAAACTCACTATTTTACTAGCGTAATTCTTCCCCTATATTGAACTGAATGTGTTGAATTGGATTGCTATACAGAATAGATATGTACTTATAAGGTTTTCAACATATTTTATAGTCACTCAGTTCAATACTCTATAGAACGTTAACCCTGAACTCCACTCGAGTCCTGTTTTCCCTAGTGTTACATTGAAACAAAACTCGTGAGTTGTTTACAGATGCGACTGGTGGATAGTCGCATTCGTGAGGTACTGGTATCGTAAATCTGCCTGACCGGAATGGGTTACAGCATCGCCGCCATAAATTGACCATCCATAGTTTACGATTCGCTCTGAAAGGAAACTCCGGACTTCGACTCCGCGGAACAAAATAGAACACTTAAATCAAGCTATAAAACATTTGCATTTGTGCAAGGCGGTCGCAAGCCACTTTGCGATTTATATAAATTTTGCATTTCAACAACAAACATATTTGATATACGAAAAACTAAATAACGCGGAAAATTTCACTTTTCTTTGTTGTCTAAGTAACTAATAAATTATAATAATAAAACTCGAAGAATTATTTGTTGTTCTCACGTATTCAAACAATTTAAGTTCACACAGCTTCAAATTAAATAAAAACTGTCAGTGGGTCACGACGTTGACGAAATTAGAAATTCTCATTTCTATATTTAGAGAAGATGTCATTGTGAATTCTGCCTACGGGTGTCGTCGATGTGGCGCCCAAACCAACTTTTAGCTAACGAAATATGTTCCCGAGTTATGCATATTTAATAGCGTTAAACGGGCCCTCAGGCTTACAATCCTGAGGTGGCGACGTGTTTCATTAAAAATACATTACTTATTAAAATTTCACACTAAATTTCATCAGTCTTTCATCTTAACAACATTGCTAAAATCCTCGCTTACTATTCTAATTGCTCAATTTTTTACTGCTTTCATTAGCAAGTCTTTTGTCTAAAAGATCCTTTATAATCTCAATTAACGCCAAAACAACCCTTCAATTTGCATAGATTGGACGAAAATCATTCCGACTGATCCCGATTTAATTACGGACAATAAAAGGCGAAATTCGCGTGAAAACAGTAAATGGTAAGAGATCTTTCGTGAATCCCAAACAGGGTTGGAATTATTTCCGCGGGCTGAATCAATCAGGGCCACCGGCTAGGTGCGTCTTGAGGCCTCATTGATATGCAAGGGATTCCTTTATTACTTAGCATTCAATTCGCAATCCCGCTGTTTTCTTTAGAAGATTTGTTAATGAAAATTTCGATTTAGACACTTTGTTTGAACGAAACTGTTCTCTTTTAATTTAGCCTCCAACGCTAAAAGAAGGATTTCGTGAGTTTTATTGAATTTATTACCTTATGTTTCAGATGATTTGATTTTTTTGTGTGGTAGTGAATTGTTCCATGTTTTTCGGCTATTTTCAGTGAGCTGTGATTAATTTCTTTATATTCGATTAGTACAACATTTTCGATACTGTTACGAGTATTACAATGATTTTGGTGGAATATTGTAACTAAAACTTAATACTATAACATCAGCTATTGAATTCACACGATACCTGGATCCATTGATCCGATCCAAATGATATGTGCCGTAGAAATAGGTATATCAGTTTCGGGTAATAGTATGTCTGTCTGTCATTGTAGCTATAATGATAAGTCGATAGAAATAGTGTGGACATGTGCTGGCCCTGGAAGACCATCACATACTTAAAGCCATTTTCTAGTCTGAGGTGGCTAAGAGTAAGTGTAAGCATCAAGGTCAGCACATTCGCTATAAGAACGTCTTTAAGAGGAGAAATCTTGGCGCCTGTGGAATAGACTTAACATCGTGATAGGGGTTTGCATCGGTCGTCGTGGCGAACTAATGTCCACAGGAATGTGAATGCGTTTAATCAATTTAAGAAAAATATTACAATCGTCATACCGATTTAGACTGAAAACACCAAATCTGTTATAAAAGTAATTCTTAGGGGAACTCTGTAGTAGTATTTGCTACAGTATATCTAAAACCAAGTTATGTTTGTCGAGCCACATTAGAGCACAAATCAGTAGGGGTCGCCTTCATCGTAAACTAGAGGTGAACCACACATTAGACAGATTTAGGTAAAAATTTGGATGATAAACCAAATAAAATAAATTTCCGTATCTTTGGGAACTTTAAAATTTTAAATTGCTTTTAGAACTAAGTATTTTTTTTAAATGTAATTGATAAAATAATGGACAATGCTGTGAATAGTAAACACTTAAGTATTCTTGGTTTCAGGATGTTCAGTGATACTTAGTTGTTTATTTATGTGTTCCTATTCATGGAGCGAGCTTGAATGTGAATGTGGCGTGGTTCCTACTTAAACTTTGCTAAACGGTCAGTTTCACTGAAAGCCTTCTAAACTCTCGCTGCGTTTAACGCTTCCCATTTATTTGCCTTGAAATAATATTGTTGGAATTACGGAACACAAAACTTTGTTGTTAGCTGCGCTTTCCAGCTTCAAGTTAAACATGGGAGAGATAAAAATGATTTTCAGCGGTTTTGATCTGCTGACTTAAATGTTGTTGGCGCTAAACAGCCGTTAGAAGGCGAGGGGTGTATCTACATATATTTTAATTTCAATATAGATGGGTCGATAACGAGAAAGTAGGCTATCCGCTATCAACGGCTGTAGGTGTTGTAGGCGTGTATAAGCTGGCTACTTTTGTTGCTTGACATTGACGTATATCATAGGAAAATACTTAAATTTAAATACTTATAAGCAATTATCTTGTTAATTTAAATAACATTATCATTTGTTTGGCTCCGCTACAAAACGCTATTTCTAATAAGTTGTTGGGATATTAATGTGAGTAATAAATTTAGATAATCTTGGGTAAGTTGTTGGGATATTAGTGTGAGTAATAAATTTAGATAATCTTGGGTCTGGGTGTCTTTGTATAACATCTGCAATCCAAGGAAACATACTAGGTGCGAGTCAGCAAATGCTAGGTTCTCCGTTCTGGCTTACAGGAACTGGCAGGGTGTTTCTTGATGATCCCTTCTGGCGGCAAGCTGTGGTCATATCGTATCGTTTCACGTCCAATGAGGTTGCGGTTGTCGCACGAGATGTAGTTAGTAGGTACTCTTTGAGTACGGTAAGTGAGTATCGTAAGTATATGGAAATGCTTAAAGTATACTCCACGTTTGTGCGTAAGTAGGTATAGTTAGTTAGTAAGGCCTAAAGCCTTCTGTACTAGCCCGTTTCTGTAGGCATTAGAAACCACATGAGGTCAACTGCCATCAGCCTATTGAAACAAATATATACAGGATAATCTTACATCTTTAAAAGCAGATGAAAATATATATTTTGCAATTGCAAAGTTATGATTACATGCTAAGTAAACAAATTTTTTTTCTGTGACGGTAAAATAAATAAAAAATTCCACGAAATTTTCAGATAAATAAAAAAACATGATATCAATTTTTTACGTCAGAAACCATGCTACAGCCCATTTTCTGTAATAGCCCTCTTAATAATTGCAAAACAACAAAGGCCGTCGTATCACAAAATCATAACTAATACAAACAGTAGTCCGAACGTCTGTCAAACTTTCCCGGTTGCTGTCTAGTAGTTTACTGGGCAGTTCCAGTAGTTTCCTTGTCCGAATCCAAAGGTTCTAGTGACTACTGGGTATTTACTATTCTATTCTGATGAGACAGCTATAAACAGGAATGCTTTTTGGGGGATAAGCTGCCAGTAGAGCTTTGGAGTCATCTAGTCAGAGTCTCATTTATTTGTTACCAAATGTCGAGATGTTTCATCTATCTCTATTAATCGACGTTAGTTATCGAATGTAGTATGTTTCATTTTCTTTTGAAAAATGTAATCGTATAGGATAGCGGGTGAAATCGCAGAAGGCTGTTGGGTAAATCTAATAATAACAAGCACATTACTGCCTCAGGTCTGGGTCTGCCACCTTTATCTCAGAATAAGACAGTGAAAGCCTTTGTGGCAAGTGCAAAACATACATCTGAACTTGAAAAACTATTCAGTACTTAATACTGGCGAGGCTCGAACCTACGACATACGACTTTTACAACATTTAATAAAATATCACCTCATCTTCAAAAGCCTTTCCGAGCGCTTGGTCGACGCGACGCGTGACCAAATGCTGGAGTTTATTTGGCCCAACGCATAAGCATTGCCATTCAGCGTGGTAATACCGCCAGCATGCTGGGTACGCTTCCGATTGGTAGTGGGCTTGAACATCTTGATTATCTGTAGATCTACAGTGGTCTATGAATAATTCAGGTGTGCTTAGTGTAAGTAGTTAGTTAGGTAGGTTTGTAGTGTAGTTCTCATTGTGTTTTAGTTTTTATAATAAAATAATGATATGGCTATTACTGAATTGTTATGTAATACTAACGTCAGGTATCTGATCAGCAATCGCATGTATTTGCGTACTCCCATTCAACTACTCAACATTTAATGATTTTACGAGAGCTGACTTTTTTGGTTTAATGCGATTGATCATTTTAAAGCGTTGCGTACAGTAGCGCAGCGGTTTCGAGAACAAGATTATTTATAAATAAGTTATTCAATTTTTCGATTAAAATACAAATACAATGAAGTTTAGTTACGAGACCGGGCACTAGACAAATGGGGTCCCTGATGGTGACTCCCCATTACATTGTGTCGTATGGTATATTGAGCAAGAAAAGTTAAAATAATTGTCTGACCAATGCATTACACTCGTCTTCTTCAGATAAAAGATAATCGAGCTGTGCTTCGTATCCGTGCTCCATGTATTTTTTCAAACTGGACCTCTCTATGGTCCAGTTTTATTTGGACACTACAACATAAAATGTTAAATTGCTTTCTATTTATGTATCCGATACATTAAACAAGGTAGTACAAGTACTTAAGTTACCACCAATATAAATACGGTCTTTATAGCCATGTGCCTACTGTTATTATACTAGTAGATACTTGATTGATGATTTATTTTTACTATCTACATCAAACGAGACGTGATCGAGATACAACACCCACTGTACTAAATTAAAACTGACAGCACAACTGGAAGATAAAAGAACAATAAAATTAAAGTTTGATAAGTTACCGTGATTTATTAACTTTGGGCTTTGGCTCGGGGTAAATAAAGATTAAGAACAATATTTATATGCGGCGGTCGAATTTATGTTCATACGAAGATAGTGTAAGTAAAGTAAATTTTATCAAACAATATTTCAGACGTGGGACCTCACTCATGCTGCCATGTTAATCAAGATTGACTGAAGTTTATTTTACTTCATATGGACGGTCAGCTGGTAGAACAATATTGTGAAGATAAAAAGTAGCAAGGCTTATATTCAATCTGAGAGTCGAGCTTTCAAACGTTTACCCTTAAAACCATGTTTGGTATGCCAAGCTTGTGAATTGGGTGGCTTTCACATAGCTATGAAAATTTCAAACTTTACCGACACATATTTATTCGTGTATCTGTAAGTTTGTTTTTCATTACAAGCGACATTTATATTATCTTGCGTTATCGACCCAAATGATAAGCAATGAGGTAATTCTGTAATTTTTTTCTAGTTTCAAGCTTGTATAATATAAAGGACCGTATTTATGTTTCTCTCTCTGAAGGTTAGCTGAGTTAATAGGTATCACCGTTGTAAGCCATCACCTCTTATTAAGAAATGTTTATGATCAGAGCTACATTATCATTCATCACTCATATCTATAAAATAAAATTAATAAGAAGCACAGATTGACATTTTAAATTCAGAACAAACCTTCCAGTAATATTTTATGTAATCCTGCAGAGGGAAAATACAACTTTTTGTGGTTCCGTTTCGTCTTAGAAATGGAGTCGGTCGGATGTCGGAGTCGAACGAGATAATGTATCGGATTACAATGAATAATAAACGAGCTTCCTTGTCTCGGCCCAAATGGCTGCCGCCGCTAATGCATTTCGCGGGTACTCTTCTCTCCGTTTACACAATAACTAGGAAACGGTTGTTTATCGAATTATCATTAGAAGATCTAAATACGGTTGATTTATCGGCGCATCCTGTCCATTGTTTGTTAGTTTG
Organism: Ectropis grisescens; assembly: GCA_017562165.1. Lineage (NCBI taxonomy): Eukaryota > Metazoa > Arthropoda > Insecta > Lepidoptera > Geometridae > Ectropis > Ectropis grisescens. Next base: position 16,115,490 of record CM029779.1, read on the forward strand.
TGCGCCCGGTGCAGCGGAAGTTAGTAGGTAAGCGCGAATTGAACATAAAACCAAGCGCTAACAGCTTATCTCTAATGACCTAAATCCTCTTTTGAAACAATCAACATCAATTTGTGGTGGCATCATCCGCCCTACTTAGAATTTTCTCACCCATTTTCATTAAAGATACATTACCCCTTTTTATTTCTTGTTTAGTCTGCAATTTCTCTCACAGTCCTTTGTCTCATTTAGCATTTATTTACGGCGTATTCAATTTAAATACCGCTCCTTTTGCGTTTTATCGCACCGTAGGAATGGCCCGAGTCGGACCTCGTTTTATTTGTCAGTTTTGTTCTTGCTGCTACGAATCTGTTTGACTTTTAAAACTGTTTCCGTATTAGCAATCTCCGGGACACTCTACTTTAAAATAAAAGGGATTATTATGATAATTTTACTGGCAAGGGATGGTAGCAATCAAAGAGATGTTACTCCAACGGGGAGAATAATAAGGCGATTATAATATTCGAAGAAGGAAGATAAAAAGCCGATTTACATAACAATACAGCGCTGTCTTTTCGAAATCGTCCAATCATTAGGGATTTTATAAATACGCCTCGGGTCGGAATAAGTTTGCGGAGGCGTAATTAAAACTTAAAACTTGTATTATGGCGAGAGCGCGCTGGGAATGTGGAGTGTGCCAAGTGTCGGATTTTGTACGTGCCCTGAGTCGCAATGCACTGCTGTGACGTTGCGACTTGCGGGATATCGCCATTCTTTCCTAATCCTCCCTATATTTTTTATACCAAGTAGGACGACGAAAAGTTTTGAAATCAAGAGCGTCGTTTGTTAGTTCTCATTGCGGAAATCAAAAGCGGTTATTTTCGTGGATTTATGGTGAATTGTTCTTTTTTACATTTTGTGTAGATCTCGTGGAAATCTATTGTGCTTTTAGTGTACAAGTAATTAATGTGATTTCTCAAGGAAATAACTATAACGTAGTTTTTTTTATTAAACTATTAATATTAATCATATGCAGTGTTTCTGTAGATGTATTTTTTACTCTACATTAAAAGTACGAGTGTTATTTTGAAAGCCAAAAAGCTAATTTGTTATACCACAAACTCAACACAACAAAGAACTATAAAATATGTATTTTCTTATGCGCAATGCTTGTCTTGTTAGAATTTAAAAGCTGTTGCAGATTGGCTATGTTTACTGACCACTCTACTTAGTTTCTGACTTGGCTATCTTCTTAGTTGTTCGAATTCAGCAGTCTTGAGTTATGGGTTTTATTGTAAAGGAAGAAGAATTAAATTACACCTTTTTTGTGGAGCCAGTGTGTTACTCAATTCATGTCTCACAGTTATTAGTAACAATGCGCTGGTTAAAGCCTCGGAATACCGCGGCGGCCCCAGCAGACACTCGGCGCCGACTGACGCGCCGGGATCAAGCTATTTACCAAACTCGTCGTCCTCTCCACCACTTACCGCACATAAATTGTCCTGAATATTTGCGAAGCGGCTCGATTAATCTAGCATTCGCAGCGCTCATGTTAAGCATTTAAAGACCTAATAAAATGTCTAGAGTCTAGCCGTCTCTTCTTCTGAGGCGTGGCCACGATAATTGCGGAAAAGGAGGACGAGCGGTGTATTCTAGAGATGTCATGTCGCCATAAATATTAAATAACTGGATTAAAACGCTTCACACACGAGTCCTAAAATCAGAGAAAATTATGTAAAAGTAGTGGGGAGGAGCCTACATCGCACCATATGATGATTGATGGTGATTTATGGTGCGATGTAAGATTAAAGATTACATATTAAACATATATTGAAACCTACAAAAATTATTAAAACAAAAGTTTGGAAGTTTGTTGGTTAATCACAAAGGTACGTCTGAACGGATCGGGTTAAATTTTGGAATACACATTGTGGTCTGCAATAGCACCTAAGCCTTTTACACGGGAAAATAACGGGAAGGGGAACTACGCGGGTAAAACCGCGGGGTGCTGCTTCTATCTGTATTGTAGTGTATCTATATAGCTTCTATCTGTGTAGTAGTGTTTTGTAGTGGTAGGACTCTTGGCAGAGTCCGCCTGGGGAAGTACCACACCTTTGCCAGTTATTCTACCGCCAAGCAGTAATGTGCAAACATTACTGTGTTCCGGTTTGAAGGGCAATGTTTCGAGAGAAATTACAGGGCTTAGAGATATAAGATCTTAGATCTCTGGGTGACGAGCGCAGTGCAGTGCTAGGTAATGATTTGGACTCATCATGTTCCAATAGCTGCGTGTCACTGTGCTGTTATGTGTCAGGCATGTTGCTTACCATCAGGCACATGTCCTGATCGTCTCGTCACTCTTTTTAAAAAAAAAATCTATTAAAAATAACCTAACCAGGCGACGAGTATGAAACAGAGTTACGAGTAGATTAAACGCTACAATTTCGAAATACTGCGGAATATTTTTGTCATGAACACGGTAATATGGTAAATGGGAATGGGTTCATAATATCATTTGGTATCCATTTCGTATGTCTCGTCACAAAAAATCTACAGATTCAAAACCAGCGTTACATTCACTTCCTTCTCGCTGTCGCTCCCGCTTCGCTCGTCGCTGTACAAGTGGCCTCGATATCAGAGTTAATTAAACCCAGAGCACGCGAAAGAACGCGACTGAGACAAGACGAGCAGCTCTAATAGTTAGCAGCTTATTGCCATTTCAGTTGCTCGTCAGCACGCCTGTCATTGTTGACCTGAATACAACAGTTCCTTAAGCGACTTAATTGTCTGCTTCAATTATTTTGCAGTTTTCCTAAATAAGTAATGGACTCGCTTCTTGTTTGATGGCATTTATATTATCACTGAAACAACTAAAATTGTGGTCTATTTTAGTTACAAGCTACATAGTCACAAATATATTCTAATTACGACTTTTTGGAGCGAGGGAGTTATTTCAGGTATATTAATTGTTTACAAATAATTTAACAGAGAAGCACATATGTACATAACTTACATGTTTATACTGACGGACCGGAAACATGGAAAGGAACAGGAACTATGCTTTCATCGCGGGAAGGTAACGGAAACAGAAACTATGCGGGTAAGACCGCGGGGCGTAGCTAGTAAAATCTAGTTTTAAACCAAACCGAAATAAAACAAAAAATACCAACACAGGTACTTAATTCATTCTAATTTGTGTTAATAACAAAGTTTGCGCTCAACCCAGACCGTTACTTCTGAATTCCGACATAATTTCATTAAAGCGTAAACCAAGTAGATATCTAATTGTAACAAAAGTTGTGACGTTTTAATTAAAATTACGAGTGGTTTTTGTGTAAGCGGTCGCGCACGCGTGTCATGCGCGTGACATCCATTGTAACAACTTTGACTCGTACTGTTGGCCAACAATAAGAACATTACGTAGGACGGCTGTTATGTTAATACTACAATCAAACCTTTGAAGCGCTTTGTTTTGGGAAATTTTTGGAAAGTCCAAAGTTTCTCGTTCTGAAAATCGTTATTGTTCCAATGAAAGGGTTAAAACAACTTACTGGGAACGTATAGCCTTGTTAATGAACTTATCACACAACTTATCACTAATCGATTACAAACAATAATACATTTTAATAAACCGAATGATCGGCTTTCACGATGTATTCACCCACTAACTATACCTACATAATTATTTGTGACATTAACTGACATTGAGATGTTTTCATTTTTCGAGTTTTAATTAGTCATAGCACCTAATAGATATTGGAAATATTATTTTGGTTTACAATTTCATTTTTGATAATTTTATAACGTTTATGTTTTGTTTCATATGAAGTACCTAACTCAAAAAAATGTTAATTTAAACCATTCCCTCAAATCCACTTAAATACATAGAAACAAAATCGGTCCAGCCTTTTAGGAGTTCTTAGACAAACACACGCACAGAAGAGTAAAAGTAAAATATCAAATGTCAGAAAAAAAATAGAATAACAACAATAGTAATAATAATCAATAAATAATAATGCATTCAATGTCAAGCAGAAAAAGTAATATTAATAAAAAAAAATATCAAATAGGAAAACAACAATATTCATAAATAACAAAAACAACAATACATTTATAAAAAATACCATCGCGTAGTGTGCGCTGTCAAAGCTACGTATTATGATCGAACAAAATAATGTACCTACTGCAGAGGTATGTAATCTGTGCTACAGTGCAGAACCGCTAGTCTAATATTGAATTGTATTGAATTAGGCAACACAAGAAGGAGTCTATTACAATAAATATATATCACGGTTATACCTACGTATGCTACTCCATGAAATTGTATGAATACTTTATTTCATTTAGAATTAATTAATGGGTTACTTATTTACGAATGATATGGTCTAGGCCGTTGTCGGACTTAATACGAGTACATTGTCGGCACCAGTTTTGAATAAGTTATTGAAACACAAAGTGGAAACTTAATTTCATTTAAGTCTTTATTGATAAAATGTCTAACAAATAATACCATGTATCTTATTTTTTATTTTTCACGTCGAATTTTCCGGTTTAGTGGTAATTACGTGTCACAAGACAAGTAATTAGTCATATTGAAAACATGAAAAACGAAATATTGCAAAAAAACAATATTTTCCGGCAATACATATATCTATGAGGATTTCATCACAAAGGTTCTGGTAAAGAGGAGAGTACTTATACCTTGGTTAAAGTAAGAACGAAAAAAGGGTGCAAGGTATATTTATTTAGAGTTGGTACTACAAACTGGCAGTGGAGGATGATTTGAGCAAATGAACGAGAAACGAGAAAGAGAGTGAACAATTCACTTCACCAAAAATAACTGCTGTCGTTGACAATTCCAGACAAAATAAATGCATTTGCAAGATTGTATAGACCTAAAGATTTAAATAAGAATAGTAACCAACACATATCGGAAATCGGATGATCTCAACAAACAAAAATCAAACAATATACCAGAAAAATATAGTAGAGATTTATTTTTTATTGAACACGACCGAGCGAAACTATATAATGATGTTCGGAATGTATAAAAAATATCGGCTTGATCAGCAAGATCAGCCAATGTGACGAATTGATAGCGCAACAGATATCGGCTACTATACGTCGAGTTCGCGCCCTCGCGGCCCGTTTCCTCTTCAGAAAAGGAAAGTCACGAACTCATCGCGGGACCATTCCAACTCCCAACAAAATAAATATATTTTGCTGATTCGAGTCGAAATTTGCAAGTCTGCCAAGAATATTCGTACCAAATCGTTTTCCTATAATTGGAGTACATGTGAATTTGTATTCAGTGGCGCATCCAAGGCGGATGGAATTTCGCCATTTCGCGGTATCCCCGTCCTCCATCATGCGTGCTTATTGAAGTAATTTGTGTACCTCTGCGTGCGGCTTCAACTAACCCGCTACACGAATTCTGTGGTGTTTTATTAATCTTTATTACTGGCATACAAACTCATTTACGGCACAACCTCCTAATTAGAGGCAGTGGTGGCTAATTACCGACGACTTCGTGATACCGGTACATCGTACAATTATTAAAAACTATTTATAAGTATAGTCTATAAAATCATACGATACATTTTGTAATCCATAATCATAGTTGGCAGTTACCACAAGAAGAAAATGTGTCTCTATAAACGTGTAAACAACCTACTGAGTTACTTAAATATTTTGCAATCGTAATAAGACCTATCCGCTGACGTACAATAGCCATCAACGGAAACCAGTGGAAGAATGGGAGCCCTTTCCCCAATACTGAGAAACCACAGTCAGAAAAAAACTGTTTATTCGGCTCCGTACAGAACACCACTGTGAAACGTTTCCGATGCCACTTTTGCGATAGATATATAGACAACTAGCGCCCCGGCCCGGCTTTGCCCGTGGTACATATATAGCCTATAGCACTCAAGGATCCCGTACATATCTAATGGTGAAAGATTTTTGAAATAGGTCCACTAATTCCTTAGATTATCGCGTTCAAACAAAAAACCTCATCAGCTTTATAATATTAGTATATGTAGAATAAAGGAAATTTACGAAGAAGTTTTGAAATAGTCACAACACTCTCTTAACTGACTTCTTAAAAATGATTGTTCACGGGTTCGGTATCAATTTTATTATCTACATATTATGTACACAAGGCTATGTACAGTAATAGATCATGATACGAAAATTAACCACTTACATAAGTTTCTTATTTTTAATCTCTATCCTGATATAATTTATCATGAAAGTCAAGAGTTGAATCGAGTTAGTCTCAGTGGGTTTCACGCTTTTTCACGCATTTTTGTCAATTACCTACTTTAGGTTTTATTTTTTTTGCACTGCATTTCATTGTCAATAAATACCTCATTATAGGTAATGAGGTTTATTGAGAATGAAACTTTGCCCTTCAAAAAAATAATATTACGGTAGAATAACATTTCCCAAACGAGTTCAAATACAAATTTAAAAGACCTCATAGATCTCGCTCGAACGCCTTAAAACACGATAATAGTTATTTGTTATACAAGAGTGCAAAGTTCATTTTATACCGCGTGCTCAATTTTGATGACCGAGTAAGCGAAGGATTCTAAAATTGAATCACGAGCGCAGCGAGTGATTCAAAATTAGAATCCTGAGCGTAGCAAGGAATCAAAAGAGCACAAGGTGAAAAATCTTGCACTCGAGTGCAACACGTAACTTTTCATTCCACCTCAGCGAGGAAATGACTAAATGCAAATTTTAAATGTTTTCGCGCTAAGCAAATTAAAAAAAAGTAAGTACACCAAAGAGGTTCCGAGTCTGAGTTTTTAAAATATTAAAAAAAAATGTATGATGCATTCGGCACCAAGGAGGTAGAAATAAATAGGTTGAATTATGTTTTGAATTCAAAACCTCAGTACACACGATGTTCTAAATTCAAATTTATTTTAACCTCTAGCGGGTAAAAACGACTGTTGCGTCTTGATATCGAGGAGCAAAAGTACTCTTTCCGAGCTGGTGGGATGAAAAATGTATTTTTCAAATCTCCTGCTCGACAAATTCCAATTATATGTCATGAAACGTCAAAACAAAGCAAGTGATTGTGACCTTTCAAAATGATTATTAATAATCTACTTCCGGAAAAATCGAAAGATAAATACGAGCTAAAAAAATATTTTACAGAGCCCTTTCTTTTAATTGCCTGGCAGAAGATATGAAAAGTAGAGTATTCACCTCTGAAGTAAAAAACTGTCTTGTGTCATAGGCGGATTGGATCCCTTGCTTCACTCGGGACACTACAACTCCCTCGCTTCGCTCGGGAGTTTACTCGAGTCCCTCGCTGCGCTCAGGATCCAATATGACGCCCATGACACAAGACAGTGCTTTATTCCCTTGGTGAATAATCTACTAGTATTCCCCGCAATCTATTCCACAAATTTGGCCAAACATAACTAACTATAAGAAGATGAATCAGCCTCTCGTTACGACCTCTGTTGTGTGCCACATGTGCCGCATTAATGAACCTTATTATATATTTAAATTTAAAACTTTGCGACGATATTCATTCAATCCAATTTTACAAGTTAACGTACACTATTTTTTGTCTGAAATTATCCGTTGGCCTATAATGCCTGCTATAAATGTACGTAAGGCATTTTAGAATATTGTTTAAAAAAACCTTTTTTCATTCATCACACATGTCAACTTCATAATTCAAAGCGGGATGCGAAACTAGCGACAATGTAGCGCGCATTGCGAGACTGGCTGACGCGAAGCACAAAGCTCATTTCACGCCGACCGCACTCATATTTTACACCATCCAAAAGAGGCGGTCTAACCGCTTCAGCGTGCCGGACGTAACTAGGATGGGCTCATCGGGGCTCGACGCAGTGGAAGTAGCTTTCGATAAGGCGTAAAATGGGAACCTTTACTCGATAAAAATTTAATATAGTAACTGTAATACATTGTACTATGTTGAACCAAACTACTTACGAATGTAAATTGTAAGAATTAGGATGCAATAGCGAGTTGAAAAACTACTTTTCTACTAAAACAATTATAAATGATAAACTTAACACTCTTTTATTACAATACCAGATACAGTTTCTTACACAATATTTTTTTTTAAAGTAGAGTCACGAGACGAGCATTACATGTGCCTGCCGTTCAGCAACATGCTTGCCACATAACAGCACAGTGACACGCCGCTATTGGAACACGAAGAGTCCAAATCATTACCTACCACTGCACTGCGCTCGTCACCCAGAGATGTAAGATGTTATATCTCTAATTTAATTTCTCTGGAAACATTGCCTTTCAAACCGGAACACAGTAATGTTTTGACATTGCAGCTTTGCGGTAGAATAACTGGCAAAGGTGTGGTACTTCCCCAGGCGGACTCTGCTAAGTCCACCTCTCCAGTCAAAAAGCCCTTCAACAAACATTTTCCCTGCGTTCATTTGCGTTCATTGCTGAAGCAGTGGCAAATTAAGACATAAATACAATAAATATTAATTTCAGCGAATTATGCCAACATCTGTATAAACCAACTTCTTTCTGTTCCTTCTGCTGGAATTCCTAATTTCACAGGATGAGAACTAAAGCCAAAAGCCAAATCCAAATTAAAAAAAGGAAAAACAACCTATCCTATCCACCACGCTGGCCAAGTGCTGTTTGGAAAATGACATATTTCCCCGAAACTAATATTTTTTAAACACACTGGTTTCTCGACGAGATGTTTCTTCAATGTTATACCTGGTAGTCATAAAAAAATGTGCCAACATTTTTTTTTTACTGGTAAAACAAAACCAACTTCAATTTACAATTAAATTCAGACACTCAAGCAAATTTCATAAGAATCAATTACTATTACCACGTAAGTAATTACTACATGTGAGTAAATGTTAGTTTTTTGTTCATATTTCAGTGACTGACACACTGATTTCGATAAAATTGAAATGTGACTATTTGTAAACACTGATCTACGAAACAAAAAAAGAACCGTCATCAAAACCGATTCATAACGGCGACAATTGGTGGCGCTATCACGTAGCATACACGAAAAAAACATACTACCGAATTGAGATGTCTTTTTTGAAGTCGGCTAACAAACTGCAGAGAAGTTCAAAGCTAACTACGCCATCATGTCTTTCGAGGCCACACTTGTATTTTTGTATTTGCAATAATTGAAGGTTAAATGTGATTGAATTTTCATTTGATGCTCGTCATAATTATAGGAAAATTTGTTCTCGATGTATTTTGTGCCTTCTCCCCCACCTTACGTTCTGAATACGTCCATATCTAACGGTAAACCCGCTTGCTCCCCTTCGTAAACAACTTTGTCACAACATAGTAAAGCACAAATTGTATCCCTACAGCCAAGCGCATGAATATTGGGAAAGCTTCGGGTGTTTTAGTTTTAAATGGAAACGTGCATGCCCTAGTAGTAAACTGAACTACGTTTGACCCGGGAAAAAATTGGGGTCTCCGAAACTAGAATTTTGTATGATAAAAATATTTTTTTTTAAAAGGCTAAGAGCGGACCGCTGGCATCATTTAACTATGGATCTTTTTTTAACTGCTTCATACTCGTAGAAGGAGAATGTCAATTAAGCTGACTTTTTTTATACTTACTTAACTTTTTTGATGTCATGTATCCCAATTCCCCACGGACGGTTACTGTTTGATTTTAATTATAAGAAAGATAACAATTACAGTTAGATAACGAACTTCAAGATATTCCTTTTGTTAGCTGAACAGTAGATAATCACCATAATCATCATCATCATCACTAACCTTCTTCTTCCCTTCCCTTCTCCAAATTGCCATCTTCTTCAGTCCTATGCCAATCGAGTCCACGTTTTACTTACAAAGGTACATATAAACAAAACCACAATGATTTCCATTAACGTATACCTACTATATTTAAAGCTTAGTTAGTACACATTCTATGCGTAATATAGTATAGAATAGGATCTCCGTCTATCCGATAACCTCTTTAATCTACCTTCCGCCGCATGCTCCGTAATACAAGCACCAGGTAGGTATAATCGGATTTCACCCACTAAGAGCCACAAAGCCATAAGTGGCAGAGCATGATACATCCGACATAACGATGGACATAAAGCTTTGAAATGCATCGAGGGCCTCGTATTAGGGAGTGCACTAAACCGTCTTATCTCCCCTACTTGTTTGGATAGAAACGGGCATCTTCCGTAAAATGCATCTTAAGAAGTTGCCAGATAAGATTTAACGTTCAATATAATGTTTCTAGAAGCACACGAACCAGGGTTATTGCAGTCAACTTACTATTTGCAACATAATGGCCGTCATATACACATTTTATGGCTTTATTACTGTTTATCAAAAATGTTTGTAGTCAATAGACATGGAAAATGCTCGAATATTGCGAACAAGCAGTATTGTAGAGTGAATTTGAATTTCAGAGAGTAGATCATGTGCGTTGCCAAGTCGGCAGGATTGGAGAGGTCATAACATAGCGGGCGAATCTGCCGTCACCTCAGCGGTCCAGGTCCACTTTGCTCACTGACCTACATCCCGCTTTGGCACCGCTCACAATCACCGCTTCAACTTAATTGTCTCGACACTTCGGCCTTCCTAACGACTGTGCTGCAATCGGACGATTTAAGGGGCGCTTCTGTCCCGAGCGCAGACTGGCCCGCGTCGCGTCGAAACCGACGCCGACTGGGGTCAGACGCCATCCGCAGCGGAGATGACGTTCTGTATGTAAATCACGGCTTTGTCGCAATTCGCTCGGACATTTGTTAGCGAAACACTTTAGTTTCTTTCACAAACATGGATAGTATTTCAGCTCTACGGGCATCTGCATAATGGTGGGGTGTCGCGCAGACTAAAAATGCGACACATTGTGTGAGTGCCACGCTACGGACGTATATAATGGAATGAAGGGATTACAATTTGCCTTTGTGATGGCATAGTCGAATTACATTAATCTGGCGTGCCGCACTAAGGCGACGGCGCCGCCGCAACGCAACTTGATTAAAAATTCTATTAGTTGAAAGGCACAGACGTGTTCTTATAGACAAAATGAACGAAGCTAGTCTTGGCGTGACTTGTGGTTGCGGTTTCATTGTGAGAACATAGTATACGAGAATATGCCTACGTTGTGGACTGCTAACGTTATTGCAACATTTTTAAATTAAAGTATATTCATTATTTCAAGGAAATTAGTAACCGAACTAAGTACTAACAATCCGGAAGTTAACTTTTCCTTGACAAACTTTGAAAATAAAAATAAAAATGTGTTTATTATTTTAGATTTTCGCAAAAAAAAATATCGATCACACAAGCATACAACAATAATACAAGTAAGAAATTTAGACACTAGGAAGAATGGTATAATCTAAAATAAACTACGTACTCGTATATTCAACTTAACCTCCTTATCGATACCTAGTCAGTTAAAAATACAAATGTGACAAAATAAACGACGTCATCATTTAGTTACGTGGAAACGGACATACAAGTATGTACTTACATACGTATCTCTAAAACAAAACATTCCCTTTTTCAGGCAGCCTTGTAACTAGCATGTAACAAAATATCCGGAGAAGCGCAGATCCGAGTAGCAAAAAAGGGTTGCGTTAACAGTAAATCAATGTTGTGGTACCGGAGAACAGATACAAAGCGCAGTGGGTCTTAACGGGATATCTATGTGACACCCAGAGCTGCCAGTGCGGCGACCGACCGGACAGATTTACGGGGAGTGCCGGTATCTACGAAATAACTCGCGACAACCAAAAAGAATGCGGCTGAGCACTACGTGGCTTCCTCGGGGTTTCTTATTTTACGCAAACGGAAACTTGGCACACACGTTCCACTTGTTATGTCTTGTGGGTTTCCTGAATACGGAAACTGTACACGCGGGAACTGCGAGGTTGTGATAATAAGCAAGAAATAAGTTCTAATTTTTTATAAAAACATTTTTTAATGAAAAGATGACTATGAAATTACAATAAAGTCAGCTATTCCGACAAATGACTATACAAAAATTTCAAATGAAAAAAAATATTTATATTTTAAAGTTAAATTAAAGTTCAAAAGTTAAAATATCAACAAACCTTAGGGAGGTTAATGTTAAGTACAATTTTTTTGAATGCAAAAACGACTGCTTTTATGCGCCACCTCGTCTATTGATGAGCGACGATGTAGTCGTAGACTAAGCAAGCAGGTTTAAAAGGTACCTATTCAGTCTGACCTTGCATGAGTATACTTAAGTTACAATTTGAAGTTAATTAGCTGGCAATTTTATCATTACAATTGATAAAGGTAAGGTAGGTTCATTGAACATCTGTCGATTTGCTATGAATTGTGAGTATTTTTATATTCTGATCTGTATCAGTACAGTCATGGTTCAGATTTTAGAGATTTGACATTTTTGTGCCTTTTAATTGCACTGAAAACATTGCTGTTCCAATTGCAAAATACCATTTTTTTGTTCCTTATTGCTTATAACTGGCAAAGGTGTGATAATTTGGCAGGCGGACTCTGCAAAGACTCCTACCACTACAAAACTAACATGTACTACTAGTAGGGACCTACGTATCAACAGCTACTGTATTTACAGTTATGTTTGCCGAGCACCGAGCTAGGAGCTAAATAAGACCTACATGTGACTCTATTGAAACGTTTACCAGCAAATTGTTCTTTTTGAGTACACACGCGAGTCTCCGAGCCGGCGACACCATGTGAGCTCTTTGTAAATACCTCGACTTTATTTGAACACTCGCTCGCTTGATTTACTTTTGGTTTTGTACACAGCCCTGTTAACCAGGAGTTATGCGACTGTTTTATTACCAATGTAAATTTTTTGGTGCAGCTCCATCCTTTGTCATTTTTACCCTCTCTAGCAATAAAACGAAAGAAAAATTTCCATTTCCATTAATGGCGCCGTGTTTCGCGTATATGTTCAGCTATTCGCCAATAATATCTGTTTAGGGAAAGCGTAAGATGTGAGGTTTATTTTCCGTCCTATCTGAGTTGCGCGTATGAATACCTACGTAACGCGCTGTACAATATTTTAGTGAGGATATCTGCGCTGAATGTGGCGAGTAATTATAATATTTATGTAGCATCCGCCGTTTTTACAGTTTTATTATAACGAATAAATGTTTTCGAGTACACACAGTCAGAAACTTTGTAAATACCCATAAATATCAGTTGGTTTCTTATCTCCATCTTATTTTAATTGTGTTGACTGTAATAGGTTGGCTATATTTTCGTAAAATAGCAGTCTTATTTACTACTTAAATTGTGTGATTAGAATTTTTAGCGGACAAAATATATTTTTTGTCATAACATTTTTGGTAAAGAATATACTTTTTACGTATGATCTTTTAAAAAAAAAAGTTTTAATCTACCGATTTACTTATATAATTGACAATATTTTATTAGACATGTCCTGTTTGCGTTAGAAAATTGATCCAACTTTAGTTTTTTAGTATACATGTATTGTTAAGCATTACATGTACATGAAAAATCTACAATATCTACAATATTAAGATAAACTTGTTTTTCTTCCATATTTGTAACTATGTAGTACCGCCTTGCGATTTACCAGCAAAATTTCCGTTCGGGTTTTTTTTACCGAGATGAAAAGTGACCTAAGTGCTCGAATAGCCTATATTCTAACGGTATTCCAAATTTTGGTCCGATACGTTCAACTGTGCTGACGTGATTGAGCAACAAACATCCAAATTTTCGCATATTTAATATTAGTAGGATTAAAGTGCTTATATATTATTTATTAACGGACCAATATGAAATGCGTGTAAGATAATGTATGTAGCGAGGTATTTTAGTACGAAAATAACATCTGGGTTAGATGTAGTGAGCAATTATATGCAGAAAGTATCGTTTTTTACACGTGTGTATAAAATAACGTTTGCAAGGGAGGGCACGGATGCAAGCCGTAACGTTTGCGTTCGAATAAAACTCGAGTAACGACTTTAGAACAGCTGGTTCGATTGCGTGCACACTTGCGGTGGTGTTTTCTTTTGGTAATATCGCTTTTAGACTAAGGCAACATTTTATTTAAATACCACTGATACCCTTTAATCAGATACACTGTAGAATATTTCATTATAAACATAAATATTGTTGGGCAGCTAAACCCGAAGTAACCAAATATTTTATTAATAGAACTAAATTACAAAGATTACTAACTACATACCTAACTAACTACTTACACTAATGTGAGTTATTCGTAGACCGATGAAGTAGTAAGTAAATCTTCTATTCTATTATTATGTATATTATACTTATGACGTATTTATATACGTATTTCGTGTGTCTGAGTATTTATATACTCAGACACACAACACACATTTGTATTCTTCACATAAATGACTGATCTGTGAGTGGGAATCGAACTCACAACACGATGTTTAAAAAAAAATATCGAGCTTATGATCGTAACTTTAGAATAGTAATGCATTTTTGCTACGAATAAAATACGTTTAAAATAGGACACACACGATGTGTGTGTCCTATTTTAAACTACGTTTCTTAAAGTTGATAATTCTGGTAATCAAGTACAAGTAGGTAGGTAAATAGAAATGTAGGTATACTGTTCGGTCGTATAGTGATTAGATTGATGGAATTGCAAGCTCACAGGTACACCCACGTTATTCATATCAATGGTTTCATTCTATTTACTTGAATTAAAATGAAAAATATTTTTAATGTAAAGAAATTTGCCATTCAATAAGGTAACTCTTTCAGCTCTTGCATAACATTTTGTGCTCATTTTCGTTGTGCTGGAACATTGCTCTTCATACCATAAAGTTTGCACATTTCTGATTGGTGGTAGATTAACTAGCATAGTATTCATTCCCCAGGTGGTTTCTGCAAAAAGCTAAGTTAAATTCTATGCTGAAGTTTGCTTCACTATCTTTAGATCAACTACTACGGTTTAATGTTTGTATTCGACACAGAGGAAACAGCATTCACATTACCTGTTTACTATAAATTAATTTACAACGCAATTTGCTCTCGCTAATTAAAAGTGGATTGCGCCACGTCCGGTAATGGTTTAGTCACTTTGGCCAGAACACGGGCAATGTCATCAGGCTTTAACCGGAGCTTTGCAGTATCGAGTTCGTGCATAATCGACTGTACATTAGCAGCAAGCGCAGATATTCAAATAAAGTGTTAACGAAGGATTAACTACGCTTTTAAATAGCTTTTTAGGGCTTTTTTTGCTTTTAAATCTAATCTCTTCGTTGCAATTTTTCGTAACATCTATTCATGTTATCTATTAATGTTGAAAGTTACGGCTGGTTTACCAAGTTACGGCTAGTCTAGTTTTGATGGGCAATGTTTACAATTATTTTATATCTCTGTCTGACAAGCGCAGTGCTGATTCTGGGTAGTGATTTGAAGTATTTATGTTGCAACAGCTGTGTGACTCTGTGCTGTTGTCGGCAGGTTTTGCTTATCATCAGGCACTTTACTATAGGTACAAGTAAGAGTAGAAGATTTAACAATTTTTCCCTAACGCGCCAAAATAAGTAGAACCTCAAAAAAAAACTAACTATTCTTATTATTAAATAATTGTCCATTGGCGGGGTAGCATAGCCAGCTCACTAAAGGTTTCTACTGCTGGGACTCGTGGCCTCCTCTCACAAGGAGAGTCAGGCTCACCACGCTGGCCAGATGCGACTAACGATTGGCAGGTTGTGCGGGTTAGCGGATGACATATCTCGCAAAATTCTAAACACGTATCAGTTTCCTTACGAAGTTTTCCTTCACTGGTTATTTAATTTAGCGGGATTCTGTTCGTGACTTCGAACAATATTGTCGTGATGTATATGTAGCTATGAGTATTGAAACATGAAAACCTCAATTGACAAATGCATCAACACATTGTCAATGTGAAAATTGGCCAACTTCCATAGTACCTAGTTACATGATTCGAAAGTTGGCTCCACAGTGGGTGTTGAAACAGGCTTAATACGGTAACTATTGTATTTGTATCGGGATGACCGCCAGCTGGGAGCCGCAGCGATTACAGAGCTAATGAACACATTGTTTGCTCGTCTAACGAACTGCACGCAGATTTTAAACGATTGACGTGCGTCACGATCGCACGATTTGCGGGATTGGCTCATACATTATTTAGTTATAATGTGATAAAATAAGCTATTTAGATGTAGGATAAATATATTATTTTGGATACGTGGATTACCGAGCTTTGCTATAGCAAAGCTTATAATAAGTAAGTATAGGTTAAGTTTAGTTGTTGGGTCTTCGGAGGGAGTGCGAAGAGTGACCCCGCGACTTTGACCCACTGCCATGCCGGCGAAACCTGTAGGGGTTTCAGATTTTTTATTCTCTGGACGTTTTTATGAAGTTGCCAGATTTCTTAGAATTAGTTTTAGAATTTTTTATTTCCTTATACGTAATATGTAAAGAGCAATTTATGAAATTGTAATTGTTTGATTAATTATTTTTTGTATACACGGTGCTTGTGTGTAAGCGACAATATTGTTATTCAATTTTATGACTTGTAACCCACCATTATCAATAAATGATTTGTATTTGTAGTTGGTATTAGTCGGCACCACTTTTACTGGTGTCGAGGCCTGACCCCGTCACACCTGCCGTGTCCCTATACGGTAGACGGTGCGTCAATGCATTGCCCCTGCACAAAAAAAAGGTTAAATTTAGTTACCTCTAATCGTGATTCTGTTTCTTTAGTCACATAATGAGGTACCTTTACCGGTAGGTATTTGCGCAATGTTTTTGAGTTAATAAGAAGACAATAATACTACTAATATTCCGTGAGCTGGTAGCAAAGTTTGGGTATTTAAGTCAAGCCGAAAACTTGTCACATAGCTTTCCAATGTAGGGTATACCCTAACAACGGAGGTGCAGACCTGACTGGTCATTAGCGGGACAAAATGAACCCCTCAATTTAGATCACTTGGCTGGTAGAAAGTCCCATCAAAATAATCTGTTTTTTCCTTATGAGTCCTTTTTTTATTAGATTACACCCAATTAAAATTTCAAGTTGCCTCAAAAACTTCTTCAATATTTTTTGGAAAACATTCTTGCACTCGTCTGACAATGTTAAACCTCCAACTAAATCGACTGGCACATTGTTTTTATTCTGTAAACACTAAATTACAACATATAAAACAAGCATACTTATTGCCTCACACATTTTTAGTGAATAAAAAAACAAAACAAAATTTAAAAAAATAATGGATTCATTGTGCCCGCTACTCACCAGCCACCGCACCACCGTGTTGGGGTATAGCAGAAGAACTATGTGACAAGTATCATCTTATCTTACCTACAAACAGCAATAAAGATTTTTGTATTTGTATTTGTATTCAAGTTTTCAGCTTGTCTCAAATACCTACCCAAAGTCTGCTACCAGCTCTCAGAATCTAGTAAGTTCGTGACAACTAACATTTGATGAGAACCCTACCGAACCCGTTCTTTATTTTCCACAACTAAAAATCAGTGATTGGCAGCGTACGCTATAAGAAATTTGACATAAAGGATAGGAACAATTATTGTTTTTAAACTTTCGCGATTTGAACACATAATGCACATAACGCTGCCGAAACGTCGAGGTATATAAACAATGAATTATTCGTGAATAAGCCCTGTAGGTACTAATCATTAATAGGAACAATTAATGATCTGGAATTCACAGTCTTTAGCCCATTCTTAGCTAACTTTAACAAACGAAAAGTCATCAAAATCCTCACATTCTTTATTTATGCAATGCATTCAGACCACGGATATCGGGGGATATGCCTTGAGGGCGTGGCAGTGTCTTCTCGATACGGTTAATATGACCGCATAACTTTGACATTCGTTCAGTCGCTCTGAAGCGCCTCGAGAGTACGTTGGCGCGTTAGTGATGGGGTAATGGAGTTTGCCGATGTGAAATTTCTTCGAAAATTTATTCGGTAATTTACATGGTTGTGTACAATGTTCGTTTTTTTTAATTTTTAATAAACTACCTATTTTTCCATGTTTTTTACTTGTTTTATGATTATTATTAATAGTACCTATACACAAAGAAATAAAATTGGAGCGTTTGTATGTAATATCAAATTAACAACTAAGTTCAAATGAAAGTATGTACGGTACCTATACCTAAAAACTGTTTTAAAATCTTGTTTGTTCCACTAATCTACCAAACAGCTGGACCAATTATTATGACGGGACTTTCACTACCAGACAGCTGATCTTCTAAAGCATAACTTTTCACGTTTTTTTAACGTGTACTTTTCTCTTGCTTGATGAAAATAAAATGTTAATACTATTACTAGCCTACATTGTCCCACTGCTGGGCAAAAACTTCTCTTCCTTCCTTGCAGATAGTTCAATTCACGGCATTAGGATTAACGGCATTCGACAGTCTGAGACATAATGTTTTACCGCCATGCCCTGTAATTTCTCTGGAAACATAGTCCTTAAAACCGGAATAGAGTGATGTTTATTTAAGCCTATAGATAAGCCATCAGCTATAGGCTTAAATAAACTGTTTTTAAAAGTCCCTTAAAATTAGTCCAGCCGTTTCAGAGATTACCCAGTACAAGCAGGAAAGCAAAAAAATAATAATGTTTTTTTGTCATTGGTATCGTAAATCCTATTACCTAATATTACAAATGCCAATGTTTGGACGTTTGGGTATTTGGATGTTTGTTGCTCAATCCCGTTTAAACGTATGAACGTATCGAGTTGTAATTTGAAATACAGTAAGATTATATTTTGGAAGAACACATAGGCTTAGGCTACTTTTATTTCGATAAAAGAACGAGAACGGGAACTACGCGGGTAAACCCTCGGAGCACTTCTAGTACTTTCGTAAACATTTGACGTAAAACTGTTAACTTGAAAAATGCAAACTGATTCCTACTCCAACTTTATACATTTCTTTATAGTACCTATAATATGTCGTTACAGGGTATCAATTTGTATATGTAAATATATTTACGTATTTGTATATTAGTAAAACTTAATAAATGTAAATATATTAATACAGCCCAAAATAAAATGTCGAATAAATTTTGCAATCACTCATTTCAATCCCTAGTTACGTGTGTGAGAGTTGAGTGACTCCTTCTACATAGACAAAATTATTTGTTTATACGGAAATGTTCCGCCCATTTTATGTATGTTGTCATAAAGAGCGCTATCATAATTTTTAGTGTGCATGCTAAAATATGCGGTTGTGTGTCGTAATTATAACTTTTGTTTATGTAGTAACCATTTAGGTGGGAGGAGACCGGAGACACTAGGTTTCGAACTAAATTCGCAATCAAGGCATATCCCCCGAATATCCATGATTCAGACACATATAATATAAAAATAAAAACAGTTTTTAAATAAATAGATATATCAATATTAAAAAAAGTCTCATTGAAATTATACACCATAGCAATAAAAAGATAAGGAATACGACCATCTCATTACAATTATTACCATACAGTTATGGTTGTGAAGTCAAAGTTTAATTATATTTAAGTAGCAGCCGTTGTAAACGTTACGAGGAAGCGGCCCGCACGAGACATTGCGTGCGACCACCTGCCAATAATCACAGCTATTGTGCCTCCAGTTATAATTAACTGCGACCCGCAAATTGCAGCCGTTGAAAACCATGTATTTGGATGTGCCAAGACAACTACATACATGTCTTTATTTTGTCTCTAAATAAATTTTAAAGAAAAATATTTAAGTATAAATTTGGGCTAAAGAGCTGTCAAATTTATTGACCTGAATCCGTCCATTATAATGCTTGCCATATGGAGACAAGTGAAATTGGGGATCACAGCACAACGTGGTTTTGCAGCTTCATAACTATTAATCTTTAAATCCAATCTCAGCATCGCAAAGCTTAAAAATTTAAAATGTAATGTCAATGACGCATCATGCGCAGTGAATGGGAAACCCCCAATTTGTGGTTATTTTGCTGCGCATCGAGGTTTCCACTAAGTTTATCTTTTACAAAATGCCTTTTGTGAGTTACCAAATACCTTTGAGTGGTTAAGCTATTCACGTACAACAAACGGCCG
Source organism: Ectropis grisescens (assembly GCA_017562165.1). Lineage (NCBI taxonomy): Eukaryota > Metazoa > Arthropoda > Insecta > Lepidoptera > Geometridae > Ectropis > Ectropis grisescens. The sequence continues at coordinate 16,135,532 of CM029779.1, forward strand.
AGTCCATGACAAAGCCACACCAAATTTTTGTAAAGTCAAATCGGTTTAGAAATTTTCGACAGTTGTTAGAAATTCTCACTTTTGGGACTCATGGCCTTCACTCTAAGAAGACACAAGCGCGGGTTGGCGGATGACATGTCTTCGAAAGATTATTTGGATATTGGTTTTTTAAAATGTTTCCTTCTCCGTAAAAGCCAGAGCAATGACATACTTGCACATCTGCGTTTGGAAAAAAATATTTAGAGCTTACGCTTGTAAATTCGGACGTTTTCGACACTAGGCACTTGGCAACATGGCAACCACATAACCACAGTTTACTAAGCCACCACGGCCAGAGTGTTACCATGTACTTAGTTTAGATCCTGTGTTAATCATGGCTGGTGTACAATAACAAGTTCTTCTATTTATTCTACTGAACTAGCGATACTTACGTACGACTACGAAAGAAAAAAAAAACAAAAAGAAAACGTAAGGCATACTTATTTTTTGTTTTACATAGAGAACAATTTTCGTTTCAACAAATACAGTAAACATAAAATTATTAAGCGATATTTAAAGAAAAATCATAAACTCCACTCAAAACTTACTTGTATTTTTCTAAAAAGACCGTTTGTTGAATTCAACTCCGAAGTACGGTATAAGTTTGATACTGGCCGCTAAGACAAATACATTTCTGGACGATAAACTACTAGGACCTTAGATAAAGTGTATCCTCGTTGACGTTGCAATCTGATAAAAAAACAACGGCTATACGAGCTTTGTATGCTGAGTGCGAGATTTTTTCAAAACAAAACGCGCTCTACCGTGAGCGCGTAAACTTAACATTTGTATGAAGAACTCTAGCGCCACTAGACGCTCTCTGAATTTCTTCATACAAATACCCACGCACAGATTTCTAAACAGATGAAACCTTCGTGAACGACACTGTGAGGCCAGTCATTAGTTATGTATGCGTGACAGCTCTCACCGACGTTGTCAAATTACTCACGTTGGTGTGCGTGTAATGTTCCCAGTCTTAAGAAAAAAGTCCCACTATTGTTGTCTTAAGCTTTGGAAATTTTCACGTATAATAAACGCATAAAATATTATTTTAAAATAATTTATTATTACACCGATAATATATAATGCAAGGATTCCTTGTTAATAACTTGCTCCACAAAAAAGGAGACAGAAACGTAATTGAAAATTATAGACCTATTAGCCTCATGTCAAACATTTACAAATTTTTTTCAAAGCTGATCCTAAATAGAATATCAAGGACTATAGATGAAGAACAGCCCATTGAACAAGCTGGTTTTAGAGCAGGGTTTTCAACTATTGATCATATGCATGTATTAAAACAGTTACTAGAAAATCTCAAGAGTATGGGAAAGACCTATACATTGCATTTGTCGACTACAATAAAGCTTTCGACTCAATCAAACACAATCTGCTCTGGAGGCTCTAATTCAACAAAGTAGTAAAAAAAAAATGTTATATTTATATTATTGAAAATATATATGCTAACAGCACTGCATAGATCAAGTTAGAATCCACAGGTCATAGACGAGACGTTTTATAACGGCGAGGATTTGTTCTTATCTATTCGTTTCATAACTATAGTTTTCATCAACACTATTAGTATTTTTATTAACTCTAGTAACGGCGAGGATTTGTTCTTGGCATCGATTCACATTAAATAAAAAAAATAACGATTATAAAAATAGAGCTTAAAATTGAATTATACAATGTTCATCAATAATTTGGTCTACGAGTATCTTCAAAACAAAATTAGAATCTATATTTTACCTTAACTTCAGGGAAAATAATTTCAATTTAGTATAGCAACACTGGCCTATTTTCGTTGAGGTGTTGTGTTTCTATTCATCAATCGAAATAAAATCGTCTAAATTATATAAATACCAGTAAAAATATTCTAACTTTCCTATGAAATTTCCTTTTTTTATTTTTGGGAACAATGTTTGCAATGTTTGATGACACAAGACGGCATAATCTTAAACAAAACATAAAATCACACGGGACTCCCGTACGAGACGGAAGTCAGTTTCATACTGACTGGAGTTTGTATTTGCTTTGGCGTTTGATATTTGCTTTCCGGACCTAAGGATCTGTGTTCCGCACGTTCCATCTGCCTTTTGTTTTAGAAATCTGTGTACCCACGGTAGAACGTGGCTTATTGTCGACAAAACTTGCACTTAGCTATACTGGGCAAAGCATGAATATCGCCTCGGTAAAGTAAAGTCGCGTAAATATTATTAAATGTATTATATTATATGGAAAATACGAATCTTGTTGTGTCCACTTGGAGTGGTGTTCTAATTTTTATGACATTTGCGCTAGAAAATGATGTTGACCAAGTGAGAGTAATCTCTTCGTGTTGATGAAGAAAAATGCTTTGGAAAATTTATTTATGGGCTTATGTGAAACCGTCGTCTCGCCTGATATTAAGCGACCAAGAGGTTTACAATGGTGTAAATTTACCTTATAAAACCAATTCATTTTTGCCTTGAAGACGCCAATATTTTTTTTTAATTTTTACTATTGTAAAAATGACGAGGAATAATTCTGAAAACAATTACTATTAACATAATTTTGTATGGTTCTTGCTTTTGACAGTTGAATTTATATCATGTTAGAATAATATTACTATCATTGAAATGTTCATTGTACTTAGTCCAGCTTAACTCTCATTAGTGTAAGTCATTGTTTATAACGGTGCTGATTAATATAAATAAATAATAAAAGATATTATTGGGGGAAAACCTATTCAGACTATGCGTTTTGTATACCAAAATATGGTATCAAACTTTTTCGTCAACCACGAAACGTGTCGGTTTACGAGATACTCATCCGATAGAAAAAAGGGCTAAAGCTTTTCTTTTATATTAAATCGTATTAAAACAGCATTAAAAGTTCTAGTTATGTTATGTTGAATGAATACAAGACATAATGTTTTATAGTAGTACCTACGGGGATTAATCACGAATAATTCATTGTTTAAATACCTCGACGTTTCGGCAGCGTTACAACCGCCGTGCTCACGAGAAGACTCTTCTCGTCTTCTCGTGTTGAGGAGTCTTCTCGTGACCACGGCGGTTGTAACGCTCGAGGTATTTAAACAATGAATTATTCGTGATAAGCCCCGTAGGTACTATATAAACATTATGTGTTCAAATCGCGAAAGTTAAAATAAAAAACAATTTATGAATACAAGACATGACGACAAAACATAATGTGGTTTTTCTTATTTCAGATCACATTCGAGAGTTTTCTTGCGGTAACCTTTTCTATCGCACTTTATATTTAAATGAAGAAAGAAACACGCTTTATGTTGGTGCTATGTGAGTATTTCAGACTTTTAATTTATTTTATAGGATTTCAATGATCAAATAGTTTTTTTTTTTTCAGAAGTATAATATAACTTTGCTGGCCATATAATAGATAAAACTAAATAAACTTTAATTGCATCTAGTTTGAGACGTAATTACAATTCAAATACTGTTCTTCCATTAACGGCCATGAATTGCAAAATTGCAAAATTTAAATCAGGAATATAAAATGATAATAATCATTTAAGGGCTACTATATATAATACTGTAAAATAAAATAACAAAATAGATATAGTTAGCATGAATGGCACACCTCGTCATGGAAATAACATTTTATCAAGAAATCATCCAATTTACAAAAACATTATTTTGCCAACCACTTTTTTGATTGAGTACGAAATTTCCTATGAGTAACATATATCAATTCAGCTGGTAGGAATTAACAGTTAAAGGAACCATGTGAACACAATGACTTCTAAACATATCTAAATAACATAGAGTGACGAGACGAGCAGGACAAATGCCTTTTTATAACATTACAGTGCCACGCAGATGTTTAAACAAAAAGAGTTCAAATCACAGCCTAGCACTGTACTGTACTCGTCACCCATAGATATAACATGGTTTATCTCTTTATTATGTTTTTTTATTCTGGAAACTTTGTCCTTTATACTGTAACACAGGAATGTTTCCACATTACTGCATAGCGGTAGAATAATTGGCCAAGTTGTGGTAGTTCTCCAGGCGGAATGACATAAAGTACCACTTTAAAATAACTTTGTTTATAATTCGCTGACAAAACAACAACCAAATTTAAAATAAACTACTTTCGTATCTGGCTTGAGGTCCTGTTGTACAGAGGAAATGTTCAAAAATATAAATAGAAAAATATTCTCCAATCTTAAGTTCTGTTCAAATTACTATAAATGCATTTATGTATTAGTATGTAAATGGAGAATTGCTCCAGTTCTATGTTAAATGTTATATTGTGTCCTTCAATTTCATAATTATACCTAGTAGGTACAAATTAAATATTCAACGAAAGTTCAGACATAAAGAAAACAAAAAAATCTCAGATAAAAATTCAATTTCACATCGCTTACGCCGAGGCAGAACTAATAATTTTGAAAAGGTTCGCGTAGCCAATGGCTAGGTAATAGAAATAAAAAGTCAGTTCAATTTAGCCATAAAAACAGGAACGTTGTTGTAATTCGACGGCTATTAAGTAAGTAGTTCTGAGTTCTCGGCGACATTGTAATGATTTAGGGTAAAACCGCACTTTTACGGACTGAATCGACTCGTGATGACGTTTCCAGAAAGTACCAGTTATCGAATAAACTCCTTTACATACAGTGTATTTGTATCTATTTTTATAAGTAAAGAAAATTTATAAGGAAAACACACTTATTTTGCATGTCTATTTCATGATTTGAAAGCTACACTAGTGCTAATTGCGAAAGGCTATTTTTATAATATGGAGTGACGGTACAAACTAAACATACTGTCTGCCCATAAAACCGTGGTGTCACGGAGGTACAAGAACATTATAAAACAAACTCTGCCAAGCAATGCACTGCGCTCGTGATTAGAAGAAATAAAATGGTTAATCTCTTCGTCTTATACTCTAGTATTAGTTTGGAAACATTGTCCTTCAAAGCCATACACAGCAAAAAAAATCGACATAAGACGGTTGCTAACAATTTGTTTGAAATAGTTGCGTGAGTTTCCTAAAGAGATATACATTTATCCACACAAAAAGTATTAAACTAATTCTATTTGTCAAAACTAAAGAGTCGTTGGAAACTATAAAGACAGATTTTTTTTTTTTAACAGAATAGGTTCGCATGACCACCATCTCGCCTGATATATATGTATATTCGTATATAACCATCATCATTGTGATATAGTCTTTACTCAATGAATAGTTTCCAGTGATACTTAGCCGATTTAATAACAGTTTTAATAACAGTTTTACATGTTAGGATTTTTACTATTATAGTTATATCTTATTTATAAATGTAACTTTCGTTACAGTGTTGTATTCCTTGTTAAATAACTCCGTTTTTTAAACGGTTTTATTCATTTTCCAAACATATTTTTCATCTTGAGGTTACCGTGGAGAGATCGGTTTCAGCGATAAGACTGCCACCAGTCACACTAGATTTTAAGTTTATCGTTAATTTTTCTATGTTATTTTTTTTTCGGTGTGCCAATAAAGTGTAGGTATCTCTGTCTATCTATATACCTACCTTTTGTTTTGACCGACTCTAACAGATGCAGTTTCTATAAGTGTGGTCTATGCTTTACCCTATGAAAATGGGTCTCTGACATGAAAGTACAATTATCCTTCTATTTCTGGTGACTTATTTGTTCTATGCCTGCCTATTCACGAAATTATGCTTGTTACGAATAACCATAATGATGTGAGTTCGTTATGGTAACGTTAAAAAAGTTACAAATAGAACAAACAAAGCGCATGTTTGAATGAAAATAACGCAGCCATGGTAATGTCCTAAAATTGGTAACTGAGGAAGTAAAACTCTTACCTCAACAGTGGTTCACTGAAATAACACATACAAATATACGCAACACAATTCTGCAGAAACAGGTTTCATCATTTGTGTCGACATTTTGTGATAAATAATAAAAAAATGTGTTGTATCATCATCATCAGTCTATCTTAGTACACTGCTAGACATATCCCTCTCCCATGGCTCGCTAATCAGCCCTATCCTCGGCTATACGTCTCCATGCACTGTCTGCTGTCTTGCGTATACCGTCACTCCATCTAATCTCAGCGTGTCCTACACTACGTTTGCCGATCGTGGTCTCCACTCAAGAACACGTCTACTCCAACGGTTATCGGTTCTGCGACAGATATTGCCACTTCAGTTTGCTAATGCGTTGAGCTATCTTGTTAGTGTTGGTTGATTCTATGACGGGTCATTTCGTTCCGAATACGATCCCTTAGAGAAAATACAAGCATAGCTCTCTCCATAGATCGCTGTGCGACTTTAAATTTGTGGACCGCTTTAACTGTCAGTGTCGAAGTTTCGGCACCGTAGATCATGACAGTGAGAGAGAGGCAGCGAGAGATGTACTCGACATTTATATTTATGCCACGTCCAGTCCATTCCAGCGTCTTAAACATGTCTTCGGGAGCGTTTGACAACAATTTCAGGGAAATCACGTCCCCTTGTCTCACTCCTCGACGAAGATGGATCTCAGTTCCTGTTTTTTTTTCTTTATCTTTAAGTTACGTCTGTTTTCAGTTTTTTTTTCATTCCTTTTCATCTTTTTCGATAAAATATACTTGTTTCCTTAACCTTTTCATTTTCCCAACCTATAAAGACTTTTTGTGAATATTTCTAACGTGACAATATGGTTTCCACAAAATGATTTTTATATGAATACTTTTAAATAGTATTTTTTTACTTTAAAATAGTTATATCAAGTTCTAGCCTATTGATATTCTCCATTCTGTTTTTATGTGTCACAATAAAAAGTTTTCAATATTTTCATTCTTAATTTTTTAAGTACGCCATTGATAATTATTTCTATTTTGTATCAGGCGACGTCTTATTCTTCTTTGTTCTATCTATTGTATTTCATGATTCTCGTCAGATTATATTTCGTCATTTCATGCGAAGACGAATGTTTACCACATAATTATACTTTTTTAAATTTTGTTCCAGCTAGTCAACATATGCACATATACACCTGATTTTAAATCTTCTAATTAATCGCTAAAAATGACTTAAGCATTTTTCACTTTTCGAATGAAATGACTCCTATAATCCTGATCGAATTTCACTTTTTAGTGAAGTTTGAATAAACATCTGTTATTAGCCACGTCATTCTGTACTTTAAAAAATATCACAACATGGACTACTACCTAACACTGCTTGGCGTTAGAATAATTGACTAAGAAGTCATACTTCATCAGATAAGCTCTGAGTGCTACAACTACAAAAAAGTGTAAACATTCCATAATTTGGCAGCGTTGGTACAGGCCTACCGCTTCACGAAGTGTAAACCACAACCTACAAACAAACTTGTACATAAATTATTTGAGTGGTGAGGCTTGGAACATTTTCTGGCATACTAACTTTAACCATGTAGAGCAAGAGCTCGTGATTGACAGACCTTCGTCAATTTGTAAAGCTTTAACTTTGCTAGCGCACGCTTCCTACCACTGTAGACTAACCTTAAGCTTAGCCTATTTTATGTTTCCACTGCTGGGACTCGCGCGCTTCTTTTACAAGAAGAGGGTCAATGCCATAAACCACCACGTTGGCCAAGTACACGTTGGCAAATTATGCATGCCCTCGAAATTTGTCATACTTGAAACATACCCCTTTCTTTTCGACTTTCGGTGTTAAATACAGCGATGGTTACAAAATAGTACATCTGCAAACTGCACATGTACTCACTCATGAGATTGTGAGATCAGACACTTTCTTAATCTTAACCTTCCGTAACCTTTAATCAGTAGCATACTCGTATACTCGTACTATATATTTATATATATAGTGTACTAGATGTCCGCCCCGGCTTCGCCCGTGGTATATTATATAGCACTCATCGGGATCCCGTACATATCCAACGGTGAAAGAATGACTGAAATCGGTTCACTCATTCCTGAGAATATCGATTTCAAACAAAAACCTCTTCAGCAACCTGCTACGCCACCTGTCGGAAATTGGTCGTACCAACTCAGATTTAGAAAAAAAAATTAGCAAAGGTTTATATTCAAGGCACAGATTACTGAAATTCAATGACGCAATCTTTGACACATGCTGTCATGTGTCATGTCAAAGCACGAAACGTACGAAAACTCTCAAAAGGGGAATATTTTTTCCCGATTTTGTTACATTCTTGTTTCATGCTCCGCTTCAATTAATAGTAGAGTTATTTTCTATAGCCTAAAACCTTCCTCGATAAATGGACTATCCAATAGAAAAAGAATCTTTCAATTCGGACCAGTACTTCCCGAGATCCTAGCGTTCAAGCAAACAAACAAACAAACAAACAAACAAACAAACAAACTCTTCAGCTTTATAATATTAGTATTAGTAGTGTATATATATAGTACGTATAATATATATTTTTGAGTTTGAGTCTATCATTAGATTCACTTTTGATCACTAACCTACATCAAAAATAACCATAAGGAAACCATCATTTCAACAAATTCCTACCTGAGGTGGAAAGCATGCGTTTTCAAAATTGTAGTTGTTTAAATAGCGTAGTTCTGAAAGTCACGGGCTCTTAGCTAAAATAGATAATAAAATAGAACGCGCGCCCACTCTCCTTGAAAAAGATCGCCGGACGTGATCGAAACTTGAGTCGAACTGGACTGACTATATCAAAAGTGAGTTACCTGTGTATTTATTTAAAATGTAAAATAGATACCGTCGAATTGTAGTAGTAGTAGGACTCTTAGCAGAGTCTGTCTGGGGAAGTACCACACCTTTGCCAGTTATTTTACCGTCAAGCAGTAAAGCGCAAACACTACTGTGTTCCGGTTTGAAAGGGAATGTTTCCAGAGAAGTTAAAGGATTTTGAGATGTAATATCTTAGATTTTTGGGTGACGAGCGCAGTGCAGTGCTAGGTAATTTGGACTGTTTATGTTCCAATAGCTGCATGTCACTGTACTGTTATGTGGCAATCATGTTGCTTACCAAAGGGCACATGTCCTGCTCGTCTCGTCACACAGTATTATAAAAAATCTAAAATAACTCGCTTAAGACTAGCTTTCGTTAAAAATTAACTAGACCATTTTTGTTTCAGGGATCGAGTATTCAAACTAAATATGTCAGATATAAGCCAATCACATTGTAAGGTGAGTGCAATTACGTAGAAACATAGTGAGTGTGCAGCGCACCCTTTTTTCTGGTTACTGAGGAAATTCTTTGCTTGGGCGATTTGGGGTGCACTTAGTAGCCTACATCTTTGCAAGACACCAGAACATCTGTTGTCCGGTATTCCCTCAGCATATTCACAGACATTCTCCCGGAATGTCGAATTATGCTATACAGGTACAACCACACGGGCCATGCCCTGTCTTCCTTAGGAGACCAGGCTCACAAGCATGTCAATCCTCCTGATAGGCAAAGTTCTCGTATATCAAGGCTGAATAATGAATAATTATTATTGATGCATCACAATGCAAGCTTCAGGACTTAGGGAGCTAGGTGTACATCTCTACCCCCCTGACGTCTCCGTGTAAGATCAGTCCATCAAGCACACTCCTAATGTTTCCACAGCTGAAATGAACTTCAAAGTCTTTATGAAAGTAAAGTGAACCACTTGTTTACGCTTCCTGAGTCCTAAAGACGCCCACTTTTCCGTCACTACACGAGATTTTTAATGCATCTTACTTTCACGTAGGATTTTCTACATTTTCACACGTAAGTGCCAATCTTTTGAACAGTAAAACCCTTATGATGTCGCTACATAAAAGAAAGCGTAGTGCACTCGGTCTTTGAAAATTTTATGTGGAAGTAACGTAGGATAAATTTTATTGCGTCAGATGAGCAGCGGAGGGTTTTTGTCGGGATTAAGTGTAGTGTTTTTACTGTGGAGCTGTGATATGCTACTCTGGAGAATCCAATACTTTTCTACTATGTCTATGGTACTCACCAGCTTGTAACCTCTTGTGCTCAGACAAATTTTAAATGCTCTAAGCCTCTTATGAAATCTTTCCAAAAGTGAAATCGCAAAGTATAGTTGTAACGTTTAATATAACGTTGTAACGACAGCTGAATTTATTTTTAATTTAAGTTGTGCATGCCATGTTTTCTCTCCCTTATGTGTTTAAATCAGATTGTAAATTTTTTATTTGTGCAAGGTTTGTCTTCAATTAAAATAAACTTTGTGCCATGATAATTAGGTGATGATTGTGTGATTTGATTCCATAGTATTTCAAATGATTATCTACTAATGTGATATTTGTTTACATTACAAATCAGTTTGACTTCTGAAATTGTCTCTTACACGAAGTGCAGTTAGTTGTATTGTCGACAATTCTCTAGACTTCCAAGAATTAGCCTAGTTATCATAGATATATAAAATTATACATTTGTGTACAATTTCCATATCGCAAAGAGTCATACCTGATGATCGTATCCGTTGCTAACGCTGGTCTTATGTTATAGAGAGATGCGATGGTACTGGAGGCAAGCAACGTGGCAAGATGCGTGAGTAAAGGCAAATCCGAGCCTTTCGAGTGCCGAAACCACATCCGCGTGCTACAGCCACTAGGCGACGGCAAGAGGCTCTATGTGTGCGGCACCAATGCCCACAGTCCTAAGGACTTAGTTGTATATGTGAGTATGAATAAACTACAATATACCAACCGTTACGGTTGTTCGTGACACCAGAATAATTGATTATGGGATATTTACCATGGCTCAAGCCGTGGTGAACTAGAACTACTGGCTACAACATCTGATTACACAAAATTTCAAATAGTATTTTGTGCCTTTGTTGTGTTTTTCGTCATATATGATGTTATTCATTATAATGTTAAACATCAAAGTTTTGTTTTTCTTGTAATAAATATGTGATATGTTCCAATGTAGGTACATAATTATTATCATTTAGTCAAGCTCCGTTGTTACATTTGCAATGTCCGTAAAGATAACTTACTCGCTCGACTAAGTTATAAGTTTTTTAATATATATTATTACACTTGGTGTCAAATAAACATATAAATGTGATTGAAAACATTACTACCATTTACTTACTTAATCGAGCCAAAAATCCGTATTTTTTTACCAAAGCACAGTAGGAATATAAAATGTTGGCCCTTATACTCGTAACGTTAAACAAACTCAAAGGACTGTTCGTAGTACAAAAAGGCGACATTATTTCTACCGGGAACGTTCCTAAGACCTAAATGCAGAGTTTTACTTTCGTTATACGAACAGCTAAACTGTAGAATGCTTTGTCTAATTAAGCTTTTTCTAATGAGTATAATTTTAAAGTCTTCAACTCGATGGTAAAGATGTTTCTTTTAGGTAAACGCACACTATCACAAACCTTAACGCTTAACATTAAGAGAGACGGTCGTCAAGCGTAAACCTATAAATAATCTAAAAAATTGACCAATTGAGCTGTACAACTAACGTGACCGTAAATTTATTGTCATAATCGCATACAAAGATAGGCTCATCGAGAATAATCTCATTTTTAAGACAGATGTAATAAATCATTTCAAATTTTATGAAGAGAGATGCTTCATTTTAGTAAATTGATAGGTGCTGTAAAAAATCAATTTGTCCCCAAGCTTCAGAGTTCAGTCTGATACGTATTGTGTATCATTATTCATTTGTTAATAAATTTATCAATTGTATTCTATGGAGCCTGTAAATTTGACCAGATTAATTAGCGAGATTGACGGGACTAACATTGATAAATTTATTTCGTAGGTATATTTTAAATTTCGTATGTTAATTCAGTCGAGTTGTTTGATATTCAATAAACTTTACTCATTTGAAAGGTTCATTTACAAGGGTTACTTACTCTCATATTCACGACGAATCCTTACATTATCGTACAAAGGGCGGGTCTTTTCGTCTTCAACATTTATGGCCATTGATTTCATTTACTTTGATGTAGTATCCATAATTTTGACGAAGTTGGTTTGATGAAGTCGTTAGCTTGCTTTGCCAATAATGCGTAAATTCTGGTACGTTTCATGTCATTGTACTTTTATTTAGATTTCCAACGCTAATTTATTTTTTTATTTTTTGTTGATTTTGAAAAACTTTTTATGTGTACTTAGGTATGTTTACATGTGTTATAATAAGGACACCAAAAATGTAAATATCACACATTAAACTAGCGTTTTGAATTATACTGTAGTATAAACAATAACGACAGATATTATTTTGAATTTGTTAAGTAATTAATGGATTTTTTTCAGTTAAATTTAACGCACCTGCCCCGACACGAATATGTCCCGGGGGTGGGTTTAGGGGTGGCCAAGTGTCCTTACGACCCCGCTGACAACAGTACAGCGGTGTGGGTCACCGACGGGAACCCAGGAGGGCTTGAAGCGGTATACGCGGGGACCAACGCAGAGTTTACCAAAGCCGACCCTGTCATCTTTAGAAACGACCTATTTGACTTTTCAACGGGACAGAAAAAGTATAACTTCAAGAGAACGTTGAAATATGACTCCAAATGGCTAGACAGTAAGTATTTTAAGCGAAACGTTATCAACTTTGTAATAAAACGTAATAATGTAATTCAAAATGAGAAAAGATCTCTTTTATCTTCAAAGGGGAAATTTTAGTTGCGATGCAAAAGCAACAAGAATTTGCTTCTTGAGCGAAAATGATGTAAAATTACATTCATTTTATCTCGAGGCTCTTCTACAAACACAAGCAAAAGTGTCATTCTGTGAATACCCGCGTCCCGAAACCTGGCATACAAACTCGTGCCTTATCGGATAAACAGACGGAGCGACGTTCATTATATTAATAGGGATATCGGGCCTTGTCCCTTATTCCGTACTTTCTTTTACGAGAGTACGATAAAAGCCATAGAACTCTATCGGAGGTTCATAAAATAAAATAAAGCAGGAATCCTCGGGCGGAACATACATTAATTTGCAGTAAATTGTCGGACGGGTAATCTATCTCGCTTGCGTTATTAAAGTTTGTCTCTACCACTTTTTGTTGCGAAACTCTGCTTCGTAATATTTTCTGAGATTGTTAAACATGTTTTATTTGAAAACACGTCGAGAGTGTTTTAGTAATTTTTTACATTTCCGTGTATGCCAGTATTTTTTCCACCGCACGGATGAGACATTTTTACTCGAAATAATTTGAATGTTTAGTATTTATAAATCAGTTGATTTTCGTATTTATTGACCCGTATTTAGTGCTCTCTACGACATAACTTACCTACTAACGATAACTATACTTATAGACTACAGACCCTGATTTTTTTATGGGTCTTAAGTCCTATGAACCACCTGGAGACCTATGTAGGATGATAGAAGGGTATAAAATGATAAGATTCAACACTATGCCGGCATTTGTAAGCTGCCCAACTGAATGCAAGTTGATGAGGCGGGTTCCAACCCTGGATCTTTTCTTCTTGTCGCATGATTTTTGTATGGCATTGCGGAAAAATGGATTAGAAAAGGTATTATGACCCATAAATTTTGTTCACGGGCTTGTAGTCTATTAGAAGTATAACTACCAAACTATATTTAAAACAAAAGTAGAGCTTTTATCCACGTTTTTTCTTTCCAGAGACCAACTTTGTCGGCTCATTCGACGTGGGAGAGTACGTATTATTCTTCTTCCGCGAGACAGCTGTGGAGTTCATGAACTGTGGCAAGGCAGTCTACTCCCGAGTTGCAAGGGTCTGCAAGCAAGACACGGGAGGGAAACACATACTGAACCAGAACTGGGCCACGTATCTAAAAGCCCGACTTAACTGCAGTATACCTGGAGAGTTCCCTTTTTATTTCGATGAAATTCGTGAGTATTCATTAATAAATTTACCTTTTTTTTGACGATAGGGCGGCGGATTTGTTGTATAAAAAAATCTATCATGTACTCGTAAGTTTCATGATCAAGAATTTCATTCTTTCAAACATTCTTTTTTACCAAGATGTACACGCGTATTTTTTCCAATCGACTGGCTATTTCTGATTAAATGTTAACACTGTTAAAATACAGTGGTTTGATAATAAAATTATTAAATTAGAGATAATACATAGAGAAAATTAGGCCCACAGAGCTGAACTTAAAACTAACATGCTTTAAATTTGTTTTCAATTACTCGTATTCTGTCCTACTCTTTTTTTATCATATCCAAATATTCTGGTGTTTTAGTTAGGATATAGATTGTGTATTTTGGATTATATTTTCGTAGAAATATAAAGTACCTATGTATAAAACGTAAATTGCAGAAGCACATTCGATGTCATATTATCTCAAATCAACTTTTTTTACGTTGATCCGTTTGTTTTAAATTTATTATTATATAATATGTCATGCTAAAGACACGCGATTACCAGTTGAATAAAGAAAATATCCGTAAAATTCCCGAGCGACACGAGGCTAGCTAGCTTTTGAGCAAGGAAGCTAGGATAGCAAGCTAGTGTTAGGAAACGAGCAAGCTAGTACTTCTAGCTTCGTGTAGACAAAACTTGCCTTGCGTAGCGTTGTCTTACACTATCTGTTGCTATCCTAGCTTTTCAAACTAGCCTCGTGTCGCTCGGGCATTATTAGTGAGATAAAAAAACAATTGATTTCGGTACAGGACTTGAGTATTTCCTTTAAGTAAGTCTCTAGCACTTATTCAGACCACCTGAAATCTAAACTTTATGTATGAGTGTAATAATGAAATACGTGTTACTTTACTTTCCAACCAACCGTTTCTTAACGTTTTCACTTCTATGCTACATTACTTCGTAGCTCGAAACTTAAGTAACGAACGAAATTTTGCTTTTGCTGATGAGATAGAAAGCCAAACGTACACGTGAAGCTCATAACCTCTTGCTTTTGTGTGGAGCAAATAAAATACGGCATGCAAGCTTAATCTGGGTCACTGGAGTTTACGCAAACTTTTGGAATTTGATAGTAAAATTGTGGCTCGGATTTACCTATGAACTAATAACGTATTATGTTTTGGTTAGACCTGAAATAATAGCAGTATTTTGAAATATCGAAGCTGTTATTTTTTCCAAACAGTTCATGTTTGTTCTATTTATGTCTAGTTTTGCTTTTTTATTTGGTTAGATTATACGTAGTTATATTTTAAAATAATATTACTTTTCATAGATAATAAAATAGGTTTGCCCTTGACTGCCATATATATATATATATATCATTTCTAGGTTTAATGGCATAATTTAAAGATTATTTAAACAATAAAATGTAGGTCACGTATTTTGAGCACACGGTTCAGTAGTAGAATACCTGCAAACTTTAGCCCCGGATTGAAATTCGTGAAAACGCCGCGATGTAAATTGTTGCTGTGCTAACTTCTAAACTACCTACCCAATACTTTTGTTTAGGAATCCGATCCAACAAAACAAAGAAAGTTTGGGTTGTTTAAAAGGGGATGGATGGAAAATCAAGTTAAAAATTCTTTAAATTTTTGTGTATGCAAGCAAGAGTATAACATGCAAGAGTTTGATAAGTTTTTTATGGAAGAAAAAGTGACAAGACTATTAATACTTGCAAAAAAGAAATTTATTATAAGTAGATGTGAGAATATTGTAGTGTTGAATGATTTAATATATGCAAATGTATGGTCTCTTTGTCCTCTCATTTGCTTGTACTTAGTCGCATAATTACGAAGACTCTTCACAAAAAAAAAATAGATTTATGGAATAAAACATTCCAAAAAGTTTATAGAATCAAAAGAGCAATTACAAATGTCCAGTTTTTTGTAGCCTTAGACTTAGTCCTATAATGCCTATATTAAAATTTGTTTAAAATTATGAATAAAACACGATCCTCTTGCTTTAGTCGGCACAGAAAGGTGTTCTTTGTAGTCTTGAATTAACTCATGCATAACATTTGGGTGGATCAACGTTTCTAACTCTTTTAATTAATGTTGCTAAGTATGGTCAATACTCCGCTGACAATTTTTTTTCATACCATGACTTAGTTTTTCTGTCATATAAAATTCGACCTTCAAATATCAAGTTAAGAAGAGCTTCATGGCCATCTCTTCCAATGCGATTGGCGGTGACAGTACAAGTCGGAACATGTTATTGCCCATCCTAGATATTATCCTTCCTGCCCTTTGTTCCATTTTCAACAATTCAGTTATAAGTGGTGTTTTCCCTTCAATCTGGAAAGATGCACACATATTGCCACTACCTAAAAAGTCAAACCCTAAATCTTTTTCAGAATTCCGTCCTATATCTATCCTGCCTTTCCTGTCCAAAATTCTTGAGCGCCTTGTCCACAAACAGTTGAATGAATTTCTCAACAGACAAGATCTCTTCAATCCATTCCAATCCGGTTTCCGACCAGGGCATAGCACTGTATCTGCACTTGTTGAAGTCACCGACGGTATTCGCCTGGGGATGGATGACGGTAAGCTTACTGTTCTAACTCTGTTAGACTTCAGTAATGCTTTCAACGCCGTCAATTTCGACATTTTACTAGCAGTACTACGCTCACTTAATATATCTCCACCGGTAATCGATTGGTTTCGTAGTACCTACAAGGACGCCGGCAACGGATTCGCGTAGAAGATGCTTTTCCTTCTTGGTGTAATACAACAGCTGGTGTTCCTCAAGGCGGTGTCTTATCTCCTCTTCTTTTTGCCATTTTCATAAATACTATTTCTAAACATAATTACTTCATCCTACCACCTTTATGCAGACGATCTCCAAATTTATACACAAGCTTCATTTCATGAACTTGCAAA
Organism: Ectropis grisescens; assembly: GCA_017562165.1. Classification (NCBI taxonomy): domain Eukaryota; kingdom Metazoa; phylum Arthropoda; class Insecta; order Lepidoptera; family Geometridae; genus Ectropis; species Ectropis grisescens. Next base: position 16,152,278 of record CM029779.1, read on the forward strand.
GCCATTTCAAGATCAAATGCCGATTTATTTTCCATTCACAAATGGAGCAAGTCTTTTGGCCTGAATGTCAATCCCGCAAAATCACAGGCTTATAGTAGTAGGTAGTTCATACTGGGTATCTAGAATTGATTGGTCTACGATTCCCAACGTTATGTTTAACGGCATTGTCATACCATTTAGTGACTCAGTTAGGAATCTTGGTGTTACATTGGATCGAACTCTATCTAGGGATACTCACATCAAGTCGATCAGCAGCAAGATTTTTGCATCAGGTGCCTCAATTAGGCGTCTACGTAACTTCTTACCCACTGCCACTAAAGTTGCACTCGCACAGTCTCTCCTGCTACCCATCTTGGACTATGCTGACGTCTGTTTTCTTGATCTGAGAGAGGACCAGCTAGATAAGCTTGAGCGCCTTCAAAACTATTGCATTAGGTTCATATTTGGCTTACGCAAGTATGACCACATTTTCAATTTCGCGCTAAACTCAAGTGGTTACCGATTCGCCAACGTCGTAGTGCACATATTATTTCCCTTCTGTACAACGTTTTATTTAACCCCTGTACACCGCGTTACCTTAAAGAGCGGTTGACTTTACTGCAAGATTGTCATTCTCTTCCACTAAGGTCTAAAACCAACCTGACACTAATGACCCCTTCCGCTCGCTCTAAAACTTTTCAAAAATCTTTGCTTTTCAGGCTGTTCAGTTGTGGAATTAACTACCAGTCTGTATTCGGAAATTGCAATCGTTGTCTGTCTTTAAAGATCACGTAAAACAGTTATATTTGTCGAAGCTGTGGTTTTCTTTAATTTTCTTAATGTATTAAAAATTGCTTGTTTGTTATATTTATCCAAAATTTTAGATTCTTATTCTTTACTGTTCAACCGGTTAGTTATCTCATATTTATCTTTACCGGTGTTGTTAAAGTATATATATTTTATCTTCATATCAATTAGTAGTACGTGTGTTTATGTATGTTTATGATTAGTTTTATTTATTAGTGTATTATGATTTTTTAAGCATTTGTGTATAATATTATTGGAATGTACGTTTATCTATTATCTCGTAGTAATACTTTGTTGGGCACCACGATTTAAGTTCTCCTAGTTTTTTATCCACCGTTAAGGTTGTTGAAGAAATCGCTTTTAACAGTTGTTTGACTATTGTGTTTTAGTATATACAGGTGTAAACAATAAAGAGTTTTCATTAATTCATTACCACAAAAACCGCTGCACGTTGTTATGAAATTTACGAAAGTGTAGTATACATATGAATGTGAGACTAACACACAGCCAAAAAATACGTGCTATTTAATTAGAACACGGCGTACTTACGAGTATATCGTGAATATTGTGAATTGGTGAACGTAGTGTAGATCGCTTCTAGACTAGATAGAGTAAGTACCTAACAATAAATGAAGTAGTTGCGGGCGATTGAAAATGTAAAGACGAAGATCGTGCTGAGTGTCATTTTATGATAAGTTATTTTATGTAAAAAAACTTAACATTAATATCATATAAATACATATACATGAGTATGTATGATGTAGGTATTTGCGTTCATATTTGATCATTGTTACAGAGAGTGTATACCAAATGCCCGGGGATACGAGTAAATTCTATGCAGCGTTCACGACGGGTGCCAGCGACGGGCTTGTCGGATCGGCGATATGCACCTTTACAATGGACGATATCCAAGAGGCTTTCGCCGGAAGGTTTAAGGAACAGGTTGGTTGTTCTAGGTGTTACTTGCTTAGACTAATCTACTAATAATAAATGTGAATACCATAAAGCCTTTTATTAACAAAACTAAAATACAATGAGAACTACACTGCAAACCTACCTAACTACTTACACTAAGCACACCTGAATACCCATATCTAACCTATCCATAGACCACTGTAGGTCTACAGATAATCAAAATGTTCAAGCCCACTACCAATTGGAAGCGTATCCAGCATGCTTTTAATATTATGACATTTTTAAATAATGACATTATTATTTATTTAATACTATATATAAATAATAATGTCATTAAGTGTCAAAACTAATGTTATAAATGTGTTTTTTTTTTGTTTAGCCAGTCGCGTTTGTTACTGAATAGCGTCGTAAAAACTGAAATGGATTAGATTGAAATTTGGAACTTTCTGGGAATTCTTAATATTGTACTCTATTTTGTATGGAATACATTTTATTTCATAAATTTCATTTAATTTCTGGGAATTAGATCTCAAATAGGAGGTTAGTTACTTTTTATTCCGAAAGAATGCAAAGTTCCACAGAGATGCCATGGATTGTCCTTGTCTAAATTATACGTGGATGATATCGTGAGTATGATACCTACACATACTTGTTTTTTATTAAGCAAACTTAGTCTTCAAATGGGTATCGCTATTTATCGGGGCATTTTCATCAGCGTTATGTTCACATTTGCGCCGGGCATTGTAAAAGGCGGGTAATTTTGATTTACTAGACTGGATGTACTTACGTCTTTTAATTTAACAGACATTTTTTATAATTAAATTAAGTAATCATATGAACTACGATCAAATTTAAAACTACAAACGAAGTGGCTAAAATAATTACCCACAGCATATGCGCATTACTTATATGTAACCTAATTAGTTGTTTAATTATCTAGTACTTGAATAAACATAATTATGCAGGCATGTATTAGAGTTGTATTTATCTTATTATTATAGTGAAATTGTTTCATTGTTGATGTTTCAATCTTTGTATTTTAAAACTTAATTTGATTTTCACAATGATTGTCTTTTTGACTTCTTTTGATGTCCCAAACGTCGAAAATATGTATTACTAGCAGCACCCTGCGCCTATGCCCCCGTAGTTCATGTTCCCGTTATTTTCTGAGCATAAAAAGTAGTCTATGTATTATTCCAGAAAACCGATCTATTTTGACGTTCCGATGTGATTGTGCATCAAACATTAAAAAATTGACATGTAAAATAATAGTAGGGTGTGATTGGACCTTACTCACGCATTTGACAGTATTTTTGCTCGCGTCGGTACTCCCTGAGTAAATGTTTCGAATACGGTAATTGGTAATTTGTGTTGTATTTTAATAATGTTTAAAAAATTAATAGATCGAAACCAACCAATAATTCTACTAGTACTTATTATAAATATCAATGTATGGATGTTTGTTGCTCAATTACGTCGTAACGTATTAACGGATCGAGTTGAAGTTAGGAACTCAGTCAGATTATAGTCTGAAAGAACACATAGTTCTTTTTATTACGGGAAAATAACGGGAACGGTAAATACACGGATGAAATCGTGGGGTGCTGCTAGTAGTATAGAGATACAACGATAATACTTGAAAACAAAAACATTTCAACCTTTAAACTACGAATATCTTTGAAATAGAAAAATATTTATTCCCACTGGAAAGTTTCTGTTGACCTACTTGTAATAAAGGTCTATTTTCATCTGGCAACGTTGATCTTGTAAAATGGTTTACGGTGTAATATCTCCAGAGGCTTCAGACGGAGATAAAATTTACCATATCTATCTCAATGCTTTTTACTAAACACTAATTGCATTTCGGTGACAATGTGTATTCGTCATTTTAAAATGATGTTTCAATTTTGTAGTAAAATATATTACGGACATAGTACGATCGTACTCGCAAGTTACAGGTGGAACTCTTACGGTAAAAGAGCTTCGCACATCTTCCAATCGGCGTGTAAGCTTCGAAAAAAATGATACAGAACAGTTTACAGTTATTAGATACCATTATTTAAACAGAGGTAAATTAATGCTGCGATGACTTATTGGCGATAACTTTTAATTCACAACCGTGAGATTGTAGGTTCGCATACCACCTGCATCTCGGAGTATTTTTCCAAATATAGATGTACAAGTTTATCATCACTATTGGCTTCAGCAGTGAAGGGAATGATCGTGAGGAAAACGGCAGTTTAAAAAAATACATCTTTTGCGTGCATCATCTGCTAACCTGCACTTGAACGATGGATTGTGGCCTTAACAGGTTCCAATGAATCAAATATGATGATTCATGGGATATTTTGTACCGTTTTGTACACGTTCGTGAATTATATGTGATTAAATTTGGAGTCGAATTCGTACCTTTATTTTAAATTGACGTAGCAAGAGAAATCCCCTTTTTATTATTGGGACGTATAGAGTTAAAAGTGACTTGTAAGAGTCAGAGAACCTGTTAACGCTCTCCTTGTGAGAGAAGAAGGTCCCAGCTGTGGGAATATAAAGTGAATACCAAAGAGTTTACATATACTACGTATAGAGTTAGATTTTTCGCACATTTCTTTTGTGTCAATCGTAAGCAGATGACATGCGTACTTTCTATGGCAACAAAGTGATGTTATGCAAGAAAGATGCTACCCGTGCTGTCAGTGTAAAGTCAGCGTTTGTGCCAACTCTATACGTAGTATATGTAAACTCTTTGATGAATACTTATTCTTTATATTTTGATTGTAACAGGCGTCGTCCAGCTCGGCGTGGCTGCCTGTACTGCGAGCTCGAGTGCCGACGCCGCGGCCCGGGACGTGCGTCAACAACACGGAGGCTCTACCCGATAACGTGCTCAATTTTATTAGGTAAGTTCATAAAAGGATTAATAATATATTATACATATAGTAGAAGACACAATATAACACACTTTTAAGCACGTTGTTTAAAATCGTACCTACACAAATTATGGGGTTGAACCGTCCCGATCATGTTTAGTATAATAATTGTCTCATAGTATGCTTCAATTCTAAATTGTATTTTATAAACCTACTTAGTCATATAACTACTGGAGAAAATTATAACACTTATTGTTTTGCTAAATGACGAAGCGTACCCCACCCACAGTCAATCTGGATCCTATTTATTAACCGGCTTCAAAAAAGGAGGTTTCTCGGTTCGACCATCTTCTAATATATAAAATTCTCGTGTCACAGTTTTCGTTGCCATACTCCTCCGAAACGGCTTGACCGATTTTGATGAAATTTTTTGTGCTTATCCGGTATCTATGAGAATCGGCCAACATCTATTTTTCATCCCCTAAATGTTAGGGGTAGTCCACCCCAAAATTTTTTTTTTTTAATTTTTAGACAAAAATTTTAATTTCTATTTTTTATGATACAACATACAAAATACATACAATCCTCAATTTTCACCCTTCTACGATCAACCCTTATTTTTAATAGCCATTTTAGTAATTTAATCGAAAACTGATCAATCGTCAGGTTATCCCCTCGCCAGGTGTCAATTCTGACCCAGTAAACAGCACGATAATTTGGGATCAAAAGTAGCCTATAGCATATATTATTATTATTATATAGTTTGAACACGCTAATCTCGGGAACTACTGGACCGATTAAAAAAATCGTTCACCGTTCTTTCATATGTTCGTAAAACTTTGAACGCTGAGGTTATATATATATACCACAGGCGAAGCCGGGGCGGGCCGCTAGTATTTATATATTTTTTAAACGTTATTTTCGACTGATGTATTTTATGTCGAAATAAGGTACTATAATTTTTTTTAAATAAAAATAAATGAAACTGCATCAACATCTGTTCATTTGTATCGGAGTTATAATGCTACAGATAACAGTCCACGTATAAACAAATACGTCAAAATTATTGTACAGACCTATCCCTCTTTTAATCGGGGGTTTAAATAGTTTGCTTTCAGATTGTTGCTCTCATAGATAATAGAATCAAGAACATCAAGCGATGGATAAATGTTAAATAAAGCGAAGATCATAAAGTGAAATTGAACGTAGGTAAATATCACACTTCAAATGCTCCATCAGCATGATGTGAATTAATTATAGTTGTCTTTAAGTTTGTTCCACTGTACACACATTAAGTAACTTACTTTAGTGATGCACCAAAACAAATTAAACCGATTAGTTTTGCTAGATTGAAATAATAGGAACATCTTGGCCAGTTTGTTCCTTAACAAAATGTTAGTACTTACTAATTTAAAGTTCCAGGATTTTTTTTTATATTGATTAATGTATTAGCGTTATGGATTTGATGTTGTAAAGGCATAGAATTTTATGTACGTAATTTATACACTCAGAGTAAGTATAGTACAATTTGGGTCTGCACAAAACAGCTTGACGCGGCGCAGCGGCCCGCCGTTTGAGTGCTCCTGGTTTTGATTTAGAGAACGCGTGGTTCAGAACATTCTCAGACTAGTAGTGGTTGGTTGGTGCCGTGATTCCCCCGATGCTCCGAATTGGCAGTCAGCATCGCATTTATGCAAATAGTCAAATAGCACATCACAAAGGAATAGTAAATGTGTCGCAATGTAGGTAATGGATTGATTAATGGGTGCCGGAGCCTCAATACACATCGCACATAAATTGTCATTATTAGCCGACGCTACGTCTTGCTCCCCGGCGTGTAATCTCAACAAGGTTAGAGACCACACATTAGTTTCGCGACGCGTGTTCTCCTCTACTAATTGGGTCACATTCGCTTCCCCTTAATTGATGGTGCGGTGAGGAATAGGCAGATAGGTACCCCTACGATCTGTGGCAAGATTGTTCATACTCCCACCGTCGAACAAGGAAAACCACACCTATTCGAACTATTTGGATGTTGTGTTTAAAAGAAAATTGTCGCGGATTTTTTTTTTATCTGGCAGCAATAAACGAAGTTAAAAATAGACACGAATCAAGTTTCTCGGTTTAGAAAAATACGTTCAGCTATAAAAAACAGTCCGGCTTAAGAATTTATTTTCCCTATAAGAAATTTCAGATTTCATCTATGTGAGAAAATATATAATTTTAATGTAACGAAAAAAATCCGACTATGGGTCAAGTAGCCAGAATACCCGGTCGTACAATCAATCCATCAATAAATGATTGCATAACACAAAGCTGACAAAGTACAATTAAGTTAGCTAGGCATTTACCCTGTAAGGGCATGGCAATGTACAACTATACCATTGTTATATTATCATAAGTAAAAGAACAGAATTAATATACATAAATACTTTTTACTTAATACTAATGCCGTGATAATCGTGAGATCGTAGCTTCAAATCCCGCCTGCATATTTACGCAGTTTTCCTTGTATTTATCTAAGTAGGCTTCTAAGTAGGTTCATATCAGATTTGGCTTGGCAGGGAGAGAAACACGAGTAGTGAAGGTGAGTGTTGATGTACGTCAGAAAGGGGCCCCTTAAACCTACGCCCGAGTCACAAGACTCGGGATCTACTCGGGATTTCTCTCTCTGCCTCACGATGGACCCGGCACCCGCACGGTGAATCCATAGAATGCTAAGAAGATCGTCTCTCTTTCTCAGTACCATTAACATCGTGAGAAAACCACCACGTTTCATTTTTTCAAGACAAACACCAATTTGCATTTGCCCACCGAGTGAAACAATCCCAGCAGTAGAAACGAAAAGTGGACTGTTTATGCTTATATTATTCATAATTAAATTCATATTCACAAAAAAATACATTTCACACGCAGCACGATCTGACTCCAAACTAAGCAAAGCTTATACTATGGAAGGCAGATATCTGATATAATACTTATATATGTTTTATATATGACTTTTAAATACATAGACTTTTTACGTGGGGATCGAACAAATAATTTCAATTGCTTATTTTTAAATTCCTAATAACATGAATAATTTATCCTCGGTGAAGAATTAAATTTCTTGTAACATAGTAACTTGAAAGGTGTTAATACCAATTTTGCCTTTATCGCATTCGAAAAGAATTGCCTTGTTGAAGTGGCAATATATGCTGTGTTTTATTCAAAGGTATTCAAATGAATTGGTAAGTAATATATACGCTTTTAAAAGCTTTCAACCTACTGTCTCAGACCTTGAACTTGGCTTACAAAAACTCAATAGGTATGTCTTATTGAATTGGAAAGTGTAATCAACCAATAGGGTTTTTAGTAACCGATTTTTTACGGGTGACAAAAAAAAATCTACATTAATGTAGTTAAAATTTAAGATTTGTATGTTTGTGTTTTTGCAATTATTAATCAACTTAAACGCTAGTGATTTACAAACCGATTAGTACATACCGTGATACATAGCTTACTAACATTATCGCCCTGCGGTTTTACTCTACAAGCAAGACGAGTTTTTTGTATAGTTTTCAGAGCTACGAGTATAAATTCCTTGTCCAAAACAAATATCATCTGGTAAAATACATTAAACTACTGCAAAATCTTAGCTTTAAAATGGTAGTTTCCTTTTTTAATTACTAAATGTTTAATTAATCCGTCACAACGAAACCATGAAAATTAGAAATAATTTTAATTATGATGCATCTACTCGAAAAAGTTCCATTATTTAGATTTTGTACTTAAACCAACGGATGGGCAATTTGATTACGAATATTATGGAAGAAACATTTTTTTAAAGATTAAAATCTGATTTTTAAATAGTTTATTCTAAAATCTGGGCATAAAACAGCGACAAATCAGGAACAGGAATATTTAAACGAATGTTCCTCTCTTCTCTAAACTCTGCTTTTATACCTCACACTGTTTTTAACAAACATAATATTCTTTCATTGATTGCTACATCTGGGCCCAAAAAATCTCGGTGACTCAAAACCTTGGAATTGTTTTTAATCGTAAAAGTTTTAATTTTCCAAACTCATTATCACTGTCTGTCCATTATCTGAAATCCTTTTTAAAGTTATTCTTTGTTTATTTTAATGTTTATGGAAGAGATTTTTTAACTGGGACATTTATCTAATGGTTTGTGGACATACCGCCGTATTTAAAGCATTTGCTCAAATTTTTATGACCTGGAAAATTTTGGACAATATCAAATGTTTATAAAAGTTTTTATTTATGATGTAAAGCACTCAAAAAGGCAAAATTTTGCTTAACTATAATTTTATAATGAGCTTTCTTCGTAGATGACGCAAGTAGTATTCAACTAGGTAAATCTATACCTGCTAAATAATGACGCAACCAATTTCTTTACTTATTATTGTTGGAAGAACATAGCTCAGGACGCTCAGGTGTAGTTTGAGCTACAAAGACATATTGTAAAATAGACAGTTGAAGCCGGAAAACACCGCTAGACTTAAAAACACTAACCCAATAGATAATTTATCATGTCCAACGACAACTGTAAGTCCATGAATCCGCAATCACCTAGTCACTGGTTCACAGGAGTGTATCTCAATTTTTTTGTGAGTGAAAGTAATTTCATTGTTAATTTAAAGGTAATTTAGTTTGCATGTACAAGTAGAAACTTACGTTTTAATTAATATTACATAAAGCTTTAACCTAACATTAACCAATACCTAGTATGTCTATGATCTACGTCAAGCATTAATCTCATCTTAAGAACTGTCAACAATATAAGATACCTTTGCGCGAAACATAACTACTCGGATGCTAGACACAACGTAACCTACCCATTCGATGCAAGCCTTATTCACTGGCCTGATTCCCAAACCATCTGATGACTTGGCCAAGCATTGATTGAGGCCATACACTAAGCCTATTGCTTGCCTTGCCTATCGGTGCGGTTATACCGGCTAGAGCGCCCTAGTTGCCTGCTTACTATGCCTCTACAGTGTGTCTTCAATAGCGCATAAAATCGGACACCTCAGGTCATATGTTGTACAAGTCACATTTTTACCCGACTGAAAGAAAAAGAAAGGAAAGTTATGTTTTCCGCGCGCATCTCGTTTGTTTGTAAATTTATTTATTCCCACGTATCTTCCAAACGGCTTGATGGATTTTGACAATTACGATAACGTTAGATTCGTCTCAATCACCCAAGTGTCCTTAGATAGTATATTGTACCTTTCGCATAATGTTTTTTTATCCGTTGATTTTTTGCAGTCGGGGTTTTTAAATTATGGTTATAAGTCAGAGATAGATAGGTATATTAAAAAAAGTTTACTGTGTAAGTACTTAATGCATTTGTGAATTTAGTTTCCTTTGTTGATATATCGTTTACTCACTTACTAGTCATACATATTTCGTTTGTAGACGTGCGAATAAGTTTATTTAATTTAACTTTAAAGTCACGAACAGTGAACAAATCTACATCAACTATTTGATTTTGCTCGAAAATTTTAAAGGAAAATTTTACTCTCTTAAGCCTTGAGAAAATTTTATGGTTATCCTGATATTTCGATGTACATATATTAATCGTACATCACAATCACTGTATTTAGATATTGCCATATTTCAATACATAAAATATGTAGGTATACTATTACGGTTCAGTGACTGTGTCTACTGTAATTGGCAAGTTCTATGTACTTTGTCTTTGAAAGCTAATTGATAGGCAGTACAAAATAACTGCATGACATCACTTAATAACTGGAGGGTTATCACTACAGCTCCCTATTCATTAAGGCAATACTCCATCAGATCGGCACCGCCTTCTTTAAGTCTTATAATTATACGGGAAACGTTTTTCAACCAATTCATGATTGCATTTAATAGGCAGGTTTTAAAATTTTTATCTTCTGCGATGACTTCAAAGTTCCTTACACTAGTTTTCTCTTCAAATTGTATATAAAATACATTTTTATTTCTGAACATACATTTGTGTTAGATATTATTTTCTAATTTTTTATACAAAAATACTACTTGTATTTTAAATAAAGATAACGCTGATGACTTTGTAGATAAGTAGACTAATTCATGTTATTGCTAGAATGTACTTAATATGTAAGGGCCTCTAACAATACCTACCGAGATATATTCCAGGGAACAAAATTTATTCAATGTGATACATCTATACTAATATTAAAAAGCTGAAGAGTTTATTTGTTTGAACGCGCTAAGCCCAGGAACTACTGGGCCGATTTAAAAATTCTTTCACCATTGTTTGTTTACATGATTTGTTTATGTAAGTGTATATTTTAATTAGCTGAGTGGTATATTTTAAATGTGCCACGGGCGAAGCCGGGGCGGACCGCTAATTATATAATATGAATTTTAATATTACAAACAAAGAGCTTTAAAGGTACACAAACTGTTTAGTTAATAATGTAATAATGAATCACGAAGTTTTTATAATGTTTTTATGTTGTTTTATAAATCAATATTCTAAAACCTTAGGCTTAAGAAAAGAAATAAATACGTGAATAATGAATCACGTAAAAATAATACCAAAAATGTCAAGGTACTTACAATTGAACGGAATTTAACTCTATTTATTTTTAAATTATTAATTCGTGATATTGTTCTTCATGATTAATTTATGGATGCATCCTACTCAATCGATTCATTACAGTTAGTTGCCTAAGTGATGGATATGTAATTCAATACATGATTAGCTCTGATATGTCTACTGGAGTTACTGAATGGGATGTAAATTGTACTAGTTATAACCATGCGAGTATAACAATTCAGTCTGTAGTCATATTTGTCATTTCTTGTTTGTTTTTATTGCGATTATGTCGACCAAGATCAAGATGTGCCTACAAACTTTATATGTGTTTGTACCTATTTCTTTTTGTAAAACGACGGTTAGAGTCATAGACATGTATAAAATTTATGGGTCATTTGAACCACCAGGAGGCATGTGTATGTAGAAAGATATAAAATAATAATAACCAACACTATGTCGTCACTTGTAAGCTATCCAACTGATTGCAGGTGAAGATAGTGGGTTGCAACCCTTGATCTTGTCCCCTTGTCGTATAGTGTTTGTACGGCGTTGCGGAATAATAGATTAGAAGAAGTGGACTTACAAATGATGGCGTAGTGCTGAATATTACTATTTTGTACCGTTCTATCTTTACTTAGGTCTCCTGGTGGTTCTAATGACCCATCAATTTTGTAGAAGGGCTTGTATTATATCACTAGTGTCATTGTACATTGTCAAAATGTTGTACACAGATCCCACCCTCTAATGGACTCCGCGGTGAGGCACGAAGGCGACGCCCCCGCATTCTACAAGCGAGATCTGGTGCTGACCACGCTCGTGGTAGACAAGCAGTTCGTCGACATGCTGGGCGATGACATCACTTACACCATATTCTACGCTGGAACAAGTGAGTTAATTCCAACTTGTCCGTTTTTCTATCGGAATGGTCGCAGCTCAAAATAGCGACATCGTTTGATCGGTTGATGTTCCAAAGACACGAACAAACTACTTTTGTGATAAGAACGTCAAGGTTGTGGAATACGTTGCCTGAGTGGGTTTTCCCGATAGTTACAATATTTGTTTCTTCTAAATCGAGAGTGAATCGGTTTCTTCTAGGTAAACACGTTCCATCGTAGACCACATCATTGTTTAACATCAGACGAGAATGCGGTCAAGTGTAAGCCTATTAAATAAAATAAAAAAAGAGTTAACGTTCATTAATTTAATGTTGTTCTGATAATTGGCTTACTTTGTCCATCTCGGTTGAAATTGATGTGTAACAATCAAAGTAACTTTTATGAGTATTAGCTATAAAATGTTTGTTTAAATAAAAGGTTATTTTAATTTTTCCAAAAGCTTATAAAAATAAACAAAATTAGGCTTTGGATGTAACGTTTTAGTGTGATACAGGATACAGAAGCATAAATGCAAAACAAGTGTAGGTAAGAATGAAAGAGTCAGCTGAATTAAATAATGTTTGAAAGATATAGGACAAGAAATTCTCATTAATAATAAATAAAATACGTTAAAACGGAACGTCTTAAATCGTAAGTAGAGTAGTAGACATAGTAGTAAAGAGCAACTGCTGGCTGTTTCTTTCTCGCTCTGGGTCACTCGGCGGTCCTGAGTTCACCCGAACATTTCTTTCGCATCCAAGCGTGACGATGAGCTTCATTCACAGCCCTCGAAAAATCTATGTGTGGAGCGCTAAAAAAAGTTTTAACTTCAAAAAATAGAAACACAATATTTTTTGTGCGCATAATAATTGTAAATATTATAGGGTTGTTATTTTGGGTCAGGTATGGGTGATGTGTACAAGATAGTGCAGTGGGCGGGCGGCGCGTCTCGCGTGGCGGACGTGTGGGCCGCGGCGCGCGCCGAGCCGGTGCGGGCGCTGGCGCTGTCTCGCCGCCTGGCCGCGCTGTACCTCGCCACCGACCACCGGCTGCGACAGCTGCCACTGCGGCTGTGTGCGCACAGGTGATACACTCCCTTATACAGGGTTACTGGTAATCAACCTGCAACCATTTATGGACATGTTCCTTATAGGTATTTATAAAACAAATCTTGTTCTACAGCTTTTGCTAAAACTCAAAACTAGCTCTATACGTAGTATATGTAAATTCTTTGGTACGTAGGTATATTATGTAAGCTCATGTCACGAAGACTTCTATGTTTTTAGATCAGGGCAAATACACTTTTTTACTATGTTTGGGAAAAAATATACGAATTTTTAAAAACTGTAGAACTAAAGTTTACATATTTAATGTGCTTAACATGCCCTTAAAAGTATGCAGGCTGATTACCAATAACCCTGTATATTACTAGCATCTAGGGTGCGAACAAGAGTGGGTGCAGCTTTGGTGCTAGGGAGGTTCACATACTTGTGGTCAAGTCACAAATGTCAAGACCGTGCGATAAATGTATGCGTACGTTTTAATTAGTCGTCCACCTAGGTTCTAAAACCCATGACCCCTCTTGAATCCGCCCATGGCTGTGGAACGCGTTGCCTAAGTGGGGTTTTTTGGAATATGATGGTTTCCTCACGATGTTCTCCTTCACCATTTTTCTGTAATCTGACATTTTGGTAATCTGACCTAGTGATCAAAAACAAAAAGATTGAAATGTATGAATAAAATACCAATTTGTTTAATTTTAACTTAAAAAAAATGAAAACGCCATTGAACCTATGAAGCAAAAAGTTTTTATTTGACTTTAAATAAATAAGTACTTAAGCGAATGTAATACAAAAAATACTTGAAAACTTCATTCATTTTTTCTTATGCTCAAAATATGATCTCTTCAATGCGCCTGTATAGGCGTAAATAACCAATCATATTTTAAGCGTATTTATAAATTTTCGTCTTGCTATTCTAAAAGCTATTGTCTACGTATCTAAAAGACTAAAATGCCTTAAAGAGCAATTTCTACCAGTCTTAAAGAATTTTCTCGACATTATTTTTTATAACTTAAAGCCAGCTTACTCTAAATAAGGGATTAGGCACCTACCCTTATTTGAGAAACAAGGGTTCTTGTTAACATCATAAGCCTTAGCAGATTGTTTTCAAGAAAAATAAAAACGGTTTTTTAAATTTGTGTATTTTGGTAAAAGAACTGTTTTATTACATTCACGAAATCTTCATCTTCAAATTGGTCACGTAGAGCGACACGTACATATCAAATGAAATCAATATCTCTCTGGGCATGTCGACTCATTTTTTATTTAATGTGCCATCAAAAAGCTACTCAATAACTGAAACATAGGTGAAAGAATTACTTTGTTATCTTAAAAACTTCCTGTGATATCACTATTTTAAAGTCACAATTTTGGACTCCCCGCAAAACGCTTCATACAAATCACTACAGAAACGTGACGTCACAGTGCCGTATTTTCTATGCGTCGCGCGTAAAGTTTGTATTGTAGCTATATTAAATATTGCGTTTAGGAAACTGGTTTCATAACAAAAGTAACTTGAAATTGAATGGGTTATCCAATGGTAAATACATTTTCTAATAATTTCGTACTCTTAAAATGGACTTACCCATCCAGCTTTGAATGATCATAAAGTAAGTTAAAATAAAAAATATGAAAATTAAAATTGGTATATATTTAATTCTATCTAAATACTGTCATTATATCAAATAATTAAATATAATTGCAGGACCTGTCGTCACGCCTATTAGTAATAATTAAGCTATACTTACAAATTAATATAATTATCAACGTCAACAGTAATTGCATAACCCAAGAATTAATGAAAATCTATCTAGACATAATACAGAAACCTAGTGGTCGAAATAATATAATGCTCACCGAAATAAACATGTTCATTGTTCACGCTTATCATCAACAAATGTTTTTGACAGATACGGTTCCAGTAGTAGGTAACGGTACAATATCTGAATGCCAGCTACATATCGTTATAATTGTTTAAGGAGCAGATATTTAGAGCACGATCTTAATTTTCTATCATACTAAAAAACAAACAAAAACAAATGTATATTTAAAGATTACGCCAGCCAAAAGGCTGTCAAACTTTTGAAGGTACATATATGTACTTCTGTTGGTCCGTTAGGGATAAAGGATGAGGGTACATTATTACGTCACGAAAAACCGTAACTAAACGAAGATATTATCTATTCTATGGTTGAAATTAGGCTTTTTCGCACGAGGAATAAGGAGAATAAGTATACCTAGTACCTACACACATTCTTATTAAAGTTAAATCAGCATATTATACGACGTTTGTGACGTAAAAAGACGAAGCACTTAAGTAATGTAATAAAATACGGAGTTAGTTATAACACTATTTTGGTCTACAGATACGACAGCTGTGTGCGATGCGTACTGGACCCGTACTGCGGATGGGACAAGGAAGTGGGCGCGTGTCGGCCGTACACCCCAGGCTTGCTTCATGACGCGACAAACTCTACCCCCTCAGTCTGCGAGGCCAGTGCACCGTTAAAGACTGTTCGAGCAGGTTACGGTCAGAGCGTACATCTGGCTGCCTTCGGAATCACGCCTGAAGCTCTCAGGGATCAAATCGTTGTATGGTACCATCACTCTCGAGAGAAAGGGCGATATAGGATTAATTTCAAGTGAGTAGTGTCTTTATCTTATAATTTTACTATCCACCTCATAAACATCTCGTTGCTTGTTCCTTCCTTTTTTTCTATTTATATACAATACTATTAAAACAATGAAAATGAAAATGAAAAAAAAATGAATTGAAATATCATCCAGAGCTAGTGTAAAAGAGATGTCGTGAGTCGTGACAAATTATCGTTTAACTCAATGTACACATAATAAGTAACTCCGTAAAGAATAGTTAGACCTACATTTATAAAACAGCACTATAAAGAACTAAACAAAAAAAAAATATATGACAATAGGTATTAAAAATATTCTTGTGATGACAGTTTAGATAAACGATACGCAATGAACGACGATTGCCTTATTGAACATGCTATATAAATACTTAGGGTCGTGGGTTCGATTCCCACCTAGTGCAAATATCCGTGTGTTGAATACAAGTATAATATCTATGTTGGATTTATTCACAACCATATAATCATTTCATCATTTTATATTTTATATCCATATCCACATCCATGTACTACAAATACTATGAATAATAGGGTCGTGGATTTGATTCCCGCCCAATGCAAACATTTGGGTGATGAATACAAGTATATTTATGTTCTATGTATATATCTGTTTAAATGAAATACACTTTCTCAAAACTAGAGAAACAATTTGAATATGAACGTGAAATTTGAAATCAATTAATTTTATTGATGTATCTTCATCTTTATCAAACCACTGTAGGTATTTAAACAAATGTTGTTTCTAGGCCCACATAGTTTGGAATGTAATACAGTTCTGTACAGTATACTCTTATGTTATAGTTTGATTGTTATCTAAAAGATAATTTCTAAGTTCACAAATAATTTATGTTACGTTATATTTTTTTTTTTAATAAAAAGTTGACTTACGTCAAATTACTTTGTCTTCAGATGTTGTATCGATTCTTGCGTAACACCACCAACAAAAAGTCTAATTCTTAGTTTGTCTGTTTTTAAATGAGTTAAAAAGTGTACCTACTTCATTTTTTAAACTCTTTTTTGTTGTTATAGTTGGGACCGGGTCCTCCAGACATCGCAGCGAGGCCTAGTACTGCTATCCGTATCAGAGTCAGACCGGGGCCGGTACGAGTGCTATTTCGGGCCGACGCTCGTCGCTTCCTATAACTTGGACATTGATATCCACAGGTAAATTCATTACTACTACAGGTGCTGTACAGGACCGTGTTCACGTGTGATGGTAGCTAATTGAAGAGATCCCTAACAGAAGGGCTGCCGGTTATGGATGAAGTTTTCCGTCGCGTCGGCAGCCTTTTATTATTTTAGGTTAGATTAGTATTGAGCTGAACTGGCTGAGCTGCATCGTGCCGTGTAATTAGCTTACTTCTCATCTAAGTATACATACTAAAAATTTAAGTACCTAATTTAGACATTGAACTCTTAAAAACGGAAGAAGCGACACACGCTCCTCAACGATGGCGATGTAAAATTAGGTGACGTCTCCTGATCTCCTGAACCCCTGATTGAGTTCAGTCGCTACGTGAACGACAAATGGAGCGCATGTGTGCTAATAATTCCACGAAATTCGATTTGAGCTGTTATAATGCCATTTTGTGTATGTGCAAGGTGCAGAAATAGTACTAAGACCAAGAAAAAGTTTCGTGGCATCACTTTTCACACGCAATTACACAAAATCTTTAATTATTTGATTTAAAATAATATTTTCTGTTGTAAACAATTCGGCATTTGTAAAAAGGGACAGGTATACAAGACGTGAAAGAGTGCGACACGACCAGCGATATGTTGACTGCAGTGACAACAGCGAATGTTTACGTCACGGGCAACGGCTATTCTTTCTCTTTCACGCCAGTGTCTTCGTATGTCTTTCTATTCTTCTCGAAAAAATATTTAAACAAACGTCGTAACTGTAGTATGTATAGCTATCTCATTCCCATCTACTGCCAATTTGCTATGATGTCTTTGTCACGATGGAAGTGTGGTTGTGTGCACGTTGTGTATTTGTGTGAAATTTTCGCCACATTATGTTGATTTCGTTTTAGAACGTACCTCATATTCCTTTCCTTAATTATATCGATTAATTTAGAAAAAATATACATTAAAATCTTATTTAAAAAGGTGTATCTTTTGTTCAATTTATTGAAAGGGCTCTGTCGCTAAGCGACCATATCGCCCAAGGTGTATCTCAGATATTCCCGAAACCAGGATTTTATACGGAGTTGTATAGAAAATATATAAAGACGAAAATACATAAATTATAAATAATACCTCTTCTAATCTATTATTCCGCAACGCCGTACAAAAATCATGCGACAAGGAGAAATGATCGAGGCTTAGAACCCCCCCTCTTCAACTGCACTCAGTTGGACAGCTTACAAGTGACGGCATAGTGCTCAATCTTATTACTTTATACCCTTCTATCATCCTACATAGGTCTCCTGCTATATCAGATGACCCATAAATTTTGTTCACGGGCCTGCAGTCTAATAGATAACAGATGTAAGATCCCCGAGACGTATTTTTATAATATAAATATTATTTCTATTTTATTTTCTCAATGTATTTAATAGAGCCTTTTATTACTGGGTTAAACGGTTTAGCCGTCATGTACAAATACTGATGGTCACTCTCTTTATGGTCATTTTGTGTATTGTTTTTTCTGAACTTTCAATACTATTTGGTTTTGTGTTTATTGAAATGATATCTAATTAATGATTCGTTTCTTTGTAATTATTTCGAAGTCGGATCAATAGTTGGAAACAACAGTTGCCTCACCAATTTACTTACCCATACCTAGTACTTATATTATTTCAGTAGTGCCTATTCCAGTCGAAATTGGAAACTTGTACCTACTTCCACAAAACTTTAGTTTGGTACAACACCACAGACGGTGTAAAGTTTAGTATAATAACTAGTTTACAATTTTCCACAGAATGACGGTAATGTCTAGTGTGCCTAAAGATAATAGTTCCTCTTGAATATCTCAGCCTAGCCTTACCACGATACTTTCTTGAGTATTCTAGAGTATGTTTGGTGGAGATAACCAACAATCCTAAATTTGGGAGCTGGTCATAAAGTTAAGTGCGAGTGTTTACGATGCAGCTACAATAACTTCCTCGGGCTAATTCCTGAACTACTGCCGGCTACGTCATTCGAGTTGGTTCTCCGAATTTAGGCTAAGAGTTACCAGCTATATACTTAGATATACTAACTATTGTTACTAACTTGAACGAAACAAATTTTTGCTATTCCTACTCATCGTACATAATATTATCCATCAGTTCCCTAAATAAACGTTTACTTTTAGAAACCAATTTTTTGAGACCAATTATCATTCAAATCAATTCAATTGGTACTGGTATCACAAAGGAGTAGCACACTTAAACATGCATTCCTAATATTATACATTAAATATCTGTTTACACTTCTACACACATAGATAGATAGATGGATAGATTAGCTCTTTATTGCACTTAACAAGTAAACAAAGTTACAAAAACATAAAAAAACTTAAAAAATAAAGTAACAATTGGCGACATTATCGCTAAAAGCGATCTCTTCAAAGCAACCGCTACACACTTTTATTTACAACTAGCTGACCCGGCGAACTTCGTACCGCCTAACAGTCAATGAATGTCGTGTTACTTTTTAGCTGAACTAATTAAGCTTTGATGAACGTAAAACAATGATACAAAATAATATATTTATATAGAGGTTATTATCTATCTTCTAGGACGCGGTATTGTTATTAAAATGTGCACTCGCATAAAACCACATAATAACAGTGCCTGAACTTTCGAGACATAGACAATAATAGTTCAAAGAGTATAAAACCACTACGTATGAATGGCTTATCAAGAAAAATCATAGACAACCTATAAAAAGACATTTACTCGTTTGTTAACCTGTAGATTTTTTTCCTTAATCTTGTAACCTTTACCAACTGATTTTTTATTCCCTAAATTCCGTTCCTTTCCGATAATTTTATGTTTTTACTGTAGAATTAATCTTAGGTATTATATTCGGGAATTAAAAATTAAATAATTAATAAATAATTTTCGAAAATTAATGTCTAATACAAACATATATAACAGTACCTGAACTTTGTAGACATTTTACAAAAAATAAATTTCTGAACGCACACATGATGTCTTCAGAAAAAAATAAAGCTGTGGCTTAAAGGTCTCGGCAACCAGGCCATATGCTCCAGAAAAATAGTTTTTTTCCCTTAATCTTATAACCTTTACCAACTGATTTTTTATTCCCTAAATTCCGTTCCTTTCCGATGATTTTATGTTTTTACTGTAGAATAAATCTTAGGTATTATTTTCGGGAATGAAAAATTAAATAATTAATAAATAATTTTCGAAAATTAATGTATAAAACCAACAAATATAGTACCTGAACTTTGTAGACATTTTACAAAAAAAAAATTCTGAACGCACACATGATGTCTTCAGAAAAAAATATAGTTGTGGCTTAAAGGTCTCAGCAACCAGGCCAGAAGCTCCAAAAAAAAAAGTCGTTACACTATTTGACAGGATTGGACAACAAATGTTTGACATGTAATAAACAAATCAGCATCTATTGAAATGATTAAGTATTCATTACACATATCGAGTTTTCATTGTTTTTAAGATGTTATTCTGCTATTCGGGATGGAGACAAATCCAACAAATCAAAAACCATGCCAATCGGTCCAGCCGCTCTCGAGTTATAAGTGTTGTAACAAACACGACTTTTTTTTATATATATAGATAGATGTTGTACATATATAGAGTAATATGAAGGCACTTTATAAGTCGCAATATTGCTGAACATTAATTAGACAATTTTTGGTCTAACGTTAGCCCATATTGTATAAAAAGTAATTAGCAGAGCAACTTATGGCAGTCTCAGATGACATCTAGAATTGGAGTGCCTTAAAATCTACTGAAGAAAGCGCAAAGCTCTAAAACTACACTTACCATAGAGTTTATAAATACTATAAAATATGACACTTACACTATAAGTGTCGAGTAAATGGCGAGTGAAAGGACTCCTCAGACAGAATAACGTAACACACTCATTTATATGTTCATTGTCAGTTAACTATTCAGAAATTTTAAAATAGAGGTACTCGTATATCTTATTTTTATTTTCAATATCAAAATGTCTAAGCTACTGTTTGTTTGTAGATGCACGCAACCGAGCAAGTCGCAAGAATACCGGCAGGTGTACTCGGACTGGTGTCATGAGTTCGAGAAATACAAAAGCGCTATGAAGGCCTGGGAGTCCAGGCAAATGGTGAGTTAACAACGATAATCTCTTCAGCCCTCCCGATATCAGTTTAAACAGGAAATATAGGAGGCGAGATAGGAGAGGATAGAGACAGAGGATCCATTAATAATACAGTATATTTATATGCGGTTCACAATCAAGAGCCATAACTTGCCCTACGATTTAAAATAAAATCAATTATCATAAGGCCAAGAAATTTTCGCATACTGGCTCCTGTAGTCAGCATGCGTTAGAGAACTTCTTATGTTTTCTGTTCTGTAGTTGTAAGTTCTGTTTTCTCGCCACTTTCTTCAAAAACATCGGTCTAACTGCTTTCTTGTATTAATCCAAGTGACTCGAAATTCCTTACGGCCAGTGAGTCCACCGCAGTACTCTAAACTTTAGAACTCGGTTTGTGGGGCTAGTCCCAAATAGTGCATCTTCATTTTGCCGTAGGTATAATTTGCAAAGTGTAAAAGTGGATCTCGCTACGGGCCGAGATACACGTACAGAAGAAGATTGCACGTTTTGTATGTCGAAAAGCATTAATTTGCGTCACTTCAAAAGTAAAATAATGACTAAGAAAGTTAGTCAAAGTTGTTCCACTCACATTCATGTATCGATTTCAAGTTTACTAAATTATATAATATGTACACCAAATTGACTGTCCGAAAATTACTTTCATTACAGATAATTTATCTACCATTTTCAAGTTAACAACTTTGTAAAATAGACAGTTATTAACAAAAAAGTAATTATAGCCTTCAGGGCTAATGAAAGGTTGTGAGCATTTGTTACGCATTATTTTGTGTTGCTTCGTTTTTACGACACGGCAAGGTAACAGGAAAAAGCCACTTTTCAAATCAGAGAATTTGTACCGCGCCGTACATTCTGCGTTAAATAACTTTTCCTCGAATAAAATTCTGCCGTGAAAGTTGCTCTTTTATTTAATGACTAATTTTTGCCGAAGAGAAACTACCGACAGCGATTAATTCGCTCGCCGTTAGTTCGGCTTTGCTTTTAATTGTTTCTCTGGTATTTTAAATCAGTTTACGAACTTTATTTATGTAGATAATTTTGATTTGTGGGAAAACAAAGGCAAGCTTTCTATTGTTTGCCACAAATCAAATTTTCTTACTGAGCTCGTTTAAAGCTTCTTATATCGCTATACAAAGTTCTTGTTAGCTGAACTTGAGAGTTGGATGGGGGCTTATTCTATAAATTGTGTATTTCAGCAGTGTTCCAAAAGCGTGAACGCATCGAGCCAGCAAAACAGCATGGCCAACGAGATCGAGGCGTCGCTGCGGTGATAGGGCACAGCTCGCGGTGATTAATGAGCGATTACACCCAGCGCCCGCGCCTCACTACATAAACTATCCGATATTTTGTGTGCCCTTACTAAGCAATTTATATCGCCCAATGAAGAAGAAAATAAATAAAAAATGGAGTTAGAATGACTAAAAGTTTGTTTACGATTTTAGTTCTTATTCAATAATTTCAATTATTAAAACAAGTACAAATTCTGGTACACAGAATATTTTAACAGTGAATTAATGCCGTATTTGTTACTATAAAAACAGTTGTTGTGTGCTAAACTAAAACGCGTAATGGAATTAATTGGAAACTATTTAGGGATGTTCCCAAAACACACTTTGGATAGAGAGATTACTGTTCATCTAGAATGATATAATCTTGTAGGCACTTGTACTTGTGCCTACTTAAGTATTAGTGTTTCGAATCGGATTACTACAATCAGACGGGCTAATGATTGATTAATGTTAATAATACAATCAGGAGGATATCGAGCGCCAGTATAACCAAATCCACCCTATTACGCAAATGAATCATAACATAAGTGAATAATCGAGAATCAATGGTTAGGGGAACCGAACCGAAAGGGGAACGCAGAGGGGATGATCTGTTAAAATAGATTTGTTGTCCGTTCCGGAGACTGCTACTTGATGGATGACTGAATTCTCCTCAACTTCTCGGAAAACTTTCTTCTTTGTTCTCGCAAACAATATATCGGAAAGTATATGTTGGATGTTAGCTTTTTGTAATCGATTAACCTTAAATGAAAGCGACTGAGTATAATGTAGTGAATCGTTGTTGGAACTCCCGAGCGCTTCAGTATATAAGTAGTTTTAAATACCGCCTTTGCAATCACTGTAAATATTAAAAGATGAATTAAAAATATTAGGGTGTCGACCACCAATACAAAATGCTGTGATATCAGTTCTCGTTGGATCATTATTGTGCTGTCATTGTAAGGTTGTACTAAATGTTGAATCAATTGATTGTATTGCGACATTTTGCTTTATTTATATTTTAAAGTATATCGATGTTACCGTCGAAATATAATGTTTAATATTCGCATTGCACCAAATTGTGTTTCACGCGAATTCATTAAAATTAAGTAATGTTTGTCAGCCATTTAAATGATTTATGAATATCTAATTAAGTAAAACATTTAATATTTACGTTTTCAAAAAGTCCATATGAACGAGTAAGTATAATAAAATATTATTATCATTTGAAGGACAAGCACATTTAAGGTGTAAAACTTAATTTGGTGTAGTTTATGTTTCTGAATAAACACGTAGAAAACTAAAATTGACTTCGTTTTACGATACAAGTTATTTGAAAATAAAATAAAAAGCAATAAAAACGCCAATTTAGATGTAAGTAAACATAGTTTTAAATGAGATGCTTATTTGTACGGGACGAGTGTTGAAACATAATTGTAACTTGCATTTATTACGATAACAATAAGTTTGTATTAAGTAGGTATAATGAGGTTTTGTTGAGGGGCTGACTATTGTTGCGTGATAGTCCACCACACTAGCGGTTTATGTTTCAAAAGTGGATGTTATTGATTTGTTGCCATAAAATGTAATTTTAGGCCCGACTTCGGACTTGGAAACCGAATTTAATAGTTGGTTATGTTGTTTTCCGTTGATTTTGATATCGCTAGAATAGTGCCTTGTGAAGCATGCTTACGGTAGATATTACAATATAAAAAACTTATTAAATTAATTCTATTTTTATGAACTGTGTAAAGAAACTCAATTTAGTGTATGTAAGGTTCGTAAAATTTGTGAAATAAAGCAATAATGTTCCACTGAACTAAAAGTCGACAGTATTAAACGAATTGACTATTTACAGAATGGAAAACTATCTCTACTCCAAACTTTACTGACTATATTTAGCAGCTGCAATATATTACAGAATGAACTACAAACCAATTTCAGAAAAACCATAATCTTAAGATCTTGCGTTTTGCTAACATTAAAATGTGTAGTAAAATTAACCATGTATACACAATACTTATAAATTAACCTGTAACTTTTCTTTCAATTTGTTGAGATATTTTCAGTTTAGTGAGAGTGGAGATAAAGTTTCCTTGTAATATTTGAATAATATAAAACTGAATGTTAAAGTAAGAAAGTATTTATAGAAAAGAGAAATATAATGACATGAGAGTACCTAAAAGTAGGTATACTTAGATAAGTTTTCATTGAAATAGGCTCAGAGGATTTTCTTGTAGAATGAAAAAAAAATTAATTCAATGCTTATTAACAGTAATAAAATACAAACTTTCAAATCCTCTGTTATTCCTGTGCCGAAATATAGTTGTCATGGAGAATCCAGTGTATTTTAGAGTATAATGTTTTAATTTAGTTTAAAGCATAACAGGGCGATGCTAAAATTAATTTTCTATTAATTACCCAACACACGATTGTAAAATCTAACTCACCCCACAGGGACCTTGCCAGCTTTTAAACAGTATTGTATGTTGTTCATAATTTAAGTATACATATATTTTCATTCCTATTACAGAAATATTATTTTAGAGTTACTTAATGTATATACTACGAGTAGTATAGGAAAACGCTATAAATTATGTTTATTGTATAGAATATAATAAGTTACTTATAAGCAATTGTTTTATAAAAGGGTCAGAAAATAAATTATTTTAGATCTAACTTTCGACTTTCATTTGTCAAATATACTTAATCCACTTAAACCACCGCAAGAGCTATTAAATTTTAAATAATGAAGTGGTCGCCAAAGTAATTTTATTACGTACTCTCACTGCGAGAGATTAAAATTTATCTAATTTAATACGTGGGAACGTAGAGCTCTGTCCACAAACTTAATAACGCTTACAATTTAAATTTAAGAATTCCCGTCATAATTTAGGCGACATTAAATCCGCGAGCTCTTGCTAATAAGTTGTTCTCTTATATCTTTTACGGGCAATGAAACAGTAATTCGAGTATCGTAAACGGCGCCTGTCTTAGATTGGCGAACATCATAGAATTTAATTACCCTGGGGAGAGTGGAATAATTGGCGAGTCGCCTGTAATAGCGCACTTTACGGCGAAATTAATAGTTTTCCGCTGCGGGCGAGCTGCACCGCGGCACTGTTCGGTATTAATTGCTGACCTACAATCGCAGTGCTAATACACCCTATAATTGAAATGGCCGACAAGTCACGAAATTCATGGCTCTGGATCTTCGCTGTTTTTATCAATCTGTTTTCATCGTGGATGCATAATAGCCTGTATAAATGGATATTGTTTTATGTCGAAGAGAGATTAACTCGCCAATTAGACAGAATTATAGCAATGTTATATAGAAGTTAACATTTTTTTTGTTGTATTGACATATCACCCCTATAATTGGTAAGTACGTCAGAGTATATGAATATGAGCAGGTCTTTAAGATTCATAAATAAAAATTGGAGGAATGTCATAGTTTTTTCAATTGGTCGTTTACAAATTTATCATAAATACAAAATACAAATATACCTACCACACAAATGTAATATGGCAAAATAGAACAAAAGAGAAGTGAAAGCCCCACAAATTAAGCATGTGTGGTCGAAATCAAAATAGGTATACATTTTTCATTAGCTGCGACCTATGAAATACCAGCTCACTCTGATCTTGAAAAGTTCCAGATTGTATCTCTCAGGGAACAATAAGGCAAGCAACTAAATCCACTCTAAGGCTGTACAACGTATGAGAAATGTGGACTCAAGCCGTATGCAATCCTATTTATATTTTAAATGTCAATGTTTGGATGTTTCTTGCTCAATCACGTCGTAACGTATGAACGGGTCGGGCTGAAATTTGGAACACTGTTAGATTATAGCCTGGAAGAAGGCTACTTTTTATCCCAAAAAAAATAACGGGAACGCTGAGAACGGGAACTACGTGGGGTAAGCCTCGGAGAGCTGCTATTAATTCTATAATTTTGAAAATGAACTATATATGTCAGTTTGGATGTTTGTTGCTCAATCATGTCGGAAATTTTAAATGGATCTGGTTGAAATTTGAAATACAGTTACATTGTAGTCTGGAATAACACATAGGCTATTATCATAACACATAGGCTATTATCACTACACATAGGCATTTAATATCGGGAAAATAACGGGAAATACACGGGTAAAACCACGGGGCACTGATAGTAATATGTAAACAAACTAGCATCTTCCCGCGGGTTTACCCGTGCATTTCCCGTTCTCATTGTTTTCCGGGATAAAATATCCTATGTGTTCTCTTAGACTATAATCTAAATGTGTTTCAAATATTAGCCATGTGTTCATACGTTTCGACGTGATTGAACAACAAACATACAAATATCCAAACATTGAAATTAAATGATATTAGTAGGATTATTACCATTTACTATATAAATTCTGTGTTTAATAATTAGGTGCAGACGAACATGCAGGTATGATACAAATGTATGTTCATAAATACATAGTTATGCCGCGGTAGTATTAACTACCAGTATTTCGACTTCATACAAACGGACGAAACGCGGGCTGTACCTACGCGCCTCGATCTCGGGGCGCGCTCGGTACGTAGTCCCAATGTAATCCATCTTAACGTGCATGACATAAGGTAGCCGAGTCGTGTAAGTCGCATAAGCCTTATCGTTTGTTTACGTGCTCGCAGCTGTAGGCATGAATTTCAAAGAAACGGCTTAGTTAAATTACTGAAAAACAATATTACCGTGGTTATGCTCACCAGATAGATATAAGTAGGTAATAGTCCATATACCAAAAAATAAATTATTACCCGGTTAAAAAGATATAAGAATTATAGTGCAACAAATGCTAGCCTTCATCGCTTTGGGTATGCATGTTCTGGAAAACTCATTTGAGAGTTTTGGAATTCATTTAAATTACTATTCAAGAATGTAACATCTGCTTTTCTGCATGCAGGAAACTTCGAAATAGGAACTGTTTTACTCAGTTCCATGTAAAAGTTTTTTTAAACATTTTGTTTCTGAATATCTTAATTGTAAAACTTAATGTTTAACGGGGTTTTATAATCTTTACTTGTTTATATGAAATGGAATGTTTCAAGATTTTAAGCTCCAATAAAGATGTTAAAAGCTAGGAAAATTGACATGTAATACGGGCCGATGAACTATACCTACAATAATAATAATTGTTCACCAACGTCTTCTCCACAGGGTTTTAAAAAAAAATCCAATACTTACGTATTATTTTTTATATCTGTCACCTTAAAATTGTAAACATAATCCGTTTATAACAAAATGCACGAGATTGGAAAACTACAATAGGTTAAACTACTCGTAGTTTTAGTTAATAATCTAGTAACGGTAGTAATCGGACGGCATTCACAATTAAATGGTGACATACCCATGTATGAAAAGAAAAACGAAAACTGTGCCATAAAATGTTATGTCGGAGAAATGTAATAATTTTAGGGATAAAGATTTCCAGTGATTTCATACCCACCTAACACAGTTTGCGCTGCCCAAATAAACGGAAGGAGGAAAAAGCCCTTTCGACATCACAAAAAACGTCCCAATCTCATAATAGTGAATCACGAATTTACCGTGTGTTTGACTTACTCAAATCATCGTCCAATAACATTATAGGTAAACGTTTCCCTCGAAGAGAACCAATAACATAATTTTATTTTAGCCGAATCTTGGAGACGTTTCGTTTTATCCTTTGATCTTCCGATTCAGTTGGTCGGTAGTCGGTCGCGTTCGCGAAGGCTCGATTCGTTCCCAGTAATCAAATTAAGGAAAGGGCTCCATGTTAGAGATTCGTTGGGCGATGAAGCACGATAGGTATCAAATGTGGCGGATAATGACGCATGATCGATCACACGTGTGGCGTCTCCTAAGCCTTTAAATGAACGATTTCAAAGGGCTGTACATGACTTGGTTTACGAAAGGAGGCTAGAGCAAGCAAACATCCCTGGCGCATCGGAGTGAAAGAACCTGTAGGTATATTATTTAACACTTTTACTGTTCCCAAGCTTAGACAGAAATAAATTAACCCTGTACAACTGACGCGCTCTAAAAAGCTATCGATTATAAAGCCATAAGTTATAAAGTTATTGATTTCCAAAACACGAAGTTATAAGTAAAGTACATCCAGAATGTTAAGTTTTATCGTAGTTCAATTTAATAAGTAAACGATTTGCCTTTTTTACTTGGAAATTTTATGAAGTTAAACGAACTGAAAGGATGCTCAAAGATTTTTTTCCACATAACTGAGCTTAAGTCAAGTTTCTCAATACCATGGTTAATCTTAATACTGTTGATATTCATTAGTACTTTCGATCTGAAGTAAAAGTAACGGCTATTAAGGGAGCAATTAGTCATTTAATTATTTAGATCAGGCTGGATTGTGCATTCTGGGCCCACCAGTATTTTCAAAGTCATGTGCGTAATGCCACTAACTTAAAAACGGTCACTTCAGAGAGAAGACCCCGAGTCCCAGCAGTGGGAACATTTAGTAGACTGCTTATGTTTATCTCTTTCATTTTAGTGGATATAGTGTAGTACGAGTATCAGCGTCGATGGGAATGGGGGTGTAAAAAGACTCATTATAAATTACCCAGTACCTACACTGCTGGCTGGTAGTGCAGAAATATTCCCTACGGCACTACTGGTAAAACGTTTTTGTACTCAGTAGTGCAGAAGGGAACGAAGATGTAAGACGTTTAAAATATCCCCACGACACTAATGGCCAGTAGCGCAGAAGGGAAAAAAAATCCCCACGGCACTACCAGTAGTGCAGCTTGGTAGTACCGTGGGTAATAAGCGGAATTAGGTAGCTTATTTTAATACCGAAAGTCCTTAATCGCAGATTAAATAGGCAAATGATGAAAAGACGTGGCGACTAAAACCCTCTACACACGAGCCCCAAATCAGAGGATTTGTCGTAAAAGTAGTGGAGCGGAGCCTACATCGCACCATAAATCACCAATCAAATGGTGCGATGTAGGGTCATCCCTACTACTTTTACGTAATTTCCTCTGCTTTTGTGCTCGTGTGGTCGTGTGTAGAGGGTTTTAGTAGCGAAAACGACTGATTCACGATCGTGAGGTATGTTCAAATCTTGCCTGCACCTCTGAATATTTTTCTGAAGTATGTAGACGTTTGTCATTACCACTGGCTTTAACAGTAAATACAAGAACAAAATCAAAAATTTTGATGTACCCTACTACCTCGGATTTGTAATCTGTGCATTATATTTATAGTATTTTACCTTTACTAGTCAAGCCCTTTCATTTCATACCCATATTGAGGTAGTAGTGAAAACAAAATGTAATTTACCATTTCGTGGTGGCGGCCATCGTGAATTTGAAAGTAGTCATAGTATTCTACTAGTCAAGCCCTTTCATTTGATACCCATATTGAGGTAGGTTGTGAAGAAATATTTTGTCCACCGTTTTGTGGCGACGGCCATCTTGAATCTATAATAACCAAACATAGCTAAGAACCACCGCACGGAAATTAACCTTCAAATAAAAATTGCATCGAAATCAGTCCATCCGAATGAGCTCTACGGTGCCACAGACAGGCACACACAGACAGACATTGACGTCAAGCTTATAACAAAATGGCGTATTCCATGACAGACTTTCGAGGAGATGTTTATGTCATCTGCCAACGCACAATTGGCCAGCGTTTCGGATTATGGCTATGACTTTCTTGGCTTTGAAGCCTCGAGCCTCAGCTGTGAAAACATAATGGGCTGTTTATGGTGTGAAATTGAGGAGACTTGTAACATAACAGGTACCAATGTAACTTAATTACACTTCGTATATATGACATATATGTTGTAACGGTTCAGCTGAGCTAACCCGTCAACAATCTTCAAATATTTCCACGATACTATGTATTTATTAATTAAGTGAATCACTAATGCTTATTACATCGGTAACAGGCATTAAGATGAGTTATTTCTTCAAATTTATTGAATTGAAATGGAGTCGTTGTGTTGAATAAGTCTTCAAATGGTTTACTCGATGGAGAACATAAATAAAGAACATACCTTAGAAAATTGCATCTTACATCTTAATTGAGAGTACTTATATGTAAGCTTCAGGTGAGAATTCCACTAGATAATTTTTCATTCTTGAAGTAAATGCAGAGTCCAGATGTCATCACTTGATTTCTTCATGGAGCATCAGTAGTAGTCTAAGAAAAAGGTACAAGACAACAAAGTTAAATTTATTATAGAACACTAGCAGCCCGCCCCGGCTTCGCACGGGTATTATGGAAATAAGTATAAAACAAAATTATTAGACTTAGAAATTTTAGTACATACGACCAACACAAAACAAACAATCCCAATCATCTGTTTATCATTTAAAACGCATGTTTTTTTGCCTATTTTACTTTATTAAAAAAATGCGGGAGCCAGAATTTCAAGGGAGGTTCTGAGAGGAGCGAGCCAAGCGAGGTCGCAGCCGTAGCGAGAGGTTACACTCAATGACATAGAGCTTCTGGCTCCGGGAGCTCACCCGGAGTCGAACTTCAGTGATAGACCGTGATAGACCATAATAGGACCAATTGTTATGTTTAGGTATTGTTATGCTTCTCTCATTATGTGCCTTTAAACATTATGCTAAGTTATGTTTATGCTATATACGGTAGCAAAAATTATGCGAAAACTGTTATCCGTTAGTTGTTATGGTATATTATCATTAGTTCTAAAAACATTAGGCGTGTCTGGCGTCGTTGTTATTCCCCTTTTACTTTTACGCATCAAATCAAAAATTAAATCAGTAAATATTTAATGGTTGTAGTTTAGTGTTAAAAATCTGCTAATGCCACCTACGACGTAGTTTATGGTTGTGCAATGTTTTATGTAACTACTAAAGTCTATTAGTTCTAAATACGTACTAAATAGTTACGGCTGGTCTAGTCGGGAGAACGGCGGCGGCCGATCTGGAGCCCGGTTTTAAATCCCACATGCACCAGGCACCACTGTCTTTTCGGAGTAATATGGGTAATACCGCAAAACTTAAAACGGCGAAGGAAAACATCGTGAAGAAATCGCCATGTACTTAGAATCTTTTAAGGTCATGTGTCATCCACCAACCCGCACTGGGCCAGCGTGGTGGATTATGGACTTGACTCTCTCCTTGCGAGAGGGCCCTGAGTCCCAGTAGTAGGAATATTTAGTAGGCTGCTTATTGAATCTATTGACACAGCTAGATTTCTGATCGTCTCATCATCGTTGTCCTTAATGCTCGTTTTATTCTAATTTAGTAAGTAGGATAAAGGGGACCTTTGGGGATGACCTAAATCGTATCCTATCCCCCAGCTCAAATTACACGCGCATCACTGTTTTTTCGAAGTCATATCCGTAATGCCTCCAATTTAAAACGGTGAAAGAAAACATCGTGAGGAAACAGAAATGGAATAAATTTAATGTAATACTGTGTAGAAAGTGCGAGAAAACTTGAACAATAACAGTAAAGGTAGAATAAACTTATACAAAAGTAGTTCTGAAAAGAGCATTTTGATAGGAACATAA
Organism: Ectropis grisescens; assembly: GCA_017562165.1. Classification (NCBI taxonomy): domain Eukaryota; kingdom Metazoa; phylum Arthropoda; class Insecta; order Lepidoptera; family Geometridae; genus Ectropis; species Ectropis grisescens. The sequence goes on from CM029779.1 coordinate 16,184,079, forward strand.
AAAGTGTTACGAAAAAATGTTTAATATTTAGTATCATTTGCGTCCACTACCTGCGTAGCGAGGCGACCACGCGAATTAGTAGACGAGCGCGCGGCTACTCGTACTTACCTATTTCATAGCTGCGAACACCTCTCCCCCGTGTTTCGGTGTCCCCTCTATCGGTGTTACGCCGCGCGGCGCCGCATTTTGATAGGATTGATATTTTTGATTTCGTTATATCTTTTGAATGGAATGTCCCACTTCAATAATTCAAAAAGTAATCAATAGGTATTAAAAGAGTCTTGAATAAGAAATAATTTATTTGGAGAAGAATTAATACAAATGTGTTGATAACATGGTCTGAATTTGATAGGCATTTTTACCTACTTTTAAAATGTAAAAAAGTTGCTGTAGCGACGTAATTACTGTAGTTAGACATATGGTCTCGCGAGGTTTTTTGTAGATTTTAATACGCTCTATAATATTGTAGAAGATTGTTTTGGTCTATCATTAGTGCTTTCCGCAGCGTATGCGATGAAAGCCATTTTATGACTGTTGTTTTTATACCTTGCGCTGGTTTTAGCAAAAAATTCCATGGATATCTCATTTTGTTTTTCGTAATAAACATAGCCTATGTTACTCAGTGATAATGTAGCTTTCTATTGGTAAAAGAATTTTTGAAATCGGTCCAGTAGTTTTTGAGTTTATTCGTAGCATACAAAAATACAAATCTTTCCTCTTTACAATATTAGTATAGATAACAGTTCTAGACCAAGGAAAAGGCAGATTAGTTATAGTTAACACCGTTAAGAGAACAGCTGGACTTCATTAATAGTTTAAAAGAGCTGTAATTGATGACTTTTATAATTACTCGATTGAGAACATTTATTGTTACTATTCGAATATTTTTCAAACTGGAATTCTTTTGTTCATTAAAATCAGGTAAAATCTTAGGTAGGTTAAACTCATTTATTGTTAGTATTAGATCAAGGGTTCATCTCAAATCTAGCTGAGTTACAACATACGGTTCACAATTGTAGAGTCCTACTACTAGACGATCAAGGCCAAAATAAATACTAAATAGATATATACGAATTGAACTCTACTTGTATAAATTCATACATCATTTCACCTCTTTAGGTTAGATTAGTTTCATTCTCACTTACACATTAGTTTCACTTAACTTTAATTAGCTTCAATTTAATACTTACAAAGTGTTTAGGTAGAGCAGGGTTTAAAAAAATTAAAAATAAATTAAATAATATATAATAAATAAATATAATTACTTTACAAAGGGGGTGTTACAATTTGGGGTTGTTACAATTTGGTGGTGCCGTAAACCAGGATTAAAATAGGTTAATTATATATTATGTTAGAAAGGGTGACAATTTGAATACCGCGGATCAGGTAGTGATGTTTTGATGTCTTAAAATATAGAAAAATAGCAACGCGATCTTTACAATTAAAAAATCCACGGACCAGGATAAGATGTTTTAAGATAAATAAAATAACAAAAAGGGGGGTTGTTACAATGTGAAGATAAATGAGAGAGAGATACCAAAATAATTTATGAGTGCGCTGATCACAAAGTCAAAGACAGCGTTTCGTCGCCTTCATTCCTTCATGTTCAAGTCACATAAATTACACTTTGGTTGTCGCTCGTCGAAGATTTCTTTATTTTGTGTTTAACGCTGCGTAATTTATGAGCTGCTAGAATGCAAGTTTCAACTAAGACAACTCTCTGTCTCGTTCCTATTAGACTGCAGGCCCGTGAACAAAATTTATGGGTCATCTGATACAGCAGGAGACCTATGTAGGATGATAGAATGGTATAAAGTAATAAGATTGAGCACTATGCCGTCACTTGTAAGCTGTCCAACTGAGTGCAGTTGAAAGTTCTAAACCTCGACCATTTCTTCTTGTCGCATGATTTTTGTACGGCATTGCGAAATAATGTATTGGAAGAGGTATTGAAACTATATGGAACCAAAACCGAACACAATCAAATGACCAAACTTACTCTGTAAATCGTCGGAAAATCATGAATTTTTTTCACAAACTAACAATTAGAATTTTAAAATTTATAATTTTTATAGTTTCAATACCTCTTCTAATCTATTATTCCGTAACGCCGTACAAAAATCATGCGACAAGGAGAAATAATCGAGGTTTAGAACACCCCCCTCTTCAACAGCACTTAGTTGGACAGCTTACAAGTGATATATATTTATTTGACGTGAGAACGTCTTTTGGCGTGCCACAGACAGATTTTTCGTGTACTATAAATTGGATTCTAGCGTCAAGCTCGGGAATGATAAGAAACCTTCGGGTAAACTCGGGACCATGGCCATTTGTCATCTAGAAATGCTGACGCATGGTAATGACCACCTCCTACCGTTTCACCCGCGTAGTTTCCAAAGTAAGCTATCGGCAGATCCTATTTTTTTTTTATTTGTCAAGATAAACAGTGGTCTAGACTGTTGCATAGTCACTACTTAAAACTAGAACTAACAAAATTGTACATCGTAATTATTTATAATTCGAAGACAACCTTAACTTCAGTGTTTCTTGTGTAGTGTAAAGAATCTTGCAGGTATTCTTGTAGGTATGTAGTATTCATTATATTTGTTGAAAACCTTTGCACACAACAAAGTCATGTTTGCTCATTACTGATTATTATCCTATTCGTATTTGTACTCTCATTCCAATCATGAGCATGATGAGCAGTATGAAAATTATGATGACAGCAGTTTCCAGGTACAAATCCTAGTCAAAGAAACGACCGGACTATAATTTTGGGTCATGCATGGGCGCAGTTACAAATTCCTCGCACCAGGCACACATAAAAGCCTAGTTTCGGCCCTGTTCGTGAGTATTTAAACTAACCCATTGTTGTCCCAAATCCGTATAAACCGTTACAAAGCCGCATTAATAGTTAAAGCTCAAGGGCTGTGATCAACATAATAAAATGCAAATTGACACTATTTAATCCGGACTTATACCGCCGAGTCCAATAACTGTTAATAATCCGGCGGAACCGAATCCTGTTGGGTTTTGTCGTATAGCCCACTTAAAACATATTTGGGACATTTTAATGTATTATTGATTAATTTTACTACAAAACTTTTATGTAGCTAGTAGGTTCACATCCTACTAATATTAAAAATGAATGTTAAGATGTTTGGTGCTCCATTACGTCGCAACGTCTGAATGTGTTAGGTTGAATTTTGGGACACAGATAGAGTTCCTACGCTATGAAAGAACACAAAGGCTACTTTACTTTTCGTCGTGCAAAATAGCGGGAACAAGAACTACGCGAGTAAAACCGCGTAACGCTGATAGTTTCTTTATAAAATTTGGAAAATTCTTCTCACAATTTTAGATTTCCTTTTATCGCGGTCAAATTTAATGTTATGTCATTAAATTGGACCACAAACTGTTTTGTTTTTTTAATTATCATTAACTAGATAGTATTTAATTTGATTCCACGAACATAAATTAACAAGACGAAAGGGTTAAGCGAATCATATTATTATTAATAACAGGCATTTTGGAACGCGTAAATCTTAAAATAAAAAAAATAGAATTACTATTTTAGTCTATGAATTCCAAACAAAATGATCAGATACTTTCATTATGTTTAACAGTAAATTTACGTCTGAAAAACAAATAGCCAAGATTTGGTTAGTTCAAATTAGCAGTCAATCTTAAATTTCAGTTTGCCCCATATTTACAACAATTATTATTCATTTTGGATGTTTTGATTGCTAAACCATTTTGCATAAGCCACCACAGGTTATTTGTTAGACAATTGGCAAGCTTTGTTTACCGAGCATTTGGTCCAATCCGACCATGGCAAATATTTGCAGATATAATGTTCAGAAGACTGTATCGGGGCTCGGAATAATGAAATGTAAATTAATACGTCATCTTGGATTAGGAAGGGTTTAAGTTCGTTAATCCGATTAACGGGTCTCCTTAATGATGCGCCCGTTTACCGTTGCTTGAGTTATTATCGTGAAACTTGGTAATTGGGTCACTTTATCTGATAACTTGATAGTTACACCCTAAAAAAATTTAATATTTTAGAGTTATTTTAATTGTGTGTGTATGTTTAGTGGACTTTTTACTACTCTTGTAATTTTTTTCCTAATTTTGGTAATGATTAATAGATCGTCTGATTCCAGAGTTACGATAAGTGTGCCGTAAGCTCATATATCCTAAATTTACTTAACTAAATAGTCTGAAATCTAGGGCCGGTGAAATAATTATTGCAGTAAAACGGTTGCCTGATTGAGATCACTTTAAAAGACCTAGTGTATTTTTAAGTTAAAATATTTTTTCGGAACTATAGTTGTTTTTTTTTTCGATATTATACGATTAATACTCGTTTATTAATAAATTTATTTTCACCGTTGTTCACATAATAGCATTGTTTTTTTTAATATGCTGTGTACTGTTTGTCCAGTTTTATTGAATAACTATTCACCATGCTCAGAAAAAAGTTTGATATTTGGATGAGTTTTCTAAAGTTGTCTTCAATAAAATGTTGTCTTCAATAAAACTGGTCTTCTATTTTGTTTAAGAAAATTTAATAAAATAGAAAAGCTATAAGATAAAAAAATATACGAATTTTCTAGTAACATCCAAACAAAATCGAGGCGTGTCATGAGGGACTTATTAGGGAATTATACGAAGAATAAGAATAAGATAGTTGGTGTCACTAAAGTCAACTAATTTGAAATCTACTCAGGAAAAACAAAATTACAACAAAACTGAGCACTCCAAATGGATATGTAAGCGCTACTAATTAAACTTTTTTAATCCAGACAGCGGGAGCAAGGTGTCGACGGGTCGAGGCCGCTCCTCTCATCGAGATAGCTCCTTCTCAATTTAAGGATCTCGGCCGGCCTCTGATAAGCCCCAGATTTAGCGCTGAGCGAATTTGTTCCTGTAATTTACTTCCCAAGTTGTGAAGACAATAAAACTTGGCGTGGCGCTTTTGGGTTGTTATTTACTTCGGTAATGGAGTGTGAGCTCTGTTGATTGTGCAAGTGATAGAGATTGATAGGCAGTTATGACCCTAAAACAAAACTTGTGTAGATATTATTTATTTTATTTTTCATATTTAGGACAGATAAAAAACTCTTAGACTCTTGTCACACTAATAGAAATTTAACACTTATGAACAAGCCCAACAAGTAGGGGCCTTTTTGATGAGAGCCACATTTTCAACGCAACTAGCAATATAAAGGAAAGAAGCGTACATAGGTACAATCATAGGCGAGGATTTACGTACATTTACGTACATTAGAGCATTCATGTTGTTAGTAAAGATATTTTGTGACTAAAAGTTTTAATTTCTTTAGGTACGCTTACAACCTAGTCTACTTACTAAAATACCAAATTTAATTGTAATTTTGTTTTTTTTTTCAAATCAAATCAATTTATTGAGCTTGTGGTCCTGGGTTACAAGGGTGGTACATAAAATAAATATAACAACTCAATCTTAAATCAACCTTTTGCATGAGTTAACATTTTCTAATTACAAATTGATTATAAAATAATTTGATAACATTTTCCAAAGTTAATAATTAAGAAGTATAACTTAATTTGAATGCTATATGTACTTTTTGACAAGATGTATCCTACGTCAGGTTTTTTAATACGACCATAAGCTTAGGATATCTCCAAGGAAATTTCAATTTTAGCATGTTTTGTCAAAGTCCAATTTACCTTCTTAGTTTATGTTCTCATTTTAACTACGAGTATATAGGACATCCTTCGTAGTGTTTCTATATTCCCGTTGTCGTTTGTAGAGTAAGTATATTCGTCAGATTGTAATGTATGAAGCTACAGTTGGCCTTATTACGAACATAAAGATTTGTAACGCTAACACGAGCGCGGTATTCACAGCATCTAAATCTACATTTAGCAGACGTAGAGGCATGTGATTGTGAGAAATCGCGTTATTATTCGGAGGTAAGTGGCCAATCCCGGCGCTTACTTGATTTATGGATCTAATTAAATACCTGTACGGAAACCATGAATTGTCTCGCAGATCCGGGTATTCCAGACATTCCCACTGCAGTAACTTACGTTTAGTTACACCGCTGAATCAAATGAGATTTTATATTTAAATACGGACTTTAAATAGGTGAAACCCGTGTATTTTATATTTTTTGAAGTAATAACTTCTTTTGGCGCACCACACGCAGATTTTTCGTGGGCTGGGAATGAAGCTCAGAGTCAGGCTCGGAAATGAATATTCGGGTGAGCTCGGGACCACCGAGTGTGTCAGAGTGATGAAGATAGTCAGCTGTTGCTGTCTGTCTGCTGTCATCGTCTTTTTTTTTATTTATTAAAAGTAAGGATACTAGCTTTTCAGCCGCATCTGTCACTATCGTCTCACTGTATTTACTATATTAAATTTTTAATAATAATCAAATTTATTTTTAATTATTAAAATTATTCATAAGTTTTTCATACTCATTTCACATTTTAGTTTTTACTTCTGCTGTGCGGTCACACATTTTTTTTGACTTGGCAACGTCATGATAATGAAGTGCAGCCAGTTACTGGTTTAATAATTGTGATCAGTCAATCTTTGGCTCAACATTGCTAAGTACGTATCACGTAATTATACATCACAGCAGATAGGAATCAAGTGTCATATGTTAGCAGTTAAGTACCTACCTGTCCTATTCACAATAATGAGAAAATTAAATAACTTCTTAAATAGACAGTAAAGTTAATCTTAACGGTTGAAACAGCCTTGTACAAACATTTTAAGGACATGTGTTATCGCTAATCCACACTTGGGCAACATGATGGATTATGTGTTTGAATCTCTCTTTGTAAGAGAAAGCAGTGGGAACATAAAACTGACTAACAATGCTACCGATCTATAATACATGTTTTCTAACTCAAATAATTTTATTTCTCATCCATAGTTAAAACAATGCTCAGTAGTATTTTACCAGTGGGTTACGCCGAGCTTATTTTCCTTAAACCTAGTCGTGTACAAATTTCCAAATAGCCGTAGAGCACAACTACCAATACATATTAACCACAGAAAGCCTACGCAAGGAAAACACATAACAAAGTTTCCGAACAACACGGTCGTCTTCCAGCCGATTGACCGACAGATTTTTCCGCGTAGGGTCGTCACGTCCGGGAGTCACGCCGAGCCCAGGGCTGTCACCGACAACCTCATACATCAACCCTTCTCTCCGATAAACTATACCTACTTATCTCGTTTGGCAGTACGCCTGTTCGTGGAGAGAACAGATTATTATGTTTCTATGTCGGGTCGGGTTGATAGGCAATGTGATACTTGAAAACGTGATGTCTTGTTTCTAGGTCGAGTGAAACAGTTTATTGTAAGTAATTTTAAGTTTTAGATCAAAATTAGTAAGTGGGTGGTTCTAGTGCTAAGCTACTTTCATTAAAGTTTCACTAAGTAATGAACGTAATATGTAATAAATAATATTTGATAAATACGTCTGTTGCTTGATACTATGCCCACTATCTATAAAGTTTTAAATTAAATGGATAGCGAATTTGGTTAGATGGATAGCGAAGTACGAGTATTAAAATTAGATGCATTGTTTTCGTCGAACTGCCGTTTTTTCGGTGACATATAAAGAAATGTTACTTTTACATTAAACATTATCTTGATATGACCCAATAAACTGAAATAGTTTTTGGGCCGTTAAGTCAAAACTTTATAATAATGGAGACACATGTTTAAATGTGGTTTTTTTTTTTTTACATTAAGTCAATGTAACTATTCTGTAACAGGAATATTCGGAAATTGACGTGTTTGTAGCTCAGGTTTCATGTTTTCATTTATGTCAGAAATGAAATAAAAAATAGCTTTATAAAATATCACTGAGAGTAAAAACGTAAATGGAAAACTAGAAATCAAAGAATTTAATATCATAAAATCAAAAACATATTTCTATTCTGGGAACAAAAATTACTTTTCTTTACATCACAATTTAAAGCTCTGAAAATTTATTTAACGCAAAAAAAATATTTTGCTTACCTCGTATTATATTATAATTTAATTTTATGTATATTTAAGTAAACTTTTTGTACTAAACTAATACTCGTCAAACAAACGACTCTCTCTTCATGCCGTGTTTAGCGCAACGTTCCAACTTCAGCAAAGTTGTGCCATCGACATTTACTATGAGGTAAATGTATTAGAGCTCGTACTATGTGCTCCGATTGCGATATTTTTTCGATTCATATTTTGACTCTCTGTTTCACGAATCTGATTTTATTGACCCTTTTAGATAATATTGGCAATTTAATTACGAGTTTCAATCATCTGTTGGGTTGGCCAAAAGAATCGAAGAAGATATGCTCCGTGATAAGAAGTGTGTTTTGTGGCCATGTAATTATTTAATTAATATGGATGTTAACATTAATCACAAATTAATGTTTAGTGTTAATTTTATGACAGTTTTTGTTAATAGAATATCGAAAATCACATTTTTATAATTAATTATCACTTAGTAAATTTATTATAAATGATTTTAAATGATACATTTTTAATCTGTTGTCACGTGACTGAACACATAAATATGGCTTATATCACTAACCGGAAAACAAACTGTGGAATACTAGACGGTCAGTCGACTACACTGTTTACTTCTCAGCATTTTATTACAGTTTGCGATCATAGCTACGACAATTTTTTCATTTATTTATTTATATTTATGTCAGTCGTTAGTGTTATAGGGGCAAAATTTAAAATTAGTCTATTATTGTATTTAGGTATGCTCATTGAAAATACATTTTTTTTTATCGTAAACAAGCGTAAGCAACCTTCAAAATAAAACCAATTCAGAAAAATTGTTAATAAAATCGTTTACCATTGACAGGTATAAATGGTATCAAATTGAAGTTGGATTGTTCAATTTGAAACGCACGTTTTAACTATTCATAGTAGGGGTCAGTTGGGTAAACCCCCCGCGGTTACAGTGATAGTTTTGCCCTGAGGCTACCGCCCGTCCTGCTGACGTGAGACATCGCTAGCGATCCTGCTATATTGCATATTGACGGTATTTGTCTCAACCAGATTGGCATTTATTCACAAGCGTCGATGTTGCTAGACTATTTTGACTAGAATATCTAGCAATTGGATTGGGTGGATAGATAGAGTTTGGAGTGGCTCTTGCTTATATTGATGTAACTTGCCACTACTACTCGTATGTTCAACTGCCGAATTACAAAACAATGCATTATGTTATCTTCATGAAGGTTATTTGCCGTCACAATTGATGACAAAAATGTCTATAACGTCCTTATTTTTGTCCGTTCTCAAAAACGTCTTAGATTTTAGGTTTACCTTAGTCTAGAACAAATGTTTGAATACGGCAGTAACATTTTGTAATATAAAGGTTAGCTACTATGTATTTCATCTATTAAAATTAAAATTCGAAACTTAAAATGGACTTACTCTTGGAGTCTTCAGGTTGAGAGCGCGTCAATTTCTTCTCCAAAACTGTGTGATAGTAGGTATATGCATGCTGTTTAATCAGTAATCGCGCGAGACAGAGGCGAAACGTAAGCTAACACAATAGGGAATATGCATGCATTTTTTTATATTTTTAATTCACTTTTTACATTATTATAACACAATAAAAAATATAAATACTCTTGTAAATGTACAAATTGATTTTTAAAATATCGATATAATTTGTCCAGTTTAAACGCCGCCATCTTTCCCGCGCCTGCATGACGTCACAGGCCACGACCTGTGTTTGCTTACTACAAGTGTTGCAGTTACTTTGTACCGATTTTTGAGTTGTGCTAGCTAATCCAACGATGGAGAACACGACTTTTCTCTCTAACACTACTAGCTCAGTACAAATATCGACACCGTTAAAGCAGAAAACATGACATGTGACGTCACATTTGGTTTCCACAGATAATGATGCGTTTCGCAAACTTGAATTTCCCGCGCCTATTTTGCATTTTTTAAATAATATTTTTTATAAATAATAACTAACTAAATAATAAAATAATTGTTTTGGCATAATGGCAGAACATTAAGGATTGTACGAAAAAAAAATCAAGCCAATTTAAACTACATGCATATTCCCTATTATTAAAATTTAAAAAAACATAATGTAAAAAACTGTGACTGTATTTTTAGGTCATTATTCGGTTTAGGTTTTATTGAGTGCAGTAAAGAGGTTCATCTACTCTTTTTATTTACTTATTTGCTAAAAATTTAAATGTAGGTATGTATCCTATGAGGTATCCTAAATCAAAAATGTTTTTTTACTCAGTCGAAAGAAATGGACAAAATTAAAATGTGTAAAAGTCCCCTGAAATAACTCGCGTTACAATATAATTAAATGCAGAGAAGGTATCCAAAAGATAGGCTATTTTATTCTACAACATGTGTAAAGCTTATCCGTGCCCAGCCATACCCGAGCACGTAAGTAATAAAACAGATAAAACAAGCGGATATGAGGAAGGGATAATCGCATTAGTTTAACCTTTAACTTTCAGTCCTGAATCTCGAAACAATTAGGTAAGGGCCGAAGTGGTTTTCAGTTTAGTTCAGCAGTTATAAGAAACTTTTGTTAAATAGAGGTCAGAGAAGAGAGGGCGACAGTCACGTGATGTCTCGTGCACTCAACGTTGGATAATTGCCGATAACAGTTAAGTAACTATAACTTAAGTCGTAGTGGGATCACCTTTGTTTGATACAAAACTTGTAGTTTTACAAAACAACAAGACAGCAAGCGATAAACAAGTATAGCTAGCTACCTACCGTTGCAACTTCGAAACAGCTGCTTTTTCCGTAATTACTAAATATGTAAGTATGTAGGTGCCGTATTCATACGCTGTGTACGGCTCACGGAATACACGACATTTTATTATGATTTCGCATTTCGGTAATATTCCGTAACGAGAAATAAATGCAGATACGTGACATTCTTACGGTTTTAACATACATCATTCTTTGAAATATATTATTTTGCCGCATAATTGAGAGCGTTCGTTCATGGCATTTGTAACGAAGCAGAAAAGTTAGCAGTATCGATTTGTAATAAAATATGGGGTTGGTCGTAAAGAAGGCAGTATTTTGACTAGCAGAGGCTGCAGAGGCGAATGTTTGTACGTAGTTAGTGGCGTTTCCCGCAATAAATCAGCCGCGAGTGTGGGAAAATTGTTAAACCGGAAGATGTGGTCTGCAAGTGGGCTTCGACGATACCGTCCGCCACCCGCTGCCCGCATTTACATACTTATGGACCTACTTCTCGATATTTACTGCTCACGTTTCGACTGTTTTATTCTCACAATTTTATTCTATGCCGTAAACATTTCAACAAAAATAGAGAAGCCCTCGGCTCGACCACTTCAACAACCCCAAAAACTCAAAATCTTACTTTCAAGAAGTTTCCGAGCGTCTCTTTGCGAAGGGTAGCGAAATGAGTTATTATACTGTTCCATGGAGAAAAAAAATCACTTCGCCAAGTAATGAAAACTCGAGCTGATGCGCTCGAGAGGTAGTACTCCGGTCCAGCGGATATTACGGCAATATATTTCAATTACACATAAGAAAAAGAACAAGTCGTTTGAAGTAGCTGAAAGGCCAGATTACAGTCGTGGAGGAAATAATAAGGAAGGCCCGCTAACGAGCCCGAGCCGCAACTTTTAGAAAAGAAAACGTGTGGGGAGGCAACGAGGTTTTCAAGAGTGATTAAATTTCGTAGAACAGTGTTTCAACGTTTGGAAGTTATGTTAAGGCCAGGTAGTTCTGTCAAATTAGGCATTTAACGCTGTCATGTTCTCGCGACCGTCACCGACCGCGGAATCGGTGCCACAGTGCAGAAATAACATTAAAATATTGAACTATGTAATTTAAACTCATTTTTTGTTCAATATTTGTTTATACTAGTGATAACAATTTTGTGAATTGTGAAGTGATAAGAGTTTTTTGATATATAAACGAAGAAATATTAAATTTATCTTTACTCGTAGATATACAAAACTTAACCTTTTCTTTTTCGTCACACTATAAGTTGAGAACGGCTTTTCCAATTTCATCCATCTTTTTAAAATGTTTCCTAACAATTCACAAGTTCGTCAAAAATTTTAAAAAATGTGCTGAAACGTAATGAAAGGCCAGTAAAAATAGAAGGTTTTTTGGTCAACTTTGCACTAAATTTCTATTCCAATTTTTTTCTATGAGGTAAAGATCACTTACTGAGCATAAAATTACAAAATGCTCACAGATCCAGGTAGAGCTTCAAACGCCAATTGAAAAAATTGTTTTAGCCGATATTTTGGAAACTATATATTTTGACAATAATTGTAGAAAATAAAATTTTAAATCTTTTGTTGCTAGTAAACTTTTTTTGTAAAACTTACCGTTTACGATTTATAACCCATTTAATGATACGATTGCGATGATGCCGCTAATAATGAAAATGATGTGGTCTACGATGGAACTTGTTTCTCTAATAGAAACAAGCACAGTGTACCTCGTAACCCCAAGGTTCGAACCTTCGACAAAAACCCACTCTGGCAATGTGTTTCACAGCTTCGTTGTTCTTATTACAAAAGTGGAAACCAAACTCTTTGTTCAACTCTTCAATCATGATGATGAACGGTGCTGTTTATTCGAGCAACGAGCAATAAGATAGAATAACTTTAATTTAAAAACCCCGACTACAAAAAAATCTACACGTAAAAAAATATTACCTTCTATCTTAGGACACTTTTGCGAGTCAGACTAGTCTTAGAATATCTTAGTTACCAAAATCCATCCAGCCGTTTGGAAGATATGTGGAAATAAAAGTTTTACAAACATAAAAGATACGCGAAAAACATAACCCTTCTTCCATTCCGGTAAAAAGGGACATGTTTATGCTACTGGGAACAGAATTCACATCTTATTATTTTTACATTGTTATCATCAAATTTGACATAATAAATCGTAATCGGTAAGTTCGAAAAAAAAAGTTTACTGGCAACAAAAGATGGGAAATTTTATTTTCTACAATAATAATAGGCTTTATAACTTATTCAGAATATCGGCCAAAAAACGTTTTTTCGAGCTGGTGCTTGAAGCTCCACCTGGATTTGTTATTATTTTGTGATTTTATGCTCAGGAAATGATTCTAACCCTTATATAAAAATACGAATCGGAAACTTAGTGCAGAGTTAAATTCTACGAGTAATTTTACTGCCTAAAAGGCTTCTTATCAAATTTGGTCGAGTGTCTAAATTTCTATGAACAATATTAACATTTTGATACAAAAAAAAAAAAACAATAAATTTTGGTGGTGTCACCAACTTGGAAAAGAAATAAAAATAAAAATTCTAACAAAACCATACGTGTATCTATGGAAAGGTGTTCAAAATTGTATTGAAGTTCTTAACATTTTTTCTAAACTGAATAGTTTGCGCGAAAGTCTCTTCCAAAGTGGTAAAATCTGTATGTGAGGACTTTTCTTCCAAGTACTAAGTACCTTACTACCAAAGAATTTACCTAAATAGATATAATGCAAGTTAGGTATCATTTATGATACCTAACTTGCATTTATATTAGGGATTTACGCAGGGATTTCTCCTTCTCATTGTATCCTTATCCCGATCTCTGATTTGACGGACGAATATTTTACCGATACTTATCTATTTTCCATTGCATCCGCATTGAATTTTTACTGATGTGTTATCGACGTCAGTTTTTGAGACTCCCCTACAACTTTGGTCTACAACATAAAGTAAACAGCGTACTAATTAGTATCAGCGTTCATTTGCAATTCCAATGAAAACGGAATCAAAAATCAAGATCATAGCGTGCTTCACTAGTAATACCTACTGATATTGTTATACTGTGGCACTGTGATCGTAATATTTAAAATTTATCGGTTGTCAAAATTGCAAAATCAAGCACAGGCCCGTCGTCCGTGAGCGCCGAAACGCGACTGATCAGGCCTGCCGTACGGCGCGCATATATATAGCGCGCCGTACGGCACGGTAGATATTAAAACATAGTGAATAACTGATACTTTTTATCAAGTCAAACTCTGCGAATGCATCTATAACTTTTTAGTGGCTTTCGATGAGTACAAAAATTTAGTAAAAAAATTGATCAGTTTAGTCATAAACTTGAAATAACTTTTTGAATAGGGGTAACTTTGGGATTTTTTTCTATCAAGTAAAATTCATTAAATCGTGTTATTGACTGCGAATTGCACTAGATTAGATCCTTAACTAATACATATATTTTTTTCAGAGTTTAATACACTATTTTAAAGGCCTTAAAGTTGTTTTAAAAATTCAAAATTACGGCCCACACGCCCTTAAAATAAGTTCTTTTTAATTATATTTCATACCATTTGGTTTGTTTTGATTTCTATTTAGGCAAAACTGCCGTACCTTTTTCCGTATTTTGTTTCTTTTAATGGAACGCCAATGTGATGTGTTAATTAAGATCAATAGGATAACTAAATGAAAAAGAAAACACTGAATCACACATTACAGGACATTTCTAGCTAATGTGGGGTATGTGTATATATATTGGAGAATATAGGTACACATTGTTGGACATTTCACGCTCAACACTATCTAACCCAAAACTAAGCAAAGCTTATACTATGGTAGCCAGAAGCTATGGCGGTTACTGTAATGTTTCATTGTTGTTTAAGATCAGTTGTACTACTCCTTCTACTACTTTGTTTGTAATTTCATGTAAGTACTGTTTTCGAAGTAAAGCTTATTGTTACTGTTATATTTTTTATTATTTTTCAAATTGAGCGATTGTACTCTAGTACTTTTTGAGAAGAGAATGTACTTCCGTATCTGTTTCTTCTTGTAGATCGGGTTATTAAAGCTTTATAGGGCAAATTTTGAAAAGTGTGGGAAGGTAAGCATATATTTTTAGGCGGGTCCGTAGACCGCCATACCTCGTGTAGGTTAAATGGGTAACCGGTACCAACGGAGGGTGAAGATTTGTGCGATTCAATGGAATTTAATTACTCTGGAAGCGGGCGCGTAACGACGCAAAAATATTTATGTTTATTGTCGAGCTAATGCCTGAATGAGACCGCACTCCGACCGGCGCGGAGAGGGCCCGAACATGAAGTAATTTGTTGGAACAGTACGGAAGCTCGTGATTCTAAAGATCACAAGCAATTAGCGCGCTGGCTCGGCCAATATTTGTGAAATATAAATGCTCTACGAGAGCTCAATACAAACGAACAAATTAACAATTGCTGAGCATCACTGAGTTACATGTTAGGGGTTAATTCTTAGTTCCTTATAATCTAAGATAAAATAACCGGGGTGTTATTTGTGATATCTGCTTAGTGTGTATGTTCAATTGATTCCGCTGCTTTCAAACAGAACAATTATGATTAAGTTTCTTGTCAAAAAAATATTTAAAATTAAATTTAAATGGGATTTCGTTTATGCTTCGTTGCTCGAAATTTATTGTTCGAAGACGTAAATAACGTGGAAAAACTGTGCCTTGAGTTTAATGTAATATTTTTTGTTAAAATTTATAAATGAATAAATGATTACTAACTCGTTCAGCCGATATATCAAAAGCAATAAATTTTCCTGAACATCATAGTTTTAAATTATTTAAAAATGTTTTTAAAGTGAAATCTTCTTCAGGCGTGTTGAGGACTTTTTCGGTGAACAAAGTCTCGGTACTCGTCATCGTCACCGCACGTTTCCCGTGACCTATATGTATACCTAATGTGTATATTTCCGTAGTTACTGTAAAAGTTATAAGTTTTCAGTCTCGGCAGTCCCTATAACAGCCATTTTTAATTTTAGATTTATATTTTTGAATTTAAATGAAGGAAGCATTTAAGTTGTGTTTCTAGACATAAAATACTATGCGTTGTGTAAATAGCAAATACCTACTTAATACAGCAAAGCGACCCGCCGGCGACGCGGCGACATTCAACCACTGCAATCTAAGCTGCACAGAATAAATAACATGCTCATGAGCTCGCGTTACATTTGAAAATGTGAATGAATTTCCCAATTGGACTACCGTTTGCTTCGCAAACAACGGGGAAAGTATTTTGACCTTTGAGGTTTTATAAATTACTTTCAAGCCTTAACATTCAAATTAGCATCTCTATGGACCACAGAATAGATATAGATCGCCCTAAATCTATTGCAACAATAATTTTGTTATCTGCATGAAGTTTCGGTAAAACTTAGCATTGGATAAGATATCCATATTCGATATGTCCCGATTGTCGTGCTAGATTGTCTATTGTAACCACTTTTTTAGTTTAAGTACTCACGAACCCACGAAGTGCTAAACGAGCTGCGAATCCGCGCGCGCACTCTTCTTGAAAAAGATCGCCGGACGCGATCGAAACTTGAGTCGGACTGAACTGACTATATTAAACGTGAGTTACCCGTGTATTTATTTAAAATGTGTAATAACCACTTTAGTTTTCATACTTTTTAGTTATTGATAACATAAATATGCTGACTTTTTGCTTTTCAAACTTCATTGCTCGCGTCGGTCCAATGATATTATTAATGTCTAACTTATAGACGAGCATGTGTAGCATATATTTATTTGAGGTATTACAATGTATGTATAATAAATTAATTAATGCAGCTACAACTGGTGAAAAAATTAATAACATGTAGATGTTAACATAAACAAAACTATTTACCAGAAAAACAAACCAACTACAAAACATGACTTATGTACGCTAAATTTTATCGACATAAAATCAATCTCAAATCTCTTTGTAGTCGTTTGATGTCACAAACTCTTTAAAGCTTAAAGCTTTAAGTAAATGACCTCTACCTGTAATATATGGTATAAATATAAAACTATTATAGCAGCTACCCGAGGTATTTACGAGCATTACCCGTGTTGTTCCCGCTTCTGTTATTTTCTCGGGATAAAAAGTAACCTGTATATTCTTCCAAACTATCTGTGTTCCAAATTTCAGTCCGATACGTTCACTCACTCCTTACGACGTGATCGAGCAACAAACATCCAAACATCGACATTCGAAATAGGAATAGGATTGAATACGGTTTGAATCCACATTCCTCATACGTACGCCTTAGAGTGCATTTAGTTGCTCATTGTTCCCTGAAAGATACAATCTGGAACTTTTCAAGATCAGAGTGAATTCGTATTTTATAGATCGCAGCTAACGAAAAAATAATACCTATTTTTATTTCGGCCTCGGATGCTAAATCTGTAGGTAGGGCTTTCACTGCTCTTTAGTTCTATTTTGCCATATTAAATTTGTTTGTAGTTATAATTTGTAGGTGTATTTGTATTTCGTATTTATGATAAATTTGTAAGCGGAATAATGGTATGACATGTATTCATACCATTTTTATTTATGAAGCTATCTTAAAGACCGTTTACTGGAACTTCGTTTATGTATAAATCCACGGTAAGAGCATTTCGCGCGAACACAATGCGAGGCCTCTATTTCGGTAATGGAGCCGATATCTCGATCTTCATGCGAGGAGTTTCGGTAAACGCGCCTTCTATGTACTTTGCGAAAGTAGATCAACCACTGAACCTTGCTTGCGTTATGTAAATGTTGCCTGCAATGCCTGTAAATGCAAATGATGTTGTAAGTTGCCCGATTGATTTTATGATAATACATCAGGTACAACGTACAAATGTACGCATGGATATAAATTAGGAGTTATGAATCGAGTAAGTCATATAAGTATTGGATTTTATGTTAAAAGTTAACAGCTTATTGATATGCTGGTCTTGAACGGTACCTCTTAAGTTGGACATAGATTTACACAACAATAATCATCAACAATATTCCCAAACTAAGTAGAGTTGTATTATGGCCGTCGCATAGCTGATTTAATACTTAAATAGTTGTAAATACATACTAATGATATATAAAAACACTCAGGGGCAGGGGCATGGCAAATATTTGTATTCATCACTCAAATATTTAGACTGGGTGGAAATCAAACCCACGACCGCCAGCTCCGCGGTAACTAAACTACGCAGTAAGTCGGTAACGAATTCAGAGGCCAGTTAAGAGTTCTTAGCCAGTTGATAATTTAATTCAAATCAAATTTATTTCAACTAAAATAACAAATAAGCATAGGAAGTACAGAAATATCTTATCTATTAGTTGCCCATAATTTCAAAAACACCAACTAAACATGTAATGGCAAGATTGGTATAAAATAAAAGAAAGACTGATACTAATTCTAGGTAATAAATACTAGGGAAAAGAGAAAAGCAGTTTTTTTTAATGGGTCTTTTACGCGACCTCACATGCAAACCCGCCAAAATCACAGAACAATAGGCAGTTTTCGTAAAATGTTTGTCAGTTTTCGTATTTTGCACAAAACGAAATTTGCAAAAGTGCTGAGGTACTTATTTTTCTGAAAACGAGTGATAACGAAAATAAAATAAAACAGCCATATCTGTAGGGTTGCTTATTTCGAGAGTGATGAACTTACGATCCAACATGAACTCACGACTACATACTTAAATCAGAATGATTCTGAAGTCGTAACTTAAAATGAAGTTTATGGCTCCTAATATTGACACAAATATTTTTAAAATTCTATTAAAAAAATATATTAAAATTCTAAGAAATGGTTGTCCGCGTCACATTGACTAAAAAGTGACAGCGTTATTTGAACTACTTGCTCAATCACGTCGGATTGACTAAACAGAACGGATTGAAATTTAAAACACAGATGGATAATAGCCTAGTAGCCATAGGTTATTTAATACTATGAACTTGAAAATAGAGATATCCTTGGGCAATGGTAGTCTTTTATCAATGTTTCGTGCGAAAAAAGTAGCGGGCAAATAGCATTAATAAAAGTGTAACAAAAATTTTAATACTGCTGATTATTTTTTCAAATATAACTGCAATTGTATCCGTCGACCACAGTTGCCTAGATAATTATGTAAAGAATGTAATCGTACGTATGCAATAAAATTAAGAACTGATCACAGAGTTCCGTATTTATGTCCAGTGTCGACAATTACTGTGATTCTGGTTCGAGAGCGATGTTTCCAGTCCATTTCTCGTAATACCACTGCTTTTATAACCGAAGCGTAATGAAACTCGTTTAAATATCACAAAAGTGGTTGGATTACGGCTGCCAAGCACTTTATACTGCTTAATTACCGCCCTCGACTCAAATAATTGGGAACTTGGGGATTACAACTGGACTTTACTCGAGAATTAAAGATTTCATTGATATTGCTCCGAATTTCTTCACTTAAAAATTTGTCTTCCAAGCTTAAAATGATCATTGGTGACAATTAAGAATAATTCTACATTGAGATTTTGTATAATTTTGAAAGTTTGGTATAATTACTTCAAAAAGTCATTTTTATATATTAATACATACCTACTAGCTGGTTTCTCCAGATTCTTCCATTGTTTCATTGAGTCAATTATTTTAAGTAACTTTTGGCAGTTTCAAAATGCTTCAACTACCTTACAAACTCTGAGCAAAGAAGGCGCAGAGCATTGGGGTTTACGTTTCAAGACGTAACGTTTTCCTAAAAAATATTCATGCTGACAAAAAGACATGAAAATTTTATCGTTGCTACTTGTAATAAATTAAACATTGATGCTTTTTATTTTTATAAGGTATCACGGTTCTGATTCTACTTCATAATATTTATCGTTGTTAATATGTTGGAGTGAGTTCTCGTGTTTAAAAATAAAAATAATCGTATTAAAAATAGTGTTCGAAAGTACAAAAGTAGTGATGGTTAGGTGAGTAGGTACCTTAGGTACCATCTTTCTCAGTATTTTGGCCTATTCGTCTCGAAGAGAAGGAGGTTAGAAGATTCGGTTTACAGGTTTCTGATAATTTCCATCACGTTGACGGATGCATGTTTTAACAAAAAATGACATTCGCAAAACTCATATATTTTTCTGTTTACTTTAACGCACATCACACCAAAACACACCAAAATCGTGGATCAATCTGTTGTTAGTGAGTATTTTGCGTATTTTACATAAACAGATATGTATAATCAAATAGAGGTGGTGGCAATGTGGTACTAAAACAAGCAGCCGACATCTAGTGCTTGGTTTGCAACTATTTTTTTGGTTTTAGGAAACAGCTTATTTCGACAGTGTATTTCATCTTTTTTTACTATTTAGTCAACACATAGATAAGGACCTACTCTAAAAAATGCGAAGACGTACGATGGGGACAACGAATATTCAACAATGTACTAAATCTCTGTTTATGACGCCAACGCCAACGCCAACGGTACCGCAAGATATTCATAGAATCATAATGAATCTTAAAAATACAAAAAGCACTGGACATGACGGTATAACTACACAAGTAATTAAGCACGTTTCAAGTATTATTTCTCACGTACTTAGCCACATAGTCAATGAGAGTATATCACAAGGTGTTTTTCCGGAACGACTTAAAAAAACAATAATTAAACCTCTTTTCAAAAAAGGTGACGAGCTTGATATGAGTTGTTACAGGCCGATAGCTTTAGTCCCTATTTTCTCTAAAATTTTTGAAAAGACCATTTATGAAAATATTTATACTTATTTTGAACAGAACAAATTATTCGCCCCCGAGCAATTAGGCTTTAGAAAGAAGAAAAGTATTAATTTGGCGATTTACAGTTTTATAAAACTATTTTAACTAATTTAGATGCTAAATTGCCAGTATGCGCGCTTTATATGGACCTTACTAAAGCGTTTGATTTTGTCGATCACAATATATTATTAGACAAACTAGATGCGTACGGTATTAGAGGCAATGTGCACGACCTTATGAGATCTTATTTATCAAACCGTCAACAGAGCACACAAATTTGCAAAATTTGTTCAGATTCAAAACGAGAGATCACATATACATCGGAATACGAAAAGTAAAATATGGTGTTCCACAGGGCAGCGTGTTAGGCCCGTTACTTTTCTTAATTTACATTAATGATCTGCCAAAGGCAACGAAGCACCTGACTGTATTATTTGCGGATGATAGTACGGTACTATTCATTGGTACGAATATTTCATGCGTTGAAAATGAAATTAGAAAGGCTCTAGACAGTATCATAAATTGGTTAAAATTAATAATTTAAAAATAAATCTCAGCAAAACAAAACTAATGACGTTTAGAAATAGAATTAACAAATTAAATAAACTTGACGTTACTTATTCTGGAAATAAAATCGAAACAATAGACGCAACGAAATTCCTAGGTTTACATCTTGACTGTAACTTAAACTGGAAAAATCAGGTCGAAAACGTATGTTCAAGGTTGAATCAGTATTCATACGCACTTCATATGTTGTCAAAGAGAGCAAGTAAACCTACTTTATTATCAGCCTATAATGGCAATGTCTCGTCGCTGCTTCGATATGGTATTATATTTTGGGGCAATAGCTCAGGAAGGCATATGGTTTTCAGATCACAAAAGAAATGTGTCCGGGCTATCAGTAAACTGCGTCAAAGGCAATCTTGTAGACCTCATTTCCGCAAATTAAAATGTTAACGTTGCCTTCGTTATATATATTTGAATGTGTAATGTTTGTGCGTAACAATTTGTCATTATTTGAAAATCTAAAAGTGAGCGTCACAAACATAAAATTAGAATTCCTGTGCATAGCACAACACAATTAGGAAACAGTGCACTTTGCATGGCTCCTATGATTTACAACCACTTACCAGAACATTTTTGAATATAAAAGAAACGTATTTGTTTAAAAATAATTAAAATGCCTTCTGACAGAGAAGGCATATTATACAGTTAATGAGTATCTGACTGATAAATTAGATTCAGATTTGTAAGCTTTTATTTATTTCGAGGATATTGGTATCTTAACTAGTTAAATGTATTAATCTAATGCTTTCATTATCATTACTCTGTTAGCAATACATAAACAATTTATGAATATGTGAATGAATAATAAGAAGAAATTTGCAGTCCTTGAATGGACAACTCTACGGAACCTAGTAACACTTACAGATTTTTGAGTTTTTACTTTGGGCATTAGTACTAGGTATAATTGTTTTTCATTACTCAATTACTTTATTCGTTAGCTTCCATTATCATTGGACTGTTAAAAATGCTTAATTAGTTTTGTATAATTATGTAATGTAGATAATAATAGAGTAAAATTGGTAGTCCTTGAAGCTCAGAGTGATAAATTGTAAAGTTTTTGTCAAATTGTCGTAGACAACCTAATATTTGCATGCCGTAAGGTGGATTATGGAGTTCTCAATGTAAACTTTAAGATCTTATTGTAATTACCCATTTTCGCAAATAAAGAAATTTATTTATTTATTTATTTTTATTTATTTATTTACAATTTGACAACACAAAAAGTCCGGCGAATTAACACGAAATCGATACTGACAACCACGATTATTACGAGTACAATTCCTTCTCAATTGAAATAACCACACTAAATCCAAATAAGCTCGAGGCACCGAGCGGTACAAGCTCGGAATCATCGACCATTGTTCGCTAACAGAATGGATACAAATGAGTCATGATTTAGTACACATTGCGAATATCGGATTCCGTGTTGGTGTTATGAATCAATAATTCCGTTAAGCTATGTTTTCATTAGGGATTATGACAGCGAATGGTGCGAATCCGCGCTTCAATCCACTCTGCTTCAATCCATTCGTGGCATTCTCAGAATACAGTGAATAAAGATGCAAGGAAAAAGAGTTTGCGGGTTTTTTTTGTGTAAACATTATCTTCACTCTAGATGTTACAAAGTTACGAAAAGAAAAGAAAATTTTAAAAATGGTTTTAAGTACAGTCAGGTAAAAAGGTGTTTAATAATTTCTAAAATAATATGTCTTGATGTGACCGTGCCTGTTCGGGTTTCTTAGTTTTATTTGCGACGTGGTCGCCAATTGCTACCTTAATGTTTTCTAAGGTTTTGAATATTTTGTTGTTTTTTTTCTAATAGTAAAATTAAGTACAATAAAGAATGTGTCTATGTATGTACGTATACGTATATATCTATAGCCGAATGAACAATGTTCCTTGTAAAACGTCGATAATAATTTAATACAAATGTCACAAAACAGTTCTAACTAAGTTGAAACTTCCTACTGTTTCTGTTGTTTTGCTGAGTTTGGCAGCGAGTAATAGAGTTTTTGTAACTAACTACGTATTCGGTAACCGGTGACTAAATGTGCGTGATTTCTCACAATAAACTTCCTGTACTAACTTTTTCTGTGAAATGACCAGATGATGACACTAAACAATAAAAAGAATTATAGTTTAACCATTCGTAAGTCAATAGTGCCTTACGAAATTTAAACCTATAAACGTGAGGAGGTGTTTTCACCAAAAAAAAGACTGAATTGTTGACAGATCAATCGTGCAGTCGAATAAATCCAATGGCGTAAGAGTGCAGAAAACTATTGTTTTAAATACTTTCATACCATTGGTTTCCTACAATCTATCACGACCACTTCAACTCTCTACTCTCTCTCTCACAAACACACCCACATTTCACACGTAATTGTGCCATTTGGAGAAAGACCATAGCCGCTTTGTTAACGTCATCCATAAATTGTAAAAATCACCTTTAATGTTAAGCTTGTTTACATTGTGAAGGAATATTCAACGTGTAAACCTTTATTAAGAGTTGCCTCATGTGAAAGAAGGCTGACTGAGAGTGCTGAGAGTGGAAACGAGAGTTCACACTAAATCAAGTATCTTGCATTTTTATTTAATTGTCATACGAAATCATTTGGATGCTTTCAAACATAAAGTATTTTATTTTATTATTTATTGTATAGATTGTTAAAAATACAGGTTGCACGCCAACGTTCCAGTTTAAAGAGTAATGTTTTCCGAAAACAATACCTAAGGAGTGATACAATCTTATACATTGATTATTATACAATCGAAAAGTAGAAGTAAGACACTCGCGTTGGAAATATTGTGGGACACTGATCTACTAAAGTCATTATAGTAAGTTACTTATAGTAAGGTATTTTAGGTAATGCTATAATAACGTCTAAAAATTCACACTGACTTTGAAACGATAATAATGTACTTTACTTTAGTTTAATCCTCCTAATGTACTTTACTTTTGTTAGGGAAATATTTGTATGTTTGTTCTGTGGCAGAGTTCTATGGCATCACCGAAATAATATTTTTAATAATTAATTTAGAAAAAAAACTGGATTTAAAAATAAACATGGAAATTAATGCAAATATTCCTTGTATCTTATAATTGGCAAGCAACCTCTGGCGTTTTAATTTCATCCGTAGGTATTAAAAATTTAATAACAAAGCAACAACCTTAATTAAAACATAAAAGGTGCTAAGATAAAATCCAAATGCTTAATCAAGTGTTTTCCGCTGGATCTGGCGGTAGGCGCCTGTTTTACTACGTAGGTATATAGGAAATGTATGAAACAGGGGTGTAGCTAGGATGTGATATTTCATAAAAAATATATATTCATAGTACAAGTTCAAGCACACTATGTACTAAATAGCGTAAAGTTAAAATATGTAATTATGTAACTTAATGGGTTACCACTTCGTCTGCCGATGTGCACAATTTTATTGGATTTAAATTATATGGACGTTAAATTGTTTTTTTTACTATTAAAGGATTACACATGACCGCCATCTCTCTTGATATTATGCGTCAATGCGATCTACGATGGAGCTTGCTTACCTAGAAAAAATAGATTATCTCTCGATTTCAAGACCCCAAGATTATAATCACTGGGAAAACCTGCTCAAACAACGCATTTCACTGGCTAGACGTATTAAAAAAATGAAAAAAGTGACACATGTGTTACTTTGGTAAAGGTAAACATTTACGTTCAAAGAAAAAAATACACTTTTAAATAACTGAAAACTCTACCTTAGTACTTCCATCAGTGAGCTTTCAAAAGATTATGTCGTTGATGAGATAGATTATGATATAAAAAACTCTACTAATATTTAAATTAATAACTTTTGGTTTAACATTTAATTTTTTAAGGAATTTATATACATGAATTTCAGTAGATTACGTCTGTTACGTATTAGAGTACTAACTTTAACGAAAACTATAATTTATTCGCAGCCCCCGTGAGTATCCCTTAGTACGAGTCTGGGTAACCCGAGAGAAATTGTTCATTCCCCGAGCATTGGCCACCGAAAACTGATTAATTCTCAGCCGTTGGACGAACACCAGAAATATTAGCTTGTGCGGATTTGAGATTGCTAATCCCACTAATGCACTGGACAAATATCGTAGTTTCCTCTACGCTAGCACACTTGCCATCCGATCATATATTGCAGTTGAAACCAATTTCTACAAAGTAATTAAAGTTTAAAAATTTACTCTGTTTTCCATTCGCTTCATTAGTTTTTATTTTTTCTTCTTTTATAGTATACCTTTAGAGTGACGAAACTAGCATGGCATGTGCAACAGTACAGTAATATGCAGGGTTCTAATCATTACCACTGCATTGCGCTCGTCACTCAGATATATGCATGTATAAGAAGATTTGTCTCTATGCCCTGTAAGTTTCAGCAAACATTATAGTTTTATTGTGTGGAACCGATTTGTTTTAAGAAAGGCTTATGGGAGTCTACTCTAAAAGTAAGGCATCTACAATAGGATTTATTTGTAGACTAGCAGCGCTCCGCGGTTTTACCTGCATTGTTTCCATTCCCGTTTCGCAATAAAAACCAATGTAAATGCTATTCCAGACAAAGATCTAACAGTATTCCAAATTTCAACCCGATCCGTTAAATCGAATTAGGCAACAAAGATCCAAACGCTCGCACTTTTATTAGTAGAAAATTAATTAGAATTTTCTGACCCGCTTCATAAAAAACGAAAATTTTTGTACGTATATATCGATTTCATGACAATAACTTCATGACAATAACTTCATGACAATAACTTCATGACAATAACTTCATGACAATAACTTCATGACAATAACTTCAATAAACGTACACGCTTAAGAATCTGGGCAAAGTAAAAATATGGGCCAGTTTTTTGTCTCAAAATAAGTCAGTACATTCTACAGCAATATTTTACGGAGTCGTCGAAATTTTTTTTTAATTGCAGAATAAATATCTGATCCGATAATGTAATAAACTATTGACAAAGAATCCAATGTAATCGCACATTATTCAATAAAATTATTTGACCCACTGATTTATTATTATAATAGCCTTTCAAACCGTGCTTAGGTCGATTAAGCGGGTTTGTTGCGATCGAGAAAAGCAATGTTTAAAAGAAAATAACAAATCGCTTCTACATGAACTGTGACAAGGTTAACAATGGTCAATGATTGATTAAGGACTGTTTAACAACACGAACATTACGATTATCGCAGAGTTAAGAAAGGAAGTTATAAATTCAACAACGTTTATTTTTAAAATTATCACAAGAATAGTAGCTAGCTTTGTGCTCTATGGCACATATCTGGCAAGGTCGCGTGCGGTAAATTGTCGTAGACAATGATTGCTTTTATTGGCGTAGTTTCGTGCAATACAACGACAATACCTACGCATAATTCCAATTTTACTCTAGGGGTTCTATAAATAGTTTTGTCTATTCAAAGCAACTATCAATTACAGCTAGTCAGTCTAAAAGTTGTTAATTACAAAGTAAACTCTGATGAACAGTTAAAACTGCCTACCACTTTAAATAATGAGTCTGAAAGGTATTTAACGCCTCCCAGACGGACGGGGTCGGAATCAGGGGTTTGGGGCGGAGATGGATTATAATGTGTGAAAAAAATCAAATCTTGTTAACTGAAACTGAAGTATAATGAGTAGAAATGTGTCAGGTATGCTTTAAATATACTTTATGCATGCTTTCAGATATATTCTTAGGTACGTAGGGTCCTGTATACAGGAGGACGTCTGACGTAAAGTTCAAAAGTACCATACAATACCGTAATGTTAATTGATTGTACAGGGATGATTGATTCTTCAGAGATTCAGAGATGATTCGTTTTAAAAAGTAAATAAAATTGCAAATTGGATATCACAAGATGTAAATGACATGTACGGAAAGTATGTAATAAATGAGTATGAGTAAAAAAAAATATGGTGGTCGAATTTATAACCTCCTCCTTTTTGGAGGTCAGTTAAAAATAGAGTTAAACTTATTAGGTGCTGATTTGGTATTCGTTATTTCATATTTTCAGTAATTATAGTAGCTGTCATGAAAATTTGCCCCCTCAGGTGTTGTCTACTTTCTACCAGATACTGTAAAATAAATAAACCAGATACTGTAGGTACTATGGAGAACAAGAACAAAATTAAAAATTTTGACTAACCCCCGACTAACTCGGTTTTGTAATCTGTACAACATTCTACAAGTAAAGTTCTTTCATTTGATACCCATATTAAGGGAGTTGTGAAAAAAAAAGTATTTCGCCATTTTTTGGTAGCGGCTATCTTGGATTTGAAATTTGTCATAGTGCAAAGTATTCTACTAGTCAAGCCCTTTCGTTTGATACCCATATTGAGGTAGTAGTGAAAAAAATAATATAAATCGCCATTTTGTGGTGGCGGCCATCTTGTATTTGATATTTTTATAATGTACAGTATTGTACTAGTAAAGACCTTTCATTTGATACCCATTTGAGGTAGGTTGTGAAGAAATATTTTGTCCGCCATTTTGTGGCGGCGGCCATCTTAAATCGATATTAACCAAACATAGCTAGGGTGTTCTTAGCTATGTTTGGTATTAGCTATGCTATGCACGGGTATTAACTTTCAAATAAAAAAACCGCATCGAAATCGGCCCATCCGTTTGAGCTCTACGGTGCCACAGACAGACACACACACAGACAGACAGACAGACAGACATCGACGTCAAACTTATAACAACCCTTTTTTTGGTCGGGGTTAAAAAGCGATGTACGAAGATATTTATATCATGTGAATGAGAACACAATATAATAATCATTGAAATCACTGCCTTATCCACGCAAAATTTACGAACTATGTACAACAACACTAACGTCGAAGAATTGATTGACGTTGGCTTTGTTTCGATAGCATAAAATGCATAAGTCGCCAACATCATCACTTGCTACGTTAAGACAAAATTTTATTAACTGTTATTTGAAAAAACTACTTTCGTACAAAAAATTAAACCGACTTCAAAACCACAAATAGGCACTCAAAAGCGGAAAATAAACTAAAATCATTATTATAACCGCTACTCACTCATCTATTTGAAGTCGGTAATATAGCTAAAAAACATCCGATGAAAAAAACCGCATCGAAATCGGCCCATCCGTTTGAGCTCTACGATGCCACAGACAGACAGACACACAGACAGACAGACATCGACGTCAAACTTATAACACCCATTTTTTTGGTCGGGGGTTAAAAAACAAATCAATAATAATTTGTTAATCTATTTACACAATTTCGTATTGACAGGATCGAGTTTCATAACTTTTGTCGAATCTTCAACTACGTCATCCAGAAAATTGTACGTAAATGTTAGTTTATGGTTCATATTTCAAAAACCACCCGACCGATTTCAATAAGATTTATATGGGACTATTCGGGAAGCATATCCATTCGAACACAAAAAGAAATTTTAAAATCGGTGCAGAGGTTCTCGAGAAATCAGGTAATAAAAAAAAAGAAACATAGGGGTCGAATTGATAACCTCCTCCTTTTTTTGGAAGTCGGTTAAAAATTGGTCGTTCATTTAAACATTCGCATTTTAAGGCGATTATAACATCAGTCATACATCGCGCCCTCCCAAGTGCAGTCTATTCATTTGCCGGACGAGTTCATTTCCTGCCAGAGATCGCTCTATGGGGGAAATGCGATCGGCATAAGTACGCCATGGGGAATGGGAGCCCCGTTCGATTTCCCATTTTACATCCATTTATCATGGAAACGGTTATCTTATCACCAACGAAAATAATTGTGGAAGTTACTCAATTTATTCTGTACGTCAGTCGTAGGTACACTCATATACATATAGAGCTAAAAGTTTGCATATCAACTTGCTTGTAAATTACGTAGCCGGTAGTTTGTATTACTGTTTACTATTACATCAAAATTTACTATTAAATCTATTTTGATCGAATAATACCTTGAAACATCTGGATCTCGGAAACGGCTCTTACGATTTTCATTAAATTTAGTATGCGGGGTTTAGGAGCGACAAATCTATCTAACTTGGTTAAATCTTTAGAAAATTACATTTTATACGCGTTTTTATACACTAAAAAACTTACATTATCATTGGAACTAGAATGCGACGTTAATTTTGCAACGTTTGCTCAGTTGTATTGGCTCAGTCGTAAAACCGGTTGTCAGGTGATTTTTTAATACGCGTTCTTCTCAATCTTAACCACACGCACCTCACCTCACAGGAACTCATCTTTATAAGAACATAAATATTGAACTTGTGTGCTTCCAGAATGTATGTAAGCTAATTTTAATTTTCTTATTGTGTAGGGTGTATGTACGCTGTGATAAAAAGACAATATTTTGAGATGAGTCTGTAAATAAACTGGAAAGATATATTTGGCTTACGTAAATCCTAGTAGGATTTACGCATTTTTACGAATTTTCGCATTTTTTATGATATTAGTAGGATAATCCTACTAATATAACAAATAATGCGAAAATTTTGACGTTTGAATGTGTGTTTGTCAATCACGTTGCGACGGCTAAACGAGTTGATTTAGATAAAATTTGGAGCACGTAGGCTATTTTTACCATTGGCAGATAACGAAAACAGTGAAAAAGAAATAACTGTGTTCACCTACGTCGCGTCGTAGTGTTCATATTATTATTTGTTTAATAAAGAGTGACGAGACGTGTAGGACATGTGCTTGATGGTAAGCAACATGCCTGCCACATAACAGCACAGTGACACGCAGCTATCGCAACACGAAGAGTCCAAATCATTACCTAGCACTACACTGCACTCGTCACCCAGAGATCTAAGATGATATCTCTAAGCCCTCTAATTTGTGTAGTGAGAGTGATGCATTTCACTTTACGTCACGTCAAATCAGATTATGCTGACCATGTGCTGGCCAACAATTTGGTCTTATTGCTTTGATCACAATAAAAAAACGAACTTTACCTACAAATCGCATCGTATCGGCAAATCCATTTGTCAGTGGTTTTCCGTGAACATGGTGTATGAAACTGTAAAGAGTTATCGCGGATCTGGTCCACATTTAAATCACGCTAAATACCCCGTAATTAATAATAATACTCTAATTTCATTAATAATGTATCGTATCTATATTCTGTAGTTACATACTTCAAGAAAACGAGATCTAGAGTAGGTAAAAAAATATTAAATAATGTATAAATGTTAGAATTTAAGGGAAGTGATATAAATTTAGGATCAATTCAAACACTAGGCGATTTAATTTTGAATGAAACATAAAACTGAACATTTCTCATTCGTTTGATAGAAATAGAAAAGTTTTCACAGCTGAATAATATTCACTCAAATTGTAAATATTGCAAATTGATAACGCAATGGACAAGAGTAAATTTTGTATTCAATTTGAATAAATTAAGTTTTTCGATATAATTTTCATAGTTTAGGTTTTCAGTGTAAGAACTTGACTCAGTGTTTACTATAAAATATAAAACATTTACTGATTTCACGTAAATTTAAGAAAATTTCGATACCGAAGACAAATCAAAACTATTTAGGTTTAGTGGTGAAATACTCGTAATAGAGCCTGTTTTACAAAGCGTATTTATTAGTAGGTTTAGTAGCGAACATTATGTTAAATTATTTGTTTCTGTAAGCACCAAAATAACATCCTAAAATACTTTGCGTATTTTGTGTTTGGTTATTTTTCCATTTATGTGTTCTATGTAACCGTTGCCTACAATACTAGTGGTGTCGTTGTCAGTTTTTAAGATGTTTTCTAAGATTTTTTAAGCGCTCTAGTTTTCTGCACTTGTTTCTCCTTATGGGACGATACTAGGAAGAAGAGCACTCTAGATTTTACAGGCTTTCAGTCAGATATGAGATTCTGTTTGAATTCAGCTTGATGTAAGGAGATTTCGTAGGAGTTTATTATCAGAGAGACTGCCTTCTTTGACACTTTTTAAAAGGTTAATCAGTTTTGTGTCTGGATGTTCATTTTTCATTATGTGCCGTAGCATTGTGTGAGAGTTAAACTTCACAAAAGTATTTTTACAATCCTCATGATTTAAGATTGCCATATTTTTTCTCTCATGATTTTACGATACTTGCACAAATGTTACCAAATCAGTTTTTCAACAACTATACGTACTTCGATTTTCTAAATTTATGTGAGCAAGTTTATGATGCATTTTACGATGGCCTTTCGGTCAAACACGCGACTCTACGGTTTATGGTACTCACGTAGGGTTTACAGCACAACTAAAATAAACGTTATTGCCAGCACAAAACTTAGAACATTTGTACTAAATAGGCTCGTCAATATAATGGTCGAGAGGGTTCATTTTTACAAATAGGTACAAAGTTACGTGGGTACGAGCATCTCTTTCATCGTCGGGGCAAACATTAAACAAACCACTTTGTGTTATGGTAATTACTTGTGCTGAGTTTCTTTAATGGACTTAGTTACAAAAGTATTTACGCAAGGAACGTCTATTTGAATGGTGTAAACATAATTTGTGGACGAAGTTGTAGATGTAATGCGTGTGGAGCGGTGTTGCCAGAACAACCA
This sequence comes from Ectropis grisescens, assembly GCA_017562165.1. Lineage (NCBI taxonomy): Eukaryota > Metazoa > Arthropoda > Insecta > Lepidoptera > Geometridae > Ectropis > Ectropis grisescens. Next base: position 16,215,746 of record CM029779.1, read on the forward strand.
GTCGATTTAATTAAACTGTCACACTCGCCGAATGCGCGCCTTCTTAGTCTTACTCAGCATTTTAATATTGCGTCATTTAATTATGTGTCGTAAAGCATCACTTAAAATTCAAATTATCGTAAATCTTTCTCAGTTTCAGGCAAACGGCTTCAGCAGAATAATTGGGATCGTTTAATCCCGAGTCGCTTGGAACACGTTTTTGCTAAAATCCGGCATACTCTGGTGATAGATGACATTTAGTGCAGATGGAGTTGTCCCCAAGAGTGCTTTTTCTTCGCGCCGTTGAACAAGTGCCAATGAGAGTCAATCTTGGGGAAAATTTGCAAAAATAAAAGAATTCTGCTTAAAAATCCTGAGATTGAGTTTTGGGCACCAATAAATTTCAAAGCAAGATTGTAGAGTACGAGTAACATTGTATTCCTTAAGGAAATGCAATACCTTTTCAGAATACCAAAAACCTGTCGAATGTAATTCTCAATTAAATCACAAACATTCATTTACATAGTTTTTACAGAAATTGGACATATTTTTATAGCCATCATTCACTCATATCATTCTTTTTCGAAGTAACATAATACATTTTAATAATTAAGTAAGTACTCAAAAAAAAACACAAATTTGGTACTATTTCCTTTATTTGGTAATTACAGCACTTCAACTTCGGCGATGTCGTTTAGCAGCTGAAAGCAGTGGAAAATTATTTAGCAAATGTCACACAAGTTTTCCTTAATAACAAAATAGTTTGTCAGATTCAGAGAAAACCAAACAAAAATAGGAGCGTTACAATATTGCGCTTTGAAGAATATTATTTAATATGAAACTGTTAGGTCTAAAGGTTATTTTTTTCGATTATAGATTACACTTGTCCGCCATCTAGCCTGATAAAATGCGTTCTACGATGGAACGAGCTTACCTAGAAGAAACCGATTCACTCTAGACTCGAAGACTACAAGACGACAAACCACTATGATTTAGTGACAAAGCGTGGCGCTTACCATCTGACATTACGCTTACCCATTTTTATAATAGTTTGTGGCTATACTTACTTCAAAACTTCCTATATTATTCATTAATTGTTTGGTTGGTTTTGAACTAGCAGTAGCTGTTTTAAAAGCGTATTTTTCATTTCTTGAGCGTTTACGAGCTATCAGAGTTTGAATTTTATTAGTCGCACGTTGGATTGGTAATGTTGATGGTGTCGTGAATATTGTTATATCCGATTTCTCAGTATCTTCAAGTTTGTATTTATCTTCATAGTACGACACTAATTTCATCATTAGAACATCTTTTAACATGTCTTTCTGCGTTCTTAAAAAACTCTGCAACGAATAAAAGTATTATTATATTTTATTTTGCATACTTACTTTGATAATTTGGAATTTGTGCCCCGTGATTATACATCTGATATTTTATAGCAGCAAAAAACTATTCTTGTCTATCTGTCTATCTGTTGTGTTTTAAATATACTAGCTAATGTGAGCCAGATCGCATCAAATTTTAGAAGTGCAAATGTTTAGTCAAATCGGGATATCATTTTTGACCTTTGACGAAACAAATTTAAAGGGTAAAGATTGTACTTGAATTTAATTTTATTAGATATAAATTTAGCAACAGATTTTTTTTCAAATTTTTCTCAATTTTGCAACTACGACAAAAAAAGTTTGATATGTTGTGCCATTTAAGCGCGTAGCAACGTAAACGGAGTAATGGCAATGAAAAACAAAAGAAGAAAGTGAAGTACGTTTACACAGAGAAAGAGAGAGAGAGCATACACGTACATACAGTTTATTAAAAGCAAAGAGTTTACATAAACCACGTATAGAGTTAGATTTTCCGCATGGTTCCTTTGTGTCAATCGTAAGCAGATGACGTGCATACTTTCTATTACAACAGAGGATCAATCTGAGCTACAGAGTAATGTGCCGCGACAAAAGTATGACAATTTCACAAAAGCGACAAGGCAAGAAAGATGCTACCTGTGCTTTCGGTGTAAAGCGTTTGTGCCATCTCTATACGTAGTAAATGTAAACTCTTTGATTAAAACTAACTTCTTTTCTTCGGTACATTTTGGTTGATTCCACTGGTGTGGTGATTGTATCAGAATATTCACGTGCGAATAACTGCTTGTTCCCAGTTGGACGAGCCGGTTTCTTATATTTGTAAACCATCGATCCTAATCCATTCAGAAAGTTCTCAAATTCTCCTGAGAAATAATTTCCTTGATCATCAAATCCACTACGAAGCTGCGCAAAAAGAACGCATTAAAACATCAAATAAACGCAAAGTATTTGCTTATCTACAACATAATATCTTAAATAATTAAAAAAATATAGAGTTGAGTTGTTTTTTTTCTAGGATTATATATGTATGCTGGATAAATTTATTGAATGCTTGTACTTAACAGTTACGCTCAAGCAATTGCAGACTCGTTCGGTACAAAACGTTCGTCGTCCAGAGTTAGATGCAATAATATTTTTACACACAAGTGAAACCGATAGTTCCTTATGCCAATTCTTCGGAACAGACCCACAACACCACTACACTTCCTAACCAAAATCTCATAAACTCAAAAACCACTAAAGGGACAAACAATTAAAAAAATAACCAAAATAAATACAAACGTCTGCACTGGCCGTCATCACAACGATGTTTGTTAAAACAGTAAACAAACATGTGCAAGCCGAATGCCACAAAAACGCGTACATGAAAACTGGTGAGCGATAAGCGAATAATCGATTTAATCGAGCGATGTAAACTAGACCTACACATTTACATTTTATTTTTCAGCTATGCGTTATTCTTTTATTTCCATTAAGTAGCTCGACGCAGCTGAATGAGATTGAAAAGGAATCGGAATTGTAAAATTCTTTACGAGTTTTACTTCCAAGCTAGACTGGTAGAAAAATAAAAACAGAATGTTTAGTTGTCCTCCCGGGAATAACGAGTGCCGACCATCGTGTTACTGGATGAAAACATGTGACAGTTTTGGTGTTTTAAAAAGTCACGCCAATAAGACTGTTGAGTAAATAAAATACTTATATGTAACTGGTTCTGGTCCAGATAGCTATTACTAATATCATTTGCATATCTCCTGCTCGACAAAGTCCAATTATATGTCAAGAAACGTCAAAACAAAGCAATTGATTATGACCTTTCAAAATGCAGAGGTAAGTAATATTGAGAAGATTCCCTAGGGATTAAAATGATTTGAATTTGGAACGTTAAAATTCGTATGAAAACTCTTACCCACACAGATTTCTAAACAGATGAAACCTTCGTGAACGACACTGTGAGGCCAGTAATTAGTTATGTATGCGTGACAGCTCTCACCGACGTTGTCAAATTACTCACTTTGGTGTGCGTGTAATGTTCCCAGTCTTAAGAAAAAAATCCCACTATTGTTGTCTTAGCTTCGGAAATCTTCGCGTATAATAAACACATATATTATAATGTTAAAATATTTTTTTTATGACACCGATTATAAATTATGCAAGAATTTCTTGTTATTACTATTTCCATCCTATGAAGTTAAGAAGTTTGATTTAGCATGCAACTAAAAATTCGAATATTCGTACAGAAAATTCGGAATAAAAAGACAACGCCGAATAATAGTAAAAGTCATGTGTGTGTTTATTTTGAGTATTCTATAGGAGCTTCTTGTGAAATTTTGAATATTATGCTTGACATAAGGTGGCAACTACCTACTCATTTAATATCGGTGAACACAGGAGGTGCAGAGAATTTTTGTCAACTGATTTGATGTTGGGGGGCCAGATCATTCAATTTGTTTGTTATCCAATCTTTGTCTGGACGCGTGTCGCAAACGAAAAGTTCACCTTTCAAAAATGTTGATACAAACCAACGAAAACCGTCTAAGAGATTATGTAAATCAGTTGAACATTATTCACATCGCTACCCAAAGTTACGTCGTCCAAATACCTAACGTTTACATTGGACTAGAGATGTTAAATGATAGAGCGAATGGCCAGGGCGAAGGTCGCATGGCCGAAGAGTCACCAAGTTGATAGCCAACGGAAGATAGCATAGGATTGTTTTGATAATTTTGTGGGTCCGAACATTGCCAAAGAAAATTGTAGAAGTCAAGAATTTTATTCTTCACTTCGGACAACGGGGCTCCACGATCAACCAAATTAAAGGCGTTTTGACGTACACCTTTAACAATCCTCTCCCAATTTTAGACAAAGAAAGTCAGGACAGAATGAACAGCAGCCTCACGTCCACTCAGAGAACCAAAATCAAGTTTGTGGGACAGGGAGCTCGAAAGTGCAACGCTTTATACCTACAACCCACCTTAGCCCTAGAATAGATAATATAGATAGAACGGACACTCCCCACCCCCCGCCAATTTCAAGCTTCCTCACCCCTCAGGCCGTTTCGGATACGCTAGGAGCACTCAACGAAGGGCTGGTATCGAACATCTAATTCCTAACGAAATATCATCATGGTGGGTTGTTGTGCTGTTTACGGCTGTCCGTCAACTAAACGGGACAAGATTAAAAGTTTTATTTTATTTGGCGATTGGCCTGATCCCAACATCTTTTTTGGGTAAGTATGTACGCACAAATTAGCACCGTATAAAACTTCGACAATATCACTACTGTCTCGACCAGATAACATGAGGTTGATTAAAACGATTAGATCTCTCAAAAGAACTCGCCTACTTTTTTAAGCTCCACTATACCTACTTACAAGAATTAAAACTTGATTCATAGCTATAGTTTTCATCTATTAGTATTTTTATAAACACTAGTAACGACGTGGATTTGTGCTAGGCATCGATTGACATTAAATTAAAAAAAATACGATTATAAAAATAGGGTTTAAAATAGAATAATACAATCTACTTAAGCACATAAATAATTTGGTCTACGAGTAGCTTCAAAAAAATCATAATCTATATTTTACCTTAACTTTAGGGAAAATAATTTCAGTTTAGTACAGGAACACTAACCAATTTTCGTTGAGGTGTTGTGTTTCTATTCAGCAATCGAAATGAAATCGCCTAAATTATACAAAAAGCAGTAAAAATATTCAAACTTTCCTATGAAATGATATTCTTCTTTCCTTTTCTTATTTTTGGGAACAATGTTTGCAATGTTTGAAGACACAAGACGGCATAATCTTGTACAAAACTTAAAATCACACGGGACTCCCGTACGAGACGGAAGTCCGTTTCGTACTGACTGGAGTTTGTATTTGCTTTGGCGTTTGATATTTGCTTTCTGGACCTAAGGATCTGTGTTCTGCACGTTCCATCTGCCTTTTGTTTTAGAAATCTGTGCTTACCCATAGTAAGTACCATTGTAAAAAGACTTTATTAAAAACTCTAACTTTTTTTCCAAATATCGAACTGGCCACCCGCACGCACAGAAACAAAACACAAAAAAAGAAAATGTAAAAAGGCGCCATTGAGTCGAATTTTGTTAGTTTTGAATTATATCACTTTAATTCTTAAAGAACACCAAAATGTATTCAAGCGATAGTGAATTGACCCCGGAGTTCATCAAATTGGACACTTTAGGTATTATTAATAATCTACTTCCGGAAAAATCGAAAGATAATAGTAGATTATTCACCAAGGGAGTAAAGGACTGTCTTGTGTCATGAGCGTCATATTGGATCCTGAGCGCAGCGAGGGACTCGCGTCAACTCCCGAGCGAAGCGGGGGAGTTGTAGTGCCCTGAGTGAAGCGAGGGATCCAAGCCGCCTATGACACAAGACAGTTTTTTACTTCAGAGGTGAATGAGGGTAACAATGACTTTTGCGCCCTGATATAAAAATATTTTTCATCGCACCAGCTCGGAAAGAGTACTTTTGCTCCTCGATATCAGGGCGCAAAAGTCGTTTTTACCCTCTAGACTAGAGGTTAAAGTTTTGAATTTAGAACATCGTGTGTACTGAAGTTTTGAATTCAAAACATAATTCAACCTATTTATTTCTGCCTCCTTGGTGCCGAATGCATCATACATTTTTTTAATATGTTAAAAACTCAGACTCGGAACCTCCTTGGTGTACTTACTTTTTTTTAATTTGCTTAGCGCGAAAACATTTAAAAATTTGCATTTAGTCATTTCCTCGCTGAGGTGGAATGAAAAGTTACGTGTTGCACTCGAGTGCAAAGATTTTTCACCTTGTGCTCTTTTGATTCCCTTGCTACGCTCAGGATTCTAATTTTGATTCCCTTGCTACGCTCAGGATTCTAATTTTGAATCACTCGCTGCGCTTGTGAGTCAATTTTAGAATCCTTCGCTTGCTCGGTCATCGAAATTGAGCACGCGGTTAAAAATCAACTTTGCACTCTTGTATAACAATAACTATTTCATATCTCCTGCTCGACAAAGTCCAATTATATGTAATGAAACGTCAAAATAAAGCAAGTGATTGTGATATGTGAATTAAATGTGTATTCATTTAAAATGTGTAATTTATTACCACTAGTTTAATACACTAAAAGTGTGATTTTATATCATAGATTGGAACACAAATGTTCATGCCAAGGTTTCAGAGGGTGGATTTAATCGTTTTGCCGTGATCCTGGCTTCGTCCTGAGTGCACTAACTCGGCTAGATTTATTAGTTCAATTACCCGGATCCTGTTCTCTGCTCTGCTTGCTTGCACGCAGACGCCAACAACTGAATTTCGCTCAGGTTGCAACATTCTCTTTTTGCTTTTTTACTCTTCGGCTTGAGGTTAATGTGAACATATAAATTTCGTATAGAAGTTTAAAAACGTCTGCCATTAAATCTTGCTGTGGAGATGAGTTTTCTTCGAGATCGTGAAATTCGTTGATTTTTATTTGAGTGTAATGAGTTTTCTTGAATTGATAGCTGTTTTTAGATTTGGAGATATGAACTCCTTTAATGACCAACCTTGATGAAATTTGTCATAGATTATTGTTATTACTTATTTTCAACGAGTACAGGTATATATATACGAGTACATACATATATTACATTTGAAAAATTATAAAACTAACTCACCTTTTTTTAGGTCACGAATGTTTGTAAGTAAAAGAAATACCCATTGTTTGTTTATGATATCTACTGCAGCTAACGTAAGAGCTGATTACTTTGAAACGGCTAATCGAATTTTTAGAACAGTTCGGACTAATTCACCTTTAAAAAATGACATATATACACACACGTCAAACTTACCTATAGCACCTCGTCGGTTTTGCATCGGGAGATAAAAACATTTTCAATGATCTTGTTTGTAGTGTACTACTGTACGTTTGTTTACTTTCTTATTAAAAACAAATGTAAGATGTAACCGGTATGAAAACATACTTAATGTAGGTACAAGATTTTTACATAATAAAATAGTTTTTGATGATTATTATTTCTAATAATGGTTTAGAAGAAAATTTACACATTTTGTAGGTGTAGGTACCTATATTTTTCTAAAAATTCTAAATTATAAATTATTAATAATTGTTGTCATGGTAACAAACACGGATAACAAATCATATATTATAATTAATCTAAAAATAAACGTGGGTCACATTTTCAAACGACTTTAAAAAGGAGGAGGTTATTATCAATAAGACAACCATATTTTTATGCATGCTCCCCGATTTGTCGAGAACGCCGTAACCAATTTTTTTGGGAGTTTACCCTAAACGATTTTGGGTAAACTCCCGAAATGTTTCTATATAACATACGAGTATATTAATAAATTTGTTTAGCGGTTTTCATAATATTAGGAAAAAATCAAACATCGATAATACGAGGTGTGATCCAAAAGTAATGAAAAATACAAAAAATTACATCACTTGCTCAATACCCACTAGTTCAGGAAAAAAAAAAATCATATAGATAGGCCACGATTCCGGGAGCTACATTCATTTGAATACGGACTGTCAAGGGGTGGAAACATTAGGGACTGTTCTCCTCCATATTCCACAGTTGCACGCTGGGCTAAGGAGTTTAAGCTGGGAAGAACATCGACGGAAGACGAACACCGCGAAGGGCGCCCATCGACGTCCCTCACTGGAGAAAATGTGAAAAAGTTGAAGAAGTTGTATTGGAAGATCGAAGAGTGACATCAGGCATGTAGCTGAGGTCACAGGGATCTCATATGGCAGCATTCAAAGAATCCTTGTGAACGAATTGCATATGAGAAAGGTCTCCGCGCGTTGGGTACCGAAAATGTTAAACGACGAGCAAAGAAGAAACGAGTCGACATGTCAAGAGCAAATCTCGAAAAGTTCCAGGCAGACAAGGATAATTTTTGTCACGTTTTGTGACCATGGACGAAACCTGGATCCACCATTTTGATCCTGAAACAAAACAACAATCGATGACATGGAAACGATCCGATGAACCGACGCCGAAGAAATTCAAAGTGTCAAGCTCAGCAGGGAAGGTTATGGCGTCTGTTTTTTGGGACGCTGAAGGAATAATCATGGTGGACTACTTGGAAAAGGGGGCCACTATTACAGGATCCTACTATGCAGAACAAATAAGAAGATTGCGGGAGGCTATTAAGGAGAAAAGGCGAGGCAAACTGCGGGCTGGAGTGCTGTTCCATCAAGACAACGCACCGGTTCACAAAGCTGCAATTGCCATGGCTGCCATTCAGGAAGCGGGCTTTGAGCTGGTGGAACACCCCCCCTATTCACCAGATCTAGCCCCCAGTGACTTCTATCTCTTTCCACGACTCATGGAACACCTCCGGGGCAAGAAATTTGACGATGATAGCGACGTGATGGCCGCGGTTGAGGACTTTTGAGAGTCAAGATAAAGATTTTTTTCTAAGGGAATTTTAGGTTTAGAAAAGAGATGGACTAAATGTATAGACTTGCTAGGAGACTATGTTGAGAAATAAATTTAGTTTTTGATTTTATTCATTGTGTTTATTATTGATTATCATTACTTTTGGATCACCCCTCGTACATTGATTCTTTTGAAATTAGTGAACTGTGAGTGTAATGTTTAAATTGAAATCGATTCTTAGCAAAAACAATTATTCTTCAGTGATGACTAAGAAACATCTAGTAGATAGCTGATAGAATGTAAAATTTTCAACTTTAATTTTAATTCGCGGGCGGTTAGGTAGCAACTACATGGCGAGGGCAGCGACAAGCGGAGCGGTGCGCGGTGGCGGGGTCACCGCACGCTGTAACAACTTGGCCAACTTTCAAATTTGTGGGTTGGCGCTTTCTCTGCTTCACTACAGCCTTTCACGAGAGCCCTAACTTTTGTTACATAACAGATATTAGGTATTTAATCCGGTAAAGAGCATATTTATATGTTATGTAGGCTGGTAAAAATATTTTCCGATACCAATTCGAAGGTCTAAAACAACGTGTTTTTAAACAATACATTTTAATTGGTGATAAAATGAAAAAAATAAATTATATTTATTAGCACGAATAACCTTTGAATGCATAAATTGTTTGTATTTGTGGCAGTAAATTTTCCAATACTATAATAGGTACATCCTAAACAGGTTAGGTTAGTGCGACTTGAGTCTAATAGTTTGATACTGCTCTCAATTATTTTCATTTCTAGTGTAAACAGTCTAGTGTGTTTCTAGTGTAGTCGATTAACGACTTCTTGTAAAAGTATTTTTTTTTTAATTTGAACCCTAATTTTTCTTCTTTTGAATCGACTGGTCACGTGGCTTAGAGCATCAAACCATAATTTTTCTGAGTATCTGAACTTTATCTGACTCCCATAGTAGGTACAAGAGTTGATTAGTTTGCTACCAGTGATGTCTGTGAAATGTACATCAATGTATATTTATTTATTGAGACGTTTTACGAAGCAAATATGTATGTCGGCGAGCAGAGTCTCGCCATCATCATTATTGGTCGCATCCTTCGGCTGTGGGCGTATCGGCGGATAGTGTTGGATGAAAACTTGCAGACACAAACGAATTTGTTAAGCACAGGTAACAACGTTGGTTGTTCAGCTAAGTACGTATCGTAGAACGCGTGATGGTTCAGTGCTGACCAAACGCGTCGAAAGCCAAGAGAGAACTGACACAAGAGCTGACTCCAACAATCCGTCCATTCGACAGCGCGCGAGCCACTAACTCCATCGAGCGCCACCAGGTGGCACTAGCGTTCCAGACACTACTAGATTGCAACCCTATTGAGATTCAATTGCGACTCGATTATGATTCGTTTATGACATGTATATCCGTCAAATTACTTAGTTCTCAATTTTGATAAAAGTGGCGTCAGTATTTCACTTCGTAACAAAATGAAACATTAGCGCGACCTACGGCAAATTTGAGAACTATCTTATACAGGTCTTTTTTGCACTTTGAAAAATTCTCATTCGCAAACAAATATACACCTACTAATCCCATCAAGCGGAATGGAACCCATATGGGTTCAGTGTGGGTTATGGCTCATCAGGAAAAAATACAAAAATTGTATCTACTCTCAAACATTTTGAGGTTAGTTTTACCAAAACAAATTATAAGTAAAGGTATATAAAAAAAAAAAACACGGCAGCAGATAAAAACACTATGAATAGAATTTGTCTTAACATTTCAATGACGGCATAGATTTAAAATTAGTTTTTTTTATCACAAAACTACAATATTTACCTGAAGGATGTTTAAAATTGAATACAGCAAAGAAAACGGAAGTTAAATGCGCGATGTTTTATTAATAACTTGTACGTGTAATACAATGGCACACCTGAAGGCAGGTCTCGAGGCGTGGGTGATCGTATATCGCTCAGCGGAGATGTGTGTGCGAAGGTGGTCACTAAACAATTCAGGGCAGCGTCTCGTTATATTGATGGAACGAGGAGGAACGGGTTCGAATGTGAGCACGGGTTGCCAGTGTCCGCACCTTAACTGAATATTGTCTAACATTAGTGACGTATAAAATGTGGCCTTTTCAAGATGCAAATAGGTTTGTCAAAGATAACTCCCAATTTCACCAAATGCGATCCCAATGTTTCATTTCGTAAAAAAAATCGAACAAAATGAAATATTGGTGCCAGCTATGATGAAACTGAAAATTATTTTTGACAATTTCTTCAGTCTACTCGTAACCACTGCGGTTGTAATGTTGCCGTTGGCGAAACGTCGAGGTAAATAGATAATAATTTAGAACGCGATTACGTCCTGTATTATGTTTGCAATACGTTAAGTTAGAGTTCAAATCGCAAAAATTTTAGAACTATGTCTTTCACCGGTTTATCTGCATTCTATAAAAGCCATATTCTAACGAAATTAATATTTTCTCTCATTTGTATATGTTAGAGAAAACGATTGAAGAAAAATAATTATTTTCTGCGAACACCATACGAACTCCTGTTATATTATTAATTACTTAATCACGGTCTAAATTATCATTTAACTACCTCAATGACTATACAAACTGTAGTTATTAGCGCAAACAAAAGCTGAAATTGAGTGATTTGATTTATTTAAACTAATTATGTTTCATGAAAGATCGACTTATACAACGGCACATAGTATCGTCACAAATGATGTACGATGAGCATTATAAGACTCATTAATCTAAGGCTGTGAGTGTAAGAAAAGTGGACCTACGCCGTATTAGTGCACCGACTTTCGACTTGTCCTGTGGTAGAAAGGGGAAGGCAATATAAGATCCTACCACTAAAATGTACCTAAGCTTTTTTACAAACTCTCATTTCATAACGAGACTTTTCAAAAGAACTGATAAGAATTACAGATGGGAAAAAATCTTATCCAAATATTAAATAAATAAATATTGGCGTACAATTCACACACAACGCCATCTGACCCCAAACTAAGCAAAGCTTGTACTATGACGGCCAGATAGCTGATATAATACATACATAGTTTTAAATACATACTTATTATGAATAGAAACACCCAGACACAGTGCAAACATTTGAATTCATCACACAAATATTTGCAAATGTCAATGTCAATATTAACATTGACATTTATTTAAGTATCGATTTTTTCTAACAAAATTAAACATTAACCCCATCTGTGATGTCATTTAGAACATTTATACTATTTCGACAGGTTTTGGATACATGTAACCTTTTGAAAATCGTTTACTGGCTAAACGTTGCACCTGTAGTGGCAACACTGCATGAGATAGCGCTGGCGATACCGTGCCACCGGCCGGCATCATTCTCATGAATATTGTAGAAGCACGCGCCCGATCTCCAGATTCGCTGTATCCCAGCGTATACTTATAACCCTATATTCTTTTGTATGCAATCTGTAAATAAGCTCTGAAGGCTTCGAACACTTTTTGTTACGAACTTGCGTAAATATGCGAAGCTTTTTATGGTTCTCGAAGATGTTTGTTTTTATCGTTTGTGATGTGAACTCTTGAATCCTTTATGAGAGTTTGCCGGTAAACATCTGGTGACTGTATCAATACTGCCAAGGAAGTTTGGCATTATACTTACTTTTTCGAAACAATTTTATAAATGGATCTTTTCGTAAATATAAGGAAATTTCCCGATCAAATGCTAGTAGACTAACTCTTACAGCGCAGGTTTGAAAAAACCCGTTGGTAATGTTTGTACTTGACTTTATTGGTCTATACCAACGTTGAGCGTAGCATATGTGTTATTCTAGACCATAAAATACTGTTTATTATAGACCATTATGGACCATAATATGTTGAAGTTCCAAGTTCCTTAAAAAAATTGTGTTCTTCAGTTTTTTTACGAAGTGATTGAGCAACAAAAGTTCAAAAATCCAAACTAAAAGTTATAAGGACTGCCCATAGCAGTAAAATATAACGTAGAATTGGTATATGATAGAGTACTAACGTTGCACAATTCCACATGTCGGTAGCGCGAATCTTTAAGATTATCCCCAACCAAAAAATCCTCAGCGTGACTTAAGAAGGGTTCGCCTAAAAAATCAACAGTTGCATAGAAAAGTTATCTTTGAAGTTTAAAAAATCCACGTCCGCATCCGTTTAGTACAAACACACTACGTAAGCATACAAGGTAGGTACTAAGCGGTACGGCGCGACGATAATAAGTCAAACCGCTGGCCTGTGGTTTGAACGAGCCGCCTGCTCGTCCGACCATACAGACAGACCGGCGCAGGCCAAAATTTAATAGTCCCATGTATGATCCTATCGCCTTTCCCGAAGCTCTCTCGTGTCAAGCCCGTCGAGACGCCGTCGGCAGCTGTAATGGGAAAGGGAATTTCAATGTCAAAACTTGACGTGAACAGATCCCGGACGAAGAACCCTGATAAAGCATTTACGACCTTAAATTCAGGTAAACACGGATGTAAAAGCTTTCTGTGTTTCTAACTGTCATGGAGTAATGAAAACTTTTGTTGTTGAACATTGTCGCCGGATTTTCAGAGCGTGTGTGTCGATCCCGGAATCGTGACGATACTAGATAGTGAATTTATAATGTCACTTAGAGATACATGTTTTATTTTTAGAACTGTATAAGCAGCAGCTTGTACATGAACCCATTTATATTTACAACTTTTGTATGGTATGATTAGTAACCAAAAAAAACGTAAATCACCTTTAAATAAAGCAATGTTTCACATCTGTAAATAAATTTACAGTCTAGACGGTCGTGTATCATCATAGTAATCGAGTCCTGGTTTAATGCGGAGCTATAAAAACTAGTTTTAAAACGCAAAACAAAAAACCAATAAACTTTTGCTCGAGGTTTTACATCACGACACTATGTTTCGATTGGCAAAGTGTCATGACATCGTCGTGGTTTCATAAACTTCAAAACACATCCAACATTAACGTGACCATGCTGAGGGTCTTCCGCCTAACTAAAACTGTCCTGGCTTTGACATTACTCTCTCCTTTCTTTTCACATGAAATTATAGAGACAGCAATAGCAAAGCCAAAGCAGATTTAGTTAGGCGGTAGCGTGGCAGATTGTGCTCTTCAAAGCCATACATATTTGCCAATTACCATTTTCATATATTGTTTTTAAACTTTCGCGATTTGAACACATAATGTTTTTGATTATCGGCATCGTGGAATGCAGTCATAAATAAATGTACGCATCGCGGAGTGAGTTTGGAGAAGCCTGGTGATACGGTTAGTGTTGGCAACCCTGCGATTATTGAAGATAAAATGAGGGTAGATCTAGATCCCCTCATTTCGCAATTAGACGACCCGCAATTTCTTCAGTCTTCTCGTGACCACGGCGGTTGTAACGCTGCCGAAAAGTCGAGGTATTTAAACATTATACCTTTTTCATGAAAGAACCCGTGGCAGTTGGTAACTAATGCCTACTGATTTAGTCTAGTACGTTGTTCTAGGACAGTATGGTCTCAAGCGGAGCGAATAAAGAAAGGTGTCACAGACCTTTAAATTAATTTTGGCATACTCGTAAGTGACCACATTTATTTATATTTTCTTAAAAAACGTACCTTGTTTAAAAAATCTACCAATAACTTATTTACAATAAGTAACAACAAAATGTTGTTCATTCAAATTTTAAAATTAATCAAACAGTGAAACTGAGTTTCACAAACAAAAATGGACAGCCGTATTTTCGAAGCTTACGGAAGATCGGAAGTCAGATTTTTGAGAGAATTTCGACGTTAGTGACGTCAAATCGAACTAAAACAATTGAAGTATGACGTCATAATTTTTTTACATATTTGATTTTACTCAATAATGTGACAAATTATTATGGACTTTACTAATATTACGAGTATTTGGAAAACGGGGGTGCGAATCGAAAATGTTTTCGAATACAGGCTTGATCCTGATCCCAAATATCCGAACAATAACAAAGGCAAAAGGCGGAGAACAGTCGCGTCCCACATGTCGCCCATTGTTGGGACATTGTCTCGAATATTAGCGTTACAATCAATCACGGGTGTGTCTGTGACACACGCGTAATTAGGAGCGAGCCTTACGACGGTGGCGTATTCTTGACGCTCGGGAAACTTCGAGAAACCAATCATTACTTTGGATATTACATCCGACTAGTTATTGATAGTTTATAAATAGATTTTTTATGTATAATTTGTACTCATTAAGGTTGCTATACTCGATAAATAATTATTGAAAAAATGTTTTTGTATTAATCCCAATCAATTTAAAAACTTAGTCCTGAGTGATGTAGCGTACTCTGACTATTGTATATGCTGAAGTTTAAGAGTAATGTTTGAGGATATCTTACAATTTACGTAATGCAAACTTAACAGACTCTTCAAATGGTAAAAAAATGACCACTTCAAAATCAGAATTTCAAATAGGTAGCATAGGGCAGTTTACTTCGATCCAATAGACTTTGCTGTAGTTTTTGATTTGGTCAAATTGATATACCTTGTTACGTTGTCCGTCATAGACACTCCCGTTTACTTGACTCGCCTCTTTATTTCTCACGAAAGACACCTATTCACTCTAATGATATTAATTTTCCACTGCACAGAATACTGCCTTGTCAATGTCAATGGGCGGGTATGACGGTGATAGCAGCGCAGGGTCGCGAGCGCTTCGTAGCGTCTCCGAGTCTTGCCGTCTCCGTAGCCATTTCGTAATACTGCTACGGCTAATTAAACGCTAAGTGGCTTCCCACATCTACGACCCCTCCAAGACTTCCATTTGCTACAAGGTAAATGAATGCACAACATTATTTTCTTTAAAATTTTTAGTTTTAAATAAATATCTGAAATAACAAAGTTGTTAAGTTAGTTACCACATCAATGTACCTTTTAAAAATGTAATAAATCCTGTAGAAAAATGTTTTTGTATATATATTTATTACTTTTAATCAAGACTGATTTACCCAATTAGTATCCGATAAGAGCAACCAACAAACGCCAAGCCGAGAGTAAATTAGCCAAAGAAGCCATTTTAATACCGCTGTTCAGTCTTAATATTTCCTAAAACTCTGCGAAGATAATAGCGTTCGCAGATCGTGAATCTTCTTAATTACCAACAATGTTGAAATTAAGCTTTTAACGAGTTTTAATTAACAAGTTTTGGAACGTTGCGTGAAAACACCTAACGATTGTCGGGAGATAATGTTCTGGAGAGAAGCATAAATAACCAAACAAGTTGCAAATGTGGAACCATACCATGTTATTTTGAGTTTAAATGACAATTGTGACGTTATGATGTATCTCACTTACCTCGGCAAATGTAGAGTTAAACCCTCTACACACGAGCCTTGAAATCAGAGGAAATGACGTAAAAGTAGCGGGGAAGGGCCTTCATCGCACCAATGATTGGTGATTTATGGTGGTGATTGGTGGTGATGTAGAGTCCTCCCCACTAGTTTTACGTAATTTTCTCTGATTTCAGGGCTCGTGTGTAGAAGGTTTTACAGAGAAAAGGTTTTATAAAATGTACCAGGTTTTTTATGCGACGTTTTGAAGATGCAAAAAGATCTGTCAAAAATAGTTCTAAATTTCGTCAAGTGTGGCACCAACGTTTAATTTAGTGAAATTTCTCTAACAAAAAAAATACCGGTCGAATTGATAACCTCGTCCCGTTTGAACTCGGTTAAAAATGAAACACTCTCACTCGCTCTCTTCACCTAGAGATATAAGATGAAATTATCTTTTTTGCAATTTCGTTGAAAACATTGCCTTTCAAACCAAAACATAGTAATGCTTACACATTTCTGCTGGCCAGTAAGATAACTGGCAAAGCTGTGGTACTTCCATAGGCGGATTCTACAAGGAGTCTTACATATGTGACGATAATGGCGATTTCTAAATTTTAAGAGGCTATTACCTCATAATCCATAGGCGAGACGACTAACAACAATAATAAATCTACCAGTTCGATCATTAAAAAATATTGTAGACGTATTTTATCTTTTGTTTAACAAACAAAAAGTACATAACATAGGCGAGATAACAAGTGTGAATGACGTCAATATTTTGAGGCCTATTTTAACCGACTTCAAAAACGTCACTTTGAGGTTTCTCAATTCGACCGTATGTATGTTTTTTTTATGTGTATTCGCGGATATCTTCGTCGTTTATGAACCGATTTTGATGATTCTTTATGATACCATGATAAGGAAACCAGGATCTGATGATGACATCCTAGAGAAATCGAGGAAAACTTCTTTACTTTATAAGTTTTACGTTGAAAGTCGGTTCTTTTTTGTTAAAATTATTTACGATAAAGTGACACCACAACCTTCCACTCCGGAAGTTTTACGATCTATATCACTAACAATTTTCATTGTCATATTTTTCCAATTTTTAAGTAAAGAGTGACGAGACGAGCAGAACTTAAGCCTGATGGTAAGCAACATACCTGCCACATAACAGAACAATGACACGCAGCTATTGGAACATGAAGAGTCCAAATCATTACCTATCACTGCACTGCGCTCGTCACCCAGAATTCTAAGATGTTATATCTCTCTAAGCCCTGTAATTTCTCTGGAAACATTGCTCTTCAAACCGGAACACAGTAAAGTTTGCACATTACATGCTTGGTGTGAGAATAACTGGTATAGGTGTGGTACTTCCCCAGGCGGATTCTACGAAGAGTCCTACCACTTCTAAAATCTCTATCATTATCTATCTGGCAAACTAAATAGAATTGTATATTTTTTAACCAGTCATGATCCTAATTCTCCAGTTTTGTAATAGGAAATTCATTCCAAATTTTCCCAAAATCATATTTTCTACTAGAATTCCAATACAACTACTGTAAATCTAGATTCAAACATCATAAAATCAATTGCCAAAACAGTTCCCTAGATGACAACCGACTAAATACACATAGCATGCAATTTATGCCAAAACAGAGCCAACAATCCAGTATGAGGGTTCCAATGTAGGTCAAAGGATTTGGCGTGCGCCAAAACGTAGGTGAAGCCGGGTGCAGGTGCAATACTCCCGGGAACGCTTTAAACTATGAAATGAACCGGATAAAGTCGGCTTACATTAAACCTTATGCAAGTTCTTGTACCGCTTTCACATATTTTGCGCGGGATACGGTTGCCTTCTTTATGGAATGGTTGTAGAGTTCACTTGTTTATGTCTTGGTACCTTGATACCCGGATTTTTCAGATATTTTACGTTATGGGACAAAATTACTTCCAAAATACCTAAGTTTAGTAGGGAAACACATTTGAAGTCACAAACGCCAAATATTATTAACTACAACTTCTATATGTACCGATTTGTATTTTACTAATTTTTTGTAGGTTTTTGTTCCTCGCAAGTCTTGAGAAAACTTCTTGGTAAAAACTAACGTGGTTATTGCACATTTTAAATTGATATAGAGGTACGGGTAACTCAAGTATACTATAGTCATTCTAATCCAAATATGTGCAGCTACATACCTACTCTTCGTAATGTATCCTATAAAAACTCATGGTGTAATTAATGGTCATGATGACATTGGCGCAGCCGCCCGTGTCAAAGGTTGTGTCAAGGTGTTCGAAACTTTTAAAGTGTCGCTAAAAACATATATAATTGAATCCCACTAATTTTTAAAGATCAAGTTTGGGTGTTTAGATATTTGTTGCTCAATCACGTCGTTATGTCAGGACGGACCAGGCTGTAAGGGTCCGTTCACACAGACCGGCTAGGAGAGCATCGGCGCGCATTTTTCTTTTCACATATACCGTATCGTATACGCTTGGAGTTGATCGGAGCGGAGCAGCCAACTACGAGTATTTCACCTAGACCGGCTGGAAGCGAGAGAACCAGAAAGAGCATGCAATCGGACGAGAAAAAGTACGCGATCAGAGCCGGTCAGCTCCTCTTATTATTTTACACCAAGAGCATTCAACCATTCTTAATAACAAAAACAGTGCACATGCAGAAATAGTAAGGTTTATTTCTGCATGTGCACTGTTTTTCTGTACAAATACTAAAAACTCTGTTTTCAACGTGATAAGAATCTGCTCTCCTCTCCGAGCCGGTCTGTGTGAACGGACCCTAATTTGGAATACAGCTAAATTATAGTCTGAAAGAATAGCTACTTTTTTCCCGGTGAAATAAGGGGACCGGGGAATAACGCGGGTAAAAGCGCGGGCGCTGTAGTAAAACACTTTTGAGTATAGAAAAAATAATTCACTGAGTTTTTCCAAAAGCCACCCATACAAATACTTTTACGTTCTACTAATACCTACGGCCATAAAACCCGAGTACGCGAACGAAGTATCGGGTTCGGCTAGTAGGTATATAATATTCATGTATAACTTTATTAGTGTTATAACAGCTCTCTGGTTCCCGAAATGTAAGCTTTGTTTTGTTTTGAGACTAGTTGGTGTGCTGTGAGGAATGCCCGGCAATATTTACTTATTTTATTTGGTTTGGTTTGGTATTTACATAATGTTTAAATTTATGCTTAACATTGCACTACATAATTTTTACCTGATCAGCTAGAGTTGTAGATGCTTAATGTCCTGTAATTTATATTATACATGTTATTTTTTTAATTTTGTTGTTAATTTTTGTTACCTATGTCATCATCACTAAATGTTCCCACTGCTGGGACTCGGGCCTTCTCTCGCAAGGAGAGAGTAAAGGCCATAATCCACCACGCTGACCCAGTGTGGTTTGGTGGATGACACATGACTTCGAAAGATTCTAGGTACATGTCGGTTTTTGTTATATATTAGAGTTCAATCATTTTTATTGTAACCAGTACATCAGTATACTCTTTCTAACTAACTAATTGTAATATATGATGGGACTGCCACAGGGTGACATGTCATAAAAGTCTCATTAAAAAAAGATATAAAAAATAAACAGTGAGTAAAAATTTATAAAAATAATTTAAGTATTTTGAATTGTTAATGTTTGTACAACTAGTACTACTTCGTATCACTTCCATGAAGTATAGACATGGATTCACCATGGACATGGATTAAAACACAATCACACGCGAGTTCGATGTTGAATATGGACAAATTACTAGCAATTTGCCCATGGCACAGCCATTACAAATCGAATATGAATATGAGATGAGAACAGAAAGGAATAGATAGAAGTAGATACCGTAAATAAATAAATGTATATTTAGCTCAAATATACTTACATTTCTGACTAATGTAAAATAAATATAATTCGGATACCAAATACTTGAGAAAAAGCGTTGAATCTTAATCATCATCATCATTCCGCCTATCCACCAATCGTCGACTGTTAAATTTAGACTTAGCTGCTTTGGGGTTTTTCTGAATTCCGAATCCACATTAAGCAAAATGCCCTTCGCAGGTTATCTATCCCACTAGCTAAAAGGTACCGTCTGCATTCATAGAGCTGGGCAGAGTATCTCACTGGAGGATTTTAAA
Source organism: Ectropis grisescens (assembly GCA_017562165.1). Taxonomy (NCBI): domain Eukaryota; kingdom Metazoa; phylum Arthropoda; class Insecta; order Lepidoptera; family Geometridae; genus Ectropis; species Ectropis grisescens. Next base: position 16,235,974 of record CM029779.1, read on the forward strand.
TCGATGCGCTCAATTTGCTGAGATTTTACGTTTCAACTCGGTACATTCATTATAACATGTGAAGTACGTTTATCGAAGACTTTCTGATATCTACAGTCTTTACAAATTTTAAAAAAGGTAAAAAGTAGATGTAAGAAATTTTTCCAAAATTTTAGCTGTTATTGGGCAAGCCAATTTTTTTTTTGTCTTCAAAATCGAAGAACGAAAAATATTTTATGTTAAAATTTTCCCGAACAATTAAAAAATGAAGCTAAAATCGCCATTTAAATTCAATGATATTCACATGCAATGCGGCATCTATCTATCTTTATGCTTGTGTATCTGCGGCCATTGTGGGCCAGTGTTTAAGCGCTTTCAGATCTCTCACCGACAGGAATGATTCGACCGACGCCAGTGGCGGTTGAGCATGATCACTGTTAATTATTGCTGGCACGATATTTGCGCTGGTGTCATTAAACGCTGATAAAGTTTTTAAGTGATTTTAGTGAATAAATGATAGGTGCACTTAGCTACCATTTGAGGTCCTTTCAGTTATCGATTCTTTCAGCGAGGGTGAATCGCAAATGCTGTGGTTAAGAGCCATAATGCTAGTCCATTTATCAAGCAAATTGTTATGATTTCATCAATTTTGCCTCTCAATTTCAAATTTGTAGCGAGGTAGTAAATGATATATAATTTAAAATCATCAAAAGATTTATAATAATGAAAAGTGTACCCAAAGTGTTTTATCATCAGCATAATCAGCCCACTAAAGATTCCTACTGCTGGGGTTCTCTCGCTTACGGAGAGAGTCAATGCTATAGCCGCCACAGTGGCTCAGAACGGGTTGGTGGATGACACATAACCTCGAGAAATAAGAACTTGCCAGTTTCCTCGAATTGTGTTTTGCTTCGCCGTTTTTAAATTAGGGACATTACGCACATGACTTCAAAAAGACAGTGATTCGTGATACGAAACAAGGGCTCCAGATCAGCAGTTGTCGTACATTTCTTTTACAAATTGTTTATTTTCGTAAAAAAATGTACTTACTATGAATGTCCCCAACAGCCTAATCAAATTATATCGAGAAAAGTACGTGGGACTTAATCGTAATTCAAATTAATTTTTAATTTTCTCCCAAAGCTTCGGTTGCGAATTGAATAGATCTTGTATAACCTTTTAAATATGAGTTCAAACTGTAAAACAAGGCTAAAAGTTATGTTTGATTCAATCAGTTTAAGTATATAATGCAATAATTTGCTGTTATAATAGGTTAAGTAATTAATATTTGAAGGATAAATTGCTCGAAAACGTAAACAAAACGGAACAGCGATTGTTGACAAAGGAAAACATTGTTCATAAATCTTAGCAAGACATTAAAATAGTTCCGGTTAGAAACTTATGCCATTCGTAGGGACACCCTACAAGGCAATGTCTTGGTTGGGGCATAGTGTAAAAACTTTCAATGGTTGTAACCGTTTTAAAGTTTTCTACTAATTAAACATATTATTTCAATTAATTGTTATTGATAGCCATCAACACTGTTTATATATTTGCGAAGACCAAAACTTAAAATTAACATAAAGTTTTATTGCTGTAATTTACAACGGCTATTTATGTATATACATTTAATTTAAAATTTGTTAATCTAAAACCGGGCAATTAAAAAAGGATTGGGCGGAAAAATGTTTCAAGGATACTGGGCAACCGCTCGCTGGATTATATTCATTACAGATGGGGGCCCAACGCCAAAGATCTGGCTGTCTGGACGGAAGGTAGAGATGCTTTTACCCAAGAATGGGACGACAGTCTAAGCTGATAACAATAATGATTAGATCAAAGGTAACAAAGGTCCGATACATAAGGCGATAGTATATCTACTCGACACAGCGCGCATTGTCAGGATATGTTCTGTGATCATGATGTTCTACACTCTAGTTGCCGCTCTTGTCTCTTCTCTTTTTGTTGTTTCGTGTTTCTATGTCAACTGTAAAATCGCAGGGTTTTGATAAATAACTATAAAAATAGTCTATTAGATTGCTATGGACAATGCTTATGTTTTTGGCATACAAGTCTTTATTTATAAAATAAATGTATATTCTTGAAAACCGATGTTTCCGAGAAAACACTAAGTGAATTTTAGTCCGCCCACGGTACGTTTGTATTGTATCGTGGGCGTAACTTGGAGACTGTGACGAGTATAATTTTATTAATAAACCAAAAGACATTACTGCTGCTCTAATTTGGCTTGTTTCAAGATCTGCCTAGGCCTAAGGCAAGGCCTATGCCAAACTAACTATCAGACGTTCTACAGTTTGAAATAATATTATGATAAAATAGTAGATTATTTCTGATGATTTTTCAGTACTTATGCAATACTTTATTTTGTGCTTTATTCAACTGTCCATTTTTAAATGGGTGAATATAATATGAATATTGTTTTATTCCATTTAACTACTGTTTTGTAGAGTATCTAAAGCACATCATCGATAAGCCATTTGAAAATTTTGTGAATGATTCTTTAAAATTCTAATTATGTATTTTTTTTATTTACCTATGGTATCATTTATTATTATAAAATATCTACAGATATTATATTATTCTACATTTAGAGATTGTATATTAACCATCGTTGTCAGAATGTTAAATAATTTGATTAAATACTTGGAAAATTAAAAAGTATACCAGACTAAACTCTCTTACTGACAATTTCATTCTGTGACCAGACACGTCTCCTGCAGATTGAACACATCCAAGACCCAAAGGGTCTTATTGTTATTCACCCCTGTGCGGTCTGGTGACAAACTATTTAGACAGCTCCCTTCAAGGCCGTGTTGATTGTTTCTAGCCCGGGGGACACCTCATTTAAATATTAGAATACACGGCGTGACAATGACGGCTCAGGATGGATGATGGCACGATCTTTGTCTTCCGGCGACTGATTTTGAGGTTTTTTCGATGTGTAGTACCATTTTTGAATTTCCATGTAAAGTTTTGTCAACTATTTTTCAAGAACAGTACAATCCTACTAATATTTTAAATGCGAAATTTTTTTAAATTAAATTTAGCAACTCCACAGACTCCGGGGTCCGTGACCTTTGTCATTTGTTTTCATTTTTTTACATTAATCTTGGATTAGGAAGAAAAGGAAATATGGGGGAGTAGGGAACATTTTCATTCTAATTCTAAGCCTATTTTATTTTCTAAGCCGCCTCCTCCCGGCTCAGCGCATCCACCACGACTGCATTTCTGTCTTTGATGGCCATCTGCAAATTGAACTCTCGGATGGTCTTCGGTGTTGCAGTCAACGCTCGCCGAACGAACCGACCGATGGCGTCATCGGTGTCGTCAGCGTAGTACGTGAAGTCCCTTGTGTGCCGTGAGATTGCGACGACCGCATGGGGCACGCTCTCGTGCAGCTCTGCTTCATGTTTGCCTTAGTTTTGATTACGATTACCGACTCGTATGTCAGACCCTGAGCTTCATGGATGGTAAGGATCTGTGACCCGGTGCCTGACCCATAACCCTGGTTTATCAGGGTGTCCTTCTCCTCTTGAGTGTGAACTAAAAAGAGGGTGTTTGGTTGGGTGTTGGGTATTTGCGCTCCCTTATACCTTCTCTGCTCTAGGGACTTTACACGGGGCACCGAGGAGTACATACCGGAGTATATTTCCCTCAGCGCATATGCGAAAGTTTAGATGCTTAGGTGTTTAAAAGTTTATTGGTCAATTACAATGGAACTTTTGAACAGATCGGGTTGAAATTTGGTTAGTAATTTTATCACGAAAAACGAAACGAGACCGCGGATCACTGCTAGTATAATTATTAAAACAAAACAATTGTGTCGTTGTTGTCGCAGTACTCACTAAACCTGATTAGACAGCTTTACATATAATATCTCTTGTTATTTTTTTTAGTTTAAATAATATTTGTTGAAACGAAAGACCTTTTTTTAAGATTAATTTTTGAGTGAACTAGAATTTAATCATCAAATTTAGCAAGATACCATACTATTTTTTTACAGAATCGATCCAATATTCTTGCATAAAATATAGGTTTTACAGGTCTTGCCTGACCTTGTAGCGCGTTAGTTAGTGGTAAGTCTGTCATGGGTTGGACTCCAACCCTTGGACTAATACTACGAGTGTACAAGATCATAAACAAGCACAAAGGCATTCTGTTACAATTGACTTGCCGCGTGATCTATTGAATTTACTTAACAACTTTACCTATTGAACAGTTTAGTGTTCACCAAACTATAGTAAAATAACTGTTCGATAGTAAACTAAAATAATATAAACATGTAAATAAACATCTAAGAAACGACAAAAAAGCCAGATTTAATAAAATTGTATATAATACAACAATAGGTACATCCATGTTTTGTTGCCGAGAAATTATTTCTATCCTCTCAGTTTTGTGTTACTGTTCCATCACGGAGATATTTTTTTTTCATATCAATTGATCAAAAATACTCTCGCTAAACCAAATAGTATTGCTAATTATGGTAAATAAACACAGTTTCGACTTTTCCTTAAAATCTTTTTTAATAGTACCTTATGTCTACAACCAGGGTCGGGCTGGGCCGAAAGGGCCAGACTGGCTCCATGGCGATCACAAGCTGGGGCCCTAGATCTTATCCTACGGTTGTGGAGGTCCGCGCAGACTGGGACCTGGCTGGCAAATGCTACCTCAACTATAGGGCCAGACCGACGCTGTCTACGTCGTACATAAATAAGCCAGCCGCTCCTGTATTCAATTGTCGGTCCGCGATAAACCACAGAGGTTTAAAAATCTAGTCTATGGGACCATGGGAAGCATCCTTAAAGTTCCTATTGGTATACTGTTCGAACCGACTATCCCAAAAACACGGCTTAAACACATATATAGCCTTACCTCCGTGTTAAAAAAATTGCGTTTGTTTGACGCCTCAAACGTCGAAAATTTAATTTGTTCCAATATTTAACCATTTCTTACGTACGCGACAGTTAAATAAATGTTTGGAATATACTATACTTACGGTAATAAACCAAACTATACGAGAAGTATTATTATAAAGAGAACACTGATTTAGCTTTTCGTGTTTGTAAGTGTGTGGGTTTGGCTATAGACTATAATTTACTAGCAGCCCGTTCCGGCTTCGCTCGGATATTGTCACATAAAGACCATTAACCGAAATAAAAACTATCCGATCTTTCAAGTTGGATCAAACTGCACACGGCGTGCAAATTTGATTAAAATCGGTTCAGTAGTTTAAAAGTTCATTGCGGACAAACAACGTGACACGTAATTTGTAAATATCAAGATTAGTATAAATATAAATGATTCGTTTATTTACCAGAATTCAGAATTGTCTGCTAGAAATCAGCACCCGCAATCCGAGTATCTCTTGAGAACACGTTTAGTTCCAATGTTATTGGCATTAGAAGAGGCAGCTAAAAAGATCCAATTCACAGACAAACTACAAACTTGATTACAGAATGTACGGAATTGAAAGAAACAACAAACAGCGAAAGAAAAATCAGCGGGAAAAAGAAGTTGTTTGCACTGTTACTTACTCAAATCCCTGAAATAAATTCTTTACAAGACGACGATACGACTTTCCTAAATAAATAAATTGTCAAGAAAGCGGGTGATGTCGTCGAAAAGAATAATGGATTTTTTGTGAGCGTTTTAAGTAAAGCGAATTAGGGAATTCGAATGTCATGTCTAACATAAATGTAGAGGTGTGAGCATAATACGCGAGAGTCATGTATTAGGTGACGCAGAAAGGAGATACTTTATGTATAAGTCGTGTACAAAATCTGTCTTAAGCTTTTTGTCTTAGCTTTGGTCCCTTTGAGTTTGACGTCACAAATGTTAAAATATTTGTTTAATTTTATTCAAAAAAATTAAATGCTGTTTCAATTAGGTACGCTTTGAGCTTGAGTGAAAAAAACATTGTGCTTACTGCTGTAAAATTTTCCCACAAAACATTTTGTTTCTAAAAATTCTTTAATTGATGATTTTTCGATAAAGTATTTCTTTGCATTTAGTTTAGGTGAACAAGAATTCACTACCCAAATTTTCAGTTTCTCTCCACAGTGCTTCTCGAACGGCGTTCTATTAGTCACAAAGTTGATCCCTTTTATGACCCTTCATGTAAAATCTATCTAGCTAGAACTAAAAATATTCCAAGTACACAGTTTTCCAAACTAGACAAAATGATGATGGTGTATCGTTTCTGTTCACGATTTTGGATATTCTGAGTATGATATGGCGACTAGACGAGCAAGACGCGCGATTGATGATAAGTAACATGACAGTACCTACGTTACCAGCAGGCGCGTTGTTTACGTGCTTAATCTGCATACTCTTGTTTACCAGACCATGGCAGACGTAATAATTGCAGCACGGGGCATGCCCCTGCAATAACTAATCTTTCTTCTCCGTCGCGCCATTTTTAGCGGGTGACATCTCATTTTGCGCAGTGCCATATTTTGAAAGCATTTACGTAATATTTTAACGCAAAGTCACGATGTGACATGGTTTTTGTCATGACCCGTGTTATCACTTTTGCATGTTGATGACTGAAGTCGCTCAAATTTGATATTTAATACCTTTTCGTGGATTTATCACGCCGGCGGCGGCGCTGTTTCAAAATTACTTTCTGCCAAAATGCATTTCGGTGACCATCTATTCTTAACACTAATAAAAAAAAATATTGCATGAGTAGGTATCACATTCTTATCTATCATCCGTGTCTATCATCTATCCTTATAATTCATACATCTTTGCTTTTATATAACTTGTAAATAAAAATATACTAGCGGCCCGCCCCGGCTTTGCCCGTGGTACATATTTATTATAACCACCGTTCTTTCATATGCACTCACTCGGTGATCACGTATTACGGATATATGAAAGAAAGGCGAAAGAATTATGTAAATCGATGGTTCCCGAGATTAGCGTGTTCAAACAGATAACCTCTTCATCTTTATAATATTAGTATCGAAGCACATCAAAGATACGTTTAATTTCAAGTGGCATTTTACCGTCATATACTTAAATATCAGCATCAAAATACGATTCTTACTTTAGAACGTCACTCAATTGTTTTGCCTTCCTGGAACCTCCCAACTAACACAACTAGCACTTGTACTTTATGGTATGGTATTAAAGTTCAAATGGACTTATTATTACATATCGTTTGTATGGGAAAAGGAAACAGGCAGTTTTTAGGGGTTTCCCGGCAATTGTTCGATTTTTTATTGCCGTAAAAACCATCTTTGGACTTCAACGAACATTTAAAAAAAAATAATTGGCCAATTCGGGTTTGTTGAGTTATGCACTTACGAACACATTTTGCGATTCATTTTTATATTATAGATTAACACATAATATACTAAGATAAGCTTAGGTAAGCTACAAATAAAGTCTCCATAATGGCAGTTTTCACAAAATCAAAATTGATTAGAAAAACAATATTTACTTACCTACACAAAATTCATTTCTGTTTTATTAATATCTGATACCAGTAAATTAAATGAATAAGACGTGGAAGTTGTTAAAACACGATTCTCTTGTTAAGAAAATTGCATTCTAAAGT